>OY756250.1:0-1200000 GCA_963576845.1 Megachile leachella
TAACCTAACCTAACTAACCTAACCTAACCTAACCTAACCTAACCTAACCTAACCTAACCTAACCTAACCTAACCTACTAACCTAACCTAACCTAACCTAACCTAACCTAACCTAACCTAACCTAACCTAACCTAACCTAACCTAACCTAACCTAACCTAACCTAACCTAACCTAACCTAACCTAACTAACCTAACCTAACCTAACCTAACCTAACCTAACCTAACCTAACCTAACCTAACCTAACCTAACCTAACCTAACCTAACCTAACCTAACTACTAACCTAACCTAACCTAACCTAACCTAACCTAACCTAACCTAACCTAACCTAACCTAACCTAACCTAACCTAACCTAACCTAACCTAACCTAACCTAACCTAACCTAACCTAACCTAACCTAACCTAACCTAACCTAACCTAACCTAAC
Source organism: Megachile leachella (assembly GCA_963576845.1). Lineage (NCBI taxonomy): Eukaryota > Metazoa > Arthropoda > Insecta > Hymenoptera > Megachilidae > Megachile > Megachile leachella. The sequence continues at coordinate 428 of OY756250.1, forward strand.
CTAACCTAACCTAACCTAACCTAACCTAACCTAACCTAACCTAACCTAACCTAACCTAACCTAACCTAACCTAACCTAACCTAACCTAACCTAACCTAACCTAACCTAACCTAACCTAACCTAACCTAACCTAACCTAACCTAACCTAACCTAACCTAACCTAACCTAACCTAACCTAACCTAACCTAACCTAACCTAACCTAACCTAACCTAACCTAACCTAACCTAACCTAACCTAACCTAACCTAACCTAACCTAACCTAACCTAACCTAACCTAACCTAACCTAACCTAACCTAACCTAACCTAACCTAACCTAACCTAACCTAACCTAACCTAACCTAACCTAACCTAACCTAACCTAACCTAACCTAACCTAACCTAACCTAACCTAACCTAACCTAACCTAACCTAACCTAACCTAACCTAACCTAACCTAACCTAACCTAACCTAACCTAACCTAACCTAACCTAACCTAACCTAACCTAACCTAACCTAACCTAACCTAACCTAACCTAACCTAACCTAACCTAACCTAACCTAACCTAACCTAACCTAACCTAACCTAACCTAACCTAACCTAACCTAACCTAACCTAACCTAACCTAACCTAACCTAACCTAACCTAACCTAACCTAACCTAACCTAACCTAACCTAACCTAACCTAACCTAACCTAACCTAACCTAACCTAACCTAACCTAACCTAACCTAACCTAACCTAACCTAACCTAACCTAACCTAACCTAACCTAACCTAACCTAACCTAACCTAACCTAACCTAACCTAACCTAACCTAACCTAACCTAACCTAACCTAACCTAACCTAACCTAACCTAACCTAACCTAACCTAACCTAACCTAACCTAACCTAACCTAACCTAACCTAACCTAACCTAACCTAACCTAACCTAACCTAACCTAACCTAACCTAACCTAACCTAACCTAACCTAACCTAACCTAACCTAACCTAACCTAACCTAACCTAACCTAACCTAACCTAACCTAACCTAACCTAACCTAACCTAACCTAACCTAACCTAACCTAACCTAACCTAACCTAACCTAACCTAACCTAACCTAACCTAACCTAACCTAACCTAACCTAACCTAACCTAACCTAACCTAACCTAACCTAACCTAACCTAACCTAACCTAACCTAACCTAACCTAACCTAACCTAACCTAACCTAACCTAACCTAACCTAACCTAACCTAACCTAACCTAACCTAACCTAACCTAACCTAACCTAACCTAACCTAACCTAACCTAACCTAACCTAACCTAACCTAACCTAACCTAACCTAACCTAACCTAACCTAACCTAACCTAACCTAACCTAACCTAACCTAACCTAACCTAACCTAACCTAACCTAACCTAACCTAACCTAACCTAACCTAACCTAACCTAACCTAACCTAACCTAACCTAACCTAACCTAACCTAACCTAACCTAACCTAACCTAACCTAACCTAACCTAACCTAACCTAACCTAACCTAACCTAACCTAACCTAACCTAACCTAACCTAACCTAACCTAACCTAACCTAACCTAACCTAACCTAACCTAACCTAACCTAACCTAACCTAACCTAACCTAACCTAACCTAACCTAACCTAACCTAACCTAACCTAACCTAACCTAACCTAACCTAACCTAACCTAACCTAACCTAACCTAACCTAACCTAACCTAACCTAACCTAACCTAACCTAACCTAACCTAACCTAACCTAACCTAACCTAACCTAACCTAACCTAACCTAACCTAACCTAACCTAACCTAACCTAACCTAACCTAACCTAACCTAACCTAACCTAACCTAACCTAACCTAACCTAACCTAACCTAACCTAACCTAACCTAACCTAACCTAACCTAACCTAACCTAACCTAACCTAACCTAACCTAACCTAACCTAACCTAACCTAACCTAACCTAACCTAACCTAACCTAACCTAACCTAACCTAACCTAACCTAACCTAACCTAACCTAACCTAACCTAACCTAACCTAACCTAACCTAACCTAACCTAACCTAACCTAACCTAACCTAACCTAACCTAACCTAACCTAACCTAACCTAACCTAACCTAACCTAACCTAACCTAACCTAACCTAACCTAACCTAACCTAACCTAACCTAACCTAACCTAACCTAACCTAACCTAACCTAACCTAACCTAACCTAACCTAACCTAACCTAACCTAACCTAACCTAACCTAACCTAACCTAACCTAACCTAACCTAACCTAACCTAACCTAACCTAACCTAACCTAACCTAACCTAACCTAACCTAACCTAACCTAACCTAACCTAACCTAACCTAACCTAACCTAACCTAACCTAACCTAACCTAACCTAACCTAACCTAACCTAACCTAACCTAACCTAACCTAACCTAACCTAACCTAACCTAACCTAACCTAACCTAACCTAACCTAACCTAACCTAACCTAACCTAACCTAACCTAACCTAACCTAACCTAACCTAACCTAACCTAACCTAACCTAACCTAACCTAACCTAACCTAACCTAACCTAACCTAACCTAACCTAACCTAACCTAACCTAACCTAACCTAACCTAACCTAACCTAACCTAACCTAACCTAACCTAACCTAACCTAACCTAACCTAACCTAACCTAACCTAACCTAACCTAACCTAACCTAACCTAACCTAACCTAACCTAACCTAACCTAACCTAACCTAACCTAACCTAACCTAACCTAACCTAACCTAACCTAACCTAACCTAACCTAACCTAACCTAACCTAACCTAACCTAACCTAACCTAACCTAACCTAACCTAACCTAACCTAACCTAACCTAACCTAACCTAACCTAACCTAACCTAACCTAACCTAACCTAACCTAACCTAACCTAACCTAACCTAACCTAACCTAACCTAACCTAACCTAACCTAACCTAACCTAACCTAACCTAACCTAACCTAACCTAACCTAACCTAACCTAACCTAACCTAACCTAACCTAACCTAACCTAACCTAACCTAACCTAACCTAACCTAACCTAACCTAACCTAACCTAACCTAACCTAACCTAACCTAACCTAACCTAACCTAACCTAACCTAACCTAACCTAACCTAACCTAACCTAACCTAACCTAACCTAACCTAACCTAACCTAACCTAACCTAACCTAACCTAACCTAACCTAACCTAACCTAACCTAACCTAACCTAACCTAACCTAACCTAACCTAACCTAACCTAACCTAACCTAACCTAACCTAACCTAACCTAACCTAACCTAACCTAACCTAACCTAACCTAACCTAACCTAACCTAACCTAACCTAACCTAACCTAACCTAACCTAACCTAACCTAACCTAACCTAACCTAACCTAACCTAACCTAACCTAACCTAACCTAACCTAACCTAACCTAACCTAACCTAACCTAACCTAACCTAACCTAACCTAACCTAACCTAACCTAACCTAACCTAACCTAACCTAACCTAACCTAACCTAACCTAACCTAACCTAACCTAACCTAACCTAACCTAACCTAACCTAACCTAACCTAACCTAACCTAACCTAACCTAACCTAACCTAACCTAACCTAACCTAACCTAACCTAACCTAACCTAACCTAACCTAACCTAACCTAACCTAACCTAACCTAACCTAACCTAACCTAACCTAACCTAACCTAACCTAACCTAACCTAACCTAACCTAACCTAACCTAACCTAACCTAACCTAACCTAACCTAACCTAACCTAACCTAACCTAACCTAACCTAACCTAACCTAACCTAACCTAACCTAACCTAACCTAACCTAACCTAACCTAACCTAACCTAACCTAACCTAACCTAACCTAACCTAACCTAACCTAACCTAACCTAACCTAACCTAACCTAACCTAACCTAACCTAACCTAACCTAACCTAACCTAACCTAACCTAACCTAACCTAACCTAACCTAACCTAACCTAACCTAACCTAACCTAACCTAACCTAACCTAACCTAACCTAACCTAACCTAACCTAACCTAACCTAACCTAACCTAACCTAACCTAACCTAACCTAACCTAACCTAACCTAACCTAACCTAACCTAACCTAACCTAACCTAACCTAACCTAACCTAACCTAACCTAACCTAACCTAACCTAACCTAACCTAACCTAACCTAACCTAACCTAACCTAACCTAACCTAACCTAACCTAACCTAACCTAACCTAACCTAACCTAACCTAACCTAACCTAACCTAACCTAACCTAACCTAACCTAACCTAACCTAACCTAACCTAACCTAACCTAACCTAACCTAACCTAACCTAACCTAACCTAACCTAACCTAACCTAACCTAACCTAACCTAACCTAACCTAACCTAACCTAACCTAACCTAACCTAACCTAACCTAACCTAACCTAACCTAACCTAACCTAACCTAACCTAACCTAACCTAACCTAACCTAACCTAACCTAACCTAACCTAACCTAACCTAACCTAACCTAACCTAACCTAACCTAACCTAACCTAACCTAACCTAACCTAACCTAACCTAACCTAACCTAACCTAACCTAACCTAACCTAACCTAACCTAACCTAACCTAACCTAACCTAACCTAACCTAACCTAACCTAACCTAACCTAACCTAACCTAACCTAACCTAACCTAACCTAACCTAACCTAACCTAACCTAACCTAACCTAACCTAACCTAACCTAACCTAACCTAACCTAACCTAACCTAACCTAACCTAACCTAACCTAACCTAACCTAACCTAACCTAACCTAACCTAACCTAACCTAACCTAACCTAACCTAACCTAACCTAACCTAACCTAACCTAACCTAACCTAACCTAACCTAACCTAACCTAACCTAACCTAACCTAACCTAACCTAACCTAACCTAACCTAACCTAACCTAACCTAACCTAACCTAACCTAACCTAACCTAACCTAACCTAACCTAACCTAACCTAACCTAACCTAACCTAACCTAACCTAACCTAACCTAACCTAACCTAACCTAACCTAACCTAACCTAACCTAACCTAACCTAACCTAACCTAACCTAACCTAACCTAACCTAACCTAACCTAACCTAACCTAACCTAACCTAACCTAACCTAACCTAACCTAACCTAACCTAACCTAACCTAACCTAACCTAACCTAACCTAACCTAACCTAACCTAACCTAACCTAACCTAACCTAACCTAACCTAACCTAACCTAACCTAACCTAACCTAACCTAACCTAACCTAACCTAACCTAACCTAACCTAACACAACAAGGAGTAGGAAGTTGGTTAGGTGTATATTAAATATGCTTAAGGTGACCTAACCTTGTGGGGGAATGCTTAATCGAACAGAGCATATATGATAGTTGCTTGTATGGTAGTAGCGTATATGATAGTTGGATATATGATAATAGCGAGTATGATAACAGGGAATATGATAATTGCATGAAAGCTTATAAGAATATGATGATTGAGCGGATTTCAATTAAAAGAGAATACCGAAAGGTTTGTTTTTTATTTATAAATGTACCCTACTCTAATAAACATCCTACTATCAAAATAACCTGTTTTAATAACTTAACCAATTCCACTCACCTGTGCGCCTATTCCCTATTCCACCTGGTTTGTAATATCATAGGTTATTATTTCACTAAGCACTGTATCACTGAATAAATAACCTGTTTTAATAACATAACTAGTACCGATCACTCTTCACTGTACCACTTAGTTTGTAATCCTTTAGGTTATATTCACTGTTCCACTGCACCATATTCCACGAGGTTTGTAATACTTCCGGTTATATCCACTCTTCCACTTTCACTGCACCAGTTCACATCACCACACTTCACCACACTTCACTTCAATTCACTTCACTTCACTTGATCACTAAATCCATAACCTGTTTTAATAACTTAACTAATTTCCACTCACTATATCCACTTATACCACTTCCACTTGGTTTAGTTATTAAACCAGGTTATGTACTGCGTAACTACCCCACCCCCCTACCCCCCTCCCCTTCACTAGGTGCACTGTATGGCGCTTCCACTGCGCTTTTCCACTTTCACTGCACTTTTGGCCACTTTCGCTGCACTTTTAGCCACTTTCGCCGCACTTTTGCCACTTTCACCGCACTTTTAGCACGTTTTTTCCACTTTTTTCAGGAGCGCGATGCACGTGCGTCCGACCGGTCCGCCGCCATGTTGGGAAAGAGGCCCGTTCACGCTTGAGCCGACCGGATGTGGGGTGCCGCGTGGCTATTTTGGGTTGGCAACACTTCCTTGGGTTTAAGTTGGCAACACTTCTTTAGGTTGGCAGTATTGAAGCGCCGTTCACATCTATACACTTCCTACCATCTTTGTTCCACATACTCTATGACATTCACTATATGATAGCAGGGAATATGATAACTCGGTTATATTCAACGAGTTTATGATGATCTGATGATTCCTTATTAGATTATGATAACAGGATCCGAGTTTCAGTGCGAGTTATGTTTTTTATTTATGTTATTATTTATTTTCTTTATGTTGGCAATTCTTGTTTTACATCTTACGTGTTGGCAATGCTTCCTTTGTTTCTTTTAGGTTGGCTATATTGAAGCGCCGTTCACATCTACTCCTCTTATCATGTTGGCAATCCTTCCTTCACATATTTTAGGTTGGCAATTCTTACTTCACTTCTTTAAGTTGGCAATTCTTCTTTTACTCACTTTAGGTTGGCATTTCTTACTTTATTTTGAGTTGGCAACGCTTCTTTTTCTTCTTTAGGGTTGGTATTCCTTCTTTTATCATCTTAAGTTGCCAATCCTTACTTTATTTAAGTTGGCTATACTTCTTTTATTTATTTGAGATTGGCAATCCTGCTTTTGATTGTTTGAGGTTGGCTATTCTGCTTTTTTGTTATTTGACGTTGGCACCACTTCTTTTTTATTTATTTGAGGTTGGCAATGCTTCTCTTATTTAAGTTGGCATTCCTTACTTTATTTACTTGAGGTTGGCTATTCTGATTTTTATTATTTGAGGTTAGCTATTCTGATTTTTATTATTTTATGTTGGCAACTCTTTCTCAACATCTTTTAGGTTGGCAGTATTGAAGCACATCTATACCTTCTTTATAGTCTATGCTCGTTCATTTTATGATAACTCGAGTTTATAGAGTGATTTTATGATGATCTGATGATTTCTTGTTGAATTATGATACCGGGATCCGAATTTCAACACGAGTTATGTTTTTTTTTTTGTTATATCTTATGATTCATTTATTTCAGGTTGTCACTACTACATCTACTGCATGGTTGGCACTACTACCTCGAAAAAAAACATGGCTGGCACTCCTACGCGTCTTGCTGTGTTATAATCTATGGTGGTATTAAGGTTGGCTATTCCGTATATATCGATCTACACGTCACGTTATGGACGCCAGCGATTAGAAGATACACTGTGTTTTCGTCAAAAAAAATAATTGATGTGTATTTCGTGTCGAATTCAGGTGCCAAGTGTGTTTACGAGTGTGCACGTAAGTGTGTACAACAACGGCTTATCAAAAGACTTATGTTTTTTTCGAAACATGAACTTTTTACATCGTACAGAATATGTTTTGTGGTGCCGAGATCGTATTAATAACGAACTTTCTTAGGCCTCTATAGGACAAACACCATGTGTTGTCGCATCGAATACAGACGAACATTCTTCGCCTTCCTACATTAATAGGCTAAAACGATACTTTCTTACAAAAAAAAAAAGTGTTACATGAAAAACAAATCTCTACCGTTTTATGCACATTACTTATCTTTAACTTTAACATGGACATATATTTGTAAACACGATATTCGTAAACATTCTTCTTAAGAGTGCGATCTTATGAACTTTTCTTCTCGTTTATTCCAAAAAAAAAAAAAGAAAAAAGAAAAGAAATTTCCTACCGTGTCTAAACGTTCCTTCAAATATGATATTGTACTCGGACAATTGCGTACTGGATACCCATCTAGTAAGCCATTTTTTATATTTGCGTTTCAGAAAAGCTTTAAAGGCGCCAGAACTGCAATCGTTTCGTACCGGAAAGCCCCAAAAATCCAGAAATACAAAGCCTGGATGACAGGGTGCGACGTTAGTGCAAAAAAAAATAAATAAGTGAATAAGTGAAATTATGGACAATAATACGGATGGAGACAACTTGAATCTAAGCTGCGGAGAGAATGATATAGTAGACGAATTAAAAATCGCTGCGGATGAAACCTACGATACGCGCAGCGAGGTTTCGTCCAGTAGTTCCAATTCTGATTCTAGTCAACCCAGCATAAGTTCCGTTTCCACCAAATCTTCCCGAGGAGATAATAAACGTAATCGCAAAAATAGAGGAAAACGTGCCAGATCTAGAGATTCTAAATCTTCCAGTCCCGAAACTAAACGTGCCAGATCCAAGGAAAGTAAAGGAATCGCCAAAAGTTACGATTACGCTACCAAATTAAATTATTTGTTCAGAGATGCGAGGTTGGCTATTCTATCTACTACTATAAAATTCGTTAAATAAATAACAGTTTCTTAAGTTTTCTTTCGATAGATTTTTTATCATCAAATCCAACAACGCTGAAAATGTCACCTTGTCCAAAGCTAAAGGCGTTTGGAGCACGTTGCCTCAGAATGAAGCCAATTTGAATCAAGCTTATCGAGAATCGAGAAACGTTTTACTCGTATTTTCTGTTAAAGAATCCGGAAAATTCGCTGGTTTCGCGCGACTCGGAACAGAGTCTAGAAGAGACGGTGCACCGATTTCCTGGGTTCGTACATTCCTCGATACAAACCGTTTCCGACCTCGTTCTGCTCCTTCTTAGCAACGAAATACGATTCTAGGTCTTACCACCAGGCTTGTCGGCTAAAGCTCTCGGTGGTGTCTTTAAAGTAGATTGGATATGCAGAAAGGAATTACCGTTTACGGCAACTTTACATTTGTACAATCCATGGAACGACGGTAAACAGGTAAAGATTGGTCGCGACGGCCAAGAGATAGAACCGAAAGTTGCCGAGGAATTGTGTAGACTATTTCCGGAGGATGAAGGTATATTCAAACGGAAAAAAATAAAAAAAAAAGAAACAATAAAAGAACAGTACGTGTTTTAGGCATTGAAATGACTCCGATTTTGAGAAAATCCAAGGAAGCGGCTAAACATATTATAAAATCGCGTTCTTATCGGGACAATAGACCTGTTAATAGCGGTTCTAGATTTCTACGTTCACGGGGTGGCAGAGGACGTAGACTTTTTTTAACTTCGCGATCTCGATTAGCTTCTTTAGCTAGAGGATCTTACTTAGCCGGCAACGAACATAGAGGCTCCAGGGATCATCATCATCATCATCACCATCATCGATACGCTACCTGGTTCAATCGAAGCGATTCTCCTTATTCAAAGTACGATTATTAAATAATCTAATAATATTCGGATAACATGCTTTCTTCGTTAAAACGATTATCTGCTTCGCAGAGGATACGGTAGTCCAGGATTGGGAGTAGCTGCAGCGGCCGAAGCGTACGTGGCCGATTATATGCGTACTATGCAACATCAATTACCTCCGTTACCTCCTTACGCTGCGCCTCATCCTTACGATTCTTTGCCTCCACCGCCACCGCCACCGAGGTACTACGATGGTCTACCTTTGCCTCCGGATTACACTGCGGCGGCATCCGCGCTCGAGAAGCGCAGTTACGAAAGAAGCGTAGACGAATTTTTATGGAGAACAGCCAGTCGCCATAGCCGACACAGTGATCATCGATCCTCTCGTGATCATCATCATAGATACAGGGACCGTAGATAAGACACTTTTTTTTTTTTTTAATACAATTTTCATTTTTCACTTACGAGCACGTGTTCGTAAGGGTTTTCCATGGTATCGTGACATTTATGATCATGCGATAACGATTATTTTCCTTGACGAATCGAATCAATTTCGTACTTTTAATCGTAAACCTAAAGATTTCGGATAATGTATCGTTTCTTTTAAATAAACGAAATACCAATCTTCTTTTTTTTTAAAAAAACGGAACAATGAAATCGTTGTTTAATTTTCATTTTTTATCGACTTTTCGTTTTATGGCTAATGTAAACGATAATATCGGAATAAACGGATGAAAGATGAAACGTATATATCGAATTAAACGATTGATTCACGATCGATTAAATCCCGCATAGTATACGTTTCATGCTGACAAGAAATAAATTATATTTCTCTACATTTTACTATTTTCCGTTGTACGCGTAATTATCGCTTCGTGGTATTTGTTAGGTATAAAGAATGCGATCGTCGATTCCAACAAAAATTTAATCCATCGAATTCGAATAGTTGAATGGACAAACGTAATGTTTTAACGTAGATCACTGCCATTGATAGAAAATAAAAACTAACAATTACGATATATCGAATTAAATGTATTATTCACTACGAATCGTAACCTTTTCGCGGTTAATGAACTTTTCGACTCTTCGGAGAAGCGATAACAAATTATTTATAAATCGAATAAAAGATTATCGTTATTAGTCACGGAATCGCCGCAAGAAATTATAAATATAAAAACATATTCGAAGTATTCGTTTATAATATCGTATGTTTTCAGCGTTATTTCGTAGTAAAAATGTAAAAAAAAATATGTTGGTCTTATTTTTTTTTTTTTACCTCTTTTTTTAACTCTTTTGCTCCGTGGATTTATAAAAGTAAGTTGGTTAGAAAATAACGAAATACGAAGATAAATGTTATCTTCTATTACACCCCCGCAATCGTCGTCAACGGATATATATATTAATCTTACCAGTTCAGTGTCGGTATATTCGTTTTCGATTGTTTTAATTATGTTATTTAAAACGCAATTTATAAAATCTACGTTATACGTTATTTTATATATCGTTCTTTGTTCCTTTCTATTCAAAATAAGACAAAGTCTTTACTTCGAGCGTTCCGTATTCTTCGTAAAAGCTAATCGGACGAAGGAAAAATGTTCTATGGTATCTCGAACGATCACGAATCCGATTAATATGGAAATCGAATATTTAGAACGCGATGCGATGAAAGGCGAACCGATTAATTTACAGGTAAGAGTACACGATCGATCCTTTCGTTCCGACCTCGAGTAATACCGAATTATCTTTTCCATAGGAAACTACGACTCTGCTTCGACGAATGTCGAACGTATGCGTAAAATACCATTTAAAAACTCCGTTGATAAGGAAACATTTTTTATACGATTCGCGACATAAATCGATGTATTGTTGGATTCGTAAAATAGCTTCGACGAGTTTTACCAAATTATTCGCGGATATGAAAAATCGTCCACCTACGCAAAAGTATTACAGGTAATTCGAACGCGTAATTACTTGGACGAATGATGTTAATTACTTATTTCATTTTTTTCCTTCGTAGAGAGGTCGATGCGTTAGCACCGCGATCCCTGAAAGAACTACGCTCTATTTTAAACGATACGAATACTTTTAAACTTTTAATAGTGCGACATCCTTTTCAGAGGCTCGTATCTTCCTACAGGTATTGTCCGTTCGATTGTACTTTCAATATACATACGTATGTCCTATTAAAACGTTCTTTCTCTAGAGACCGTATAGAAGACAATACAAAGTACACGGCGCAATCTTGGATATACGTTAAGAAAATATTTCGTATTACGAGACCTAAATTGTTTCGTTCCACTGATTTTCGACGCAAAGTATTCGCGCCTGATAAAAGGTAAATAGATTACGATTAAATCGTTGATAGCCTTTTAACGCGCTTTATCGTTTTCTTCCAAGATTGAAGATAATACCCACTTTCAAAGAGTTTTTGGAATGGCTTTTACGAAACGCCGAAGAGGACGATGTTCATTGGGATTCCTATTACACGCACTGCGCCGTGTGCAACGTACGGTATAGTTACGTTTTAAAATTGGACGATTACACGTATGGTCAAATTAATTACATTTTTTCGAAATTTCGTCTCGACAAGACCAAAGTCTATTTACCTGCGTTGGAAAAAACACGAGGCGGTAATACCGATTTCGACACGGCCTGTAAATACTTTGCGAATTTAACGGAAGACATCGTTTCAAGATTGTACGAAAAATACAAGATCGACTTTGAAATGTACGATTACGATTTTCGTCGTTATCTTAATTGCATACATAAGAACGTTCACCAGCGAATCTAAGGAAAGAACAAAGTAGTAGTTTTCGCAAGAGAAAGTATTTATTTATTAGTTTTTCTTTTTTCCGTATAAAAATGTATGTTCCACAGCTACATTCGATAAAATGACATACTGCAGACGTGAACTTAGCTATATACTTCTATAAATATAGGTAGAAATTAATCGGTGACAATCTCGTTCTTTACTTATTCGCGAACTGTACGAAAAGAAAAATATGAATTCTGCCAATGTTTTCGACGCAAAATCGCAGCGCACGACACGATTACTGGAATTCCTACGTACGTAGCTTTCTGTACAAACACTGCACTTTATCGACATTAATTAAAGAAACGCAATGATCTTGTACCATCTATGTTTTCTTTAAAATTACGAACCAAGTATTTTGATTCGTTTATTACTTCGTTCATTGCTTATTCGGAACTGTTTGCGCATTGTCATCGTAAACGATTAAACAGTCATCGTCCTCTGAATTCTTGTGTATTTTCGATTTCAATTTTACATTGCTGCTCGTACCGTCGTTATTACTATCGTTTTCGATAATACAAACGTCGTTTTCCACGTCGTTAACTTCCACTTTTTGTTTTTTCGAAGCTATCATTTCCTCGGGGGCTTCAATTTTACGTTTCTTTATCGTGTCTGACGGAGTTAAGGTTTCAATTATCATTACGTTTTCATCGGACAGGTCCACCTGAAAATATCATTAATGATTTGTAAATATTTAACTAGTGGAGAATATATGGATCTTACGCGCGATGTTTTACTTACTTGTCCGTTCGAGGTAGACGGCTTCACCAAATCCTTGTCCTCTTTAGGTTTAAGATCTTTTTCATCGGCCAAGATGAGAAAGTCCGGATTATCGTCTTTTACGTTTGGCCGTTCTCTATGTACTACAGTTACGGTCAACGAATAATTCTGTTGGAAATCATCGACTTTAAGAATAGTACCATCTTTGATTCCTAACTGTTCTAAGAATTTGTTATTATTCTGTTCGGTTTCTCCTTCTTCGCTGCTAATGACAACGGTACCGACACCGTCTATTATCACGTCTGGCGCGATCATGTTCAATCTATTCTTCAATACTACTTCGTCTAATTCTTTGATCGTCGCTTTAAATGTATCGATAGCTAGCACAGCCTGTGGCATAGGCGCGCAAACGTAGCATTTCGGATTCGGCGGGTTCACGTTCTTTTCCGGCACCAGCAACTGATTGCGGTGATTCATTTTTGAACGCAGATATACGGATTTACAAGCTTTCAAATTATTTTCGAGAATACGAAATGCGTGAAGAACAACTAAACCGGCTACTATTGCGTTCGTAGTTGCGATCGCTGGAATTATGTTACCTGCCATCGCTATAAAAAGTAACGGATCGATTAAACCATTGCCAATGATTTTTATTTTCGTGATATGAAGATCAAAAATAATCGCTTACACTTTATGTCGAATCTTGTTTTTTGAGGTATACCGAAAATATAAGCTCTTATGTTAGCGCACGCTGCAACGAAATCCATCGAATGTTGATCGTCTTTATCCCAAATAAGATGATTGGATGACGATTTTTCCAAGGAAACTTTTAGCGCTTTGCTCAAATTTTTCATCGATTCGGCAAATATTGTACCGCACTTGGAAATACTCCAACGTTGTAAATCTTTTAAGCCGGGTTCGTTAAGTTCCTTGCTACATCCTGGTACTTTGCACATAAAATTATGTTAAAAATACATATTCTCTGTAGAACGACCATGTGAAATATGATTAATCGCTATATACCTCCATCTGGCAATTCTTTCCAATTCAAAGGAGTAGGTGGTCTTCTTTTTTTCCACAAATTATCCATACTAAGTAAATATTTTATATCGTCGTGAAATAATTTTGTAAATAACTTTTCTGGATCGTAATTGCACGACTGTGCCCAAGTTCTAGTCGAGACTCTATCGATATTTCCTTTTTCGTTCGATTCCGAATTTAATGCACCTTCGCCAGCGGCATCTACGAAATCATAATTTCTAGATACGTGTATGTTTACATGAGATTTTAATACGCCCAATTTGTGCGTCGTTTTTACCTGTTGCTTCCGGATCAGCGGTATCCGGAGAAACATCCTGATCCGGATCTTCTTCGCCGAACAACTGACTATATGAAATTAAAAAGGTACGTATTTATATTGTTTCGTGGAACTATCATAGAAAAATATTATTGTTTCGAGAGCCTACTTGAATAAATGTTTTGCCCAAACAATGCAATGAATAGGTTCGCTAGGTGTATTGCGAATCGTACAGCCAGGAAAGGTCTTTTGCGCAGCTTTCGGTGTACATTCGTAACACTGACTTAAACCTTTCTTTATAAGTTCCACCTGTCCTTCGTAACCGGCAGTACCAGACTCGACTAACGGCACGTCCGCTGCCAAACACATTCTATTCACGTGATTTCTGGCTGCTCTATTGTCGAGCGCGTTCATAACTAACGTGAACTTCTTAAAAAATGACACGCCATAATCGACGCTGTGGACATAAAGAGGCTTATGTGACTACGAAAATCGTTGATACGCTAGCGGTATAAGAATACTCACGATGTAATACTGTCGTGGTAATGAATTATTTTTGCATCGGGATTAAATGTTAATGCTGTTTCTTTCGCCACTTCGGCTTTTGACTTTCCTACGTGTTTCTTTTGAAATAAAAATTGTCTATTTAAGTTGCTAACGTCGATGGTATCCAAATCGATCTGAAAAAGAAACCGCGTAATCGGTTATATTTTAAACGATGAAATATAATTGACGTAAATTCGAACAATAATCACTTGTTTCGTATTATTTTCTGCAAGGAAATAACAATATCATGAATGTCTGGCTCATAATATAAATGCCGGTATAAAATGACACAACGCGTGCCAATAACGGAGGGAAAAATGCATAGGTTAGAGCATCGTTCAAACACTTTTATATATAATGTAACTTACGATTTCGATATCCACGAATCCTGTCATAACGAGATTCTTTAATATCTCGCATCCGATTCCACCAGCACCCACAATAAGTACTTTGCTTCGAAGTATTGCATTTTGTAAATTTTCACTGAACACACCGTTGATATTGGCCGCCATTTTTCACGTTAAACATACAGTTCGCGATCCAGCGTTAGGTTTGGAATAATTTGGGCGGAATCGGATATGCGTATGAAAATAAATACGAATGCACCGATCATTCGATTGCGTGGTAACCAACTGTAGCTTGCAGTGGACCGATAAGGTCGATCTAAGACCGATAAAAAATATAAAAAATTTCTATTTCGTTTGCGCATATAATCTACTATACGATGAAGAGTAAATTAATCTTCTTGGACTTCCCCTGAGACAATACTGTACCTGTTTATATTTATATAACTTTAGCGCGTATGTATTATTGTTTGTACCTTAGGTTGGTATGTATTGCACTTAGTAAAATCTTTTTCTACACGAATTTTCTTTAATTAAAGTCCCTAGGATAGTGCATTATCGCCATCTTTAAAAAGGATGACGACCATCTTGAATCATTTTTCACGGGTTGTTGACACGGGTAGATCACAGCCGGTTGTGAAAGTGTTTCGCGATGTAAAATTAATTATAATTAATAGCTGCAAATAAGTAATGATTATTTAGAATTTAGAATTAAAAACGATGTCGAGTCGTCCGTTTTAGATTATCGTGCAAGAATTATCATACATGAAAGTGTAAAAAAATTTGTGGAAACAAGCGTCTGTCACGAATATAAGCAATTTTGACAGAGCTAAGTTTAAAACCGTATTGTTTATATCCAAAGATTCATTTCGAAGAAGTATTTTTTCGGTTGTGTTCCTTTATGTGAAATAGAAGAAGCCAAACTGTTAGAAGAAAGAAGATAAGAAACGTTACAAATACATCTTCTTAAGGAAAATGGTTTCGTGCACATGGTGACACCTCTGGTTAGTTTATGCATTCTATAAACAATTTGTCATATTTTGTTCGGAAATAATTTTCTTGGATTGCGACGATTGTTTTCGTCGTAAGTGAATCTTAATTAGGGAATCGAGCATCGAAATCAATGGTTCGTCCATAACACGTACTATGACACGTTTTTGCAAGGCTCGAATTCAACGGTTGCTGTAACTTATAATGGCGAAATGCAACGTATCTTTATTCGAAGTTTTATAAATGTTCGGTAAAAACATTAAATTATTCGTGTATCGTAATAATTATAGTCCTATTTAAATTGTTATATACGTGTAATTTTTATCGATGCATTATACGATATAGATTTAAATAATGTTTCGATTTTAATTTATTCGCTGTTTATTTTCAACTTAAACTCGAATCGTTATCGCAACGAATATTGTCAATAAATTTTTGCCTTGGAAATATCCTTCTTTTAGGAGATAAAATACCATTTTAATGATCAAAATCTAAATTAAAGTAAGATATTGTTAATGGTTTCTGATAATAAGTTCGTGTTTGTTTATGCCAAAAGCATAATATAATAATAAAAGATAATAATATTTTCACTGTTTTTCTTTTTCTCTGTACACTTTGCATACTTTCTACATATATATACATATACATACTCACGTATGTACACCAAAGAGTGTCAACACTGTTTGAACCTATGATTGTAGGAAAATAATAATTTTTTAACGAATTTACACAGTCGAAATACATTTAATGATCATCGATACGAGGAAAAGATCTTTGCATAATTATAGAATATGTTGTATCGCTTCTTTTATTAACATTATATCGATATGAAAATGCAATAAACTCATTCAGGTTCCAAATAATATTTTGTAAAATGTATAATTTTTATATGTACTATTTTACAAAGTTTCCTGTAGATGTGTATACGATTTTTTTTTTTTTATAATTAATTTACGTTTAATACATTTGCATGTTATCTAATAGGAAAGAAATATTAAAATCAATAGTTAACATTTAATTTGCGCTTGCACGTAGAATATTCTGGTATTGAAATATAAAAGGATAAATTATTGATTTTAAATAATACATTAAATATGTTATAATAGCATTATATAAATAAGAGAAAGTTGATGCATTAGCCTCATTGTTTATTTTAAGCCACATTTAACTTTGATCTATTATTACAAAGGTGCACTCATTATGTACAAAGTACATAATATAAGATTATAATATGTAGATACTTCCACTTTTCATACTTCAACTACAGAGAAAGGATTCAAGTATTGATTGCAGGAGCATGGTGTGCTATGGCAATAGGAGGAGGGTGAAACCCAGACAAGACCCCACCTCTTTATACTATGTATTCCATTTAAGTTTAGCTTAAATCATTTTGGACAATTGCATTTAAGTAAAATTCAATACAATCTTTTATTATAAGTAAAATATGTTCTTCACTTCAAAAATATGTATTTTTAATATTTCCAAAACAATGTTATATAAAATTTTTAATAATTGTAAATGTTAGTATTTACATGTTAATGTAAATAATCTAACACGCGCATAAACGCGCGCGCGCGCGTGCGTACATGCATGCAGTTAATAATTAATGTTAAATTATGATAGTTGAATTTTTAGGTGCAAAAATAATTATAGCTTATAAGTATTGCAGTTTACGATGTGTTTGTTTCAGATCGTTAAAAAGATGATAAATATAAATAATACATAAATGACAATGGGCTGAAATATATCAAACTATAAAATTCTTAATTTTTATATATGGGAGATACAGGTAATATTTTTCGTACCCTCGATTAAGGATACACTCGTTAAAATATATTTTCAACTTGCTTATATAAAATAACTTGAATTGTTTTGTGATTAAGGAAAATTAGCCATGGCGACTGTGGAAGAAAAGAAAAGAGTTGGTGGCTCAAAGGTTTCGGCCATTGCTAACATCTTTCAATCGAAGCCTCAATTGGATAATTTAAGCCATAGAACAAATAACATACTGTCGGATGGTTTCAAGGAACCGACTGTACCTTTGAAAGAATCTCCTACCCAGGTTACAGTTGTTAGGACTGAAAGTCACGTGGCGCGTTTCAATAATGCTCGTGCACTTTTTGAAAAACTTGGAGAGGAAAATAAACCGCATAAACCGTAAGTGTATAGTGTTGAATAAAAAATAAATGTGAAAATTATAACGGATTGTAGATTCACGTTTACATTGTTTTTCCTATATAGGGTAGACAGGATTACGAAACCTAGTAATTTACATGGTTTAAGATCACGTTCCAGTTCCGCAAATTCTGGATCGGGCTGTACGTCTCCAGCTAGATCACCTCGTCCTCGATCTCCGTCACCTCCGGGAGCTAGAGATCACTTGAGTAATTGGAGTGCGAGTGTACCGGCTTTAAATGCTGAAAGGCATTTTGAAAACGGTCATAATCATGGTTTAGACAATTTGCCAGATAAACATAAATCACGCGCTACGCAGGGAAAATTTGAGAAAAACTATGGTAAAGAAAATCGTTTAGACGATCGCCCGGAAAAACCGGAGAAACCTGAAAGAAGATTAAATTCGAAAGAATTGATTGAAAAACAAAAGAATTGGACTAGTCACTTCTCGAAAACTAGACCAAGCAGATATAATTCAGATCCAAATAGATCGGTAGTTCAAACTTCTTTGAATCAAACTGCGAATAAAATTAGTATAGAATCTTCCTCTGTAGGACATATACAGAGTATAGTAAGTACTGATAGCGAAGGGAAAAGACCAACAGATGTTTCTACCAATTCAGCTACAAGGTCTGCCAGTTTCTGCTCTGCTAGATCATCGGTTATATCTCCACCGCCACCTCCGCCACCGACAAGAAATTCTTCTGCTTCGAACGTAAGAAAAGAAAGACCGGCTAGTATCGCAGCTGTATCTCCATCGGATCTTCCTAGTAGTCCAGAATATGCTACGATAAATAAATATTTTGATACTTCGCCAACTATACCTGAATATGCTGTTGTACAAAAGAACGCGAATGTACAAAACAAGCATTTCCAAAGAAATCCGGAACAACGAGACGTTTCAAAATGTGCGGTTGTTCCTACATCGGAAAAGGCACAAGACGCGATTGTGCCAGAATATGCTGTGGTGCAAAAGAATACTGCAGCCAAAGTGCTTTCGCGAAACACGGAGGCATCGAAAAACACTTCGGCACAACATTCGAAAGGGTTAAATAACATTGAAAATACTGGCTTGTCTTCTAAAAGTACTCTTGCTAACTCGAGCATTGATATTTATTCCCAAACGAAATCACATGTTTCTTACGAGAGAAATTCTGATATATCTAGTCCAACGAGGAGTATGTCAATAGAGAATATTCCTAGTATTGCTGTGGAAAATAAAACGAAGAAAAATAATGATTTACTTGATACTCCAGAGTATTTAAATTATCCTTCCAATATCGTCCGTTCACCGCCTAAAACTTCTGAATGGAGAAACGAATGGTTAGCGAAAAATGATGAAATTTTGAAAAAAGCAGCAGATTTGAAATGTTCTAGGGAAGATATAGAAACGAAAAGCGAAATCATTAGACCTGATCCAAGACCGGATTGGGCAAGGCCGTGTATAAATACTGTGAGAAAGAAAGACAGTTTAATGGAAGAAGGAAAAATAGAACCATCGAAATCTCCAGATCCGGAATTGAGACCACCTTCTGGAGGTACGGATAGTGCTTCTTCTAGTATGAGCTCCCCTAGCTCCCCTTCCAAGGATAGTAAGGAGGAGAAAGCAGATAAGGAAATGTCTGAAAAATTTCAAGCGGGTAGAGTATATGAAACTAATTATCAATAACGTGATTTAAAATCATCTATACGGACGTATGTAACAACAAATATATGTTTTATATATGTCTGTGATAAAACACTTATGTAAATTGATAGTCTAATCGATACGTTATATTTCGATTTAGTTTTTTTTTTTAATTTTTTTTTTTTTATATTTTCTCTCTTTCTAATTTCTAATTTCTCCAATTACTATAAAACAGTTATTTCATAAAATGTCTAAATTCCGTTCTTTTAATATGGCAGTGTGCCAAAATTCTAAAAAGTAACAGTACAGGAGGTAACTTTCCTCTTTCCCTCTTTCCTCCTCTTCTTGATCTTAGTTCCACCTACTGGTTCAACAGTATTATTTATAGAAATGTCTGTGTATTCTGTTCTGTTTCTGTCCAGTTCTACTTTACACCATTCACTTCAGAAAAGTATTTTATGAATTCTAATAATTTTTTAACAGTGATCATAGAAAGATAAATTGTTTATTCGAAAATTAGTTACTATTTTCAAAGTGTTTACTTTGTAAGAAATGAGTTTACGTAAAATATGAATTGGAGATAAATTAGTTGAATTCGCTCAAAATGATATGCATTATTTTATAGAATAAACAAAACTTCAGTTTATAGTAATATTCATTAGTGTGTTTTTAAAAAATTCTAAAAGATAGTATTACAAATCTTGCTAATTGGAATTTAAATGCAGTGTTTACATCGTTGAAATGGTGTTTTAAATATTGAAACTTCTAAATGATATAGTACAACTCTTTCTTTCTGGAATATGTGTTTCGTTGTATTTTTTTGTACTAAAATTATATTAAAACTCTTTAAAGTGTTTAAGGTTATAATCTTATCGTTAAAGAAAAAAATATTATTTTCAATCGTATACCACTTTACGTTTTCTTTAACTCTTTGAATTGTTTATTAGCTTATGCTCACGATAAAAAAAATACCATGTGTCTACGATTACTTTGCATTGATTGTCGAGGTATTTTATAATGTCCTTTTTTTGAAACACGTTTCATTTATTTGTTACATGTATCTTGTATTGTAAGTGATGTTTCTATATTGTGATGTTCTGTTTTAAGGTCGTAACAGCTATGATTTGCAACCTGAAGAGCAAGAAAAACCTGCTATATATACAGAAAATACTTCTGAGAAGGATAGTTTGGAGAAAAATTCTAGATTTAATGAACCAGATACGACCACGGTTATTCGACGTTCTCACGTGCGTGTTGATCTTCAAGCAGCCGGTTTGGGACAACGACCACCGTCCGTGGTTAGTTCGGATCAAGAATACCCACCTTTAGAACATAAGGATATACCGATACCTTCGCCATATGTAAAGAAAATGCAACAAAATCAAGAGATATCTATGCAGAATAATGAAATTATGCCTCAATTGAAAAGTAACGTAGAAGAAAATGCGCCGATGAAAACCGATCCAAAAAGTTGCCATACTAAGATATCTCAAGATAGCAACCAAGATCATGTGCGAGTAAATTCAATGATTACAGAAATAAATCAAAATATAGTCGTAGATAATAATAAGTCGAAGTCAAATGTTGTCAATGAGAGGCATATATTTACTGAAACTGTTTGTCAAAAAACAGTGTCGAATGCCAGAAATGATCAAATCAAGATCTCTGTGCGAGAAAAGTTAGCGAAAAATAAAGAGGAAGTATCTGGGAAACGTTCGAGTTTCAGTGAAGTTGAGAACAAAATTGACCAGACAGACAAAGCCATACTAAACACGAATCAGTGCGCGATTACTTCAAATATTCGTAGTACCGAGAATTTGTCAGAAAAATCTACTATTAAAGAAGTAGAATCCGATGAAGCTATGCATTCAGAAAGTATTTCTAAATCGATGTCAGCAACTACCAATAGGAAGGAATACATAACATTGGTAGGGGATATAGTATCCCCTAAACCTAATTCGCAATCAATTTGCAGTGTTTTGAATAGAAATATAGAAGAGTCTGATCAACCGCAAACAACATGGGAGCAGGAAAAACAGAAAGCTGATCAATTAGCAAAATTAAGGTTGCAAGAAAATGTTTCTGCGAACGCAGTTCAACAAATGATGATATCTCAAAGTGTGTCGCCAGCTATCATGTCTCAGCACGTAGAAAGAAAACAGCCAACTGAACATGTTGTGTCTGAAAGTAGTGTTCACGATGACAGTGATTCTAGTGATACTAGAACTATTACCAATTTGGATGCTCCAACAATAGATACGTCAAATATTGTCGAACAAATTAATTCTAAGACTGTAATTGAGACTTCTTCCAAAACTGTTATTAATCAAACAATTCCTGTAACGCCGGATACTATGACACCTGATGAAGCCGAAAATCTGCTAAGTTCTCGGTAAGTTCATAAATAAACCAATTTATATTATGAAATATATTCAATTTCGGAAATAACGACCCAGTAGTATATTAAAGTTAATATACTTAAGCTTACACAGCACACTAATTGTTCTATTTGTTGTAAATATATATATATATATATATATATACATTTGTATAAATTTGTACGATCTCCGTATTTTATAATTACGATATTTCTAATTATTATTTAGCAAATGATTTTATAGCTAATTGCAAACAGCTTAATAACTCTTATTTCCTTATTTTATTAAATTCTAATGTTTTCTTCTATTCGTGTTTATTTAAATGACTTCGAACAAACTTGTAACGTACTGGGACAAAATACAGCATCCTAGAGAAAAAAATAAGGTAAGTTTATTGTTATAGTACGGTTAAATGTTTTATTTAACGATCATACTTTGAATTGAGAGAAAGCTCCAATGAATCATATAAACAATGAATTAGACAAGGATCAGCTTTATTGTCGGACGAGGAAGCACAAGAAATAGCAAGACTACTATCTCCTACTACGCATAATGATGTTGTAAGTGAAGAAAATTCTATCGATAAGAATAAAGATATGGATAAAGAGAGAGAAAGAGACGATCAAGATAATACACCGGATTGGCTTTCCGATGTCCTGTCTGCTCCTGATACCAGTCTTATTAATAGCACCACTAATGATTATAGGTGAATCAGTTTGGTCTTTTATGTTTTTTGTGTTTAATATAAATATTTTGCAGCTGATTTTATGTACTTATTTTAACTAATTTCATTAGTTGCACCTGTATAATAATTTTGCCAAGAAATTATAATGATTTCTCTTACGGAAAAAATGTTTAACCATCGAAATTTTTAGTTTGTCCCATAGATCACGTAGTGATTTAACGATAGACTCGTTGACGGAAAGTCAAGTGGGTTCTGTAACGGGTAGCGAAAGTGGTTTGCTTGGATCTGTTAGTAGTTTAAACGATACTCACGAAACTAACGATGAAACGGAGACTGAACAGCAAGACGAGTACATCCCTCCAACACCAGGCAAAGTTGTAAGATTATGCATCGATGAATAAATCAAATTCATTTTCACGCGTTTATGCGAAGAATGAAATAAACATGGTAATTTCCTTTCAGATACTTGTCGAAAATGGTGTACATTATTTTGAAGATGGTCATTTTTGGATGGAAGTCGCCGGTATACCTGAATCAGATGACGAGAAGGAAGATTATCCGGCAAGTATGCCTGCGAAAAAAATGACCAAAGTTTCATTTGACACGGGACCAATGAGAGTTTATTCTACGCATTCGGTAAACGAGTACGATCGTCGGAATGAGGATGTAGATCCTGTTGCTGCGAGTGCCGAATATGAACTTGAGAAACGAGTTGAAAAAATGGAGGTACTTATATGCAAATTCGATAAAAATATGTGCAGTTACGTTGTGTGGCTCGTTTCTATATAATTTATTAATAGGGTTTTGATAATCGAATTCTTTTTTCCTACCTTTATAACACCGTTCAGAAGCCTATAGCAAGACTGCACCGAATATTCCTGTTTCTATTATACGTAATTACACTGTATAAATATTGGAAACATTTATTAGGTATTTCCAGTGGAACTTATGAAAGGACCAGAAGGTCTTGGTTTGAGCATAATTGGAATGGGTGTTGGAGCAGACGCCGGTCTTGAAAAATTGGGCATATTTGTGAAAACGATCACAGAGAAAGGTGCAGCTGCGCGAGAAGGCAGGATACAAGTAAACGATCAAATCGTTGAAGTAGATGGAAAATCTTTAGTTGGCGTTACACAAGCGTACGCGGCCAGTGTTCTTCGTAATACCTCGGGTCTTGTGCGTTTTGTGATCGGCAGAGAACGTGATCCAGATTCAGAAGTAGCGATGTTGATTCGACAGAGTCTTCAAGCGGATAAGGAAAGAGAGCAGCAAGCTAACTCTGCTAGGTACAGAATAAATTGATTTTAGCTCAACCGAAATTTTTTATATAGATTTTTTATGATCTTTTCCCAATGATGGTTTATCCTTGCTCTCTAATGTCTATGACGACAACTACGGCCACTTCAATGACGGCTCGAAGCCTCTTGGGGTACTGAGGGAATTAATAATATTTTAACATATCAGTAATTAAGAAATGCTTAAAACAAAGTATGAAAAATTATATGTATTTATTTTATTCTTACAGAAAACTTAACTTTTCGGATGCTTCGCCTGATGGTCAACGAGGCAACGAAGAGATTTCTGTTGGAAGTATGGGTGCAATACCAGGTTCACCGGCTATGTCATCGTGTTCAGAAGGGGAACCTCCGCAAAGCCCGATAGAAAATTATTTATCTTCTGGTCGAAGTAGATCTCCTATTATCAGTTCATCGATACCACCACACGCATCTGGTACTACGCAAAGCGACGTTGACAGCTTAAGACTACTTTTACAGGAGGTACTGTATTCCTATTAATAAAAAAATTATCAGAATTAAAACATGCGTGATGTATATTGAGTACTCATAGTGATTGCCAAGTTTTTGTTGACGTAGTTCCTTGTTTGTAAATTTCGTTTTATACGCACAATTAATGAGAAATATATGCATCGGTCTCGTTAATTATCATTTATTTTATTTTAGAGATATAGTAGAAATATAGTTTCGTATTGAAGCATACATCGCATTATTTTATCGTTACACAAAATATATATGTAATGTCATATTGATCGTTATCGTCAACGAATTTGACGTAAAACTGTTATATCGTATAGAGTAAAATTATGCGCGAAGTATAATTAAAAGTAAAATCCTTACTCGCTGTATCGTGTATATATGTACATATATATGTATATATATGTATATGTTCTTTACATATCGCTGCTTTATGTGTACGAGCACTTTTTCATAGGTTTATAAGCGTAAATATATTTGTGGTTTTGCTTATGCACTGTGTCCGTTGTTCACTGCTTGCAGAGTCAGTATAAACTAGCATTAGCAGATGGAGAGGTGGAAAAACTCAAAGCTAAGGTAATTTTAATAAGAAAACACCATCTTTCTACGTATAAAATAATTCATTCCTTCTTCGTGAAATGTTTTGTGGCGATCGTGCTTGTATTTATAAATTGTATTTGTAATAATACGCAGCTTTGTATTACATTATGCGATACAAAGAAATCGTGTATTTGGTTAAAGAAATATTAATTTGCATGTGTATGTGCATGTTGGTATGCAATAATATATGTATAGGCCCCAGAATCCGAGTGTATTAAGTCATGTTTACTATATCGTGGAAGAAAGAAAATAATTTATTTAAGTAAAACGGACATCATGCACACGGGCTATGGGCTTCGGATTACGTGTTAAGGAATCGTGAAATCTATCGAAGATGTTTATGTTAATAGCTCGTAGATTTGGAAAACAGTGGAGCCGGTAGCGAAGAATATGCGGCAAAATTACGTGAATCCGGATTACGACTTCACGAGTCCGAAAGAACGTTA
This sequence comes from Megachile leachella, assembly GCA_963576845.1. Lineage (NCBI taxonomy): Eukaryota > Metazoa > Arthropoda > Insecta > Hymenoptera > Megachilidae > Megachile > Megachile leachella. Next base: position 26,229 of record OY756250.1, read on the forward strand.
GGAGCTGCTAGACAAGATTTAGCAGCGGCACGAGAAATGCTTTCTCAAGCAACGTCGCAAAACGCTGCTCTGCAACAAAAATATGCTCGAGCGAGAAGAGCAGCTCGCGAATTACGAGCAGATATTGCAGCTAGAGATGAATTTTATCAACAATTGTTGCAAGAAAAAGATACAGAATACAATGCTCTTGTTAAAAGTTTGAAAGATAGGGTATGTTAATGATTATCGCGAAGAAGAAAAATATTTAAGACATTCTCTGTTGTTATATGATTGGAAATAAATTTTAGGTAATCACGTTGGAAGTTGAATTGACAGAAACACAAAGAAGGTTCGGATTGCCAGTAAGATTACCTTATGATGGAGCTACGGCTAGAATAGTTACGCCGCAACTAACTCGTCGGCAATTACCTCCTCCTCCTTCATCAACTAGCTGTCAACTTTCAGACACAGAGACGTCAGATCTTAGTAGCCCAGATGACGGAGATAAAACGGCAACAGTGGAAAGAAAATTACCAATTCCGTTACCGGTCAAGGAGGAATTAGATCGAGCAGTACCTGCTCATCGCCTTCTTGATAATTCTGCTGGAAAAAGTAAGGCTGAACTTGCAAGTAGAGGGGGACTCGCAAATCGGCAACTTCCTAAACGATCTGGTGGCCTTAGTAATAGTAGTTCTGTACGTATCTATTCCGTACTATCGATTTAAATAATGTTCATCGCCGCAACAGCTTCAAAAGCATTGTATATTTCTGTGTAAATGTATCGTTATGTACATATCACGATGTTAACGATACAAACAATGCACCGTACAGCCGCTCTTATTTATCTCGCACCAAGATATCTTGAATGTTCGAATTTTCAAATTTTTGAATCATCAACCCGATTCTTCGTATTTTTGAATATTTCGAAATTCTCTATAAAAGTTATAATTATTCTACATATAATATGCAACGCGAATCCCTTTAAGAAAAGTAATTTCAATAATTTTATTCTTGCAGGACTATGGTTTGGATGAATCAGGTGACAATACCGACGAAGATTCATCTTCTAAACTACTTTCTCAAGATGCAAGTAGTAGATCGCCAAATGACTTGACATCGAAACAATCAAATTTGAGTTCCTATTCTAGTAGTTCTTCGATTAGTTCGCTAAAAAGTAAGCACATGGAACCTGCTCATCCAACGACGATTCGACAACATAGTACTATTAGTTCGCAAGTTAGAGCGATGACGGAACAGAGTTGGCCACAATCTCAAAAAAGTATGTTTGTTTATTATGTGATGGAACGAGTAGAGTAGAGTAGAGTAGAAAATTTATAATGACTCTATTTGTAGACTTAACTGGACCGCCAGCATCGTTAGCTGAGCAGTTGAAACAAGTATTAGCAGAAAGAGAAAGACGTCTTGGCGGGAACGATATGTCTTCGTCAAGGGAAAGTTCCGGAGATTTTAGCGATTTAAATAATCCGCATGCCAGTGATCCAGCTTTAGTTACTCATCATTTGGTGGAAGAAATACGACAAGCCGTAAACGAGGCCAATCAAAGAGGTAACGTGCCTTTTGTAGTTTAAACAAAATCGTTTATACGTTATATAGTTAAAAAACGTTATTTAATTTTACAGTGAAAAAAGCTACTATTCCTTCGTCAAATTTAATTGGTAGCGGTTCGACGCCTTGGCATCATCCAGGTAGTTCACCTTCTAGTCTATCTTCTGGTGGATCAGTAAGCCCACCTGCAGTTGATCCTAGTCCATCTAAAACAGGTATTTTAGGTATTCTAAACAATATAAATAACGAATGATCATTATTTTTATTTGCATCTTTTATATCTCTGATTTTCACCAACAATTTTATTTTCTCCGTGTGTAAACGAAATTATGAATGTAGATACGAGTGAAGTTTGGATGCCTCCTCATCCAAGCGACTTTGGTTTAGGTGACAAGAAGTCTCACTTTTGGCAGAATGCACCAGTTGCCGATTGGTCCAAGGAACAAGTGAGTTTATATCTATTAAACATAATATATGTACAGTATATATGTAGATATGTAGAGATTAATAATTTAACAAATGGTGTTAAAGGTGTGTCAGTGGTTATCGGGAATCGGTTTAAAACATTACGCGGCTCGTTTCTTGGAAACTGGAATTAACGGTGGAAATCTCTTACGACTCGAGTCTCGAGACCTGAAAGCTTTTGGTATTTGTCGCGAAGAAAAATCTCACTTGAAACGGAAATTGAAGGAACTGAGAGCACAAGCAGACCGGGAACGTAAAGAGAGGAAAGAAATAGAACGGATGCGACGAAAAGCGGAGAAAGCTGCGCGGAAAAAATAGTTCGTGCGTACATTGATGTACTTTTGTCCTCTATAAAATGCAATAATATTGCACAAAATGTCGGTAATATATTGAAGTCTTATGTACAATATTCCAGTGATGATCGCAACATATTTTCAATTCTTCCATCCGTATTTAATTCTTTGATACGTATTAACCGCTACAGATTGCTATAAGTGTTCTGTGTTCGTTGTCAAAAATTTCAAACTTTCATCATTTATATTCATTGTTAGATTATACAATTCTGATTTTCATCGATTTGCATTTATTTATAATATTTGTATTAAATGTCGGTTCACTTATCTAAATAGTATCGGTATTAATTATTTATATAGCGACGATGGATACCAGTTGATAAGATGAATCGTATGAATGCGCGAGCATGCTATTATGTCAGACGTATGTATGTGATATATATGTATAAAATTCAAGCCATTTAGGTAAATTATATGTAATAAAACTTTGATTATTCTAGATTTTTTTAATAATTGTAATTATAGTTGTGTAGAAACATAAGTTTCGTCTTATTACACGTTATTTCTGTATTTATTTTCATCATCAATTTTATCGTGTAATAATAAGTTTCCATGAATAATCTGAAACGCTAGTATAGTAGAGATTTACTGTAACTATTACCAAGAAATGTGACTGTCCTCTACTACTATGTAAATCATGAACTTATCAACGAATTTGTGACTGTCGATACGGTGTGCATTATAAATTTTATTGTAGATTCATCAAATTACGTAATAGTTGTATTCTTCTGTGTATTTATTTCGTTATCTAAATTCACTTAGTCCGCAGTTTTCGTAACTAGTAAACAATTACCTTCTTCAATCGATATCCAATAAAGTATTAACGTATTTCTATTATACTATCGTCTTGATGTTTGTATCGATCAATTTTTCTTCCTTGAATTGTACGAAATTTATGTTATTATATTAATTCACGACCAATCGCTAGAAATCCGCACAATGTCGATTTTATTGCGACGATAACTTTTAAATTATTGTGATGAATTTTGTTTTTAGTATTTTCTATGCATTTGAGACATTCCATGTGATTTTATAATTGTCTATCTTTGTTAAGCGTACGAATAGAAAAATATTATAAAGACCTTCAAATGTTTAGGCGAAGTCCCAATTGTATGTAAGTGAGTATCACGTACAGATACATTGTGCATTGAACAATGTATATTAAATACAAAATTAGTATATTAAGGAAAATTCGTTTTTGAACATGATTACGGGACTCGCTTAGGTACGGTGTAGACAAATGTACCTTATTGTGCGTACACTTATTTATAATAGCATTATCAAGATTTTGTACGATGTTAAGTACTTTGTGCTTCCTTTGTAACTGTCCTTTTTTTTAAGCGTACAACGTGTTTTTCTGTCGATGAAAAACAAACTTTCTTTTATATAGAGCAATTCAAGTAGCAAAGTATTTAGCATTGATACAGATTGTACATATTATTATTATTTCTTTATTATTATTATTATTATTATTATTATTATTATTATTATTAATAATATTATTACTATTGCTAGTGTTGTATAATCTACATAAAACGATTATGACGTAAGAGGCGTGTAAGAGGCATAACTGTAGTGTCATAATATCTTTATAGCAGATAGATTTTAATTTCAGTGTTTTTTTTTTTTTTTTAATTTAAGCGTTTATCAGAAGTCCTCCATTGTTTTAATAATACGATGTATCAGAATATCTTGGAAGCAATCGATTATTATTATTTTTGTTGTTACGTACAACGAAATACGGTAACCGATCAAAAAATAACACGATGTAACATTCTTACGTCTCAGGGTAATCACCGATGTTTTAGGATGTACGTGTGTTCAATGAATGAAAATTTTTACGAATTGGAACGTCTTACAATTCGTTTCTAAATGACTATTGTAATTTCATAGGAGCAGACGTTTGATAAAAAAACCGACTGATTTACGATAAGTTTTTGTAGTTGATTTTTAAAAAAAAAGAACGACATAAATATGCGATTCATGAAAGGTGAAATTATAGTAACGAAACTTGTATGCCATTGTGGGCTGCATATAGTGTTCCAAATATTTCCGATCGTTTTAAAAGTATTGCTCACAAGAAAGAGATCCAAAAATTAATAGTTCCATGGATAAAGACAAAGAATGTCACAATTGCATAAACGATAGGTTTTTAACAATGTCTATAAAAAGTATTGTCAACAAATACTCCTAAACGTTTTAATTAAAAACAATTCATACAATACGTTTGCAGTCTGTTTCTTTTTACCTGATAAATAAACGTGTCGATAAGAAACGATGATGTGCAGGTGATCAGATGTGACGAGTATGTATACGATATTCGCGGCAGGATATGAAAAAATTCAAGTTGGAGGTTGCATGTATCGTTCTACGTTCAGATGTTTGGAATTCTAAAACTGGCAACTCGAGAATTGGGAATTTCTGATAATAAGTTTTAGAATTCCAAGTATTTGTACATACGCCGTTCAGCAAAATCCAAAATAACTAACTTCACTTTTTCGCTCGTTTTTTAGATTGTAACGCCAAAACATTTCATTACAAATACGAGAGTTCGGAAAGAAATTTAAATAGCAATTTTGTTTGACGATGTTAATTGGCTTGATAAATGAACGGCTGTATTTTGATCGCGAGCCCGCAATCTCCGGTACCTGCACATTGCTATACTTTATTTATAATTGTATATTATTTATGTATGTATTCTAACATCTTTCTATGTATCAAAACATATCAATAATGTATGATAATAAAATTCTACCAGTCGTCGTACGACCTGTATACATCTATGGTCTTTAATTAAATAATTCAAACGTGGCTACGTAACATCGATCGTATGTATGTATATGTATACGTACAATCGCAATAAAGTTTGATCGATATTTGCTATTCGACGGATCCTGTCAGTAGGGTAACCCGTGTAAACGGTTATTTTAAACGATTCTAAACGATTAAAATTCGTTATCGAAACAAAAAATGCCTAGCATAATCATAAAAGACTATAATTGGTACCAAAGCCCAGAGCTCGTGGTATTAAATATACCCATCAGAGGTTATCCGAAGAAAGTGGATTTATTCGTAATCGATAACTATGCGAAGGTAAAATTTTTCCGAATCTTTTATCGTAACAATCATTTTATTCGAATGCGAATAATATTTGTATGTTGTTCGATAACATGACAGATAAGCTTCCCTCCATTCATATTGGAATTATTTCTATGGGCTAATGTTGTCGAGAAAGAAAGTATCTGTACCATAACTGATCAAGAGGCGATACTTACTTTACGTAAAGCAAATATTGGCTTAGAATGGCCCACTTTAGAAATACAAAATATCGATAATAATTTTAAACAAGAATGTCGAAATGAAGCTTTCGAACAAGCGCAAAGGATCGCTGAAACTGATAAGAAACTGAAAAGCGGTGAGTGTATTTTTATTTTCGAATTCTAAGAAACAAATTCTTAGATTTCTGATTTCTCGAATTTTCAAATATTCGGAATTCTTAAATTTTCATGTTGTTTAAATGTAAGAAAAATAACCAACCGATGGTAATTTTTGTTAGAAAAACGTCAACGTCTGCAGCGGGAAGCGGTAAAAGAACAAATTAACGTTAACACGGCTATATTAAATAAAATAGATGCAATACGAAATACGCATCGGAAGGAAGCTATGCGAGATTTCGAAGACTGGAGATCGAAAGCGGAGCTACCGTTATTGACTAGTGTTCAAGGAGTGATACAAGAAAATAGAAAAGCTTACAAGTACTTAAAATACAATGAACATTGTAACCTTGTATGAATTTTTCATTTAAATAGTAACTTTTTTTATATTTTTTAAGACCACCGTTAAAATGGTTCAAAGACAATAATAATACGTTAAAGTCCCGGCCGATGACTAGCGAAGAAATACATGAAAATGATGCACCTTTAGAAGAACCTGAGCGTACACTAAATGAAAAGACGAAGAAGAACGATGAAAGAACGACTGAAAAGAAAATGGTGGAAATACAAGCGGAAATGAAAAGTTTGAAAGAGAACGGTTCTTTCGACGATAACAGTTGTTCCGAGGATTCCGAGGCAGATTACGAATTACGATCAGGTAGTTCAACAGGAAAGATAGACGGAAAAAGTAGACCTGGATTGAAATCTGTAAAAGCTGTCATAGAAGGAAGGTTGCCAAAAAGAAACAGCATATTCGAAGAACCATCGCTATCAGTACCACTACCCAGAAAGAATGGTACAATTAACGTCACATTTTCGGAACGAACGTTCCCGACTCCGGCTAGAGAAAGTCATCATCTCGAAGAGCAAGAAGTATATATTTATTTTCTTCTGGCTTTCTTAACCGCTAATATTCGTGTAGAAGCGTAATTATAATTACCACTGATATAATCACAGTGGTTGCAGAAGCAAGCAGAGGCAAGGCGCAAAATTGGTTTCGATACGAAGGATCTTCGACCGGAAGAACGTGACCCACAGTGGTTAAAAGATAAGGGAGAGTAGGTTTAACGTAATTTATAGACACAATGACGAACAAACGCGTTCGGGAGAGTTAAACGTAAACAGTACACAGATCGGAAGTCTTTTAAATAGCCGGTGTGTACCAAACTTTTCCGTAAGCGCTTGTTCTGTTATTAGTTTACAATAACGTACTACCGATTAACTCCTACGATAGCGAGTTTTTTAAGGTTGGAAATTATCTGGGAGCTATCAGCGCCTACTCGTATGGGATTGAAATTACCGATAGAATGGCATCGCTTTACGCGAACAGATCAGCGGTGCATTACGCGATGGGAAATTATTGTAGATGTATGGAGGATTGTTCAAAGGTAGGTTCAAGTTGCAATAAGTTATAAATGATAAGTTGTATAGAACGAAAGGTACATTACAACTTTTAACGTCTATTGTGCATTCTCAGGCACTAGAACTGATGGAACCGAAATGCGAAAGTAATCGTGAATCAAGAGCCAGGTGTCACGCCCGACGTGGCGCAGCGCTTTGCAAATTATCTGCACCTCAGCACGGTATTCCTGAGTTGGAGGCTGCTCTGAAATTGACGCCGGATAACGAAAGCATAAAACGCGATTTGTTATCCGCGAAACGATACTTCGAGCTAGAAAATTGAAAGGTTTTTTTTTCAAGAATTCGATTGAGAATTTTGCTGCGTTAAGAGTACCGAGGATATAAAAGATTTAATGCTACGTTTTTATATTATAGATTTATTAATGTTACTTAAAAGAGTTTTAATACTTTATATTACATCGATTAAAATATCACAGTCACAGATCCTGAAGTGTAAGGAACTCGTCTTACCGTACTAATATTAATCTTAATGTTATTTAATTCTTCGATTACAAACATTTTGGTATGGTTTTTAATTTGTTAAAGGGAAAACCATAATAAGTAACTTCTCCCTCTTAACGGATTTTACATCGATTCACTTTCCGTTTACTTTCTAACAAAGATCCGGTTAACAGGATTCAATCGAAATCGATTATTTTCTTGTCGATGCATCCGCATTTCGTGTGTTCCAACGCGTGTATCACTTCGTGATGTCTGTCTCGTTGTCGATCGATCGTATGTTTCACCATGAACACAAGACTGACATTCCTGGTCTCGATAGGCGCACAAATTTGTTTAGGATCGGAACAGCATCCAGCCCCGTTGCAACGCGTTAAAACGGTGGAGGCAGGATAAAATGTTTCGTCAGGGCTAGGACCAACGGTTAAAAGTTCTGACACTGGTATAGCTCTTGGTTGAGGCATAGAACATCGAAATTCGTGAACCAACTGTACATGATTCAAAAAACCACTGTCTCTGCAAATGAAACCGATGATTTTAACGCGTCTGTCAAAATCATGTGACTAATAATAGTATTTAATTAAATGTCGATATACCTGTGATGTCTAGCGATCATAGTAAAAGCGAGACGAACAAAGAATAATAGTAAAACGAAGATTTTCATTTCTATCCTGGACGAGGAGAATATATTTCGCGAATATAGATAAAGCCAGAGGTATGTCCTACTAATTCTGTCGAAAGACCTTCCCGCTTCACGATTCACAATTGTTCGGGCACCGACGACTATATACCCTCTTCTGCGCTCTGAATTCTTTCTCCCGCTATATATATATGTAACTTTCATCCTCGGCCCGACGCCCTCTGCCCTCCCCTCTTTTTCCGATTTCTCGCCGCCTTTCTTCGTTGTCCTATGACGGTTCGCACCGTCTCCCTCTCGTTTCTCGGTAAACTCGAGGAGGACTCGAAGCAAAGCGTTCCGAGAACATCGTCGAGATAACTATAATTACAACTAGTGGGTCCTGCCTCTCGTTCGAACTGGGACCATATTACGTCGCGTGACTAAGTCATCCTTTCTTCGTTGCTCGTACCTTCTTCCTCTGGTTCATCTTACTTCGCAAAATTTTAATCGGTCATCATCGGTCAAATTATCAGGAGATTCTTCGTTTTCTCTTTCTACCTACGAATCGCGTCCCGAACATCGTTACTTTTCCTAAAAGTATCCTTCTTATTTTCATTAACGTAACATTCATAATAATTAATCGATTACGTCATTCTTTTCCTTTTTAAATACGTAATTGTACATAGTATACAGTCCTGATGAAACACGACCCTAAGTACGATCCCATTTCTTTTCAATTTTCTATCAACTGTTTATTGGTTGAAATGATTACATATCGCGTGCTTAATTTTTATGGATAAAGAGAAATAAAAATGAAACCTGTATGAGCCTGTTTGAGACAACAGCGTGGTACGAAACAGCTCCCCAAACTGCAACGTTATATGATGCGACGGACGACAGGTTACCTGTGAATCATCGCGATACTGTTGCTGCAAAGTGTCTGATTACGACAAGGTTCATTCATATCGATAGTTTTCGTTGTTACGCAAAGTCTATGAGTAGAATGGGTCGAAGTTACGCATCGTGGCTTTACTCGAGGAATAATACGTCAGTTCGCTGAATCTTCTGTACGAAAAGCGAGAGTCGAAATCGATTGCCTAAATTGAAATACGTGTGACGACAGCATCGGTTAACGATGATTCGCAGAATTAACTCGATGGTATTTCATATAGCGATACATAAGATCTTTGTGATAATCGAGTTGAAACTATGATCAATATACACCTTTCGTGTCACGTTAACTTAATTAATAAATATCTAAATTCGGAAGTTTAGAAATCCGAGTCGATAAAACGATAAAGTATCATTATTTTTTCTAAGCAAGTTCCAAGTAAATTATTACCACGACGAGTTCGATAATACACTTTGAACAAAATCAGGAGTGACGGTTAAATTGTTGATTTTATAGTGATTGGATCGCGTGAGATTTAGCACGTATGCGAAGCAACAAGCCGATTGATACTTGTCCAACTATTATTTCGTTCTATCCACGTGTTCATAACGGATTGAAATCGTGATGTTGTTGGAATAATGGAACGGTAGGTTCTATTTATAGAAGTGTGAATAAGCGATTTGTGGTAATTCACATGGAAGTAATAGTGTCGCGTCTTTGCCGTACGAAATTGGAATTACAAATGCGTGTAACCGGTAAATCAGATCGTCGCGTTAGGGAGATCCCAGTTACGTCAAATGAATTGCTGGTTGTGTAAGGTAATCGTGTCATATGTAAGTGTTATATATATAAAACGTTGAATATATTTACGAAAGAATTCGAATTCTTACAAATTTTTTATTTTTTTTAAATGTTCGTTTTCGTTTTCAAGCAAATGTAAGATTTAACGATTTTGTATTGTTATGACAACGCATACACATGTATTTGTCTTAATTCTTTACGAAGAATAGCTATTAACGACGTAGAAATTATTCGAGTGAAATTTTCTAAAGAAAGAAGTTTCTGACGCACACATTTTGACTTTCTATCAACGTGGAAGTATGAATACGAGTATAAAATATAAGGGAAAGACGTACATTTAGACATGAATTTCTGCCTTCACGAATGACTAGTAACGAAAACTCGAAGCGAAACTGGTTAGCCGATGATTCACGTCAATCGGTAATATTTTTCTCTTTTTTTTTTTTCCAAAATAAAATATTTCGTTTCCGCTTCGATAATTAATTAAGCTTTTTACACAGAGTTTCATACTAACTTTATCTTATTTCCATTTTTTATTCCTCTTCCGTTATTCTTTCTCAATGTCAACATTGCCGTTACAATAAAATCATTGGCATAACTAAATAGCGATCAGGCTGAGTTTCACTATCCCTTCGAGTATATTACGATCGAACGATTAAATATTTGCGATTAATTAAGTATTTGATATTTGTGAGTATCAAAAGGAAGTGTCGTTTAGAAAGAAATAAGGAAAGAGTCGATTTTTCTTGGTGCAACGAAAGTTCTACGAAAGAAATATGCATAAAGGAAATGCGATGAAACCCGACAAATAACGATTCATAAATAAAATGTGTAAATTTGTCGTGGGTAATTCCAAATCATATTGCTCGTCGAGGCCTGCGTTTGAAATTAAACGAAACGAGTTAACTCGAACGAATTGACAAATATCGCAAAGATATTTTATGCTATTTGACGTTAAATTAATAAAACTTTGTCAGGATCTAATCCGACTCTGACTCGAACCTGACCAATACATTCCGTTCTTGCAGCTTTCGTTTGGCCAGCAGCCAAGTTCCGATACCGTATTGCTTTTCTGAATTGGCAACTAAGAACGATACGAATCGATTAATTTGTTGTTTTTTTACATAGAAAATATGAATTTTATGTTAAGTTTTCTTCGGCGGAGACGAGCGATCCTTACCATCCTTGCTTCGCTACGTATACTAATACTGTCTTTGGCACCGTGCAAATAGGTAATTATCCGTAGGAAAAATATTAGTGCGTTATGACAATGGTTTACTAATATTTTGCATATACTTATGTAATATGATGAAAATTAACACAAGATAAAAATTGTATCCACGATAGTATATACTCGTCGATGTCCATAGATAGGTGTAGACAACAGGAAAGAAACCGTCGTGGAAGAATAAGTTTGGTGCAGCGATACCCGATCGTAAAGGAGTTGGTGAAAAACTCCTCGGAACCGAGGAAGAAAGTTAATGTTCCATGAGACGTCGAAACCGCGACACTTCTGCTTTTAGACTTTTCTACTACTCGGAAGATGGTTAATTTTGCAGAGAAGATTAGGTGCAATAAAGCTGATCGATTTTCTTTCGGGCATTCATTGAACCCGAGTCCCGGTGAATCACGGAAGAAATGAGTCAATTGTAATTTCCAAGGAAACGAGAATGCAACGATAATGTTGTCGATTCAAGACCATACTCTGGGAAACTTCAATGAATCGAAAGCTTGTTTCCGTAATTAAAACGATATTACATATTTATAAGTTATTTATCACCGATGCTTTGTACAGTTAAGAGAAAATACAGTAAAGGTTTATATTTACTGATAAGACCGTTAAGCATGTATACGTATATTACGTAGTTTGCCGCTTTCGTGATTACGATTACATACCGAGTATATAAAAAATAGATTAAAAAGAAAAGAAAGTCGAAGTTCGACTTTGATAGAAAGCCGTTTCTCGTTTTATCGAAAGGTTAGTCGATCTGAATGACTAAAACGTGTCGAACAGTCGAGTTGCTCGTAAGACCACAGTGTTGTAAATTCGAAGAGAGTTTATTACTCGTGATTCGTTATTGTTTGTTCAGTTAAGAATAGTAACTGTGTTGTCTCGTTAAGAGATACGTTCGTGTCAAAGTACGAATTAACGATAGAGGGTGGAACACCGCTTAAGGTGTGTAACCGACTTTGCCGATTGGCCCCTGTGAAACATCCTGTGAAACACAGGATATATCTAAAACGATCAAAGCGAATTCGTATCGTTATACGTACGCATGAATCTCTATTGATGCGCGTATACCTTGCGTGTCAAGCATGTGTGCAAGCTCCTGCACGTATAAATACACTTCTGGCAGCAGGAAAGTCTCAGTTGGATGCCTCTTGATACGAGTGCGTGTCAGTGATTCGTACAGAAGAAAGGTGACGAATCGGCCACAACGTGTTCGTGGCCGCAGAAACCTAATTCATGAGGGTGAATCTCAGACAAACTAAACTACTCTCCGATCAAGAAGAAGCTGCGCCAGTGATAAGATTTCTTGGACCACGATCATAGAAACGAGGCATGAAAAGTGGATCGTTAAAGTCCTCCTTGTTAAAGTTGATGATACTTGTCCCGCTGACTTTGGACAACATAGTCCAATCAGCGGTGAACGGTGAAAATCATCATCGAAGTGGCAGAAAAATGAACTTGACCCACGCGGTGAAAATGTCACAAAAGTTTGTCTGCAAAGAACCACAATCTCGGGCATACAACCTGAGGGACCTGATGCGGGATGTTCAGCAAAATTCTGGAGAGAGCCCAGTTAAACCTGTCTACGTTGTTTTGAAACGTTGCGACGGACACTCGGGATGCTGTATGAGTCCTGACATGAGCTGTTCACCGGAACCATCGGCGATCTATTACGACGAAATCGAAATCGAGGTGTCAAGTTTGATACATAGAAAGACTATTCCTCGATGGATCAGGGTGGAACAACACGGTAGATGCTTCTGCGATGTCACCACGATCAACGATCGATATCAACAAGAACTGCAGTGGCCTAATGTAACTCTTGTTTGACGGCAACTTATTTAATCCATCGTATAATTCGTATAAAGTATAATTCGTATAGCAGAAGTTGCGAGATACGGTGCATCGGGTGTTTGTTGTTTCTACATGTATATTATAGAGAATAATTACAGTATTGCGGTGCGATTTACGATGGAATTTCGCTGTATGGCTCTAGGCCAGACGTAAGAGAACATTTAGAAGTTCCTAAATTACTAAATTTCTTCATCGCCACGTAGCGAGATCTCCCTGTAAATTAAGAACAGTTCACGTTGTAATCTTTCCCTGGGTTTAACGTGCCGGGTTAGTTCGAAAATGTTCAACAACCGCGTATCTAGACTACAACGTATGAGAAACTGGCTGAATGCCCGACACATGTTGCTTGTCAGCTTGATGCTAAAATGTCGACGATAAACACCTGTTTTAGAAGAAACCAATACCGATATTCGACAAAGGATCGATTAGCTAACATAAAGACTTTGACTTTTTAGCGAGATGTTAAGTTAAATTATAGAAATACAAGTCTGATTCTTTTAAAGGTCATCGAAAGCGATTCGTAAACTAGTCATTATTCGATACTTTATCTGTTAATTACTCTTAACTTATTCATTTCCACAAGTAACGAGATTGAAAAATATATTATGTTCTGTTATAACTAAAGGTAAATGCGATCAAGTATTTACTTACTACTAGGATATTAAAGGGTTTATGAAAGGGACCAAAATGTATTACTATTTAAGAAACTAATATGCAACTGTTTTAGCAAGTTTAATATTCACCGTTGTGATACCGTTCTATCTTATATGTATACTAACAAGATCAAAATTATATTACAAAATTACCTTTTGATACTATCGAACGCGTGTAAACTAGACATTTATATGTTAATTGTAATAAAATCAGTATTTATACGCGTTTATTAATATTTAACATTTATTTTTGGTAAGATTATAGTATAAACATTTAAAAAATTTTTCTTCGGATATTCAAGTATTGAACAAGTATTAATCAAGGTAATGCTACATTAAAATATTAGTATATCGAATAAGAGACTGATACACGTATAAAATATATTATATACAAAGCGTCGAGAAAATAGGTGGTCAAACATTATAATTTTATTATTCTGTTATCAAGCATGAAAAAGTGTCGTATGTAGAAATGCGCATATATTAAAAACGAGTAATGAAAAGTGATGACAGCATGGCTCGTAATAGATCGATATGTATTTAAACATTTTATAAAACAATGCAGTCAGAGTGGTTTATTGAAATAACGAACAAACTAACGAATCTGTAATTGTACATATTTTTAAACTATCGATTCGCTGCAAAAATTGCATTTATGTTTCTATATTTATTCATTAGGTCTCTCCGTTATGTTTCCACGACACTTGCTCACCTTCGAAAACAGTGAATTATAGCGAATCATAATGAAAATTTGACTGCCTATTTACTTGACACCCTCCATATTTTAGCGAACCTTCTGTTACGTGTATAAATACCTACTATTTTGTTTTAATATTAGATTTTAAGATAGACATTAAATTATCTACTTTAATAGCGGATAGTAGAATATTAGTATTTATTTTATACTATTTATTAATAGTTCAGAGTTAATGCATTCGGTCTGAAGTTATGCGACTGACGAGAACTATAAAACAATTTATCGTATTTATTTAATTTTGTACGATATAAAAAATGCGATGCATCTTTAGTAAATAACATAATTGTTGTACATTGTGACAAATACTTTGAATAAAACTTTCATGGTGTGCACTACGTAAAATATGAAATCTGACTACGATATATGTATGTACCGATCTTGTGTAAACGTTTTACATAAAAAAAAAAATGGAAAGGATACGTTTAATGAAATACAACATATTCGAAAAGTAACTACGTCAAAATTATTTCTACGATTAAATAAATAAGACGATTTAAGTGCTACGTATGTACTTTTGAATGAAAAAAGAATATCGATGAAAGGAATATCAGTTTCGATGTTGAAGGCATAACAAAACAATCGACGATAGATCATGTAATTTCAATCGAAACAACAATTTTAAAAGATGGTTATACGCCGCAATTATTATATAAAATTAATATTATTGTATTGTTCACGTTGGATGTAATAAATATCAAACTGACAAATATTTAACGCGAAATAAAGATACCTGCAATTTGAAAGTTGATATATGTTAATAACAGCCAACGTTTCTTACACTGCGACATGTATCTTTTCTATGGCTTCATATACAAAAAAAAAAAAAAGAAAAGAAAAAGAAGAAGAAAAATTGCCTTAAAATCGCGCGTATGGATATTTAGAGCGCATTCGACGTCTGATTCCACGACCTCTCCCCGTTTCGTTATTCGTTCCCCTCGCTGCGTGTCCTCCGCGTATCATAGATTGCCCTTTGAAAAGAGTTTTTTTTGTCTATCAAGAAAAAAACATTCTTACAACAGAATTTATTATTTACGATTACAATTACCTCTACCGCTAGCTTGACTTTCCCAAACAATTGGCGTAGGGCGAGCACCACGAGCTGTTCTGAACGGTGATCGTGCCGAACGGCGCACTGTACTGCCTCTGTTACCGTTGCCTGCTGCTGCAGCAGCCGCTGCTGCTCTTCTTTGACGCGTATTGCTAGAAGGAGATGCTTCCGCTTCGCGACTCTCTTCTACTTCGTCTTCCACTGTGTCGCTTCCTGGTTCTTCAGTTCCTTCGCCAGTGTCTACCGTATCGTCATCGCCAGATATTAACGGACCAGTTTCTTCCGTACGTTTCTCGCTTTCCGAACTCATACCTACGTAAATATTGAATTACTTCGATCGTTAACCATTGCTAATCACGTCGAAAAGCGAAATTTAAAAAATGTCGTATTATTATTACCTTCGGTTGGTGTTGTACTAATAGATTCTGTAATTATTTCGGTTTGGTTATGTTGCTGGTCGTCAACACCAAGTACGCGAATACTAGGTATTGCAGACTCTTCGCCGGTGTCGCCAACAGCGGTAACCGACAACGGTGTTACCGAAACTGGTGTTTCTTGTTCTTCGGAGGGTCCTTGGCTGGTCTACAAATAAATAATTTCACTAAATAGATTCGACAACCTTAACATTTATATAATACGAAAGGGTAGACAATGCAAACAAATTTTACCGAAGGTGGCAAATCGGCCGCCGGTGAAACTTGTAAAGGTGTAGTAGGCACGCTACGACCGGTACCGCCATCTTCTATTTGAGTAAGATCGATTCGAGTATCGTCCATACTTTCTTGAACGACCGGTGCAACACCGGAACTGGATGAACCAAATATAGTTCGAGCTGTTGACCCAGAAGGAGTGGATAACGATGGAGTTGACGATGCCGTTGTTGGCGCGGATGAATCTCCGAAGGTAAACCGTCCTTGAGGAACTTGCGGTGAACTAACAGCTTCTCCAAACCCGTCCCCTCGGCGTGGCACGAACAACGTTGGTGTACTTGGTACTATACTGTCGTCACCTCCATCCTCGTATCCCTGTTGCGGCTGAAATTGATCTGTTTATTAAAAAGAAAACATTCTTCTTGCTACATGTAAATCAATACATACCAAAAGAAGATGTTGTTGCTGTTGTTGTCTAGGCATCGGTGCAATTCCACGCGATAATCGAGGCGCAAACGACGTGGCTGGTTCTCCCGTTGGTCCAGCACTACTGATCGCCTCCGACTGTTGTTGTTGCTGCTGCTGTTGTTGTTGTTGATTTATCGGTACCGCCGATTGTGCTTGTCTAGAAACTTCTACGCTCGTAGAATCTTCACCCATTATGATCTCAACTTCGTTGTTGTCCCTCTCTACCTCTACCTCGACCTCGTAAGGCATTTCCTCTTCTTCCTCCATCTCTTCGTACGGATCATTATCGAACTCTTCTTCTTCCTGCGTTTGATGATTACCTCCTCCTTCGCCTTCGTCGCAATCTACCACAACCACGCATCCTTCTTCGACCTCTTCGTCTTGATCTCGTTGGCTCGACGTTGGTACCTGAAAATCAACAAATTATTACAATGATTACAATTTAAAAGTATACAATTAACGTTCGATACGCATTTGACATTTTCATTATTTAAATTCACCTGGTACTCGACCTCTGAAGCACTCGCGCTAGCCGTAGACATTTCTTGCCTGTTCCGTTTTGTTTTAGGACTAAGAACCTGTTCTTGCCTACTGTGATCAACGCCTTCGACGATACCCGAGCCAGAAGCCGTAGAATCAAGAGCTCTTGGACGTTTATGTCCCGTCGAAGCTTGCGACGTACTCACTGATTGAGTGGAACTACTCGCAACGGTCTGTTGTTGATCGCTGGCTGCAGCCTGTTGTTGTTGTTGTTGCTGTTCGACTCTTGGACTTACTAATGCAACAGTTTGCTGTTGCTGTTGCTGCTGTTGTTGTTGTTGGCATTGTTGCTGTTGCTGTACGCTAAGGGTTTCCGCGTTCTCTGGATCTTCTCTTTGCGTCGATTCCGCTGATTCGCTCAGTTGCGGCTGAACGACCAGTTGACGTAACGTGCTTGGCGCTGTCTGCGATGAACTGCTACTGGTGCTGGCTGGTTGAAAGTCTGGAAGACTACTGGTTGGTGAACTCGTTTCGGTCGTGTGCACCGCTTGTTGTTGCGATTGTTGTTGTTGGTGAGGCGCAACCATTACCGGCGCAGTGGCAGTTGTAGGTAAAACAGCAGCTGTTCTAGATTGTACTACCACGCTCATAGGACGAATACTTGCTAAAGGAGTTTCAGCACGAGCGGACATCGGTTTAATGTTAGCCGTCGGGGGTTCGGTCGTAGCGCTAACTCCGCTAACACCGGCTAACTGTCGTTGTAGCTGTGTCACTCTTTGCAAAAGAGTTTCTTTTTCCGCCTGGATTTCGGCCTTTTCATGTTCCAAACGAGAAATTCTACCTTCCATTTGAGATTTCAATGCCACGAGTCTAGCATCGTGTTCGGCAGTATCCGACTCGGTTGTACCAGCCTCAATTTTTGCTTTTAAATCCAATAGTTCTTTCTCACAGATTTTTTTCGATTCGGTTAATTGCATAATTTTAGTTCTTGCGCCTTTCAATACTTGTTTCGCACGCTCTTCCTTCTCGACGCTTGTTTTATTCATGGTATCGATTTCTTTTTTCAAAGAATCAGCTTCGCTTTGTACGACTACCATTTGACGGGATAACTCGTCGATTTTCGATGTCAATTCCAAATTCGCTTGACGCAATTCTTGTCGACCTTCTTCCCGCAATTGATCTTCTCGTTCTTGCGATATTTGAACGGTATCTTCGTTTGCCGAAGTACCAGCCGTCATTCGGGACTCTTCGTTTCTGTTCTTCTCTTCCTCTACTGTTTTCGCTAACTCTTCGAATTGTGTCTTGTATTTCTTTGCTATCTTTCTGATCTGAATCTCTTTGTTTTTGATGTCGTTTAAAACAGTTTCTTTGTCGCCAAGCTCTTTTCTCAATGTTGCCAAATCTTTAGCTTTGGAAGAAGAATCCGCTAGAGCTTCGTGTAAGTCTTGACCTAATTTTCGTGCTTCTTCGGAAACTTTCTGTACTTGTTCTCCTTGAGCTTGCACTTGTTTCTGAAGTTGCGATAATGTCTCTTCTAATTTAGCTTTCTCTGCTTTTAATTGATTCAATTCGTCTGCGCGCTTAGCGTGTATTTCGCGTTCAGATGTGAGCAATTTGCTAAGATTTTCACGTTCCGTTTGTAATCTACGCCAATCTTCTGGACTAGTTTTGTTAGCTCTTTCGACCAATGTATTAGCTCTTTGTCTCCATCTGGTTGCCTCTCCCTTAAGACTCGCATTCTCCTGTAGTAACGCCTCAGTCTTTGCTTGCAAATCTCTCGAAGTGTCCCGAAGTGGACCTACTTCTTCAGAAAGAGCTGCTACTTTTACGGTAAGTTCTGAAACTTTTACGCTTAAACTGTCTCTTTCTTCTCTAAGTATTCTATTAGAATCTGTTATCGCGTTCAAAGTTTCAACTTTTCGTAATAATTCTGCATGCTTAGACGTTGTTACTACATCGATTTCGGACTTTTCTCTTTCCGAATTCAGCACAGCTTCTGTTTCTTTTAATCTTTTCTCTACAACCTACGTCAAACAACACATGTTGATAATAGTACAATAAACTATACGAGTATCCCACTTGACGTTAAGATCTTTCTTTCTTTAATTATTATTTATTTTACCCAAAGTATTTTTCGCTACGCATAATAAAATAGTAATAGCGTAAACGAAGATGTCAACGTCAGGTGAGATACTATCTGTGTAATACTAACCTCTACTTGTGATTTCAATCGAAGATTTTCTGCTCTTAAAACATCAAATTTCGCTACAGCTAAATCTTTCTCGCGTCTCAGATATTTCATTACTCTTAATAATTGTTCGGCCGATTTAGAGTCATCTTCGAGTCCGCTAAAACTACGATTCATTGTTTCTAAACTCGTATCGAGGCTTTCCTGTTCGTTTATCTTCGATTGTTGACTATGCATGATTGCAGTTTTATCGCTCAATTCTTGAATTTGATTATGTAAAATAGCATTCTGCGTATCTAAATCTTCTATTCTTTTCTGCATCTCTTGAAGCTCGTCGAGTAACTTTTTCTCTCGTTCTTGATAAGCTACTCTTTCAAGATCTAAAGCTTCTACGGCTGCATTTCTCTCTTGAGTTAAGCTGGTTACTTTTTGTTCTATTGTTTCTGCATCTTCCTTTAATTTTGCTAATATCTATAAATAATACGACAACAAAGTTAATTTATCATAAAGTTTTTTTTTTTTTTTTTTTTTTTTTTTTTTTTTTTTTTTTTATTTATTTATTTATTTATTTAATTATAAATAATAATTATATTTACTTGAAGGTCCGCTGAATGTAACACCATTTCTCTAGCATATTTCTCTTCGGCTTCTTTAGCCGCTACTGAAGCATTATGTAAATCGCTTTTTACAATTTCTAATTCTCCCTTAACTTCGTCTAATTCTTCGAGCTTTCTTTCTGCATCGGCTAATCTTTCTCTTAACTCTGAATCGGTTTCTTGTCGACCACTGGAAACTCTTGTTAACTCTTCTACTAACTCCTGAACTCTCTTCTGAAGTGATATTATTTCTACACGTGCATCTTTTAAAGCAGTTTCTAATTCTTCCTTACATTTATTATGTTCCGCGGTTAATTCTCTTAATTGTGCCTCGGTGCTTTCCGCTATATCGCAATACTGTTGACTTTGTTGCCGTGCAGCTTTCAATTGTTCCGACAAAGATTTTGCTTCCGCCTGTGTCGTAGCAAGTTGCATCTCAAGCTCTTTTAATCGCTTTACGAGATTTTCATCGCCTGTAAGTTTGAATGGGCACAGAATTTTATTTATAATCATCGATAATACATATATATTAATTTACCTGTCCATTACACACGTACCGTTAAAAGGTTTTGATATCGAATGGGTAACAGCTTGTCTCAGTTTAGTATTAAGTTCTTCGATGCGTTGCGTATTCTGAGAATCAGACTGACGAGCCTGTTCCAATTCCGTTCGAATTTGCTCGGTTATATTACGTTCTTCCGTCAATCGTTCCTGTGCTGTGGCAAGCTGTCTTTCTAAATGCGCGGATAACTCTCTGAACCGATCTTGTTCTTCCTGTAATCGTCGTCTTAAAGCTGCGCATTCTCTGGTGGCATCGTCCAAACGCTGTTCGGCACGTAATTGACTTTCGGCTTGAACACGTTCTAAACTAGCTTTAATAGATTCAACGTCTGCTTTCAATAAAGCCTGCGTTTGACGTTCTCTCTGGTACACTTCGCGTTCCTTCAAAAGACGTCCTTCGGAATCACGTAAAAGTTGCCTTTCTTGTCGAATGTTTTCCAATTGCACCTCGGCACGAGACAGTCGAGTTTGAGCCGCCAAAGCTTCATCCTTCAGAATCATCAAACTTTGTTCGTGCTTACCTGTAAAATAATATAAATAATTTTCTACCGTTCGTTATGTTCTGAACTTTTTTGAATCGTGATAAATATTCAATACCAATTGTCACGTTATAATTAAAACATTTTTCTTCGAGGACTTTGATTTGAGACTTATAAGAGGCAACGTTTGCTTGTAAAAGATTAAATCTATCGTTAGCTGAATCTAACTGTGCTTTTAATCTACAACATCGTGCGGAATTAGCTTCTGCTTCTTTCCGAAGTCTCTCCACCTCGTCTCCCAACATACGTTCATGTGCTGCTTTTTCTTTCCTATACGTATCGTACTCATCTGTAACGTGCTTCAATTTAGCCTCGCTTTCCGCTAACTGTCTCTGCAATTCTCTTTCTTTATTAACATCGTCCTGATTAAGGACCGATGTCTTATCCGCGGCCGATTTTTCTTCGCCAACTTCTTTCGTTTCTTCTTCCTCGTTAATTGAAAACTCTTTCTTTTCTGATGTATTTGTCTGTTTTAAACACTGTTGGTACATATTTTTATACATATCTCTTTGTCGTAAAAGACCATCCAACATTTTTGCTTGTCTATCTTGAGCAGCTTGCATATCTTCCAATTGTTCTAAATACCTGATACGATTTTAACAATGCAAGATAAATAAATACACAAACGACTGAATCTTTCTCAAAAACAGTTACAAACCTATCCAATTTCTCTTTCATTTCTCCAGAATTTATTTCATCGGTGGCCCGCTCAATTTCTTCTTGTCTCGATGATAATGTCCTAACAATTGACAGCAATTTTTGATTATTTTCCTGCAATTCTTCAATGTCTTTAAAAGTGACCAGCTTTTTACTAATAATTTCAGACGAAGCAAGATTATCTATGTCCATCGAATTTGAAAATTCACTTGCATTCGCAGTTGTACCGCTTCTGCTCTCTTGAACTTCTTTCAAAAGAAAACAAACCTAAAACATAAATTTAATGTCTTAAAATATTAAAAAAAAGAAAGAAAAATATGAAAAAATATATCAGTTACAATCTTGTACCTGTCTAGCTAAATCTGATAGTTCTGTTTTCAACCTCTGATTCTCTTTAGTATGGTGTTTGGCAATACGATTTGCTTCGTCCGTGGTTTCTTGCAATCTATGATTTTCGGCTAAAAGTTCATCTAATCTTGACGTGAGCGTTGCAATATTAGCCATAGCAGTTTCATAATCTTCACGTTGCTGTTGTAAAATTGGAGCTTTTTCTTCTACTTCTCGTATAATAACATCTATTTGTGATTTTAAACGTTCGTTTTCTTCTCGTTCTGAAGTCAGTTCATTAGTTACGTCAACCAATTGTGTATAAATTTGAGTAAGACTCAAACCTTTTCTGAGAACACGACTAGCTATGGCTGCTGTAGGTGCAAGTTGTTCAACGGCTTGATCTAATCTCTCTGTAAACAATTATTAAACCATTAAATAAATGGAATCATTAAGAAACGATAATCTGACTAATTACCTTGTTTAATATTTTTGAGTAACTCGTTTGCGTGACTTAATTCTTTTGAAAGTTCCTCTATTTTTTGTTCTCTATCTTCTATTTCTTGTTTGCGTTGCAACTGAAGCTGATTGTGTGTAGTTTCTAATGTTCCGTATTGCTCTGTAGCAGTTTCTAATAATTCTTGAAGTTCTTTAACTGCGCCGCTGAATTCCTCAGCTTTTGCATTCGCTTCATCGGCCATTCCTTTATACAGGTCTGCTAATCTAGTTTGAGCGCCGATTTCTTCTCGATAAGAAGCATGCATAGATATTTCATGAGTACGCTGTTCTTCCAGTTTTTGAGCAAGTTCGTCGCAGCGTCGTTGAAGAGATGTGTAAGACTCTCGTAGTTGCGCCGCTGCTTCATTAGCAATACGTAATTCCTCGTCGCGTTGCGCCAATCGAGTGTCCGTTAAAAGAGCTCGAGCAGATGCTTCTGCTCTTGTTGCTTGTAATTCTGACATTCTTTTCGCTAATTCTTCCTCCAAACCTGCCATTTGTTGTGAAAGTAAAATCCTTTCTTGTTCTAGCCTTTTCTCCCTAGTAACATATTTATTATATTAATGTAACATATTTATTAATAACAATGATATATATATATTATATTATATTATATATAAACGCATACTTAAATTCAAGAGTCATATCACGACTTCTAATTTCTTCTGTTTCCGTTAAAGCTTGACATTTTGCAGCTACAGCATTTTGGAGTTGAGTTCCTAAAGAAGAGAGTTCCGTATGCATCCTTTCAATTTCTGTGTCTCGTCGTTCAACCTGTAGTTGCAGCGCGTCTCTTTCATCCACAACTGTGTCCCTGTGTCTACGTAAATCAACATTTTCTTTCTCTAACCTGTTACAGTAAATTGTATTAAACAAAATAAACGAATGTTGCATTGAATATGTGTTGTGAACATGAATTATGTGTTCTTCAACTCCATCCTCTTTAAATAATACCTTTTAACAGTTTCTTGTAATTTTTGAATTTCATTTTTAGCTTGGTCTAAATTTATTTGTAATTCGGTAGTATATTTTTCTGCCAATTCTAATTTTTCTTTGCATTCTTCAAAATTTGATTTTTCCTCTGTCAAATCTTTTTGCAGCTTATCTACAGTTTGATCTAAAAAATTAAATATAGATTGTTAAATTAAGGTTAATTCACTGATACAACCAAATATAATAAAAAAATTAAATGATCTTAAATTAATTTTAATAACATTACTATTTGATCATTTAAAAAATCTGTAGCAAAATCCAATAATAATTTCAAGGTAATATCTTTATATGATCAGACATTTTGCAGGATTTCAGGAAGTTCTCTGATGATGTAACATATATTGGTTTTTATTAAAATCTCTATTCGAACATCATAGATAGCATTCTGTACATTAGAATTTACATTAGAATGAAAAAATCAGATGCAAGTAGTAAACATATTTTGATAATGAACAGTATCAATAAACAACTTTGTTTTTGAAAACACACTTATATAGGTAAAATTCTACAAATATTAATGTTATCTGTTGTTGGTCTTAATTTTGCTTGTTGGTCATATACTAATATCATTACTATAAAAGCATACATTTGTTACAAACCTTTCTTTCAAATAATATACTATGAAAATAAGAAACTAACTTCACAGGATTTTACTCCTCTATAGATTTGTCACAAGTAAATCGACAAGTTTAGCATGGTTCGTTAAGTTTAAAAAGCTCAATGGATAAACAACCTTAATATTACTAGATATTGTAAACGTTATTAACTTTTTAAATTGAACCGTTCAACTCCCAAGCAACGTGATTGCGGCGTTCAAATTTTATGTGGGGAAGTCAGAATAATGCATTTGAACGGTATAGACACCTGTCCATACAAAATGTTGCCTCCTTCAATGTATATAATACAAGGAAAAGAACGAAATACAAAGCGGTATCGCGCCGCTGGCTCTCTTCGCAATCAAGTAAGACAAGCGTTATCGCGCTATTAGGTATTTTTCGACCGTTTTTCCAATGACCCCTGGGACTCAAACGGTTCATAAACTAAAATTGTATGCAGAATGTAGATGTTTGATAGAACTTATTGACAATTTTCATACCTGAAAGTATCGTTTACATTTTTTCGAAAAATTATTAAAATGAAATTATGAAATAGATGCGGTAAATTCTTAATAAAAAGAGGTTAACTACGCCATGTAAATAAACCGGGTGATCGTTATCATGAGAAAAAGTACGAAATTCAATTCAAACTTACCAAAATTTTTTCTATTAGTTTCGAAAACGGCTTTGGCCGTAATATACTGTTCAAATTTCTCATTGAAATATGCGTTTATCTTTTTAACAAACCCTTCTGGGATTTGTGTCAATTCTTCTTTACTTAAAATGTCTTGAAGCACATTGTGTTCGTTCTCTTCTGCTTTTTCCATCTTTTACAAGAATACACCTTACAAATTGAGTAAGATCTTTCTTCAATGACGTATTTGTATTTTATGATTAACCGTATTCGAACAAAGGCACATTTGATCGAACGTTTAGCATTTATTACCTTTTCCTCTCTCAGTCGTTATGGCCTCCGTAAAACTGACTGACGCGGAAAGCTACAGGAACTAACGTTGAATATCTCGTATTTAGCGCTAGTGTACCATATTACAACTAAATAATTTATATTAATTTATCAGATCAGTTGGAAAAGTTAATATTACATCCACAGTTTATATATGTAAATAAAAGTCTGTAATTTTTTATATTAAATTTCGTATCTTACATATAATATCAATGCATTTTATATATTTTACTTATATTCTTGATTCATTGAAAGAACAGGAGTTTCGAACGACCGGTTCTCGTTTATTCTGCACATGTTAATTCTGATTGGTTCTACATGCAAATGTTGTATAGCTTCTTAAAAGCGGACACGTGCTGATGAAAACTGTATAAAACCGTTTCGTGTATTTATATGTACGTACATTAATGTATACATATCGTAATTTATAAAATATGATAAATGCACATTAAAATACAAATATGATATATGACCAAGAAAAAGGAAGAAATTGTGGAGACGTCTCTTGACGGATTTATAAAAAAAATGATGTGCAGTTTCTTAACAAGCGGTAAAGAAGAAAATATTTTATACGTGAATTTAACCCTGCATTAATATTGCACGAGATTAATTTTCTTAAAAAAATTTATCGAACGAATAGAATATGTTTTCTTTAAAACCAATTACCATTTCAAAATCAAAAATATTTATGGATCATGTAATCAATTATTGTGGTTACATTAATCAGGGAAAACGATGTTTATGGACAGTGGCAATAGATCATTGTATAAATATAAAAAGCAATAGAAGCCTTTCACATTTGGTAAACTATAGTAAAAAGTTCGATTCAGAAGTTCCGCAGAAGGATTACAATGTGTTTGGAAATATTTCGTATGATAAATATGAAACAATTGAGATGGACGAAGATGAGAAAAAGGAAGAAATTTTTGCAGAAAGCGCTAAAATTCCTAAATATAATAGATTAAATTATCAAGACTGCATAAGACTAATAAAATCATATATGTCGCAGAAAAATCTAGAATTAGCATTAGGCGTATTAGATGTAATGAAAGAAAACAGTGTTAAGCCAAGTTTATTTGTATATAGACTTTTAATCTCAGCATTTGCAGTTCAAGGAGATATAACGCAATGTTTTAAATTATTTAAAAAACTTAAAGACAGTGGTTTGGAACCTTCGCCCCATGTATATACTTCTTTAATCGAAGCTTGTGCTAAATCTAAAAATAAAGAACTTGCTTTGGACCGTTTGCAATTTTTAAGAACATACTGTTATCAGAGAAAGATACATTTAAATGTAGTGCAATACTGTGCTCTAATCAAAGCTTATGGTCATCATAAAGAGACTAAGATTGCTTTTGAGATAGCGGATGAAGCACGAGATAATAAGTGCGATCTTTCCAGTAGTATGATCGCTTCCTTGTTTCATGCAGCGATAGGAGATAGAAAGTGTGGATTAAAATATGCTTTGACTTTGTGGCACACAATGAAGAAAAGTAAAATGAAGATATCAATATTTCATTATAATCTTATTTTGAGAGCAATGCAATGTACAAAGTTTGGAAATTTAAAGACAAGCGATATTTTATTATCAGGATCATACGATACTCGAATTCAATTTAAGGATGTAGAAAGATCAGATCTATTAGATTCACCGCCAGTAATAAGTATTTCGTGTCTTACGTCGCTTAAAGAATCGAGCAACATGTCGCATGCTAATACCAATGAAATAGATATAGTTAATAGCGTTGAATCATTATCGCTATATTTAGATAATGTATTGGAAACAAATCAATTACTTTTATTCGGTGGAGCTGAAAAATTTTTGAATCGAATGGAAGAAAATGGTGTGCAGCCTGATGTAAAAACGCTAACGTTAATTTTAGATTTACTTCCTTCTTCGTTGGAAGCAGAAAATAAGTTTTTGAAGTACATAAAGCGGAATTCTGTAAAGGTAGATATTGTGTTCTTTAACATGCTCATTAAAAAGAGATGTATGAGAAACTGTTACGAAGATGCTAAAGTAAGTATTTAGAGAGTGATACTTTGATGAAAATTCTGTGTTAATAACTTATATTTCATTATAGTCTACTCTTAACGAGATACAAAAATATCATCTTGAGCCTAATGTCATGACATTTGGGGCATTGGCTATTGGATGTAAGAATTTTAGGACTGGAGCACAACTGTTGGAACAAATGGATAATATTGGTTACGCGCCGAACAATATAATTTTAGAAACATTATTATTGCACGCGTGTAAGAAAATAAGTTTCTCTTATATTTACTATTTAATGGGATATATATTGAAAAATCACATTGAACCATCGAAAGCAATGTTAGAAATGTTAGATACATTCGAAACAAGAGTGTTAAAACTTTTAAATAATCAGGTACATAAATTATTTTAAAAGTAATCAGAACCGTTCGTTTGTAATTAAATTAATTTTTGACATTGTTACAGGTTAAACGAAATTTTAACGAACGAAATTTTGTCTCTAAGGCAACTTATAATAAATTTAAAATAAAGTATGACATTTGGAAGGAAAAGTTAGAAATGTCTAAAAATGAATAAAATATTGAAATAAATTTCTTTTTCAATTTATAGTCTGATTGAAGGTTAGTTTAAATTGTATAATATTAAAACTGTATTAATTTTTGTTTATAAAAGAAAATGAAATAATTATTCTAAACCTTTGAAACACAGAGAAATTTATTAAACAAGAACTTTTCTTGAATTTGAGAATGTAGTAATAATAATAATAATAATAATAATGTAATTCTTTATTTTATAAAGTTTTTGTAACATATGCACATCAAGAAATTTTGTACTATAATAAAATATCAATTAAACAGTTATCTAATGTACTAATAATAATATTGTATACTTCCAATAAGAAATATTTGATATTTCTATAATCCTAAATGGAATTACTATGAAATTACATAGGGAATAGAAAATTATTTAATTATCAGTACAAAACACTTAGCTTCCCTGAATTAATTATAAATTAGCGAAGATAAGGAGGTCGGGGTTCTTGAGTCCATGTTCGACTTCTCGATCCTGCACTGATTGCACGCGGGGGACAGGTTCCACGTATACTGAGTTTATTATAACCCGTAGGTCCGGTTGGTTGTGCTCCACATGTTTCTAATGCTACAAAGTCATCAACATGAAGGGACGGTGGTCGTGAAGTGTTTGGCGGTCTTGATCTAAATGGATCTGCTCCTCTACCTACGCTTCCCACCACTGGGCCACCCCTTAAAGAATTGGCAAATTGCGTTCTACCTCGCATAGGTGTAACTATAAATGTAAGAAAAATAAGTTTATAATAAGTTTATATAAACTGTGTCTGAAGTTGTTATTAGTAGTAGATATAAATATAATTTACCAAATGGTTGTTTTATTTTAGAAATAGGAGACGATTGTTTTTGAATGTCTCTGGTTTCTTGATCGTCGGTCTGAGTTTTTGATTGTAACGGTTGAGTAGCGTCATCGGGTGGTGTTTTAGAACAGAGATTTTGAGCTTCTGTCAACAAATTAAAGTCGGCTGGTAGCAATTCGGCTGCAAGCGCCAACAGATCCACAGTGTTTTCATTCGGGGCCTGACTCGGAGTTGTAAACGTAAACTTTTTCGGACGTTTAGAAGTAAGATCTGGAGTTCCTAAACATCGTTGAGAAAACTGATTTAACAGCGCTTCCGGAGTGGGCAGCAACGGTTCCAACATTTCTGGTATAGGTTCTTTGTCCTCTTTGTCTTCAGCAGACTTCAAAATTTCCACCAGTTCGTGGGCATTTTTTATTTTCTCCAAGGGATGTTCATTTTTATCCCATAATATTAAGGATGCCAATTGCTGTACTCGTAAATATAGCGATCTTCCTTGTGATTCGGATGCTATTAAATTTTCTAAGAACATTATAGTCAAATCTACGACAGATTGAGCTTCTGGATCTTCTAAGACAGAGATATACTCTAATAATGATCTTAGTGCATCAGGATTATTTTCTAAACAGCTCTTTACATGGTATAAACCATAATTGTGACTAATGAGAGACAAAAGTATTCGAAGCGTACTTTGTAGTATTTCAGTTTCAAATTTTGTACTACTCGCTAATATATCGATAAGAGCAGCCAGCATGGACAAAAGCGGTTCTTTACTAGGTACCGAGTGCGTTAATCTTTTTTCGAAAGGTTCGCTCGTATCTTCTGGCATAAGACTAAGCGTACTGTCGCACAAAGTCTCAAAAATATCAAGAATTTCGTATTGTATTCTGATATCGTTTGTACTTTTAAGCGCTGTACACATCATTTCGATAACAGGCGGATATTTTTGATCAGATTTCACTTGTGCTCTAGATGCTGGGCTAGTTAACGTCAACAAAGTGGCTTTCATTGGTGCATGCCTTGCGAGTTCACTAAGCAGCGCAAGGATTAATACGTTATTCTCTAAAGGAGCGGCAGCTATTATACCGTCTAATAAACATCTTCCTACAAGTAAAGCTGTAGGTGCTGCTAAATCGCTTAATTGCTTACATACTTTTGCCAGAAGAACTAATAAATCATTGTTCCAACTAGCGCAAAGCAATCGCAATGTTTCGGTTAAATTATTAGCTTGCGCTTGTAAATGAGCTGACCATAGTTTTCGAAATCCTAAAATTCGCGCAGCATCTTCGGTCATAGTTTCTTTCAAAGTCAAAATAGGTGGTAACAATCTTGTTAATAGCTTTAATCCAGGTATAAAATTACATGGGCTCAAAGATACCATTTTAAGAACTTCGCCCAACATTTGTGTCCATAATGATTTAGCCACATTTCCTGACCCGTCTGAATCTACGGCCTGTGTGAATACCAAAAGTGTTCCCACTATTTCTTCGGATAATGTTTGTACAATTTTAATTGGGGGTATAGCTTCGACTAACGAATAAACACCAAGCAGTGGAACTACAGCGGTTAAATCTTTAAAATCTGTAGCCATACATTTGACAAGGCGTTCCAGCAATGCCCTCGTTAATTTAATACACGGAAGAAGTAACGCGACCAATGCCAGACCTCTACGACCTGTTAGGGCTGCACGATGTAAAAATGGTTGTTCGTAAAATTCCGAAATATTTGCCATAACTGCGATAAGTGCTGTTAAACCATCGGCAGCGAATAATTGAGTTAACGCGTTCCTATATTTTAATTCGATGTAAGGTTCCATCGGGTCAACGTCATTGTTAGAAGGAAACACAAGATAATACAAAATTCTGCACGCTGTAATTAATTGTCCTGGGAGAGAAGCAGCCTTGTCTGCATTTTTTCTGATGCACATAACAAGCGGCGAAACGTCCCCGTAATTCCAATGAGACGGCTGTGCCACTGTAGTCAGGTACGATGTAACGTCTTTTAAAACAGCCTGAATTCGTGATTTTTCTAAAATGATCGCCGCTCGATTTTGAAACACTTCGATTCGATCGGAATAACGTATCGTTGCCGATATTATTTCTGCTGAGAATTCACAGAGATTCGAATCGGAAAGATAAGGTATTAAAATATCGATAAATTCACCCATAGGAAGAACCGTTATTATAGCCTGTAAACCCTCGGGAAATATTAAGACAGAATGAAGTTTTTTTAATGCTATCCAATCGGAAGGTTGATATTTTAACCGTAACAGACATTGTACAACTTGAAGTCGCCATGCTAAAACCGAACCTGCCCCAGGCAATTCGTATTTTAAAGCTTTTAAAATTAATTTAATAACTTCTGGTTCTTTCAATAAATACAATAAACCTTCCTTTGTATCCGAGATACGTAGCAGAAAACGGCGTGTAGCTTTAATTAAATTTAGATCCGATTTTGGGGAAGTTAGCGTGAATAAAACGTGATAGAGAAGTTTATGATGTTCGAAGTATGCTATTAAATGACAACGTGGATTTCGGTTATGTTCGCGTTCAAATTCCATTTGTGCGCCAGCTGGAAGCTGACGTTTCGGTTGAGCCATTAACGTGGGTGAACATATATACGCGTTCGTTAACTCGGTGATAGCTAATTCGTCCAGTTCTTTCAACTCGTCAAGGAATTCGTATGTATGTACTTTTCGTAACAACGAACTCAGGGCATATTTTAATCTTGCTAATTTTGCCGTGTCTAACATCATCAAAGCATTCTTATATAAACTGTTGCTTGATTTAAGAAACTCTTGAACAATTATCGGACTTATTAGTGCGGCATCCAACGTACGTATTGCAGAAAGTTTCACGGGAAGTGCTACGTTTTCGCGCATGCACAATGCTAATAATTTGTATGGTGCATCTACTTTTAAGAGTATATCTGGACCTTGCGGTAGCTTACACAAAGTTTCGGCTAATCGTACACCTACTTTAACGTGACGAACTTTATAAGCTGGTTGAGGTTGAGCACGAGCAAGATCCATGTCTAAACCAGCATTCACGATATTGGCCAAGTCATTGAAATTCGTGTTACTTAAGCGAAAAGGACTTAGTATTGCGCACAGAGATTCACAATTATGAACAAATGTTTCTTTTTCTTGACCTGATGCATTATTAAAGTGTAAGACTGACTTTGACAACGATTGTAATAACTCGTGTATCTTATCTAACATTTCCTTGCTGATATGGCATTCGTCGACGATGTTCACTGATTCTTCCAATTCCAATAAATCAGGTGGAGCAAAAGAATAAATATCGTTCAATTGTACGTTATCGCATTCGTATTCGGTAGATGGTGGTATGTCGTCTGTCATTATGTCTTCGTCGGATAATATAGGTTCAAATGGCTCTCCTGTTTCTTGTTCGCCTCCATCCTGTTCTCCTTCCTCCTCCTCCGCCGATATCGATTCAGGGCTTAGAGATACTAAAGATTCAGAAGGCGGCGAAGAAGGCCGTTTCGTCGGCTTTAGGGTATTATTTGTAACGTCTTCTTCCCAATGTCCAGTATCTGTTTTCCCAGTATCTGATGTCGAATTTCTGGACGATTCGATTATTTGTATCGGTTGTATAGGAAGTGGTGGCGTTGCGGCTACACAAGTTTCCTAAGCATTTTACAAGAAATAATTCGATATTGCCATTTAGAAAATATAGTTTTCACATTTTATGTACTTACATTTGAATTTGGCTGTGCTTGATTTTCGTAATACCATTCGGATTGTTGCTCTGAAATTTGTGCAGTATTTTCAACTACTTCCTCTAATCCGCTCACGCAAGCTGCAGAACCAGTAGTCGAGCTAATAACTTCTTGCGGATTATTTAAAGATTTTGTTAAAGTTCCGTATACAGCTAAAGTAATGGTAGTATACCAGCCTCTTAATACCAAACCATCTGTTGGTATTTGTTTCCTTTCGCATTCTAATTGAATATGAATGTTTTGCTTATATTCTAATTCTCCGAGCGATTCGAACGTTGAAGCTCCAGGTTTACTTAAATCGTTAACAAAAAATTCTATTTCGAATTGTGATGGATTTGTTGCTCTAAATTAAAGTAAGACAATTATTGAAAACGAAAAAGGATCATTTTATATATATATATATATGAGACAAGATTAATAAAAGTATTGAATACCCTAAACGGACGCCTCCAGGAAAATCTGCTTGTACTCTAGCGCCTAGTGGAATAATTCTGACTTCGCTAATATAAACAGGTTTAGGAAATTGTACTAAATCCAGATTAAGTTCCTGAAAATAGTATTATTATTTAAGTTGTAATATTCGTACGACATTATGTTATGTATGAAAACAATCTTATGCATACCTCGGAAATGTCGTGTGAAAAAGTATCAAAAAATAATAATTCTGTATTATCCATGTTTTATTTTCTTCAATATATACTTTAAACTAGCATATTTTAGAAAATAAGGAATAAAAATCGTGTTTATATTATTTTATTCGACAAAACAACCATTTTTAAATCTTGTTTGGCCGTTATTCTTAACCTCAAAATCATTTTTCTACGTTAACACCTTAATCGTGAAATTTACTTATTAAGATAATATTATTTGCCTACGATATTTTAAAATGAAATTAAAAATTTTTATTCCAACGTTGAAAGTATTTTCATTAAATTATCGATACAATGTTTGTAACTGTAATTCAAATTTAAAAATCAGATTTATATTAAACGTCACATGTATTCGTATTAATTCAACTGTACAGAAAAGCACGCTGATAACAATTCGATTTATGCAGTTTAATTTCAAGTATTAATTAATAAAAAATTGTAATAAAGAGTACTCGTTACCGCACGTTCTTTTATAATGACATGTATGGACATATACAATTATCCCAGAAAATATAGACAAAGAGTAGGGATGCAACGAGAGGCGACACTCTTTGTCGGCATCTTTGATGTTTTGAAAATGCTGTCCCTTTAAATTGGTCGCGTAGACAAGCGGGAAATTTAAACGAAGTAAATTTAATTTTATATCAATCTTTAATAATTAGAAATCTATTTGTTGTGAGCTTCCTGTATATTGCGAATATCAGTTTTCAAAGTATTTATATCGATTTTACAATATTAAAAAGTTGAAAAAGAAAGGTATATACTAAAATAATTACTCTATAAAATATTTATTACAAATAAATTATATATGAATATACAGGTATAAATCATATGCCGTATACTCTCTCTCTCTCTCTCGCTCTCTCTTTCTTTCGTGTTATACCCAAATTTTGACATCGGTCATAAACACGACGGAAAAATAAACGAATAGTAAGAAGAAATAATGTAAGATAAGACTTTCGAAACTATTATGGACAGAATCTCATCTCTGTATATGCACAAAACAAGTATAAATTGTATAAATTTTTGGATCCCCGTATCCCTGATTTCTCAATATTTAACGTGTACGAAAAATAAAAGATTATTGAGCTTTTTCTGGAAAAATTCATTGTTTTACAAATATGATCTCCCGTGAAACGAATAGTATGTATACATGTACTTATTTACTTGAACAAACGCCATCTGCTTCAGTTTGATATCTTCGGTTCTATTCGTTCTACTTCGTTATGAGAGAAATTGTATGTAATGACTAATACCTGTGCAATGCAATCTCCTTGCGAATAAATTTTTTTCCGTTGTACATTTTTGTTCGCGATAAAGCGTAAAGTTGGAGTATTTTATACATTTGCCCGATTTTAACGGGTACTTTTTGTATGTATTTTATAAGTAGTACTTATTGAATAGCTGTGATAACGATATAATTAATCTGCGTCGCTGGTTGCATTCTTGATTATTTGTAATTTGTTTTAAATTGTGATACGGCTACGATGAAACAAAAATTATATTAGATCAGTAAGTGTAAGGAAGAGGTGTTATTATAGTTTATGCTATGAGACAAAAAAGTATTGAAAACATTTTGAGCGTTATTAACGTCAATTTTCATAGTATGCTTCATTATATTATTTTTTCTAACAATATGTATAGTTAAATTTCAGTTTTGAAACGTGTAATAAGTTTTGTTAATGTCATTTTTAGATTTAGTATTGTGTGTACTGCGTATTTTATGAACTCTTAAAGAATAAATGAATTACTCTGAAAACATTTGATTATTTCTTATTTATTAAAATGTATCATTCCAGTACATAATTAAAAATTGCAAAAATTTTCTGTTTTATATTTATATTTATCTCCTATATACCTATGCTTTTGAATTATAACAAATGAAATATATTTGTCAATTGACTGACGATAATGATAAATATGTTTATAAATGCCAAAATTAATACTTATTTATTTTTAGGAATGGTAGCTGCTGGAGCCACAGTTTTAATGGCAACCAGTGGAGAAAGTTCTTCGAATGGCTCACAAAATGATTCTATTAAATATGAGAATCGGAACATTTGTTCTCCTTATAACGAGGTGCATCATAATCAGCAGAATACAGAATGTTCAATTAAAAAGAGTATAACGCCTAGTGTTATAAATAGTAAGTATTTTAGGTACCTTTAAATTTTTTGAAAACTTATTTACTTGTAAAGCTAAATGTTTAATATTTAACTCCTTGAATTTTCTGTTTATAATAGTAAATGATAAAATGTCTTTACATACATTTACATGGCCATTGATTTATTATATATAATGTATTTGTTGCACAGTCGATAACAAGTACAATGGTATATAATGAATATAGTGCCTGATTGGTGTTGGTTACAAGAGTAGTCAGAGGGTCAAATTAATTTTTTTAAAAACAATTGCGAAAGAGTATGTCATTACTCTTATGTATATGCAGTCTACTTCAATTTAATGAAATCGATGTTTTTATTATAGGAAACAAAAGCCGTACTTCCATATTGGAAAGAAGTAGTCGGTTAATTCCAAGATCAGAGAATAAAGAAAGTAAAAGTCTTACATTATATAAAACAGCGCCAATTCGTGAAACTAAGACTTCCAGATTAAGGGCTGCATCGGTTATATCCCCTAATGGTAAGTTTTCTGTTTTTTGTAGAGCACACTGTACATTCTTCTACCTTCAAATTTGTTTCATTTATATAGGTGGATCAATGTTATCGAGAAAATTAGGTGTTTCGGAAGCTTCTGCTCCTTTAGGCCTCCAACCCAGCGGTAGCTTATCGATTAAAGATGTAAGTAGTTTTGTTTAATTTAACAAATAAAAGCTACATCCAGATAATTTAAAAATAGAACATGTAATGTTATTTCCAGGAAAATTCAGTGTCAAGTAACAATAGTATCATAAATTCTGTGAGAGAAAGGGATAAAAGTCATAAACGGAAATCATATTTAAATCGATCACTTAACGTGGAATCAACAGCAGATCGCTCGTGTCAGTGTGAGTGATCTAACTAAATAGTTATTTAGATTTGTGCTCATATTTTGCAGTGTTGGTTTCTGTGAATTGGATTAGCATTTACAAAAATTTTAATATGTATTTTAGCCGAATATAGTGTTAGACAAACCAGAAGACAATCAAATAAGCAAAGTTACATATCTGATACGATATCTACTTCAAATTCTAGTAATCAACGTCAAACAACAAATAATTTAGATAAAAAATCCTCAGAGTCAAAGGTGGCTTACAGGAAAGTTGGTACTCAAGTTACAACTTCTTCGAAAGCTTGTATATTGCCTTCTGTAAATACATCTGTGAATGCTAAATTTTCGAATATGGAGCGAACTAGGTAATAAGTGTACTTTTATCATTATTTATTATACAATATGTGAGATTAATATAAAAATTGATGTTTTTTTATAATAGTGGTGGTCATAGTGATTCAGAAGTTTCACGAAGAGTCGATGCATTAACGGCATTGACGAAATCGGCTATAGAACGTGTGGAACGACTTACGTCGCATACAAATTTGCCAACAAATTACGGACCACAATTGGAAAATCATTCGTCTACCGTATTACCGCATGCAAATCCTTCTAATAGTACCGAAAGTAACTTGAACAATGTACGTGCGTTACAATCATCTCCAAGAAAGAGTTCCATTTTAAAGAAATCAAATGATGAACATTGTCATGACGGATCTTTAAGTCTGCAACATACACCGGTCTCAATTCTAAAACATAAAATGCCTGAAAATGAAATGAGTCCAAATTTGCCCAGTTCAACTCATACCGTCTTACCTGTAACATTTTCACCGTCTGTAGTTGAACCAACACACAAAAGACATGGTATTTTGAAGAAACGTAGTAGCTTAGACGAAAGTGAAATACTTCGGCGGCGTAGTTGTTCGCCAGACATTTCGTTTGCCGATAATATTTATTCTGAATTCAGGCCAATATTAAAAAATCAAAGGCGATCGTCTTTGGATGAAATAATTAAAAGGGATCAGAGCCCAGATCCGCAGCCGACGTCTATATTAAAACGAAAATCATCTAGGGAAGACGATAGGGAAGATCGTCAAATCGCTTCTTTGGAACCACAAGGTATACTTAAAAGAAAATCTATAAATAGTGTACGATCAAACGTTAATCATCACGTGACCATTACAACGGATGCAACAAGTGTGAGTGGTCCCGAAATACTTGATAGCTCTGAGGTGAGGCCAATATTAAAGAAGAAACACAGTAGAGAGGAATCGTTTGGTAGCGATCCTCCGTCCATAGAGCCACGACCAATATTGAAAAAGAAGTCGAGCACCGAATCCGACGAACATGACGATAAACCTAAAAAGACAATTTTGAAATCAACTCGGAAAAATTCACAAAATGAATGTAATGAAACGGAATTAACCTCGCCAAAAAAGTTATCGATGCTTAGAAGTCGCGTTTTACAAACTAGAACAAGCGGAACAGTGGAAAATGATTCTGTACGACCTATACTGAAACAAACTGGCTGTAAAGACAGCGAATCACGAGTCCGTTTGAATTTATGCGACGAGACGGTTATAAATGATGATGCGTCTTCTAAATCAACAGATGTATTTTTACGGAAAAGAGCACAATCTGTGGGTCATATACAACCGTCTAACATCCACAATGAATTTACTGGTGTACTTAACAAACGAAGATCTCTCGAATTAATATCCGTGAATGATACATCGGAAGAGAAATTACAGACAAAGTTCATGGTAACTAGTAACTCTTCAAAAACGGATCTTCCTCTAAGTAGCGAGAGTGCCAATTCTTCTATTGCTTCCTGCAACACACTGTACGGGTACGTGCTGTTTATATTAATACATTATATTTTAGAAAATGTTCAGTTATTTCAGTATATACTTTGGGAAAAAAGTTTATAAATTTTATACATAAAATCTATAGTCTTATAAATATTATTTATTTATATTTCAAAAATAGTATTAAAAGATTTCTAATTATTATTATCGTTACGTAACGTTTCTTCTTTTACTAAAATATGCATTGTAATTGACAATAGTTGTCAATCATTGTCAATTTCTAATATCTTAAACAATTTGTTTGTACAATTTGTTTGACATAGTGATATATAAGCTTAGTAAGACTCTGACACTATGCCAAGTTTAATTATAGATCACCTAGCAATTCTAAAAGCTACCGGAAAACAGAGAATCAGAACATGCATGCAACCTGTATATTTGTTTCAAGATTTCGTTTGTTTTGTTTGAATGCAACTTGTGATTTGTAAAACGTATTAAGCAAAAAATTCATTTATTTGTTCATTTCAGAAGATACGATCTAGAATAATTTCTTTTACCAAGATGAATGAATCCATCGATTCTTACTGTTTATTCAACATTTTTTTATGCATATATCTCTAATAAAATTTTCAACTTATATACATATAATAATAAAAAAATTAATGATGCATTTAATTACAGCACAACAAATGAGAAATTAGTATTAATGGACAAAGATAAGCAAACAGTTAATGACTTTGAACCCGATGCAGAAAATAAAGTAAATTTATGTGGGTCCTCTATGGATAACGATACGAGTAACGGTGTTATGTTTTCTGAAAAAATGATTAATAACAAACAGTATTCGGACGATGAGACGTTGTTGTTACAAAGAAAATTAGACGATACAGATACCCAGGAAACTAATGGTGTACATCGTAGCAATAGCGTTTCCAAGATGACGTTACATTTCAGAAATTTACAGGAAAAAGTAAACTCTATAGAAAAGGATAGTTCATTCCAAAATAAACCGAATAAAGGATCACATGGAATACAAAGGTATAGAGAACGAAAATATCAAGGAAACGATAGATTCAATACACAACCAGTAACTCTTCAAGAAGTACAGGAAGCAGTTTTACAAAATCAGCGGAATATCTCTATTAGAGATTTAAAATCGGATACAACCGACGATGAACTTGATCCTTCTAAATTAAGTTTAGCAGAACGAGTACGTTTATTTAATCAGAAAATTGATACTGAAAAAAGTTCGGTATCAAATAATACGTCGATCGAAAGGCATTTGCGAAGACGACCAGCTACTCGTTATAAAACGCAACCGGTTACATCCGAGGAAGTTGAAGTAGCATCGCGAATAACCCCGTTAAGTACTGGTAATCAGCCTCCATTAGACATGTGTAAGTATCATAGATTTGTTGCGGTAAACTATCGGTGATATTTTAATTTTTTTTCTTTTTCTGTTTTTTTTTTTTTTTTTCATTAATTGAACTTTCTAAAAACATTGATGCTTTTCAAGGTAATTTACCAAAAAGTATTTTAAAAACTATACAATTACATACGCATAGTGTACCTCGAACAAAAAGTCCTGAACTCGAAGGTATGAAGTTAATAAAATCCGTACTTAAAAAGGAGTCCGAAGAATTAGAACAACGAACATGCGAAAATTGTGATGTTTTACCACGTTCTATATTAAAATCAAATTCAAAAATGGAAGAGAATAAGGTAATAGTATTAAATCCAGATAAAACGAATGAATTAATCGAATCAATACCGATACAAGATCTTATGCAGCAGGATGTAGAGGGTGAAATGAAACCTAATTATACTACGCAGTTTGATTTGAATTCTACATATAAAAAAGAGAATGATAAAGTCGGTAAGTAGTTAGAAATTATATAAACGTATACAGTATGTTTCTGTGCATGTAATATCCAATAGATATAACAATATTTATATGTCCATTAGATGACGTTAGCAAATTTCAAAGTGAAACTGTTCCATCTAAAGAACACGAGGAAAAGCTTCGGACATCGGAAAAGACTTTCGCTCAAAATCATGAAACTCTTTCAAGACAAACTAGGTAATATTTATAATAGTATAAATATTGTACTAGTAACGTATTTTATACATATTTTATTATAAAATATGTATACATATATGCTCTTCTTTTTCTTTTTTTTTTTTTTCCTTTAAGAATAGCATACTTGATAAAATACAATTTTTACACGACGTGATAAATATCCTTTCATTTATTTCTGAAATTGCTGATAAGATTATATTATGTAAAAGAATGTAAAAAATGTGGACATACGCGTATATTGTAATAAACTATTTATAGGTATGCTTCGTTGTTAAAGAGCGCCAGTCACCATGCGATTAGCAGCAAAACCAACGAAAGTGACTCGTGTACTGCAAGAACGCAGAAACAACATCCTGTAGCTCTTCCAGGATTATATCGCAGCGCGACACAAGCAATACCGACGGTAGATACTAATGATGGTCCAAGCATGAGTATCGCGGAACGATTAGCTGCACTACAGCGTAGTGGTACTACAAGTTGGAAAAAACGCATAGCACCGGAATCACCTAATCCATCTGTAATATTTTTTTCTGTTTAAATTGTTGATATCACAGCGATTTTGTTCTAAAATCTGAATAATCTAATTATGCATAACTATAATTAACTGAAATCAACGATTAGGACGGATTATCAGCTACTGGCTTGCTCAGTAAAGAAGAGTTAAGCATTAAACAAGGAGTACTAGCCGATTGTCTTGGAAAGTTAGAATCTGCTACAGAAGGATGGAGAAAGAGAATAGCTGCATCGGACGTAACAAAATTTACAGTAGCTGGTAAAATGAAGGTAGAACAACCAGAGAATTTGGATCCAGGACCATCTTCGCCGCTTATCGAAGTTACAGGGAGTATTGCAGATAGAAAGAAGAAAACACCTCGACCCGAACGATTCAGAGCGAAAAAAGGTAGTGTAATTTGAAATGTATGTTAATTTAAAAGCTAAAAAGAGAGTACTGGAAATGCGGAAATGTATTTTCAAACAGGATACGCAAAGGATGTTGCATCTACGCCGACTAGTCCAAATAAAGCTTCGTATATTAAGTCGCGAGGAAGCTTTTCTGAACCTGCCAGCGAAGATAGTGGTTAGTAGATTGTTTAATAGGTAGGTAATTAATTTTCAATTAAAGATTACGTTGAAGCTGGTTTTATTTTATTAGGCGAAGAATTGAAAACAGGAAAGAATACATCACCTGTGGTATCAGTACCTAAGATAGACGATGAAACATTTACTTCGTTTTTCACCGGAATTTCATTAGAAAAATGTGAGACTGAATCTATTGATTTGAACGAGACCGATTTTGACATGATTACCTCGCAATCTGAATTGTAAGTGTAATTTTTCTTCTTAGTATATATCACTGATTATACTTGGTGAGATAATAAATTTTGAATGAATTTATGCGTTTGTAGATTAGTTCAGAAACGAAATCTACATTTAAAACGACGACGTGTCGTATCTAGAAATCCCCTAAAATCACTTGCGGCTCGTACCGACTTAAAATCGGAGTATACCGAGATACGGACTGGTATTGCAGAGAAGGTAATGAAACAATTAAATGTCGAAAAACGTAAGTGATTGTAATATTTTGTTATGCGTATACTATTAACGTCACGCACATCGATACGTTTACTGTATCATTTTATTATTTTATAGTAGCCAAAAATTCATCGTTAGCAATGGAAGCTTTAGCAGGCCTAGCTTCTACCGAAGATTTTAGTAATATAACGTTAAGGAATGTTACGGAAACAAATATTTCAGCGAACAAGCTACAACCATATAAAGATAAAATGTTGATTTTAATTAAGGGCAGACGTCACATACAAGTACGATTAATTGAACCAGTCGCAGAAAGTATAAATAGCGGTGATAATTTCGTTTTGGTAACAAAATCGGAGGTAATTAACAGAACAATATTTAAAGTTACAAATAATTAACTTATTTGTAATGTTTTAATAAGTAATATATTTTCAATTCAGGTTTATAATTATGTTGGAAAGTATTGCAACATCATCGAAAAAACTCGTGGTGCAGAAATAGCATTGAGTATTCAACAAAACAAAGACCTTGGTTGTCAAGCATCTCAAGTGATTACTATTAACGAAGATAAAATAACTTGTACAAAAAGTCAGTTGCAAAAGTTTTGGAATTATCTTGGAATTGAGAGTGAAAACGTGAATGGTAAGATGATGTCTGTCGTGTAAAGCTAATGTGAAAATAATCAAAATAAAATAGTAATAAATATATATTGACGGATAATAGTTATCGATGGCGGGCATCCTGACGAGGACGAACTTTATGAAACGGTCATGATGGATACGAACATGGTGTATGAAATTAAAGATGAAGAATTAGTACCTCTTGAAAAATTTTGGGGTGCTATACCAAAAATTGAAATGCTTGATCCAAATAAGGTTTCTAATTATGACAAAACTTTGTTTCGATATTATATGTGCATGTACATGTTTTTATTTATTAACGAATAATTGTCTTTTTCTTTTATCAGGTTCTGGTATTTGATTTTGGCAGTGAAATGTATATATGGAGTGGAAAAGGAGCTTCTGCTGATAAAAAAAAACTTGCAACGCATCTGGCTACCGAAATGTGGCAAGAAGGATACGATTATTCGGAATGTGCCGTATGTCCAATCACCGCCGCATCTATGATCGGTAGACGTGCTGTATCAGTAACGGATTTAAAATCTGCTAAATTCAGACCAAAATGGTGTTTACTCGCCAAGTTGACACAACACGTGGAAACGATACTTTTCAGAGAAAAATTTCTCGACTGGCCAAATGTGTCTAATATAATACGAGTTAAAAGCGCTAAAAGTAAAGAGCAAGTTGATGGAACTATAACCATAGAAGTGTGCAATATTGATAATCTGTTAGAAGAAAATAATACTGCTGTTGATCTAATTCTTGAGGGAAGTCATTTAGGTAGAGGTACTGGTTGGTACGATGACGAGGTAATTACTTATTTTTTAACAATGTATGTATGATGCACGTTCAACGTATGATTTAAACGCTTCATTTTTCACAACTTAATTCTCTAGTTAATGAAACAATACGTTGTTACCACGACTGGAGTGAAGGTGTGGCACATCGATGAATTCTCTCATACTTTGTTAGATGATTCTTCCATTGGTCAATTTTATTCTGGAGACAGTTATATTGTACGATGGATGTATTCCGTTACAATTACTGGTAAATATCAAATTTATAGCGAAATATCGCTTTAGAGTATTAACTTTAATCTTGTTTCGGTACATTATGTAATTCTTTACGCAGGTCGTGAGCTTAGCGGTTTACCGTCAAAGCATTCTGCGAAGGGTCGTGATCGTTCGGTGTATTTTATTTGGCAAGGGCAGAATGCGTCTTTGAATGAACAAGGTGCTGCAGCGTTACTAACCGTTGAATTAGATAATGATCAAGCGCCTCAAGTAATTATTAATAAAATGTTACTGAAAGTACATGCAACTTATATAAATCGTTGAAATTTATCTATACGCGCACATATTTTGTAGCTTCGTGTAGTTCAAGGACATGAGCCGGCTGCATTTTTAAACTTATTTTCTGGAGGAATGATCGTACATTGTGGCAAGAAAACGAATACAAAATGCGACGAGCGATGGCGATTATACATATGCCGAGGTACTTTAGAGTCAGAGGTGTCTTTAATAGAGATTCCTTGTAGCACTCGCCAATTACGAAGCAGAGGTTCTCTCATATTGCTAGATACCGCAAATAATAAAATTTATATATGGCATGGATCTAATACATTATCTCACATTAAAAAGGTATACTTTCAAACTCCTCCTAATCGTAAAACTTTAAAATGTTTTAATACATTGAACTTTTACATTCTAAAAAATGTAAAAATTAATGTTTTTAGAACATATTTAAAGCAGCAACGCTATTGCAAAAAAATCGACCTCCGGAAATTGGCTTGTCATCTGAAAGTAGTATAGAAATTCTTGAAGTTAATGAAGGAATGGAACCGAAAGAATTCATTAGTGGTAAATAGTAGCGTAGATGTTTAATATCGTTTTATTATCATGACACGTATTGCTTAATAAAATGAATTTGATTGTACAGCATTAGGTAGATTGAACAAAAAATTGTACGTGTCGCTGGAAAAGGAACGATTACAAGAACATACTCCAAGACTGTTTCATTTATCAAGCATTTCAAAAGAATTTAAACCTGTAGAAATATTGTGTCCTCATCGTGCTTCTTTACCAAATCCGTTTCCTTTTCTACAAGAAGAGCTGTACCAAGCTCATCAGCCAGGTATTTTATATTTTACTGAACAGTAAAATCATTTTGTGTTGATCGCATTTAATAATAAGACCATTAATCTATCATTTTAGCTTTATTTTTGTTGGATAATAAAAACGAATTATGGATATGGCAAGGTTGGTGGCCCGATAACGGAGGAGAAGATCAGTCTGGTAGTAAAGCGGTAAGATGGCAAGCAGAAAGAAGAGCAGCCATGACAATGGCGATGCAATACTGGCAAAAAATTCATCCAGAAACAAATAAATATCCAATATATTTAGTCTGGGCTGGTCTAGAACCATTACA
This sequence comes from Megachile leachella, assembly GCA_963576845.1. Lineage (NCBI taxonomy): Eukaryota > Metazoa > Arthropoda > Insecta > Hymenoptera > Megachilidae > Megachile > Megachile leachella. The sequence goes on from OY756250.1 coordinate 70,491, forward strand.
ATTCATCAATTTGTTTCCCACATGGTCATATCGTGATGACATAGCGGAACTAAACATAGAGGTATTTGCATATTTATCAAAATTATTGATGATAAAGCCTTTGCTGACAGAAGGGTGGTACATTTGAAGATATGAGATTGATAGTACAACCAAGCTGACATAGAACGTTGGAAAATTATGAAAATTTGAAAATAATAAAAATATTTTTATTAAAAAGCATAAAGTATTTTCTATATATTTTTTTATGTAACTTCTTACTTAAATTGTTCATAATATTTCATTGTTTCGTGTACGGTTCGGGACATTATCGATCTCATATTTTTAAGGAATTCCTAGAAAACTATCTTCGGGAATATTACAGACAGTAGCTTTTGCTAAGAGAATTGACAATGCTTGAAAAAGAAAGCTCATAATTTTTTTAATTTCCAATGATAAACTTTCAAATTTACAAATCCTTAAATGTAAGAAATTAAAAGTTTAGATTTGAAAATTTGTAAGTTCGCGTTTGTTTTTTACGCTTGTCCTTATCGAAAGGAAAGCTATCTTGCGCACGAGTATACATTACAAAGCTACTTAAATCGTAGCGCAATATTTACGTAAACATTTTAAACAAATAGGATGGCCGGAAACCTGGTGAGGTATTAACTGTAGAAAGTGAGTTAAATCGATTAACGCAAAGCACGTATCCTCCGGCTCAATTATTACAACGACCTTTACCGGAAGGAGTCGATCCTACACGCTTGGAACTGTATTTATCCCAACAACATTTTCAAGTAAATTTTATAACTTATGCAAATCATTAATTAGTAAGTTGATTTCAATTACGAAAAATACATAATTAATATTTCTAACAGGAATTGTTAGGTATGACTAAAGAAGAATTTCAAGAACTTCCAGTTTGGAAACAGATGAATCTTAAGAAAGAAATAGGACTTTTTTGATAAAACGTTCAGACTGCCGATCCTACAAGAAATAGCTGCCCCCGTGAAGCGATTATTAAAGTTTTTTTGTTAATTGTTTTATGATGTTTAAAAACTTCAGATTTTTTAATTTTTCAATGTATCCGCGTTTAAGATACGCCTAAAGTTGCCTATCAACAGAAGAAAAAGAAAATACTAATATTGTAATGCAATTGAAGATGTTTACTACTAATATTTCAAATATAATATATACTACATGGTGCGCGTGTATGTATACATACTGCGACGCATACACAGATAGGTAATTATATATTTTTAATACATATTAAACGTAAAAAAATTGGCTTGTGAATATTTCCTTTATATTTGTATGAGCTTTGTATTCAATGATAATACAGTATGTTTAGAATGGCTTATTCTTACATGTGTAACATTTGTACAAGAGCAACTGTATTCTTTACAACATACTCCATGTTTTTGAACAGTATTTAATGAAATTTCTCAATGTTGCTTCGACTTTTATTTCACAACCCTCCCATAATCCTAAAACGATCACACGCATACTATATATGCCGTAACATTAATTACGGGAAAATGTTGCACAGTTCACTTCGTCAAAAATAATTCTTGCTGAAGTACGTATTGAATAGTGTAGCATTATTTCGTGTACGACGCGCTCTAGCTATACGGGTTCCCATTCATATTATAATCCGTTGACAGATACCATTCACGTAAACTTTTGGACACAGTAGTAGTAGTAGCAGTAGTAGATTTTCAAATTTCCAAATACCTGAAAGTCTAAATTTCCATATTCTTAAATTCTCTAGTTTCTAAATCTTCGATTCTTAAATGGCTGCCTCTCGAACATCCAAATTCTCAAATTTGTTAAATTTAACGTTGTAAAATTTCCAAATTCCATATATACAAATTTTCAATTTCGATTCCGGTTCAAAGCCATATGACGAGACTTTCTTGTACACATAATTTCGTTTTACATACCCTATGTATTTGAGATTTATATGATACCGGAATAAAATATATTGTTAAATTTATAAAATAATCGTGAACAAAACATATATTCAACAAAATTAATCAATAGAGTTTATTATTGTAATGCAAAGAAAAAACAAGTAGAAACAATTTGGTACATTAAGTTTTAAATATCTGCTATAATTAATCAAATATACACGTATTTTTTAACGGCAAATTACAAATGTGTGTTCTTTTTTTATTATTTTATAAATTCACCAAGGCACAAGATTATGTAAAATACAAAAGAATTATAAATCAACTTCGAACGTATAATTCGGTTCAAAATTTGTTAACGTGTGCAAAGAACGTAAAATTCACTGCAATGCTTACAATGGTCGGTTCGTTATTCTAGAATATTCATATTCTATGAGAAATTTACATACACACACATACGCACGTAATCATTCTCACGTACAAGCACGCATATACACAGAACGAGATACGCCATATATTTATCTCGAATAACATAAATTAATTATGCAGTTTATAAAAAAAAAAGAACATGATATACGCGTGTTATCTGATTCAACGGATACATTTATTACTTTAATCATTTATTTCTTCTTTTTTCTTTTACCTGTATATATTGTACATTTTTTTTTTCATTTCTAAGGGAATGTAATAAAATAAATTTGAATACGCGCTTAAGTTATCAATTTTTCAACAGTCACGTAATACGATTGAATTCATGAAATACACAATAATGAAAAATGATTAAAGTAACATGCATTCATTTTGAAACATAATATATTCGTATATATTATAATAACTTTTTTTACGTAACGCATAACTTAAAAGTAATTAAAGGCAAAATGCCTTACAATTTACGTACTAAGATATACATTTAAATCTATCATATCTAAATTTTCTAATATTAAAATAGTTCATCTGATTAATTCATTTTGCACTTACGTCGTATCTAAAATCGTGCGTAACGCAAAATAACGCGTGAGAGTCATGATTTCTTTGTTCACTTTAATGTTTCCAAATGAACCCTCTTATTATTTTCGTATCCAATTAACATTAGCTGTATTGGAACATAACACTAGCGCTTTTATTCAAATCGTTGGACATCTGTAGCACATAATTATATGTTTTATACGTTTATTTTACAAAGTTTATAGATTAAATTTGTTATTAATTCACTGATACAAAATAATTCACATATAAATAGTTAAAATTTTTAATAATCATCATCAATTATATGTATACTTTAATTTTACAAAAAACGCACAACAAGAATATAATATTGAATTAAATTGTATCTGATTCAAACATATACATGACAACTAATTTAAAAATGATTTTGTCTAGAAAGAATATATATATATATATATGTTATATAACAAGTGACAAATATGTATTTACATTTTCATATTGTTATGCACGTTATAAAATGTTACTACCAAGTGTAATACTTTGTCAAAATATTTACTTCTTTTTAAGTTAAACGTAAAAATAAGCGAAAGTAAATATACAATATAAACGCAACATTACCGTTTGCATATTCACAGAACTTTTCCATCAATGTAAGCCTTTATGGCAGTTTGACATTCCATAGAACACCAATGTTGGATTAGTAAATAAGTCTCTGATTCCAATGCTGCGTCCAATTTTTTTCGCAAACCATGTCTTAGTAGTGTTTTCGTAGCTTCCATAGACTGAAAATGATTAAACAGAGCATTGAATACAATACATATGCAAATAAAGAGATCAGAACATGTTGTATAAATATTAATTAGCCCCACACATATTTAACTTCTAGATAGACACGAATAAAACGTTCTGCTGTTACTTGCAACATAAGTTTCATACTTTTAAACGACCATAGACTTACAAAAATGTTGGTTTTAACTTATTTTCTATTATCTACGATAACCAGATGTTTTGCCAGTTATACTATAATCAGCAGCAAATTAAACAATATTACGTTCAAATATTCAGACGATGTATGTACAGTTAAAATATCAGGTAGAAAACAAATGTATAATTTATAATATTTAAAATGCAGATTAACGGAGAAAGTGATTTACACGAATGTAAGATTAACGAGGTGTGTAACGTGATTTATGATCGATTTTGGATATCCAGTTTAACCGAAAGAATTTGCCGTTGTCCCAATAGAAAGGAATGTCCTTGGCAATGGTTAAAAGAACCTGAAGATATGTCTCTTCAGCTGAACAATAAATCATATATGAAGGTATGCGCATAAATGTTTATTATAGATTGCAATATAGAAAATTGGAACTTATTTCTTGTAGTTTTGTTCTCCGATAGTAGAAATGAATGTGTGTACGCGTAACGAAGAAGCGATAGAGGTATATGGTAAAAGTGACCGAAATAACTCTTACTTAACGCCATATAACGTCACTTTGCATTGTACTTGTCCAGAATCACATTTCTGGAGACTTCAAAAATACGTGTACGAGGAAAATGATTTCATTGTACAAACGTTCAAGTGTGTCAAGGTATATATTCAAAAGTTAACGATATTAATAGATGTCTTGTATATTCTAATAAATTTCATTATATATAATATTTTTAACACAGAAACAAATGTGCGCTACTCGTGAATTTTGTGGGCATATACGAGCTGATTTATATTCGACATATTATAAGTGTACTTGTCCCCAAAACCATTTGTGCATCTTTAAAGATCAAAACAAGGAGAACGTTCAAGAATTACTTTATTCGGGACCTGCTTACAAAGGATATTGTATTCCGTTTGAAAATATGTAATATTTAATTGTTCAAATGATCATGTAAAAAAAGATACATACCTGTGAAGATTGTTCGCTCATGACTTTTAAAGTTGGTAATAATTCCACTTGAAATCTGTCTGGCCATAAAACTCGAGTTACAAGACCAGCTCTTAACGCTTCGCTAGCCGTTAAAGTTCTTCCACCTAACAATAATTCGCTTGTCTGTAAAATAGAAATCCATAATGAAATAACGCGTTAAAATATACGGACGTATCCGTGTATACGTATTCAAACGCTTACAATTGCACTTCCTAATATATGCGATAGGGTGTAAACAGCTGCGCCTTCGGCAATTTGACCCAATTTTCCATAAGGTGTACTAAATGTTGCTTTATCGCTAGCTATAACAAGATCGAACAAAGGTAACATTGTTACTCCAAGTCCAATCGCAGCACCCTGAATCCCAGCGACAATGGGTTTGTTGAATGATGCTAAAGTTTTAATAAAGTCTCTAAATTTTCGGGAAAAAAAATTAACTGAGTTTAACATATACGCAATATTAATAGGAATTTTATAACAATAACTAAGCACACACTTAACGGCATCAGCCAATTCTTGGGCACGAATTCGCCGCTCTTCTTTATTTGCATGTAAAAGCGTAGAAAGTTCAAGACCTTCGCAAAAACTGCTGCCTGTTGATGTTAGTAAAACAACTCTACAGTCATCGTCTTTCTTTAAAATAGATAATGTTTCACGAAACTCTTGCATCACCTACAAAAATCGATTACAATAACTTTTATAAATTTTACTTTTATCAATTTTTAACAAAATATTAAATACGATACCTGAAGAGTAAGAGCGTTCCTTATTTTCGTCGAAGATGATGGTGTAAGTATTAATTGAACAAGATTACCGTGTCGCCGTACGTTTATCTCTTTGTTACTGAACTGACTACGAGTTTCCATTTTTGTTTTATTATCCGATTCTACTGTCTTAGTAATATTTGCATTTACTGTAAAAAATAAATGTTTTAACTACCGCTTCATATCATAAAGTAATTATTTAACGATATTAATAAAGTATCACCTTTATTTTTACGGTTTGCCGTCGAATTTCCAGATCGACTTCCAGCACTAACTACTGCAAGCGCATTCGCGGCTTCGGCGAGACAGGCTGAAAGTTCATCTTCCTTTTTGGACAATCCTTCATCGTTATCCTGTTCGCTTGTTTTAGCAAATGTAACTTTGTTTTTTGTAGTTTTCTTCGTTTTAGATGTTACCTTACCTGTAGCTGCACCATTAGACCGGGTAATAACTTTGCCTAAACCGCTATTAGTCTCGTTTATTATAGTAATTTCTGGGTGTTTAGAGGTTTTATCAGTTTTTTTCGAGTCTGATTTTTTGTTCAAGCGTGCAGGAATAGACGTTTTGTCTTCCGTATCTGTAACAATTTCTGTATCTGTTTTTGATGCGACTCTTTTTTTAATTTTCTTTACATTTACTTTATCGTCCTGCGAATGTCTTCTCTTTGCAGATCTCAAAGAATGAGGTCCACCTTCGTCAACTTTAACTCCTTCGCTTTTTTCTAGACTATCGATACTAACTCTAGGACTTCCAGATGCACTAGAAAACGAACTAGACGAATGTCTTCTAATTATAACAGATGCATCTGCTGCATTTCTTATTTTTGCAGGTAAAATAAACTCCTGAGACGATTCGCTTATCGGTTTTACAGACATAACTTGATCCCCAATTTTCTTATCTACGTGCATATCGTTTAAATATACAGACGTTCTTTTGGACCTCGAAGAGACTTTCGATACACCTGCTGCCGAAGTACGTAATCTTAAAACGGCATTACGCACCAATTTTTTTCTAATCTTAAGTTCGCGCTGTACTTTTTGTATGTCCATAACTTTCGCTTGAGACTTAGTAATTGGAATTAATCGTTTTTTATCTGGTTGTTCCACATCGTATAGTAAATTCACAACGCCTTCATCTTGAAGTAATCTGTCTATTTCGTTTATGATCTTTTTTTTGGGTTTACTTTCTCCGGGGTTGTTTTCCGTTACTCGTTTTGATTTTGAAACAAGTTTTGATCCAGTCTTTTTCGACGGTACATTCAATTTTGTTTTTAAACTAATAGCTTTTTTATTAGAAGTCATATTTTGCCTCAATATTTTTTTAACTACCATGTTCCTTGTAGTAATAGATTGTGATTCCTTTTTACTAAGATTTTGTTTTGGACGTTTTAAAAGTATATTCTCAGACTTATTCAACGTTGAATCAACTTTGTTATCTGTAACTTGTTTCGCTGTTACTACTTTTGTTATTGTAATGTCAACATCATCGTTGACATTATTAACCGGTAAAACACTTTCTTCGGATGCATAATTTTCGAATAAACCAATATCCGTTGTAATTTGCGATGGTTTTTCTTGAATTTGCTTTTTATTTAACAAACTTTTATTTTTGTTTATTTTTTGCCGTTTTACAATATTCTGCTGCTGTTCATGTTCTCTAGCTTTTTCGGTAAGTTTACGTTTTCTACCAGATCTTGATTCATCCAGTCGCACATCTGATGTGTTTACTTCTGCAGTTTTTTCCGAAGCATGCTGTTCAACGCTCGCAGAGGAGGTGTCAGACTCAGGTTTTGTATCCTTTGAAGATGATTCGGTAGTTTCATCTATTAAATCGATATTAACAATTTGTTTCTTTACGTCGGATACAGATTTTACCCCTACATCTTTAGAAATCTCGTTTGTGGGTGTAGGTTTAAATGTTTTCTTTTTTCTTGCCGTGCTTCTCTTAACTGGGGTAACAGGTAATTCTAGAAGTTGTTTCAGTGCCAATTCTCGTTCAACCAACGGATCAAGTTTTGGCGGTGTGTTATGTCCAGTTTGTTCAATGTTCATCGGATGTTTTCCCTCTTCGGTTAATGTCGGTGGTTTTAGGTTTGACCAATCTGGATCAACGTCACCTTCCAATATTGCTAAAAGTTCTTTATTATCGGAACTGCTTTCTTTATTAATTGTTATGCCTATATTATCTATTGATTTTTTCTCGCAATGAGTAGATGATTGAGTAGTCGATTGAGGCAATGGTATAAGGGCTGGTAAAGAACTTGCTGGGCTACCTGCTAATTTACTCGATAATCTTTGAGTTAGTTTCTTCACAAAAAATATGTCAGGTCCAGGCGGCGCTTCCACAATTTTCTGTTTCTCGCGAAGTCTCTCTTTTAATGCTTCTGTTACCTCGGCTGGTGAAGCTATTTGGCTAGTTAAATTACGACCGCGGCTAACACTGGGCGTAATTTGTGTTTGCGACGATGACGTTTGATTACATGCAATTGAATCATGAGTTACGTCCTTTAGAGCGTATTCAGAATTTTGTAATACCGGTAAATTAACTTGGTCCTTATGCGATGGTTTTACGCTACTTTGAATATGTTGTTTGTTCACAGTCTTATTATTACCTATTTGTTCTTTTGATACCTGTATATCTTTATTTTCTTTAATAACTTGTACTACTTTTTTCGTATCTGTTGGGAACTCTTCTTTTAAACACGTGATCTCTTCTTCGACTAGTACAACAGTATCCTCTTCTATTGTCTCTATTGTTTTTGTATCGTTCAATAAACTTTTTAATTCAATTTCTACAGTATCTGGCATTTTAGAAGCTGACTGATTATCGTCTTCCACATTTTCATCGCGCCAGTCATCAAAAATATCTTGAATCACGCTCCTTTTGTTAGACGTATTAATTTTGTTTACTTCGCTGGTAGATATATCTTCCTCTTTTCGATTATCTACTTGTACAGGTATGACAACTTTATTACGAATAACTTCATTACCTTTATACGAATTATCACATATGTCAGTCTTGCCTTTATCGTTTATCTCTGCTTGTTTTATGTCATTTATTTCATTGTCATCTTTGTTGTATTTTTTTTGCGTTTCACTGCTGTCCACATTAACGTTGTTCAGAATTTCTGACTTTGTTACTTCCGAACTGGTAGAAGTTATAGAATCTTTCTCTGAAACAGTATGGTTCAAGATTTCTCTATTACATTGTCGACTACATGTTTCAGTTACTTCTGAATCTACAACTTCCGTAGAAATCACTTCTATTATAGTTCCATCGTTTTCTTGAGCATAGTCTATCAAATTAAATTCCTCGTTTATAATTTCAGTGTTTTTTGTTTCTTTTTGATCCGTTGAAGTATCATTTTCATTGGAATCTACTGCTAGGTCCTTTTCGTGTACCGTTAGAACAATATTTTCTTCTGTTGTTTCATTAGAATCGTCGATGGTAGTTTCCACAGTCACTACCATAACTTCTGAATTACCATCGTTCAAAGTAGATAAATCTGCATCTGTGTCAGCAACACGCGAAGATTCGTCTTTATCTTCAAAAGTTTGACTTAGCGTCTTAATTAATGCTTGACACTGAGCATTAGTATCGTCGACTGTACTTATGTTTAACACTGTACAAACATCATGTTTTTCAATAGTTTGTTTATTATCTTCCGTTTTAATTACATCGATATTACTTGAAAATTTTGTACTTTCATTATCCAAACACGTATTTTCTGTGCATTCGTTCTTAGTTTCGGTCGAATCGTTTATTTGGTTTTCTTTATTTTCCTCCTTGATCTGTGTACACTGATTATCATCAATTCGCGTAACATTATCTATTACCTCTTTTTTAGATTCGCTAATAGTACAATTATTCGTGTCCGCTATTATTTCAACAGTGTTATCAACTTCTTCGTTTGTGCCTTTCACGTCGCATGCATTTAAGGGAAAAGCATTTTGAATTGTATTATCTGTACAATCTAATAGACTACTTTCCTGATTTTCAGAAATATTTATTATATCGTTACCATTTGCTTCCGATTCTAGCGACGAAGATAAATTTTCTCCTTTTATTGGTTTCAATTGTATAGTATCACCGTGTACTTCATCTACTTGTTCCATGTTAAAACATAAAGATTATTACAATTATTTAACAAATCATGGACTGTCCTGTTAATAAAAAAACAAATAATTAGCGTAATTGATATTTAAAAATTGATAAACAGAACAGTTAGAAATGAATATTTATTGAAACTTATTTGTCTTTGTTATTTGAATTTATCTAAAAAAAATTCTTAAATCATACAACTCGAATTTCTTAACATGTTCGACGTTGAATTAAACAATTTTTTTAAACCTATCATAACCTTACACAGATTCTTGATTTATTCGGAAAATAAATTTCTTTTTCTTTCCGTTAAACAAAATGCAAACAAAATATCATGTAACTTGTATGCCAAATACATTTTGAAATAGAATATTAATGTAAAAATCACAAAAGAAAAACTATGATATATTAATTTTTCGACAATTCAGTCACAATAAATAACGCACTGCACAACAATCCACTTATTAAAACAATTTAACGATTGTACGTATATATATATATATATATTTGAATTGTTCGATAATAATATTATCTGTTCCGTTTAATTGAAAACTCTTTTACTCTTGCTTTTTCTTGTTATTTAATTATATTTTTGTCAGTTGTGCAAAATAATATTAATGGCAGGGCAGAAAACTTACCAACCAGGACTGCCTTGTCCATACTGTATAGAATGCAATAAGAGTTACATATTATTTAAGTATTACGATCATCTCTTTAGAATAAGAGAATCTTATTCATTAAATATCTTACATAAATCGTACTCTGATAGATTTTACGCGAAAAAATAATTACTTCCTTAAAATCCAAACACAATGTTTACAAGAATGAAGTCAGAGGTTCGTACTACTGCTATCAATTTAAATACTCTTATTTAAATTTTTTATTACATAAATATAGTTACCATAGGATAAAATAAATTCTTAAATTCGAAATAAAAGCTTGTCATATACTCTATGAGAGTATAATAAAAATATTAAACTTGCGGGATATATTCGATAATTTTCGTATAATAATTAAGTAAATGGGGTTATCACTGGTTCTAACATAAAACTAATGTCTTTACGAATAGTCAATTAGAGATAAAAAAATGTGTTTTCAAATTTAAGAAAAACATTTCATTTAAATATATGTTATATTACATTATATTTAACGACAATAAATTAACAATGTCGTATAATTGTTATATTATATTGATATCAAATTTTTGAACTTGTAAAAGTACATTATTTCATTATTAAAATATTAATTTGATAATAATACGTGTTACATTAAAATGTAATCAAATTTAAGATGTAAGATCGATTACAGATCAATAAGCTTTGCTTTCGAGTTTTCTCTCGCATAAAAATTGAATTTATGAAATAATAGTGGTACACGGTACCGTATAGTCAAAACAAATTTTCATTTGTTTCGCGCATAATTCTAATTAGTAAGCACGTTCGCAACGAAGAGTAACGCGCATGCACCTTTACCGACCCTTACGAGGATCACGACGCCAAACGTGTATATTTGGTGATCTTTTATTTAGCATACCCTTCCGTATCGTTACTGTTTTCCTTCATTCATACACTTTCGCTTACCAGGTATATCTGTCCGACAGAGTAACAAATGGAGACACGAAAGATCCGCATAAATAAATACTATGTTAAAAATTATTGTTGTCCATATAAATATGTATACATTGTTATTTATGTTGTTACGTTCTTCTACACAATTAGTTTTTTGTATCTTATTTAGATATAAAATATATACAGAACATTATTCTTAACGTGTACGGCATACACGTTATATATCACGTTAATTAACCACTGTTAATTGATAACTTTGCAGCTCAGGGACCGATCAATTAAAAAAAAAAAAAAAATGTTAAATATAATAGTTTTAGGATACGAAGGAAGGAAGAATGTCACAGACTTGATATTTCTTAGCGTTGGATTCTTTTGGTTGGATTTCTATTGGAAGATCATATCAAGGTTGATTTGTTATTTTTTTAAACAAAAATTCCTAACTCTGTTAGCTTCAAATTATAAATGGACATAACGAAATCTCTTTTTTGCACGATCGGTACTTTATTACACGAGATACGAAGTGTCAGGTATCGAAGTACGAATCTACTATTCATTGGATTTTGTATCGTTCTCCGCCTGTGTGAAGTTAACACGATAACGAAGAAGGCTGAATAAAAAGGATATTGTTCTACTACTTAAAAATTGTTTGTATTTGAATATTTAACGCAACCCATCAATGGGTGAAGGCTAACGCTTTAGGAATCTCCGTATTGTACTATGTATTTTGCGGCGCTTCTGAGTGACGCAATGTGAACGCATCAGTGCCACTTTACATTTCAAAGCTCATAACAGTTTTTTTTACAAATTTTTTGTTTGTTGCACTCTTCTGTTTACTTCCTATCAAAGTCAAATAATCTTTGATCGTTTTTGTACACGGTAATGGGATAATATCATTTTTTCGCAAGAATTCATAGTAACTTTGCGATCTGATATTCATTAACATGCAAAGCAATATGAATTCATTCGTGTATCGGCGTCCTCTTGGATCACATTTTTGCGCGGATGATACGATTTCTTGAACGATAGATTTTTGATTCTTCGAAATTTTTTCCAATATATCATGCGAGACGTTAGTGACTTTAATTTTCTGATTCAGTATGAAGTTTGTTAACATCTGAAATCTCTTCTTCAAACGATAAGTTTCCGCAGCGCGGAACTTTAGCTTTTTCTTTAAAGCTTTTAATTTCATTTGCTCGAGAGGATTTGCAGAATTAGATATACGTTGCATATTTTGTTTCTCTTTTATCCTTTTAACTTTTTGGGACAATATTTTAGAAGCTTTTTTACAAGCAATGCATCTTTTACTATGGATGGATAATACAGAACAATCTTTATGACGTAAATTGGAATAAATGTCTCTTTTAAAATCTCCTTGATTTTGTACATAATTTAAGTCTATCGTCATGATTCCTTCGCACGTCCGTAAATTCTTAAATTTTGTTAAAATCTCTGGTAACGTTGAAATTATTTTCAAAAATTTTGGAAGTTTTGCTGGGGTAATATCGACAGGGGTAGAATAAATTTCATAGATCATTTCCCTAGAAGCCTTAATTGTAACAGCTTTTTCGAGACCATGTTTTTGAATTCCGTATTCATCGATTTGTACGATGCACGATAATAAAAGAGTTTCTTCCGATGCTTTTATCAATTTATTTGCATTCCATGGTTTTGGCAGTTTTATACGTAAATTATTCTCGATGCTATCCTCACCTGTTTGAAAGAAAAATCGATGTAAATGCTCAAATTGTGAAATTTTCAAGACTCTAAATTCCAGAAGCCACTAGTGATCATGTATGATGCGGGCACTGATATTGTTAATATTGCTAGGAAATCTGCTTGATATGTATATACATATTTTCACAATCACACCAAGAATAATAAAGTATTTAACAAAGTATTTTAAATATTAATAATATTATTTTTAATTAAAGTAATATACTACCATAGCAGTTTAATATGTATTTACCTGTAGATTTTAAGTTAAACGAGACAGAATCGAAAGTAACATTAGTCCAAGTATCCTCTTGTGTTTTATCATTCGTTGTCAACAACTTAGATCTTGAAATATCATTCGCTGCACACTGACACCTTGTTTCTGCATGCTTATTCGGTAACGCATCTTTGGCTAATAGGTCATATAAGTACATTAATTTGGACGTAATTAAATGCTCCTAACTAAATCATATTACACTGAATTCTTTTTTAATTATAACAATTCAGAAGAAATATTTTTTGTAAATAACATTGTTACGATATATTGTTGTTTATTTTAACTAGTGAAAATACAAGGAAAATGCCTGGGAAAATAAAATTGCCGTTTTATTCGTATATTAATTTCTTCTGTAATGAAAAAGCATCGAGTACTTACGTCGAAGAGCAACATTCGGTTTAATGTCAGAAGTTGCATCTTCTAAGTGAAATTCACGTGTCGTAGTATTTTCAATATTATTCGATAAATCGTTAGCTTGTAATTTATTTGTTATCAATGTATCTCCTGACGCTATCGATATATAAAAGTCATTAGTGGTTACTATTAATCGTTTTCATATTAAATAGCTATAAATGTAATTCGTCCGTTTTTCTAAATCTCTTGAAGTAGATTTTACGAACTTACTACACAGATCGTTAGAATTTATATCCAAATTACTGAAAGTATTTATGCAAACAGTTTCAGCATCGGCTTTCGACAAGGAGACGGAAGAGCCTGTGTATTGAAAATAAATTATAAATAAATAATTATATTAAAATTGATCTACATTATTAAAAGATACGTTAAAAAATAATTTCATAGACAAATATGTATTTTTAGCAACGTAATAGAAAGTATACGGAATAACACTCACATGGCAGTAACGCGTACGTGTGATCGGTAGTTAGAATTTTATAAGAACTCCTTGACCCAAAGGTCTGGTCAAATATCGTTGGTACAGCACCTTTTTTTAAACGAGCATGCGCAAGAGGGATCTAATAGATTTTGAACATATTATTTTAGTATTTATTATACTGATAAGATACAGAAGAGAATGAAAAAATGTTAGCTACAAAACATCCAAATGTTATCTATTATTTATTATAAAAATCTTGTTAAGATCTTACCTGCGCTATAAGTTTACCACTGTTATCATATTTTACATACTCTTTAATTAATAAATGTTCTTCAAAATGTTTCTCACATATACGTTGATTTAATCTTAAAAATTCAATTCCTGGAATAGACATGATCCATTTTTTTCGAAGCGATTCATCATTTGGGACTTGAAAAGTCGAAGGATTCTTTCCACCTTTATATTTGTTAAGTTTACAACTGGGCACTGCGCAATACGAAGGCATATCACGATAATATATCCTTATTACGTGATTCACGGATAATATGTTATTGTTTCCTTGCTGGCAGGTTAAGTTTATTTATTTACTTTTTTCCATTGCACGAGACGATAGCAGCGCCGCGTGACAAACAGAAAATCACGATCATATCTATGTAAATATCTATCTATTATGTTTTTACAAAGTGGTAAATATTGTATTGTAAGAAATAAATAATATAAATATTGTTTCAATAAGATGATAGGAATGTAGTAAAGTAGTCATTATGTATGTATATACCTATTCAGGTATGCGAGAATTTACTAAAATAAGAGGCGAAAAAACCAAATCGGTTTTGTTTCAATCGCTGGTAATTGAAACGTTTCGTATCGAAACATATAATGAAAAATTTGAATACTGCTTTATCGACCGATTTCGAACATACTTATTTTTTCAGTCATTTATCGAGCAGAAACGTAGGTTACGCAGATTTCCGTACGATGGCTAAGCATACTTTCGAATGGCGGCATTTTCTAATATCGAGACGAATCGTTTCGATATTAACCTGTAAATATCATCGATCGCTTAAAGATATTTGTTATTTTCGTGTATTTACATCTTCTCTCTGATATACGATCTAACCTTTAATAACCTTTTTGATATATTACCGGTAACAAGTGTTTATTTTTAATCTGTTACGCGGTACAGGATGCATCCTAAATGTCCTAAATACGAGCAAAGTCTTGATCCGTACTTGAAATTAGTTCGATGAACGGTTTCGATGCGTTATCATAAACCATCGTATCCAGCGATGGTATTGTATTGTCCATTGTATTAACTGGAAGGCACAGCTCGAGGGGTAGTTGGCGAGTTTTACGGGTGAAACGCGTTTAACGTTGCGTCGAATGACAAATAAGTATGCTAATGGAGGGCATTCTGGGAAGTTGAAACGCCGTGCATCCTTAGCTTTTGCACGAAAGAAGAAAGTTAACGTAAGTTGCTCGGTAGCCGGATGGTGCGTCTCGAAGGAAACACCACTACCGTTCGGTGCAAACGGTCACGAAGAGGGAGGTGAATCGAGGAAAAGGAGGGACAGAATCGTGGGAGAGCAGAGAAGACGAAACACGGGTAGAGTTCGCTTCTTAAATAATAGAAAATTCCGAGGAAGTTGATAAGCCAGGGCGCGTTCAAACTTTTCACTCGGCGCCTTCCATTTCTTATTATAATGAATGCATATCGGCTTAGCCAAAGCTGGAAAGCTACAGCTATAAGAACCCTTTTACAGTTTTTGCGGCCTCCGCTTCTTGGGCCGCGTTCTACGATCATTGATTCTAACGATAAATAAGGCATAAGTTCTAAACGAAAGAAAAGATTTTTCTGCTTTCCTTCGGGAAAGTGAACAGTCAGGCCAGTCCTCGACGAGTTTAATTCGAAATGTCAGTGGCAGATTGCGTTCGTCGAACCACATGTTGCCAAACCAACATCCCACGAAATCGTCGGCCATCCCCGTGCACACGCAGCGACACAGACCGCGGAATATTTTGGCTATTATTATTACCTCGACTACCGTGTCTTCTAGCGCGACGGCTGCACGTCCGTCGACCAAAGCGTGTTCCACAAAAGCGTTTTCATTTCGAATCGATCGCACGATTTTCCGTCCAACTGTTTCCTTTTCCTATCAAAATTGTATTCGTCTCTCGTGTGTCACGCTCCTGGCGATTTCGAAACCGACGCGATAATTCTGATAAAACTCCTTTCGAACAATTATTCGGAAACGACGAGAAGGAAAATTATGCGAAAAGTTTGTAAACGTGGCTAAACATGGTTGTTTTATTAACGGCGCGGAACCCAATAAAATTCACGGTGACAAATGGCCACGGTGGCATCGTTAAATCGTCGCGAAAAACTTTGGTAATTTAATAGGCAATTTAATGGAAATTTCACGATTGTTGGCCTAACGACTTTCGCGATGAAATTTTCAAGGTAGTCGAAGAATCTGTCGAAATACGTGGCTGGTATGGGAGTTACCGACGATAAGCAGTCGATAAATTAATCAGCAAGAATTACGAAGGAATAGTTTGTGGATTCGTTAAACGACAAATCGAAGCATTAGATTAGTATTTTTTCACATTTGGTAGAATTATCGTTGAATATACCGCGATAAAAAGATTTGGTAACGATAAGAACATTTAGATGTGATTTTAATCGTGTTCGTTTCGTCGGAAGACGAGGTTTTAAGAACGATACGAGCTAGATAAAATATTCGCTACCGACGACGAGGGTAAATATAAGCCGGTTGACAGGGATCATCTTGAACGAAGGGACACGTCTTCGATGCGATATGGTCGTTGATCCTTCGATGATTTCGTTTTTATCCCGTGAAATCGATCATCCGTCGCGTTGCTTGCTTCTTCGACATATATTATAATGCGTATTATTAAGTTTCTGGTCTACGAGAAATTCGTGCAACGCCTCCGGATATCGTAGTAGACGATTTCGTTGGATTTATTTCTACGTTTATTTTTTTCACGATTTCGTCATAAGTTAGATACTATTCTGAAATAGCCTTTCTTAATCTTTCGGGACTCGAACGCGGCAAGATACCAATAGCAATTATACAAATATGTACCCTCGTAATGGATGTAAGAGGATGTTGGAGGAGATTTCGACGAGATGTACGCGTATTTCATTCGTTAAAGGTCGTAATTTTAAACATTGGAATACTTTGGCGAATACCATCGTATTCATTCGCGCTACGATAGCTTGGTCGTGCTTTCAAAAGCTTAGAAAGCTACGCGTACGCGTATTTGTGTGTACGTGTGTGTGCACGCGCGCGCGCGCGCGCGCGTGCGTTTGCACGAAGCAAGAGAGAAAGAGTGGAGCGTATGGTCGAATGGATGGATATGCGGAGGACAGCGTGCCTCTTTGCGCAACCCCGAAAGCAATATATCGATGTTTAGCAACCAATAAACGGATCCCTCAAAGAGGGCTTTTATCGTAAAGCGCCTGGTCTGGGTGCTTCGATGGGTGGTCTCGTTCCTTCCATGAAACGTACTCGCTCGCACACGATTCAACGTTTTCAAGCCTGGGATATATCTATGTGCGCCTATATGTATGTATATGTATATTTATACGTATAGGTATATGCGTGTATAGGTGTAGAGGAGAGAAGAAAGGTGTGCGAGTGTAGGTTTAACGGTGGTAACCGAAGCACGCCGCTTTTATAGCTGAAAGTAAACGCATTTATAGAGCCGTTTTCCCACTACCTACGCGTCCGACGTAACCTCGCTTACAGACCATTTAACGCCGCTTTTATGATAATCTTATCAATAGCACGACTTTGCGAATCAGCTACCACTGTTTGCGGATTATTTACGACTCGCTGTCTATCGTTCGGTTCTCTTATCAGTCTGCCGTTTTCACCTGGAATTCTTCTATAAAACGATTGCTCTTCGTTTATATGTATTTCATTCGACGAACACGATGCAATACGTTTTGTAGGAACTTTGAAGAAATTTCGTTTAACCGAGAACAGGCACAAACTGCGAAGATAAGAAGGCTAACTTTTTACGCTCGTTTCATAATATTCCGGTATATCGTTTAGAGGAGCCGGATGTGACAGTCTGGGGAGAAAGAGATCAAGTAACGCTAGGTGACGACGCGACGTGGTCGACCAGAGATCTTAAAGACGCCCTTATATCGTCCTCTAGCTTCGCGATGTCACTCGCAGCTTCTTCATAATTCTCTCGTGAAGTATACGAATAGTTATAGCGAGTGTGGAATAACGATTTCGAGTGGAAGTCCTTGTTTCGAGATCTTTATCTGTTTGCCTGATCGAGTATAAAGTATAAGCTTTCTTTCACTGTATTATCAGATAATTGGTGAATATCTAATTGCATTACATATACGCGTACGTCTTTCGATCAATGATAAAAATAGTTCTTATTCTACTATCCGATACGCGTAGTTCATTAACTACGTTAAACTACGCGTTGGTC
The DNA here is from genome assembly GCA_963576845.1 of Megachile leachella. NCBI lineage: Eukaryota > Metazoa > Arthropoda > Insecta > Hymenoptera > Megachilidae > Megachile > Megachile leachella. Next base: position 88,978 of record OY756250.1, read on the forward strand.
ATCTTGGAATAAGAATAAAGCACAGCTTCGGAGATTCTCTTCGAGCCATAAATAAGAGGGAACATAAATAAATATCGCGAGCAACGAGGGCGCAGACGATTCCAGAAAGAAGCTATGATTGCCAGCGCAACGGCAAGATGGCAGCCGAAACGTACTCGTCCCTCCATTCGAACGGAGAAGCGTGTGTGCTTTTCTGTGGTATAGCTGTAGATACAGAAGCTCTGGCAAGATCTGTTGGAAATTCGCATAAAAGGTCAAAGTATTGTACGAATCAGCTTCCTGAAGGGACGAAGAGTTGGCAAGAAGGAAGAAAGACGCGGCGTCGGATCGAGTCGGAGGGTGTGCAAGAGCGGAAGGGGTGGCAGTAAGAAAAATAAAAGGAACGAAAAGGAAAGAAAAGGAAAGAAAAGGAAAGAGAAGAAAAGGAAAGGAAAGAAAAGAGAAGAAGAGAAGAGAAGAGAACCGGACGCGGGCTTCCGTCGAGATCCTGGCCAAATCCTGCTGACCAGTGGGCAGTCGTCGTTGACGCGGCACGAAAGGTATTCGCGGGGAAAAGGCAGAGGCAGCGGATACTGCTCGGTGTTCTAGATTCGCCCACACCCAGGATTTCGGGGGAGAATCCTTGAAAAGCAGGAGACCAGAACGCGATTGGCCGCTCCGAAAGCTCCGTCTGAGCTCGGCCAATCGTGGCCCGAGCTGATAACGCTGGCGGTTCTTCTCTTCGTTCCGCCTCCTTCAAGACGGAACGCTTTCGGCACGCTATATCAACACTCTGGTATATGTGTCGGCCACTAACCTATATCGTCCACTTGTACGCTTCTCTCTATGGATCGACCATTTTCTTTTCTCATGCTCGAGAAATTTCGTTTCGTCTGGATCGAGTCACCTCCCTCGCGGAGATCGTTTGCTACAGAACTCTTCCTTATACCGCCATTTCAAACTTTTTTCGCTCCTCGTCTCCTTCCTTTCTTCATCATTTTTTTTTTTCACCATCTACTTGGATTATCTACTTGGCTGAATTATTTTTCCATTCTTTCCTCCTTCCTTCCTTCCTTCCTTCCTTCCTTCCTTCCTTTCCTTCGAGAATTCGGAGTTTGATACTTTGAATTTATTCGCTTTTTCGAAGCGAATAAGATGTGCTATGCAGCAGTTTCAAAATTTCGATGGAAAATGATTCGATTTTCTCCCTCGTTGGATAAACGCGACGAGAAACTAGAGTTAACACCCGAGACAAATTATCTCGGGTTACACGGATGTTGAAACGCGCGAACACGTTTACCTGCCCATATCGTTAAGATCGATATTATCCTCTATGTTGTTTGTCCCAGAGAGAAACACGAGAAACGTTAACGATAATTCTACTAGATTGATTGTTACGATACTGCAATTATCGTTGTAACGTTACTTTTCCCTATAACTTTGTATAACAATCGAGCGTGGAACGATCGCGAACGATTGTCAACGAGAAGCGGATGCTAGACTAATCTTCCGAATTTAGGTTTCTAAACAGACGTTTCGTTAAATAGACTGCAGAGGATTGGGTCGGTAATTGGTAGCGAAGCGGCTTGAACGGAATAAAAGCTGGAGGATCGAAACGGGCGACGATTAAGGTTGCTGTAAGGATTTTTATCGTCGCGTTCGATCACAGGTGGTGTCGTTGTTGTCGGTAACATCTTGGTTCGCGTGCAGGTTCCGGTCTCGAGGTTGTTCAAGTCGTTCTCTTTCTCCGAAAGAAAGTTGAACGCGAGCTGTTTCGAGTCCAGTGGCCCGTAAGGTGCCGTAATGGGACTGGCCCTACGTTTGACAAGATAAAGGGTGACGATAAGACCGTTTCAACCGCGAAAAGGGGTCTCGAGGAAAAGGGTGAGTGCGTGACCGTAGTTGGCCGCGTGACGCGTGTAATAACCGTAGCGCGGCTTCTTGCACGCAGCCCATCGCAGAAAAGCAGCGAACTAAGTGTACACTTAATTCTATCGTTGTAGAAGTCTATCGCTAAGCGATAGCTACGCGACAGCTACGCGACAGCTACGCGACAGCTACGCGACAGCTACGAAACTCTCGGATGTTCGACGATTCGTGGAAAAAACTGTAGCTTCGCGATATCGTATGCATTTTAGCTTGCCGATAGGCGAACACGATCGCGACGTAGTCGAGCAGTGCGTCCAACTTCCGATTTGGAAGAACAGGGTAACGAGCGTTGGCTCGCGGCGTCACGGCTCGGCTCTGCAGAGGATCTAAACGCGCATAAAGGTAAGCGATCCGTGAGAATGTATCGCGAACGGTGAACGCGAGCGATCGAGGCTGTTATTATAGGACGATAATCGATTACGAGGTAACGGAGGTCGAGTTACCGTAAATAGGAGACCACGAATCGTGATCAGGACAAACGAACGAGCGGACGCATCATCCGAGTTGACGAGCACCAATGAACAGACGTTACGCCTCGACGCATTAATCGAGTTATTAATTATGTAGTCTGATGCTAATTGTGCCTGTAATCTGGCCGCAATGCCGTAAAATATCCATGCGATTTACGTACCCGACAGATTCGGATTTCGGCTCAAATGATCCGTGATGGTTTCAACCTGTTCCGGCATCATCCGACCGTTCACGATACTCGCCTCGTGACGCGCGTTACCTCGATTAACGATGCAACTCCTCGGTCGTCGTCTTAGATTCCGATATTCTAAACGTACCAAATACCTGGTTCGTCGATATTTTTCTCTATTTGGTATTTCGATGCTCGAGGCTAATCTCTAATATCGCGATTCAACGTCGACATCGTGTATTCGATTCGTATATGTATATCTTGCGTGGATTGTAATTTGACTAGAGTGATTGGTTCGTTGTCGCGAATTCGAGTCGCGAACAGGCGAAAATAGGAAAAAGAAAGAGGGAAGGAAGTCGGGAAGATGAACGGAAGCAGCATCGTAAATCACCGATACCGTAGATACGGGAATAACTGGCAAAAGCGCGATAAATCAGGGATGTTGGGGGCAACCGAATTAGGAAATTGCCTGCTTAAAAACCGCAATGACGTTAATCCGAGCGAGCGGGATTCAGGAGCAGAGGTGCACCGACAGTCTGCGTGCGGCAGCCAGCAACGGCAACGGCAACGGCAACGGCAACGGCAATTTCGCCGAATAAAACTCGATCTCTCGCGAAGAAGGAACGGTTCCGTATCCGCGTGTGCCTCCTGGCTGGTATAATGCGGAATAAAATCAACGTAACTCAATCGCGGTTGTCTTTCCAGATCAGCCTCCCCGTCTTGGCTTCGCTGATAAATGTTCGATACCGACTACCTGTATACGAACGACCCCATCCTTCTAATTCCTCCTCACTCTTCGCGACCTCCACGCTGTTTGTCGGAGCAAGGAAGCGATAAAGCTTCGCGTCCAAAAAATCTTTCTCAGAAATTTATCACCGTTCGACGTCTTTGGCATGTGAGTCGAACCAGGGATACGTTTCCCTACCATACTTCTGCATACCGTATTATGCGTTTCTTCGAACAGGAACACCGGTGAAATACGGCCAGAAAATATCGTCGCGAAGATGAATTTGCTGGTGCGAGCCAACCTGTTTTTCCTATTTTTATCCAACAGCCTTCGTTTATTCGTTAACCAAAGATTTTAACTAGATTTCTAACTAGAAAGACACTAACGAGAAATCTATCGTAGACGCGGCGCGGCAGTAAGGTTGCTGATCTTAACTAAGTATTTATAACTTTAATACGATTGTCTAATTTTCGAGTCTGGGATAGGATTAAAGGGAAAAACGGTTCAATGTACTTGGGAAAAATAATTGAACGCGAAACGTTCACGGTGCGTGCTACGCATCCGCGTGAGAAATTCCAAGTTATTGTGGTATAGGGGAATCGCGAGGCTATCCCGTATTTAAGTCAATAATTAGTTATAATCTTAGTATAATCGCGGTACGGCACGCATTAACAGTTATAATCAAATCCGTTATCGTCGAACGTAATCGCTGCGCGGTAGCGGCAATTAGACTGGCTAGAACTAATGCGAGACAGACAGAACGAGCTTAATGAGAAACGTCTCGTACCGGAGAGCTTTTATTTCTTAATCTTTTCTTTCGTCGACTGCGCGAAACATAGTTACACCCTTTGGCTGTTGGCTTAATTGGACGCGTAACGGCGGGAAAGACGGTTCGAAGGAAGAGATTATAGGATGTTGCGATGAAATCGTACGAACGCTCGATTATCGAACAATCGAGGATCTTCGAGCGCGGATAGAGTATAATACATTAGTAAGTTCATTTATTTCCATAGAGACGAAAGAAAAATGTCGTCTCACGTTCGATAGTAGTAATTTATAGTTTCGTTCGTACGAGCGAAATCGATCGTTGAGAGGGCAGCAGCTCGATCGTTAGTACGAATTCAATTATCTTTTAAGCATGTTTTTACAAATAGCAACAGTGTATTCCAGCGAGTGGACCCCGGTAGAGTTTCCCGCTTGCAAAAACAAGCCACTCGTGTTTTCGCGCGATGATCGGTCCACCGTGAACCGGAACCATCGCCGCACAACGGCGCAGAGCGCAGCGCGGCAGAGCGCGGCACAGCTCGTACCTTGTTTTTCTACGCAGAGAGAAACAACAGTTTCCTACCATTCTGGCGCATAACTAAAACTACGGTAAGGCATTATATCGCGTGGTCCGTACAAAAATATAAGAGTTTGATCGAGCGTAAACGAAAAGGCTCGAAAACACCTTGTTCGACGATCGATCTTTCGTTCGTACCGTTCTTACCGTTCTTACCGTTCTTACCGTTCTTACCGTTCTTACGTAACTTTGCCGAGTTGTTTTCCTTCTTCGAACTTTCGTGCATACGGTGAAAATCGAAGGTAATTCCTCGAGTTTTCGAGCGAACGAAATTGTCGAGTGAAATTGACAATTGTATGGTTCGATCGCAATTGTATCGTTCGATATCGAATATAGGAATCGAAGAAAGAAGATAGGAGGAGAGACTGGCAGGAAGGATCGTTTCGAGGTTAACGAGGAGGGCCGTGATTCGAGAAGGGGTGTGCTCGTAGTACTCGATTCCGAGGGTGGTAGTAGTAGAGAGCGGATAATGGCGGGAACAGCAAAGGCAACGGTAATGGTAGCCCTTGGGACACTGTTCGGATTCGAAGGATCGAATTTAGCGAGGGAACGCTCGTTAGCACCTTCTAACCGTTCGGACCGGTAGAGGAAGACAAACTCGGATCGGATCTCGGTCGCGTTTATGGATCTTGTCAAAATGCCCCGTCTATCTTGTTAGGTTAGGTTCGCGTCTTGGTCCACTCTTCGTTCTCCTGTCCTTTCCGCTTAATTGGATCAGTCTCGACGTTAATTGACTAACAGAGAGCCGCTAACTCGAGTCGGCACGCGTCGCCACGCGGCGCCTCGCGTCGCAATTTTCTTCGCGCTCGACGTAACTAGTCGTTTCGAAGCTCGCGCGACGGAGAGAAACGACCAAGAGAAAATGGGAATTGGAATTTTCAGGCTGGCCGTTGGTCGCGTCGCGAATTATAGCACCGATAAATTATATGGTATCTACCGGCGAAATTATAATGCCCCGTAAACGTCGGCCGTTTTAATGCACGGGGACGATAATTTACAAAGAACGCTGACTCGCGCTTAATTATCTTCGTCGCGGCTGCTTTTCCATTGTGCTTTTAATTAATTTCACGCGTACGCGCGATAGGTACGCGTAAGTGCCAGGGGTACGGCAACTAAGTGCCTGGTTGGAATCTTTTCTTTCTTATTGTTAGCTACGTTGTTCGCTACGTCGCGTCGGGGAAAATCTGTCAGCTCAGAATATATGACCGATACACGATACTCGACGAACGGTTGGCGCAGTATCGTTTCTACGTGGCCGTCACGATCTAACGAGAATCCAGCGTAGCGGTAAAATCGTTTAAACGTGTTCGATCGAACAAAGGGAGAAATTGAAGCGATTTAATGGAAACGAGATAAATACCGTGTTCGCGACGAAACGGAAGGGAAAGAACGCGAAGCGAGTAAAAAAGGAAGGAGACCTTTGTCCTTTCTGGTAGCGTTCCGTAAGTCGAGGCGATATCCAACGATGGTCGTTAGATGGCCGTTATCGCCGTCGCCGTTAGTTACTCCACCTATTGTAACAATTTCATAGAGGTCCGTGCAGGGTGTGTAAAACCCTGCAACGGCCTCGCGTGTCGGAAGACGATAGTCGTCACAGTGACTGTTATATCAAACGGGGTCGAGATTGCGATAACGACTGGAACATACGTAGGATACACGGTTTTACGTAGCTACACTTCTGCGGGGTAGTTAGCGAGAACGTAGTTTCGTTCTACGCACGAGAAGGTGCACTGTCGTAGGACCCGTTTCGCTCTTTTTTCTTCGGTAATCGAATTTCATTATTACCGGCGTTAGCTATCTGCACACTATTGGTTACTACTATTGGACTATTGGCTACTTCTAAACCACTGGGACCCTCTCTGCTTATGGGGGGATCGCGAATTTGCTGAAATTCGATTCGCAACGTACGTCATGTGGCAAGATCGTCCGTAATAAATGAACTACCCGAAATAAAGGCGAGTCGTAATATTTGGAGAGTAGGTAACGAGTTCCAGTTGCCTCCGGTCGCGGAGTTGCAAGTAAAGTGCAGGGGATGATGGGGAATTCCTACGCCAGTGGTCGGTAGGTGTATGTAAAGGAAGCCCCAGTTGTACGTAAGCCGGAACGACGCGACGCGAGTGGAGGCGAGTGGAAGCGAACGGTGTTTCGTGGCCGAAGCCAATCTCAGTCTCAGCTGGCCATTTGGCGTTTCCTTGCTCGCGCACACACGAGGAGAGCTTGCCTTTTATTCCGTTTAACCCCTGGCTCCGAGGTAACGGTTCAACCTCGTGCCGCGCAGCTCGCTAGAGAGAAAGAGAGAGAGAGAGGTCAGGCCAGCTTCCTAAATGATTAATTACCGATCTCCATCGCGCGGAGGGATCCTGCAGGAAGGCGGGTCGTTGGACGGCCTTAAAGTAAGCTCATTTCTAAAACGGATATTCCGTGTTCCGCGTGCCATGGAACGGTGCGGCGTGGCGTGTGGTGGCTCGGCGTGGCATTCGATGGCCCCCAAGCGTTGCTACCACTTCGCTGCCACCCCCTTTCGGTTGCGTAAGATCGACCTACGGGGTTCCTTCTTCGCGTGGCTAGTGGCTGCCGACTTTCGAGAGATCGTTGGCTCGATACCGCGCTACTCTCTCTCTCTCTCTCTCTCTCGCTCCTCGCGTAAATGAAATACACTACGTGCTACACGTAAAGAAAGGGGAAAAAAAGAAAAAACTTGCCACCTCTTTCCGCTGATCGATGGGACAAAAGTTATCGCGAAGCTGCTTGTACCAACGATTCTCTCTACTTGATAGATTTCTGTCGATCGAGCGAGACCAGCGAGACCAACGCAACCATCGCTTTTCTTTTCTTAATTTAACGTTAAGTTCATTCGTGGCAAGTTTCGCGCGCACTAGTTGCGCGCTCTAACTTACCTGACGGTCGCTGCTGTCCGCTATCGCTGTCTTTACAGCGTATTTCGGAATAACATTAAGGAAATACTAGCGTACGACTCGAGAAAAATAATTGGAAAAGTCGGTGAAACGTGTCGAAATTCGACAGAGCAGGCTCCCCTTAAGAGGGCATCGTTAGGGTTGTCCCGATTCCCCGTGACTCATCCGCGTAGGACTCGATATATCGGCGCACACGCGCCCGATTTCACCATAAAACGTGCACGCTCCACGGTCCCGGTGTATGCTTTGAATGTGGGCGGGGTGGGTTGCCATTTGCAATGCAAACGATAACACAGCGTATCGCACGAAACGCGCACACAGACGACAAACGCGCCGCGGCTACCGAACGGAAAACACTACGGAAGAATCGAGCAAAGACTAAAGAGAAAATCGTCGCCCTCGAAACGAATCGTAGCTGTAACGATGATACGACTTCTTCGCCAAATATTCGTTAAAACTGCTTTGTACATTAGCATAGTTACGAATCGGTTCGAAGCAACTGTCACCTACGAAGGTTCTCTTCCGCGAACTCTCTCTTTCTCTCTCTCCAGCCTTTTCCGGCACTCACCGGATTTACTTAAGATATTAAAGTACTCGGCGGCTTTCTTTTCCGTCAGTTTTCTTTCTCTCCCTCCGGGGGCGGCGCGACGTCTTGCTTCCATTGTTCTCGAGGGTGGTGCAGGTTTCGGCATCCTCGAGGGAGTTTGGTGGCACGGCAGACAGCTTCGCTTAATTTGTAAGCGGATTTTTGCGCTAATCAACGGATTTAAGAAGCACGGGAGAAGCAGAAACCAGGGTGGAGAACGATGGGGTAGAGAAGAGAAAACCGTCGAGACCAAAGACGAGGGACAAGAAAGTCATTTGAATTTATTTTAATTATACTAACGAACAGGCCGCGGAACGAGGGCCTAACGAATTATTTGCTCGAATATGATTGCGCGGAATTTCTAACGAAGGATCGACCGATCTCTCGTCTTCGAGAGGGCTGGTTGTTTGTCGATTTTCTATCCACTGTGGTCGAGCCCTTTTTCTCTCGGTGGCTGCGAAGGAAAAGGAAATTTACGGTTTTTAAAAAGGTGGTAGCTAACCTCGATCGAGGAGGGCAAAAACAAGGCGAACGCGACCGACCTGCCCGTTAATAAATCATTTTGTTAGCGACGGACGACGGAGAACGTTAAAGAAACGGACGAGCGATAATGGATCGCGCGATTATTCACGGATCTCGTATCGATCGCCGACGACGTTGCGAGTGACTAGCGTGACGAGACCACGAGACCACCGGACAAACGGCCTGCCTCTTTTGCATCGCTCGAACAGAAGCGAAGAAGTCTCGTCTGCACGTCCTCTCAAAATTCCTTTGATTTTAAACGAATTTCAAACGAATTCGCGCGAACGATCGCGTTTAATAAACGCTTTAGCACTCTGTTCAGTCGTATTTCTTTCGAGTTGCTCGTTAAGGTTCGAGCAACGGCGGAGCAACGAAAGAAAGAAAGAAAGAAAGAGAGGAAGAAAGGAGGATAAATGTCCGGCTTTCGAAAGATGTTAAGGTTACAAGGAAGGAAGGAAGAAAGAAAGAAGGTAGAAAAGAAAGCGTGGTTTCCTTAATGAGAAGTACAGAGTAAAGCTTTCTTTGCGCGTCCTTTTGCCGATCCTTTACCCTGTTCGTTGGCCGAGTTTGTCGCCGGTCGTGTCGTATCGCTTCGCTTCGCGTGGCGTCGCGTCGCGTCGCGTCGCGTCGCATCGCATCGAGTCGCGTCGAGTCGCGTCGCGTCGCGTCGCAACGTCGCGAACAGTCGAATCGGATTTGCGAGTTCGGCCCGCAACAGTTTCGTGTAGACTTTTTTTCCGGCCGGCCAGCCCGCCGTGCCGTTGAAATGCTTCTTGTGTAAGTAAAAATCTAAAGTGACTACCGAGATCTAAGTTTTAATTAGTTTATCTTGGCCGCGTGGCCATTGAATATTTATGAGCCATCGCGGCCTCCGTTGCGGCGCGAGAGAGCAATCAACGCGGATAAAGAGAGCGAGAAAGAGAAAGAGAGAAAGTGGAAAAGGGGGATGTTGGCAGCAAAGGGGACGAAGAATGAGATTCCAGCGGGCATGGAAAGGAACCGCCTGTGGTTCCTGTCATCCCATGGGATTTCGCTTTCGATGCCTTTCCATCCAGATACGTACTATTCTTCGGATATAATTGCACGCTACACGAAAATATATGCAGATATTTCCGACAGAGTAATACTCTCGACTTTTCGCTGCTTCGACTAGTTAATTAGTCGAAATTGGAATTGGAATTAATTGGAATTAATTGGAATTAATAGACAATTTTCGTACACGTACGATCGAAAATTGTAAGAAACGGAAGAACGGATGCACGGTTAGCTAGATTTTGGTTAGGTGAATTCGAGGGACGGGGAAGAAGAAGCGGAAAGAATCTATAAGTCCATAAATCTGTGAAGCCAGTCGGCGGAGAGAAAAAGAAGGATCGTGAGAAAGCAGCGGGAGATAAATTTATGGTTGGTATCGTAAAAAACAGGAGCAGAGCAACGAAGAATTTTTATTTCCACCAGATTCGAATAATATTACGAAGTTTGTGCTACCGATTGCATTCTCAATCTGCTGATCTCGAATGAATTATCTGTCGAACGTTGCTTCGACCGAAGGAAACTATACAGTATCGTATATACGTACGCTCTTTCCGTTCACGGCGCAAAAAGTTCTACTGTTCGCGCGGTATCTTCTTTATCGAGCGATTTCGATTCTATACGATGACATTTAACGAGATTAAAAATCAACGAAATTTCATATACATATTATACATATAGGTAACGTATTAGCACAAATGTTCTTCGATGCTTTTCAGTTCGTATTTTACGGAGGCAGCCAGTTCAACTTACCTGATCGACGGCGGCGTAAACAGCAATTACGAGATAATACGTGTAATTTAACAGGAGACGAATAATAGCTGAAATATGTGAGCGTATTTTTACCTTCGTCGAGATTACCTAATAGATACACGCGCGCTTAGCTGTATCGATCGATTAAAAATAATTTGTCGCGATAATGTCGGAGGCTGGTAGAAACGAAGATAGCGTATAGAAGAAAGGAACGCAGAGAAAAGAAAGTGGCGAGGAAATTTCACGCGTTACGTGACCGCGGGAAATCGTTAACGATAAAAACTTCCTCGAAATAAGTTTCCTGTTGAAACCCATTTACGAACGTCATCGTGCTTTCGCGAGTATTCGAGACACGTTTATCTACACGGTAGCGCACACGTGCTTCGCGCGACGCGGTGGCTTACAGATTGTCGATTCATATTTACATTTTAATAACTCTTCTCTTCTACCTTGTCACTCTCGTTCTCTCTGGCATCGCTGCTCGCGATACACATTTACCACGTGGACGACACACAGTTTTCCTTTCCTTTTTCATCCCCCCTGTTCACGCCCGTTAACGCGATCGCTCTTTCATTAAACAACAGAAGCGATAATAATAATAATAATAATAATAATAATAATTCCGTTTTAATATCGTGTCGATATTCCGTGTCGATACTTTGGTAGCCGCTATTACATAGAAGTTCTTCATTTTTTCATCGTAAGTGCACAAGTTTATTTCGTAAACGTTTTATTGACAACTCGCGAAGAAATATCGTATACATCGAATAGGTAAACGGTACGTAACTTGTAGCGTTCTTCGAATTGTTCCAGGTGCAGAGCATCTTCCATGCGTACGTAAGGAAGTATCCTGATAAGTTGATGAAAATATTCATTAACGCGCAGGACATTAACGCGTAGAGAGTTTATTACGTCCGTTTTTTTTTCTTCGTTTAATACGAGGGAAATATTGGCAAGTTGCGTTAGTATCGTAATAACGCGTACGATCGATTCTTAATTTAATGCGCATGAAAATTTTCGATTTAACAAGCTCATCTCGTAGACGCATTCTACCATGTAACTCTTTATTAATTGTATCATTGGATAGCGGTGGTTACCGCTTTTCTCTCTTTGTCTTCTGATTTTTAACGGACCAACCCATAATTATAATAATTCGAATTTCAAATTGCGATCGTATCCTGTCCCCGGCTCGACGACGCGTCTCGTTATAGGCAAATATTTTTCTGGTCATTGAACGTCGCCCGGGAAATAATAATTTTTGATACATTTGGATCGCAACGATTCCGGTGCACGTTCTCGTAATTATTGCGGTATATTCGTGCGTCCGCTTATTATTACGTACAGAGTGAAAATTTTATTCGTTTCAATAATTGCCGGATCGAACGAACGTCCTTTTATGACCACCGTAACGTTTCCTGGAAAACAATGGCGCCAGTTATGGAAATTCTCCAGCATTTTGTTACTGGAAAGATTGAATTTTTAACGCTTCTCTGGAAAATATTTTCCCATTCGCGTTGAAATATACAGTGTGTTTCGTTACGCGCGCAACAAACTGATATTCATGTACGTACTTATTATCGGTATCGAAATTTGTCCACATTTTGTAGAAGGCCCCGGCGTAAGCGTGTAAAACTAGGATAATCCGTTGCCAGAATCCCGAAATGCTCGAATCTGTAAAATTTGAAATTCCTAAATTCCGAAATTCCGAAATTCCGAAATTCCGAAATTCCTAACGCGTTGCCGTAGAACGCGTGACCGTGCGCGACGCGTAGCTATACAACGGGGTAGATTAAATATATGTAGATCGAATTGCGGTAAAATCCAAGCGGGCAAGGCTCGCGTGCGACCGTTTGCTCGCGATAATTTCATTTAATAGATATACCAGCTATTATTAATATTTCTCGTCGTTTCCCGCGGGTAAAGCTGCCGTAGTTTTCGACGGACGCGGACGTATCGTTACGAGCGAAAGCTCTACAAATTCGATTGCTCGCGAGATTCGAAAACGTATCTGGAAATGTCGGTTTACCTGTTCATGGAATAAACGAGAAACAAGTAGATTTCGCGTATTTTTATTAACACGGAGGCAACATCGAGGCGACATCGAGGCGACATCGAGGCGACGCAAGCCGAGGCGACGATGTCGTTCGAAAGAGGAACTCAGGGGCACGGATGCGCTCGAGCTGGGGGAAAGCATTTAAATTTAAAAGGATACCCAAGTTCGAAGTTTTAAGCGGACCAAAGAAGAAGTTGGTTGTCCCTTCTCTCGCATCCGAGGGTATTTGCATGAGAAAAGTGCTCTACGATTCCTTCGATTACACACTCGCCACCATGGTCCCGAAGATAGCTCGCATTCCAGGAAATTCTTTTCGAGAGATCTTTGTAACGATGAACTTTTCAGATAGATGCGACACCGTACACGTGTTCCATTCACAGCGCTCCGGTCTGTTCGCTCTTCGCTCTTTACCGAATACACGCTCTCTTTCACGCTCCACGCGTTTTAACTCTTCTTCTTCGCGGCGTTTCAACTTTTCCTTTTCTTCTCGTTCCCAGATTATTCCGCAGCTTCTCGCTTCTCCTAAAATACAATAAAATACGATAAAAAATCGGATAAAGCGATATCGAATTATACATAATAGGTATTTGTTAATATAGTATTTCACGTTAGCCAAGTTATTGGTCGAAAATTGATATCGTCTTTTATTCTCGAAGCAAATACGTAGTTCGAAGCGTAAGTACGTATATCCGCGTAATCCTTTGGCCTGTTCTCGGGCACAGGAACCCAGCCGGATCCCAATGGAGGTTGATATTGGCGGTTGATTATCAATTTTCTACCAATTTGGTTCCACTTGTAGCGGCGCCAGCTTTTGTCCCGCTAATCACCCCTTGGTTGCCGCTTTCGCCCCCCGCCGCGCCGAGCCGCTCCACGCCACGCCGCGTCACGTCGGGTACATCCGATCCGAACCGCTTTGCATATTACGCCACGATATATCTCCGCTATTCTACGTCACCGCTCGACGAGTCTCACCCCGCGTCGCCTTTCTTTTCACCCCTCGAACAAAAATGCCGATCAACCAGCGTGGATCGTGGTTGCCGAAAAGCGCAACTGGAACTAACTAACTAACTTATCGTTGTTTAGCGATCGGTAGTTTAATAGAATTCCTGGTCGAAGCTTTGGCTTCGAACGTAGTAGGAGTTGCGAGGAACCTCGAGGAATCAGCCGACGCGACGCGACGCGACGCGACGCGACGCGACGCGACGGTATCGTAAGCAGTAAATTGTAAGATCAAGTCGAGCGGAAGAACGTCGGTTATAGTTTTTCGCGAATTAACCGGAAGGCAAGCGGACTCGTTCGCGAAACAACAGAGGGATCAAACGTGGACGCTTATGGGATCAGCGATCTGAAAACGTTGTGTTGTTTCAGGTGAGCCAGCTCTCACGCGCCACACCCTGTTTTCCACGCTGGAACCTCCCCGCACCCTCTGGTTGCCGCGTTTCCCTCGCCGTGACCGATCGGAATTTCGAAATCGCTCGGTCTAGCGGCTAACAAAATTTTTTATTCCTCCGAAAAATACCGCGTGACGAGCCACTCGTGTACGCTCGGCAAACAATTCCTGGGCTCGATCCGAAATTCAACGTAAAAACGAGAATCCTCTTTTTCTCTTCGCGTTACACCCTCCAATTGTTTCTTCGATTCCTCCGTTTCGCGATTGCTCGCGACTGCTCGCGACTGCTCGCGACTACTTCGAATTACAGCCACGAATGTCGGTCAAATTTACTTTCATTAAATTAGCTCTACTCGCGGCAAAACTCCTTCCTTTTTCTTTTCTCGACGTTCATTAAAATTTATTCGCCATTAAGCAGGAGAAACGACGATGAAATAAAACCGTCGTTCCTGCTGAAAATTCGCCGAGGGTCGTCGGTAATAAACGGTGTATCACTGTTTCTCGGCACATTAAATACCGCTTAGCGCGCGATCTCCCGACTCGAGCGAAACGAGACGACGACTACGACGACGGTGGCGATGGTGGCGGCGTAAGAGAGTTTCGGTGATTTAACGTTCGCGAGAGCATTACTGTCGTTGGATATCGTTGAAAGAAACGTTGTTTCTTTCGCCGAGGGTCACTTCGAAACAGTGTCGAAGATTATTTAAAAAAGACGGAAGCAACGTCGATATTCGAGAATGCCGGTGGCCGGTGCCAGAGAAGCGGAGCATGATCGTTTGTGACACCAATGACCAATCGACGCAGGAGGGAGGTGGGCGCGGTAATGGGAAAGCCATGCACGCCGGTTCGATTCGCCACTCGCATAAAATTAACCGGTTCGTTCGTTCGTTCGTTCGTTCGTTCATTTTAATTAACGAAACAGCGAGGGCATCGCACGACCGGTACGTCTATCTCTTCGACCACGATGCCGCGCCGCTCCGGCACACGTTTACACGATCTGACCGTGCGAAAAATCTGCCCTCGCGGATCTTGCTCCGATCGCTCGACTTTCTTCCTAACGAATACGAAATCGTCACCCTGCTCGTAACGAGCATTATCGCGTCTGGTCTAGATCTTTAAGCGTCCGAGGCGATCATAATTGTAGGTGTTGATAACTCGAGTAAGGTGGCGGACCGCGTTTTATCTCGCTTGTTTGTCTAGGAAAGCAATTGCTGTAAGGCCGTTTCGAGACGAACGACGGCGAACGACGGCGAACGACGGCGAACGACGGCGAACGAAATAGGTATTCCCTTTGGTGTCGAGTTCTCGAGCGGAGGCCCTCGAGGTTCGTGCATCAGCCAGTTCGTGCAGAAACGCGAAGGAGGAAGGGTCTTGTTGCGGTGGTTCAGGACCATATAAGGTTAACGTGTAGAGTGGCGCGGCGGGTCGGTGGCACGATGATGTCTCTATCTACGAGGGTCCGTTAGGTGTGCGAGCCGATGCAACACGTGTGCACGTAGATGGACGCGTGTATGCGCGAGCACACAGGCGCCATCGAGGCATGCAACGAGCCCAGGGTCAGCCGGGGTCAGCCAGTCACGGAGTTAATTAGACGCCGTGCTTCGGCAGGACTCACGTGGCAGCATGCTCAGATATCAATCGCTTCTTTGCTCCTGGATGGACCCATGCCTGCTTTTCTTAAAAGATTCTCATCTCCCTCTCCTGCTTCCTTCACCCTTCTAACTCCCCTTGGACGAAAAATCCTGGATACCGAACGGATACGATCCTGCTGGTGCTTAGAACCCAAACTTTCTTCTCTTTCTCGCGCCTAACCGTCTAATTAACCTTCCAAGATTATCGTGGCCCACTCGCGACCAACTTACCGTTAACAGTTCTTTCCTCTGCTCTCTTCTATTTCTAACCTATATTTTTCCTAAGCGAAAATTTCGTTATTTCGCGATAACTTTCGACGATTATAATATACCGTAACCTATTCGAAAATAGGCTCGGGTCTGTGTCGCGAAGGAAGCGAGCGTTTGTTGCCTGCTAACTTTACCCTCTTTCCAACCTCCTCTTCCGACTTGATTATCCCGGCTAATTTGCCGTTCCCATTTAGTAGCGAGATAGGAAAGCGACTCCCTTTCCTTTTCTTCTCCGTCCATCAGAAAACGTAACATCACCTCGTCCTTACCTCCCTACCGCAGATTTCTCAGCGCGTTCTCTCGCGAAACCGACTATCTGTAATTAGTCGAGCCACATTTATATGACCCGATTACATCGCTTTGCCAACTACCTTTAATCCTCTGGATCCCTAAGCAAAATCTGGAGACACCTTGCCAGCTTTCCTCCCGTTCCCGAAAACGATTCCCTTTTTCTCTGCTTCCCTTATCTCTCGTATTCGCGCATTTACGATACTCCTTGGTATTCGCTAACGTTTCGAGTACCGATAAGAATATTAACTAGAAATTGGTAAAAAAGAATGTTCATTTTGCTGTAAGCGCTCGTACATCAGCTATAGCTTCGTTAGGAGCTATTCTACTTTTATATTTTAGTTTTATATTTTAGTACGTCGTGACGCATCGACGACGCAATCGATGCGACCGAAGCGAATCACGATACTCCTGTAACGTACCTAAATCTCTGTACACGAGTATTTACAAGCGAACGAGCTCGTGAACAGAGATTGGAAGGGAGGAGAAGAGAGTGGAAGGGAACGGTGGGCCGAGAGGAAAGAGAAGGCTTCATTAAGGTACACGATGATAACGAGGAGGATTCGAAGAACGTCGAATATCCTGCTCTCGAGCTCGCTTTAGCGTTAAGGGTTTCGCTTACGCGCTTCCACGAGAACGTGCGAAGTCTGCTCGGTTCTCCAGGAAGATACTCGTCGCGTGAGCAGCAGATAGAGATGAAAACTCATGGAATCGTGAAACGAGAGGAGGAGGAGAAGGCGGAGGAGGCGGTGGAGATGGAGGGTGCGGCATGACGGAGGGTTCCGGGTGTAGGTCCGCCGCCCCTGCTGGCTCGTTGGAGATGGAAGCAATAGGGATCAACTAGTATGCAAATCGCATGTAAATATCGTTCACTCTCCCGGTACCGAACCAGCTAAAGCCTCTCTTTCTCTCTCCCTCTCTCCCTCTCTCTCCCTCTCCCTCTCTCTCTCTATCTTTATATATATATATATATGTATTATATATATATATATATAGATAGATATATATCTATCTTCCTCTTTATGTCTCTGTGTCTCTTCCTCCCTCGATTCTCTGTTCTCTCCTCTCCTCACCCTATCAACGTTTCTCTTCCTCCGGCAGCCTTTTGCTCTCTGGCCGGTTGTGGAGTACCGAACAGAAGAAATCAAAGCAGGGGACAAAGCAAGCGCAGACGAGATCGTGACGGAATTCTTTCTCGTTGTTCCGCGTAGCCCCCTATTCGCGACTGAACTTCACCCCCCGAGAAGGGTATTTGCTTTTCCTCCGTCTCGAGTCCCCAACGATGCGTTTTGGCCCAAGTGGGTGTTACCGAGCTACGATCGCGTCGTTAGTTCTTAATTAATTTATTCCGATCCGTGAGAGTATTCGTTCTATTCGGGATGCTCGAATGGCGCTCTCGCGAACGAGACTTTCGTTTCGGCATTTTCGCGCGTATTTCTACGATCGGTCGCGATATTCGGACGATTCAAATTGATTTTTCAAAGCGTTATTTCGTGCAACGATGCTATTCGCAACCGCTGGCGAACCATTAAAAGTTCATGGAAATCTTAGCCATAGAAAAGTTCTCACGTTTCAAGGTAAGTTTCCGAGATTCTAACGGAATAATCGAGCGATACTGTGCTAGCTTTCTCGCTGTTGCCAATCGTAAACGTGAGAGCCGTTCTCAGCAACTGTGACATAATGTCCTCTCGTTGCGTCGCGTCGCTGATGTTCGAGCAGTCCTGGTCGTTCGTAATGTCGTCGGTACAAAGTTTCTCAGGACCCTGTTCCTGCGGGAACCGCGTAATTTCATCGAGAAACTGTTGGAAAATTTTCAATCGACTCGGACCAACACGATTATTTTCACATATTTTTAAACGAATCTCGAATACGTAATCATACGTACAGAAAGAAGAATCTAAATATGTATATTTATGTAGACGGGAAATTTTTGTAAAGAATAACGGCGATATCGCTTGATCCGATCGGATGATGAAACGAAAGGGGTAAATAAAGATATTGGTTGGTATAAGCAAATAATCGTTGATAGGGCATTTAAATAGGGGCGGAAGGTTATTGCAGGAATTATGACGACTCGAGTGTTATTCGGGGATAGAAGCCAGAGCGCACTGGGGGAAGAGGCGGAAAGAGGGCGAGAGAAGTAAGACCTCTCCGACTGTAGGTATTTTCATGGTATATTCGTCGACCTCCGGGCCGGCAGCAGGATTACTCCGAGAGACCCTGAGAACTTCTCCCTTTTCTTACCTTCCAGCAACCTCTCGGGTTCGCCCGATTCCGACTATACGTCTCTTCCTTTTCCTTATTCTCTGTCTCTTCCTGACCTGCTTCCGCATTACCATTCTCAAAATTCTCGATAAACCGGGGCTTCCGTCGTCACGGTTTCGCCCTCTCCGGCAGCTTGGCAGCTTCTATTTTCCACGAAAGCCAACGGTATAATCGAGATTCTCCGGACCCATCCTGTTAGACACTTTTGCTTCTTCGATCGACGAGAACTTCCTCGCGACTGTTCGAAATTAGTCGGTTGGTTGAAACTTGTCTCGAACGGGTGTACTCGACGTTACTGAACGACCTACGAAACACGATATCTTCGTATTTGAAAGTTTCTCTTTCTCTTTCTCTTCGTATTTGAAAGGGAGTCAAGTTCGGATAGTTCTCGGGGGATTGTTTTTCTTGAAAGTTTAGCGAAAGTAGCGGCAGGTAATGGATGTTATAATAGGTGGACGGTAATTAAAATGCGAGAAAATGATGAAACGGAAGAAGATAACGTCTGTAAGAACGTCGTGTTAAACGAGTCCGCGCGAAAAGAGAGGCAGGATCGAGAAAATCTGAGTGAAAAGAGAGGCCGGGGAGGGTTAGCGGTTGCAGCCGACGCGACAGCACGTTTTAATAATGCCTTCCCTCTGTCGACGAAGAACGAGGAAGAAGTTTAACGAAGATTGTGCCAGATACTTTTAATTGCTATTCCTCCCTCCCCTCGACTGGGAACGCGGTGGCGAGCGATGCTGGAAAATGAAGAGGAGAGGAGAGGAGAGGAGAGGAGAGGAGAGGAGAGGAAGGAACCAGGAGCCCCTTTCACCCCTTTTTCCAAACCTCTCCCTTTCCTGCATCGGCTACGAAGCAACCCCTTCGCCCCGCTCGTTTTACGCTGTTTTTATCCGACGACGTCCCGCGGACCCTCGTGATTTTATCGTACTTGTATCCTCTCGACTCCCGTCCGCCGAAGAGGTTTGTTATTCCACCGGCAGATAGGCGACAAAGGAATTAATCGGGTCGCCTCTTCCTACTTCGGTCTCGCTCGAGCCCCTCTTTGTCGTTCGAGTACCTTTGTCGTCAATTAAATTGAAACGTTAAAAACCAAAGATAAATTGAAACGGTGCGATCTCTCGCGAGTCGTTTGCTCGACGTATCGCGTTACCGCTATAATATCTAATCTAACTCTAGAACGTTGGTATCCGGTATCGCTGGTCCAGTAAGCGGATAGTAATCCGAGGAATAGTAATACTAATGCGCGGTATATTAGCGTATATTAGCCACGAATAAAGTGGCAAATTTGAGCGTTCGATCAAATTAATTGGCAGGTCGAAATAGCAAACGTATCGACGCGTAAACGGGTACCGCAAGTGTCGGCAAAAGTATCCGCCTCGATATTGGCCACGTGGGGCGGACGCGGAGGATGTTTTGTTACCAGCGTGCGATCTACGACACGTGGCGGAGATTAATGTGTTTTGATTTTTAGACTTCGTATTATACATAGAGCCGGCATAAGCCTTCTCCGCATTGTATTCACGGACCCGTACACGCGCTCACCACGCAGCCAGGGCCATTCAACCGTAATGGACGAGCTGCTCGTAGGAAGCGCGCGAAATTCTGCAGGATGACCCCGGGAAAGGCAATCGAATCGATCTTTTTGACGTTTCACCCCCCGTCGATTCGCTTCCAGCCGGACCTATTCTACCACGGAAAAATAACGAGAGAATGATACGGCGTTTCCGATCGTCTAACGTCCAACTTGGATGAAACGTTGCTTCGGTTCATCGTACGATAATCTAATAACATTTCTTCCGAGTGTTTTTGCTCGACGACGTTGTCGAAAAAAAGAAGCATTGAAAGGAATTTTTCGGTCGAACGTTTGGCTGTTCCAATGTTTCCTATTTCTCTGATCGTCACGCGTGAAACGGGCATAAACGGGTATTCGACGACAGTGAATCTATTCGACCGAGAATACGTGATTAGTTGAAATTTACGCTGAAAAAAGTACCGTTCCGTTCGAAATCGGACAAGGATCCAAATAGATAAAATTTGATTGTCTCGCGTACACGCGAGCGTATCACGAAAGATGCATGTACGCGCTTATCTAATTCAATTTGGTAATATCGTGCCCATTGAGAGAATAAATGATTACCGGGAAGATATGAAGTTATCTGGCCCCGCGGGACGCGTAAATTGCCATTACCCCGGTTGCAACGAAGCCGGGAGCGAGAGAAGCCCGCGGCTTTTTAGGGGTGCCAGCCTCCAAGATCTTAATTATTAATCGGTCTCGTTAATCACACCGATCGGCCTCGATCGTACCGCGAAATATCACGCTTTTCGTCGGATCGCGGCGACGAAAGCTCTCTTTCCTATGATCGATCGTTCGTCTTTATCTAAAGATAATTCGTACCCTCGCTTACGCGAAAATACAATATTATAATAGCTCTCGATAGATGGAACGTTCGCGGTTTAAGAAAATTTCGACGGCTGTATCGGCTCGAAGAGAGCGGATAAATCATTACATAGAACTGTTATCGCGATATAGCTACAATTGATCGCGTACGTGGTAACATTAATTTTTTTTTTTTTTAAACTCGCCAAAAGATTCGACGCGCGGAGACTGGTCTGCACCGTCGGCGTCACGCTGAATCTCTGACGCATTGTTCGCGCCCCTTTTAGTCATCACGATTTTCCATTGGCACCCCTCAAAACCTAGCCACGCAGTCAACCTCCAGCCCTTGTTCCTTGCTCTACAGCCCGCACCTTCGCATGCTTCACCCTCTTGCTGTCGTGATCGTCGCGCAACCTATACATACACCGTATCCGTCGAGTCGGCTTCGCTACCACGATATCTTTATTCCTATTAAATGATTCTGTGATTTCTCCTGTACGGAGAATTAGTTTCTATAGAATAGCATCGAAATAAAAAAATTAAAAGGATTGTCTAGTAATCTTTTTAAGCCTGTTTAAGATTTTTTCATCGTTTCCTGTACCGTGCCGAATCGTATACCGTGGTATACGTCCTGTATAATGTCTCGTAGAATGAAATTTAAATGTACTTTTACCGTTATATCGTTGTATACGCCGATGCGAATCGTAACAGAGTACCAGTACCGAGTGTAGACTATTTACCAAAGGTTCAAGAAGATCGGAAGAAAGGAGAAAAAGGTTGAAAGTAGGAAGCAGCAAAGTGGAAAGAACGCGTTCGAAGAAAGACGATGCGAGTGGAAGGAGATTCGTTCCCGATTCCATCGTTGATAGATTTTTTTTTTTATTTATTTCGCACGCGACAGTCTGATTCACAAATCTTTTCCACTAAGTAGGGGCTTCTGCGGGAGAGAAGCAAGGATCGCGAGGGGGTCGGTGAACCCCTCTTATACCCGCAACCCCGGTTCGTATCCCGATCGAGCGTGAAAAACAGAGGGGTCCATTGTAACCTCGTCCTGTGGCTAATGCGACTGTCGTCGGTGTCGAAACCGGGTGCAGTCGTAGTCGTCGTCGAACATTAGCCAACGGCCGTTTAGACGAAAATCCTCGCGGGCAACGCGAGGACACTTTCGGGTTCCGCCTCGTTGGAAGCGGATTTTTTTCAGCTGCGTTTTCGCACGAAAGTCGAGGACCTTCGAACAACGTCGTTTCACTCGTAGCCATTTCGACGCTTTCCGCTTACCATCCTCTAATCGTTCTCGTCGTTACGAAACCCTCCCAGGATCATATTATTCTCTTTTCGTTTTTTATCGAATATTTCGATTTTCTATCTCGGAGCGAAGAAACTCCGTTTCTTTTGCCTGCTTCCCTATGAGAAATGTGCTTACGGTCGAGACACCTACCTGTACGGGATAAAATTATCCGTAAATAAAGGCGCGATCGTTGGCGTTATTATCTTTATCGGCGCTGACGTTGCTTCGAAATCGAGCAGGTTAGCGGAAATTATCTGGGCTTCGCAATCGGTGTATACAAGTCCAGCACAGAGCTAGGGAAGGATTGTCTGGTGTCCGATCTCCGTGGGAGCTGGCGCACTCTAGAATTAAGCCGTCATAGTCTTCCGCTGGCCTGACTATCTATACCAATTAATCCTAACGTTGCCACGAGTGTCGACGTCTCTCTACGTTCGTCGGTTAATCCGATTCCGTTTATATTCCTTCTCCAAGAACGAATAATATTTTCCGTCCGTTCGAGTACGGCGTGTGCGCGACGTTAATCGAGTACGACACGGATCCGTGTTAGTCGCGGCGTCTACCGATAGAGGAGAAGTAACGCGTTTTTCACCTTTCGATCGAAATGTCGCGAAATTCGTAAAGTTGACCATCGCCGGTTAGATAGCGGAAAAAGCTTGCTCGAATAAGGGAAAAACAGAAGCGATCGAGATAAAGAGAGCTCGGAGAGAGAAAGAAAGTGGAGGGGGTACGGTTGTTCTTTTAACACGGCTTTAGGGGGTCCTTTATGCTGACACAAATATCGCTTATGCCGGCGTCGCGCCGCTGTTTTGCCGAAGCCCATCGAGTATTGTGCCTTCCAAGGCCGTGTGTACCAAACACCGAGCTCTGTGTACCCAGCAAACACGCTCGTCACGTGGCAGAGGGCATAGCCTGATCCCTTCCGTAGTCGGTAGTCGGTATTCGTCGACTCCCCTTCACGGATTTACGCAACGGGTCAGCCTTATTCCCTTCGGAACTGACTACGGACGAAGCTAAAGAACCTCTTCCCGTTACGATTGATACCGAAACCTTCTCCGGCTTCGAGTCCCGTCTCTCTCTTCTATCGTTTCGGCTGGACCTCTCGCAGTGCACCGCGGGTGCACCGGCAAACACACGTGCGCGTCAGCTTTGTTTACTCGCATCCGCTTCAACGACGGATCGCTGATCCCAATTCTCGGTCTTCTCCAACCCGTCTTCTCTCCACTCTTTCGACCTTTTGCCTTTTTTCAGCCAAAGGCAAAACAGAATTTCTCGCGGCGAAGAAAGAAACTAGGAAGTCGGTAATAAATTAAAAGATACGTCGTTGATCGCGTGTCTACCATAGCTTAATTACGAAGATGTCGAACACGATTGACCGGAAGAGTGGCCTTAACGCGGGGGTGAACTTTATGGCAGATAAACGTCCACAGCTCGTTTCCTCCCCTCTGTTCTGGTCGCGAGGGTGTCGAGAGAAGTCTCGAAAGTTGACTGGAAAGTGATAAATAATGTCGGCGCGGAGCAAAATCGTCCGTAACGGAGGGCTTTCGAAAGGGCACACACCATTACCTCCGACGCGTTCGCAAGGACGAGAACCGCGACGACGGTCGACTTCCATCGGTACGACACTTGCCGAACAAACGTGTCCTGGTGTCCTGGAATAAACGCCGTGCCTTCTACGCGCCATAGCGGTCACAGGGGATAGCTTCACCCTTGAACCGAAAATGAAAATTCTATTGTTCGACTCCCTTATGAGGGAAAGGACGGTATTATGATCGCGTTAGCGTACATTTTCAATGCCGAAGACACGGGTCAGCGCTCTTTTCGCCACGGTCATCCATATCGCTCATCGATAATCGCCTTTTGACAGCTTTCTCGAACCGAGTGCCGGATCGATTCGGATGCTCGTCGATGATCTGTACGCGCGAATCAGGGATCACGCACGTAACTAAATTTTCCGAAAGGATAGGAAGAATTAATCGAAAAGAAATTTTACGGATCCGTGGTTATTGGTTTACTCGTAAACGAAAATACGAAAATACCGAATGAAGGGGAAAACGGGGGAAGAAAAGTTTAGCCGGAAATGAGCATACTTTCGTAGAATGGATTCAAAGTCGGTGAAAGCGTAGTTCATCGAAAAACTTGAACGAAAGCATACCGAGCAGAGGCGAGAAAGAAAAGCCGATTCCCCGAACGAGACCGAGCTCGTCCGTTTTCACCGCATCGAAACTTTTACATACCATTCCCTCGGCTGGTTTCTTCCGTACCGTTGGGAACTTTCGGAATTTATGCATCTTTTTCGCGCGAACTCGCGTGTCTTCTATCGGTAGATTCGTCTCGTAATCGTGTCTGCCGCGATCGGCGATACCGAATTCCTTCGAATTCTCGATGTCACGGATAATTAGCAAAATATTTCGCTGGACGATGGTACGATATCGAAGAAAATGGCGAATCGATGGGAAAGGGTTAGAATAGAGGGTTTGACTTCGAAGTAAATTCGAGCCAGCACCTGCTGGCTCTTTCCATGCAGGATCCTCGCACGTGTCGAAAGATATTAAGTCGGCAGGGATGGTTATGAGGTGTAACGACATCGCGAGGGGTGGAAGAATAAGGTCGAAGACGCGGTGCACGATGCGTCGCGTACGCTCCATCGATCTTCATCCATCAACTATGCCTTCAGTTTTTCCAAACGAAACATTCTTTTTCCGGCTTTCCTGCCTTCGCTTTTATTTCCTCTTCTTTTTCTCCGCTTCTTCGACCGAGGTGTATCGCGAACGACGCAGAAACTTTTTGGTCGCGTTTCTCGATTCCACGATTCATCATCGCGATAACTCCGTAAGTTGTAGATGATCGAAACCCTTAGCTTCGCTTTCCGATTCGCAGAGGGAAAGAGGAACCGCAAATCACTGCCTAGACGGCTTGACCAATCGTGACGAACGAGCAACGATGATTTTGCTCGGAATCGCTAATGGACTCGCCTTTCCGATGGCTCGTAAACTGGAATCGAATATTTCGAGCGCTTTAATTTCGTTCGAAAAACAATTGGCTCTAATGAAAAATCATGGTGTTTCGGGTAAACGGTGATCATGGGAACAACGAATAGCGTAATAAACGTTTTCGGTAGCGCGTAGACGAACTGTATTCGAAAAGGTTAACGACTTCTCGACGAGTGGAAGATATCGTTTCGCGTGTTTCGCGATCTCGTTAATTTGGAAAGAGGAGGGCGCACGATCGCGTGGGACAGATCCGCCCACGGTCCCCGACGAAAACAAGACAAAGTCAAACAGTTTTGCCGAGGCTTGCCGACGGTAGCGACAAAAGGAGACGAGAGAATCGGGAATAAATGGATGTCGGTATCGGTGCTGTTGTTTGCCTTCGGTATTTGGCGGGAGGGTAGGCGTGCGGGCGAAAAGGGCGCGAGAGCACGTCGATCGTCGACTACGCTTTCGGTGGTGCGAGCTGTGCGAGCGGTGCACATTCGCTCGGTGGCATTGTGCACGGCACGTGCCGTCTCCGGAGAAAACGAGCACGGACGGCGTCGCCGAGCCTAGTCGCCGAGCCTAGTCACCGAGAAAGCCGTTTTCGACACGACCCTACAACACCGATACCCGATTCCTCTCCGTGCAAGATTCATCGACAGAATTAATTGATATCCGCGTGTTCCGTCCTCGAGCAAGGGTTGCGTAAGCACCGTGGAAAAAGCAACCTCTATTTTTTCCTTCTCCCTCTTCCCTGTCTCTCTTTCTCTTTTACCATTGCTGCGAAAACCTTTTAAACGATCGTCCGTTCTTTACGCTTCGTTGAATCCTGATCGACGATCGGATCGTACGAACAATTAAACGAATCTGCTCGTTAAAGTCGATTAACTCGAGCCGTATCGTTTCAGCTATTATACGCGTATACGCGATATTCGCTCGATAGAGCTAACATCTTTCGCGGATAGACCGTGAAAAGTGAAAAGTTATCTCCGCTTAGCGTTCGTTCGAGAAATCGTGTGAGAAGATGGCGGTGAGAAGGAGCATCGTAACTTTTCAGACATCCGCGTTGCGACGCGACGACCGAGAGGTTATTATAAAAATAATCAAAGTTTCCCCAAAGCGGAACGAAGAGTGGATCACAGAGAAACACTCGACGGGTCATCCTCGTTTACGTCAGACCGACGACGTCGACGACGACGACGACGACGTCGCTCATTACGTTTGACGATTATGCGTTAATTTGCAGCTAGCGATACTTCAAACGATTTTTATTCGTCCCGCGTCCAGGATGAGCTTTGCTCTTCTAACTGAAAGTCGTCGTACGTTTCCCTGGCAGGTTGTCCGCGTAGACGCGTAGGCGTCGGGATCCTTCTTCGAGTTTTTTATATTTTTCCAGTCTTTCGTCGGGGGATCGAGGAGCCTCGTCAAAGGACGCCGGATATGATAATCTCGGTGCCAAGCTGAATGCGTAACGAAGTTGCGAACGGTGACAAGAAGTGGACTCCGCTTCTGATTAGCTTATTACCTTTACGCGTCCTTCGCGTTCGCGAATTTTTCAACGAGTTCGCGCAAATTGCTCCTCTCGTTTCGCGAAAAGGGCCGTGTATACATATTATATGTATATGTATATATGTATATTACGGAATCGGAGCCGATAATGTTCCCCGTTGTTAGACTCGAGGCGTAAAAAGCTAACAGATTGGAAACCGCGTTCGGTTAGGTGGCCACCTTTTATCCGGTACGGCGCGGATCTTCCCTTTCGCGTTAACGCGTCTCCCATCTAGCCAGAACGGACCTATTAACTAATACCCGGCTGACACCCCTGTCGAACGCGATGCCATACGCGCACCAGCCAACCAGCGAACTAGCTAACCGGTCGAGCATCCAGTCAGTCGGTCGGACAGGGTGCGGAGGAGCAGGCTGGTAGGACATGCCTGGTACGACGGGACAGTTTAAGCCCTGATATATCGCTCGCCGACACTCCCAACTTCTGTCGCCGTTTCTGTAGCGGGTAGCGCTTTTTTGTCACGGCAACCCATGCCTGACCATATGTCCACGGAAACCGACGATCCCCATCGAGTGTGTCCGTGGATCTGTCACTCGATCCGTGTCCGATTCTATACTCTTATTTTACAAATTTTCTTATCCTTCTTCGTTCGATAGAATATTATAATATTGACGTTACGTTGGCGTTCGTTACAATTAGATCGCTGTTACCGTAATAGGAAATTTTTGCGTTCGAACGTGTGGGGGGAACGATAATTTTCGGACACCGTGACAGCGAGAGAGGTCCGTTTACACGGTTCACTGGTTCCTTTAGCACCGTTGGTTTTCCGGTTACGTGGGCGCGCTTAAGCGAGCTTAGATAACCCATGGGCGAACCCCAGTTTGCGCGTAACAAACGATGCCACATGTTCGAATCTTAACTCGATCCTTCCTCCGGTGGTTCGTTCGATCGTGCTTCGTGCGATGGTGGCTCGTTCCCTGTCGTCGTCGAGTAACCCGCGGGCCATACGAGCATTCGGCCCGTAACCGGGCCATACGACGTTCGGGGATACGCGCGTTCGCGTAATTTGTACGGTTAACGCTCGCGCAAAAACGAGACCGAGAGAGATCGACGACGAAGACGATTCACGCGAGACTAACTGCCGCTCAGGGAGCATTTACCAGAAGCACTTTGCCGTTAATGGAACCTTATGTCGCTCACGACATAAACGAACGAACAGTTCCCTACTATTCTATCGCGCTTAGATCGTTTAGGATACTATCGAAAGACGGTGGTGTACGGTTAACCGGCCGCGATTTCGAAGCCGAGAAATCGATTGGACGGTCCGACAAGGGGATTCCTTCGAAAATACGAGTTGAAGCATCGCCGTACGAGAGACCGTAACCGTAACCGATGTCGACGAATGACCAGCATTGAAGAGAAGAAACGCGCGTACGCTGTCCCCGGTATCCCCTTCGCTTCTTTTCCTGGTCTTTTCATCTCATTGTCGACGCTCTGTTCGAGTGCCACCGAGCTGCAGGTAAAGTGGCCGTTGTCGCGCCTCTCTTAAAAAGGTTAACCGATTGCCTGCTTTTTATCAAGCACACGTTTACGAACGTTTAAAAAAGAGAAAGAGAAGAAGAGAAGAGCTGCTCGCCTCGGACGAGTGCTTGTCCTCTTCAATCTGTGCCGCTCATTGTGATTAATTCCGACATATGTCCGAGTCGTTTATAAAGGCGACCGATGGCTATTCAAAAATCTCGAGTCTTCTTAGGAAAGCGGCCTTTTTATCTCTTTTTCCCAGCCGTATCGTGTCCTTTTACTTTGGACATTCGTCTCTATTTAACTCTCGGCCAGTGTTCCGTTTTTTTTTTTTTTCTTCGACTGAAAATCACTCGCGGAAAATTCTCTTCGCCTTGGCGACAGAAACGGAAGCGAAACGAGCGATAGGTTCGCTACCTAATCATCCGTTAAATTATTGTTACTCCGATCGAAAGGGTGGCCTTCCAGGAAAAATAATCGACGAACGGATGTTGGCCATTTTTTTCTTCTCTTCTTTTGCCGGACGGGGTATAATTTAATGCTCATACGCGTAGCGAACATTTATTTCTTGAATAATAATAGAGGAACGTGACTTTGTTAGTTTTGCTCGAACCGTTACGCGTAATTTATGATCTTATCTTCGCAGCGGTCCTACGCACCGAAACTTCTTCTTCTTCTTCGGGTTCTTCTCGGTGTAAGCGTAATGGCTCATTATACCTAGGAGCAAAACGAAAAAAGCATAATTTCGATATAAGCGTTACGCGACCGAAATAAAAATGAATAGAGATCGGATCTATTTTAGTCCGGTAGGTCCAACTAAAAATGTCGGTGAATTCGTGAAGGAAGAATCTGTCGGTTCGCAGGGTCGCGGCGTCGAAAGGAACGGATCGTCCGCAATAACGAGTGGTATCGACACACTCGGCGGAACAAATAATTCGAATCTATTTATCGGATAATGAAAAGGCGCAGATAAAACCGCGATACCGTGTGTAACCGTCGGTAGAAAGGGGAACGAGAGAGCTTCTAGGATAAAGAACCTGACATGTTCGTGTTCCATTCCCTCCCTCCCACCGTGGCCGCCCACCCCATCGTCATTAATACCAGGCGACTGTTACATATGGATGAGAAAGCTGGGTTAGGCCAGGACAACGATGCTACAGAACGAGACGAAAGCGAAACGGGATGTAGGGAAGCGAAACTCATCGACTAAAAGCATCCACGAAAGACCAAAGTCATTTCGCTGTTGGTCTCGAATCTTGGCCCTCCTCCGGCTCCATCGGATTCCTGAGAGAGAAGTCCTCTTCCGCGCGCGGACAAACGGAGGAGACTTCGATAAGCTTGCCGAGGATAAAACGAGTTCTCTCGACGTTTACCTACGATTTCGATTGTCTGCCTAACCCCCGAGCACGATTTCACGGAATCCTTGCGTTACACCGGATTCCTTTTTCCTTCTGCTCCTTCCTGCCGCGCTTCGTCCTTTCCTTCTTCGTCGACGTCGACCTCGGAGAACTTGTTTCTCCTCGACAAACTATCCATAAGTTCCACTTGGATTTCGTACCGATGGCTGTCCTACTCGATCAGGTTCGTTACTCTAATAGGAATAGCGAATAGGTTTCCGAGTTCGAATACGCTCGAAACGATAGAATTCGCTTCGGTTTATTCTACCATATCGAAAGTTCCGTCTATTCGCGTTTTCGATAGAATTTCTCTGTTTCTTTGAACCGAAGAAAAAAAGAAGGAACGAGAAAATTTGGATAAACTCGTGGGCAATGTTTATCGTTAACAGGAAGAAAGCGCGTGATCTACGATGGTGACTCCTTTTCCCCGGGTTCGTTCGTAACGGTGGAAACGATAAATCTGAACATACCCCGTATATCTTTCGGTGAAGGGGAGTAAACGCAATATAGGTAATGTTCTGGTCGGCTACTTAACAAATTGCTACAAATTGCGGCTAGCGTTTAGCCGCCGTCGGATCCGTTCGAACGCGTGCCCTCTATATCCCCGTCACCTCTTTGCGGTAGCTCTTGCCGGGGTCGGGCCTTCCAATCTCTGCGGACTGCGAACGTCCAATGTCCAACGATACACCCGTGACCACATGCTGCACCCATATGTCCGCCCTTTATCACCCTAATGTCCGTCTATCGACTCACCGCCAAAGTCATCTTAACCCCGCGACAATTCGCTTCCCTTTTCGATCCTCGACTCTTTCCAAACTGTTACGAAGCGAACGTACAATTTCCTAAACGATTCGTATGTATAATTATATGTACATCTACATACATATAGTTCATATGTACATATAGTATAGATTTGGAGGTTACACGATTTCGTTTATCGAGAGTTATGGTATTCTCGACTAATACGGGATTAAATAATAATCGAAGGTCGAGTAAAGAAAGAAACATCTCGGGTTGTTTCGAGAAGGAACGCTCGCAAGAAATTCTCGTGTGTGTCCGGCAAGAAAAGAGACGATGCTTCGGTAGCGGACAAGTCATTAATCAATGGTTTCGAAGCAGAGAACGAGGCGCCCTGTAATGGCACTTTAAAGGCGATACCCTCGAGCCAATCAGTGATCGCGTGCCGCTCACGGATCGTTCGGGGTTAATTTCACGGGTATTTAACGCGGTTTCGCTTAACAATGATTCAATCAAGCTGGATTTATTTGGCTGGGATTCGACGGTTGTCGGCACGAGGCGATCATTAGGGCTCCTCTTTGGAAACGCCTCGAAGCCTTTTGCCGAAATAAACGTGCCGTTTGACGCGCGTTTCGCCTTTCTTTTTCACCCCGATCCCTCGCTTTCCAAATCTTTTCTTCTTTCAGATCGTCTCTTTTCGTACGTTCAAACTAAATTTATCGTTTCCGAAAACGTTCGAGTAACGTTTCAATTTAACGAACGGCAAATTCGAGTCGGTAAAACGAGAAGGAATTGCTCGAAAGCGATTAGAAGAACGAGCAGAGCGGCTAGGTGGTCGTCCGGCGTAAATATCGGAGGCCTTCTGTCCAGGAGGGGGAGCGGATCGGCAATTCGACGTCCGCGCGAAATGTTGTCAGCCAATTTTCTTGGCCAGTGCCTCTGAATGCCGCAGATTTCCATCTAGGTCCGTCCTCGGTGGCGCCGGTGGTGTATACCGTTGCTGGGTAAATACACCCTTTTCCATCCCCTCGAGCGTACCAACGTCGTCGTCGTCGTCGACGACGACCTCCTCCTACATCGTCCACCTCCATCCCTTATCCCTCTCACCCTCTCCTGCTAGCCTCCATGAACCACAACTGTGATTATAATTCCTAGTCCCTGCTGACAGAACCAACCACCAGACCATCGTCAACCCCGTTTCTCCTTCGTCGTTCGTCCCCATCTACGTTGGTACGCGTTAGTGGACTGGGGTTCGGACGTTGTGTAAAGGATTATGCACGCGGATTTAACTGATGAATCACATTGTCGTCTTGATTCGCGGTGGCGTTAATTTTCGCTGCTGTTCCTCGACTCGGTTTGTGCCCTTCGACGCGATATGCCCTATGCTCTCGCGAGAAACCTAACCGTTACGGAAACCACCGGAGGACACGCTCGGTTAATTTTACGATTTATGCTCGCTTATCAGGGAATCTCGAATTCTGCTACTCGTACTTTGCCTCTACGTTGTTCGAATTTGTTCGAGTAAATTCGTTCGATCACCGATAAAACTCCGATGTCGAGCATTAGGTCCGACGACGACGCGTTATATTTCGATAGGTCGAGAAAGCTAATTGTTTCGTCTAACGGCGAGACACCGACACCGAGAGGAGTACTGGTAAACTCGTGTCGAGATGATTTTTTCTTCTTCTCCGGAGCTTGTGAAAAAAGTTGCATCCAGCAAGGAGAGAATACATTATGGACAGAACGGTGATAAATCAGCGAAGTAGAGACAAATTACCGGTGGCAATTAATCGGCAAACGTTCGATGCTTATTTGGAGAACTTGTCCCGCTTAATGCGCCATAATGAGCATTCGAGATTACGGCAACTGAATTGACCGAGCAACCGAGGCAAATAATTTATGACCGATGTTTCTTTCGGATACAGCGAAGAGCCGTTGTGTCTCGAGAACGTGGTCGACATCCCCTCGATGTACCATTCTCCCCGTGCAAACAATTTCCATTCGTTTGGAAAGGTTTCTAATCCGCCAACATCGGGTCCGTGGGTAAAGCCAGAATTAACCGCTTCCCATTTCGACCTACCGCGAGATCACCGGGCTTATTAATTTTCCCAATAACGCCACCGCGAGGGTTGCTTCCTTCGCACAGATGGCGTATCACGAGTCAATATACTTTTCTACCACGAAAACCGCCCCTCGGTACACGTGACGGCTATCGAATTTTCGCTACGCTAATCGTTTCTTTCGCCTCTACGATTCGAACGCGTATGTTCCACCTAGCCATCCTGTGCTTACAATATTTTACCTACATTTTACGTCCCTTCGGACGTTTACGATACTTGAAGTTTGCTATTTCGAAATAACCAACGTTTATTTCACCGATCCTTTACAAATATTAACACCGAAAATTGACAGTTCTCAGGAAAATTTGAAAATTAATCGACGTTGCGTAGTTTCGAGTACATCTGAAAAACCTCGAACAATTTCGAATCGGTTCACTCTTTCCGTAATGATCGACGAAACGCTACAGAATTATTTCCACCTGGACGCTCTGTTTCCCCGGCTTCGTCGAAATTACTCGAAAGCATACTTTACGAAATGGTCGGCACAACAGAACTGTTTATACGAATCAACTCGAGTGTGCTCGAGTTTTGTCGCCGATGGACGAAAAAGAGCAAGATCGACTCGAAAGAAGAAGGAGAAGAAGAAGAAGAAGAAGAAGAAGGAGGAGCAGGAGGAGGAGAAGAAGAAGAAGAGAAAAAGAAGGAAGGAGATGGGTTCTGGCAAGAGTCAGGACACGATCGTGGGATATGGACCTACGGGGAGCGGAGAATAAAGTTAAGCGCGCGCGTGTGTGTACGTTCGCGAACGTACACGTAGCGAGTGGAACGAGAGGAGAAAAGGACCGAGAGGGAAAAGCAGGACGAAGGTGTGGTGGATAGAAGCGAAAGAGGAGGAACGAGAAAACGAGAGAGATACGCGGGGTCAAAGAGAGAGACGAGGAGAGAGAAAGGAGAGGACAACCCCCTCTTCTTCGCGGGTTGACTCGAACGCCGGCGATATCTCGACCAATCAAATCACGCCGCGGGCTCCGCCTTTTATCATTATTTTACTTGTTTTCCCTTTACTTCACCCTCATTGGATGACATTCTCTGGGCCATTTCACGGTGCAAAAAAGTTATCCGCGCCCAATGCAGGACTCCATGCTTCCTTCGGCGTCCTTCGGTGCCCTTCTGGTATCCACCTTGGTCCACGGACCACCTCCACGAAGATTCCTCTCCTTTTCCCCGACGACTGTGCCCTCCTTTTATACGCTCTACCATTTTCCATGGATTTTCACCGGATTCTTTCTTTACGTTTACCGCCATACAATCGATGATAACTGATCCTCGTTTAATCATTCTGTCCGATCGGACTTATTATTAGTCCGATTTCTTCGGGCGCATCTGTCTCGCGTAATTCCGAAAGCTCGACACGCTATTTCACGCGTTCGACACTTCAACTTAAATTAAAATTCGGACGAGAGATCTAGAGTAAATTATTTTCGTTGCACCCATTGTTCCTCGCGTTATTCGTTACCGTTCAATTAACGACAGCGATATCGTCGGCAACATTATTCGCGTTACAGGTAGGATCTAAAAAGCGAAAGATCATTGTTTTCGATAAAGGAACGTTGATTCGCGCTCGGAGAGCGATAATTGCTCGGACGAGATGGGGTGATTTTGGAAGTTTCACGGTTTCGGAGCGTCCACCGGCGTATCCGTATCCGATCGTTGCTCTATATCTGTATATTTGTCTACGCACTCGTGCCTCAAAGCTGTTCGTTCCGACCAACGAACCGCATAATCCTTGACGAGAGAACCTCGTCAATCACGGCCCCCGATGCGCCGCTAGACTGCTAGACGAATCGATACGAATTTATCCGCGGCTACTACCGCGGACGCTTTCATCGTTCATTCGGTCTCGTTCGGGATCACGAAGTCGATGAATCGAGCACGTTTTCGACATCGAGCGCTCTCGTGTTTCGACCGATCGCTCGTTCCCACGATTTCGACGGGCAAAAATAAAAGTAGATATCTTCCGGTTACCGGTGTTCTTTCCGCACGGTGACACGAAAAAACGAAGCGAACGTTCTCGAGGCTCGTGTTCCAGCAACGATCAGAGATTACGCGCGAACGTTAATCGTAAGTGTAACATTACCGTTCTTTCTTCCTTACGAAGAAAGAAGCCTATAATCGACTATAGTCGACGAATCGGTAACGATCCTCTTCGACTCGTCACCGACTCGAACGAACGTTGTAATTTGCATCTCCGAGTCGCTCGAATAGGTACCAGTCATCGTGCGAGGCGCGGGACAATTAAGCAGGCTTGTCAGAAACGAAATCCGTGAGCTCGAAGCGAAACAGGGCCGACAATCGAGTCCGCGTTTCGCATTAGCACTCGCGACCAACCGGTCGAAACGATAACGCGGTGACGAACCGGAGAACCTGTAATTCACCGAGAATAAATAGCCCAGGGTGGAGCGAGCTGCCCTTCTTGGCGAGTATCGAGCGAGAAAAAGAGAAAAAGAGAAAAAGAGAAAAAGAGAAAAAGAGAAAAGAGAAGAGAGGAAAGAAAAGGGGGGAAAAAAGAAAAGAGAAAGAGGAAAAAATGGATGCTCGGTCGCACCTACGTACGTACGTTTGATCTGGCATTGCTCTGCACTCTGCACCGCATTGTATGTATATCGGCCGGTGTAAACTGCGGTGCAAGAAAAAAGGAGGCGGAGGAAGAGGATCGGTGAAGGTTTGCACGAGGGAGACGGTCACGTGGAGATACCTAAAAGAACAATGATGTTAGAAATGGAAGAGAGTACGGTTAGTCGGTTAGGGGCGACTGTAGGTCCGGCTCTCTTTGGGAGATCGTAGCGACGATGACGCCGATGACCGGATGGTAATATTCCAGTTATCCGAAGAATAAAACGGTAATTAACGCGATTAACGGTAAAACGCTCGATGGAAATTGTGAAAGGTGGAAAAGCTGCGAGTTACCGTGGCGTTACGGTGGACGTTAAATTTGAAATCTGCTCGATAGTCGGCCAGCCGATATGAAGAGGCAAAGCGTACGAACCGGATAACGATTTGTTCGAAAAGCAATATAGCGGGCTATCGTTGGCGTTGCCGTTACCGTTGCCGTTACCGGGCTCGAGTAGGACGAGACGAAGGAACGCGAGAAGGAGGAGACCGGGTGTGTGCGGGGTGGCCTTTTCCTCAAATTTGCATGAGGTATTAAAGCGCGGTGGCTGCGTTCACCAGTGGAGTTCCTGTTTGCCGACACCCGAATGCCGAGGATCAAAGGACCTCTACCAGTCTCGCTCCCTTCGGGAACGAGCGACACCAGCAACCAGAAGAAGCGACAGAGAAACGGAACGTAGAGAATCGTTGCCAGCCTTTGCCGGCAATCGCTTCTCTTCGAGAAACCCAAACTTTCGCGACACTCAACTTTGGATATTCCTGTTTCCTACACCTTTGTCGTTAAATCGTGGATCGCGCGCCAACCGATTCCCCGTTCCTGACAATAGCTTTCGGATTCTACCCTTTTACGTTCCACCTACCGATCCTTAAAACGGATATTTTCGACAGAATTTCTTTCTACTTTTTTCATTTTCATAGGTTAATCCTAACGTCCGGGTAAATTTGTTCGTTAGGAAGTAGTAGGTAAACATTAAGAACGAATAATTTCCCTTTTACTCGATCAACGATCGAGAATATTGTTTTTTAACAGTTTTTAAAAGTCTTTTTAGAGGATTTATAAGCAGACGGTGAATATAATGAACGCGATCCTGGAACGAGGAAGAAGCACACGGTTATCGTCGCGTCGGCCGATTATCATAATTGCCAGTTAATTACTAAATTTATGCGTTCGCGTCTCGAGTTTGGAGCGATCGTTCAACGATTTCACGCGTAATAAAACCGTGGGAGGAATCTAGCGAGATGGAGAGGACGATACGCTCGTATCTCGAACCAGCCAACGTTACCGATACGCTTTGCTCGACTTGCTACGATATTTTCCAACGGTATCCGAGGATACCGTTTCGCGTTTTCCAAATATCAAGTATCTCGAATTCTATAATTTCGAGAAAAATCAATTCTCCTAATAAATTCAAATTGATTATTATTATTATTATTATTATTATTCGTCTGTATTAGGTTCGAGGACATCCCGAAGACGTTATTGGAAAAGTCCATAGGTATATTCGTCCGGTGGAAAAGACAAATGGCCGACGGATCCTTGGACGCAGCGACCGCGGACCAACGATATTCCAGGAATGTTAACGCGCGTAATCATATTCTTGTTCGTATCGTGGCCCGTAAAAACGTTAGCTGGCAGTGATGTATGCCGTCGGGGGCACGCATCGCATAAGTAAGGAGGGCCTTGGGCCCATTCATCAGCTAACCGGGGGAATAGGCCCACAAACTACTTGTTCTCTTTTCTTCTTTTCTCCTTTTATTCTTCGTCGGTCTTTCTTCTTTACTTAACAAGTAACAAGGGACACCTTGTAGATCGGGAGCTTCCGTTCGCCGCGGATAACAGTACAGGTCTTATCTTCCGAACGATTCGATTGGTCGCGACGCGTCTTTATCTCGTCGTCTCGCCGTTTTTCTTCTCGAACTCGACGATATAAGTATCTAACCAGCGAAACGTTACGGTGTCCGTGATAAGCGGACGTAAATAAAGGTTTGGAGAAAAAGCGACGAAAGAGGCAGAGGAAGAAGAGAAAAGAAGAGGAAAGAAGAGGAAAGAAGAGGAAAGAAGAGGAAAGAAGAGAAAAGAAGAGAAAGAAAGTTTGTCGGTGGACCGTCGAGGGCACGCGTTAGCGGTCGAAAGGGGAGAAGGGTGTCCCGGTGTCGCGTTCCCGAAGCACCGACGGGTGCCAGACCGCATTTTAGGCGAGCTATCCATACCAGGTGAAGATTCGGGACCGTAAGGATATCATTTTGGTCGGACGTGGGGCAGCCGACCAGCGGAGAATGCAAAAAGGTCGCGGCCCGGCCCGGGCCGGACCGGGTTGCCGCGTTTTACAAATTATTCAATTAGCCTCGCGAATTAAGGTATGCATATTCATCGCTCTCTGATACGCGTATGTGCGCTCCGTGGCTACAAGCAGCGCGCATAAACAATTCAGGCTCGCACACGCGCGTTAGACGCTCTAACGAACTCGCAGCTGCATCCGAAATGGCATCCGTTTTGCAACGATGCGGACACGGGACTTTCCTCCTCTGTCCGCGATGCTGTTGTACCCTCTGCGCGATTTATATCCAAATTCTCTCCAACGTTCGATCCAACGTGTTTTTCCTCTTATTCCTTCGTACGCGGAACGATATTTCCATGGGCGATCGTTCGACGCTAGGAATATCCTCGAGGAGGACTCGCTCGACCGTAAATCGATTACAGTTTCGATCTGTAGAAGGCATGCGACGAGAATCGTAACGATTAACGGTCCGATAAACGGTCGGCGAACGTTTCGACGACGAAAAGTTTCGCGGGCACTCGGTGAAAACCGTGGACGCGGCGTGTCGCGTAAAATGGTAAAAAGCGGAATTAATTGGCAAGACAGAGCACGGATTAAAACGGAGGAGGATTATTATTTCTTCCGGTAGATAGAGCGACGAAACGGAACAGGGAGGGAAATAAAACATTGGGAGCGTAAGCGGAATAGGCGTACGAGTTGGACAGAGTTACGGGTCGGGGCTCCTGGGCCGGGGTTGCGTTTAAAACACCACCGAGAAATGCACATTTTAATCGTATCGTTAATAGCCGCACGTTTATAAGCCTCGCTGTGTCTCATGAATACGCATGCTACTGTCCCGGTGACAACGGTACAAAATTAATGCTAGCTAGGATGATACAGTACCGTTATTATGAAAAATAACGAAACCGCTATTTTTCGCTACCTTACATGTATGTTCGACTAGGTATTCTTCGAACATGCGAAATCGACGAGTGTTCGATACGCGTCGCGGATGATTTTCAACCTTTGACTTTTCATTTTCGAATAATATCGTAACGGTCCATCGACGGTGATCGTTTCTTATTCGAATGTCTATTCGTTCGACGATATCGACGACGTCGGTGTTGTTCCGCAAATTACCCGGTTGGAAATAAATCGTAGCATCGGTGCCGCGGGTTACGCGTTCTCGTATGTATATTGTATTCATATTTATGTGAATAATTACGGCATTAGTGGCTCGAGTAATTGATACTCGTGTAAGCGTTTACCAAGTTAGTGACCCAAAGGCTACGTTTAAGCGCGTGCTCGCTCGTTTCCATATATACGAATAGATTTTTTTCTCTTTTATCGTCGTTTCCATACATACGTAAGTTCGATCATTGTCCGAGACCGAGTCGGAGCGTAACAGGATTAGGAAATCGGGGAGCAGCGAAATAATTACGCGAGCGTGGTCTCGTTCGATCGAGAGAATAGCGATAGACGTTAATAATCGAACGGAAGAGGAACCAGTTTCCTGGGGCGTTATCGAGTCTGCGTGTCGCGATGATATTCCTGCTCGATATATCGCCAATTATGGTCGGATTGAGTCATAACGATTCTGGTTATGTTAAACGCGAGTTCCTTGACCGTTTTCGCCGATACGTCTCACGGTTCGAGATAAGATAGAGCTTACGGAATTGTAGTTTACCTTTAATTGGATACTTGCCTCTCTTCTTTCTCCGCGTAGCGCGTCGACTACGGCTCCGGGAAGCGCGTAGTCGCGAGCGAATACCGGCAATCGGCAACGATAGTCTTGCTCCTCGGTAACGGACCGTATTACATAAAGCATCCTTTCTGTCCGGGTGTTGCCGTTCTTTTCTTTTTTTCTTTCTCTCCTTCTTCCCATAAACTAGCTCGCATAACTCGCGTCTGCTCGCGCGATCGGTATTCTATCGATTTAACTCGCTGCCGAAGAGTATACGTCTTAACTGGATCCGTACTCCGTTCGCTAGATTCGCAGAAAGTTTCGTTCCGTTTTCGATCGTTTTGCGGGGAATGGATAATAAATTATTAGCCGTACGGCTAATAGGAGAGACGAAATTCAACGTCGAAGCGGGTCGATAATTCGTCGTAAACAAAGGCGTTTAATAAGATAGAATAATATCGGCCCCGTATTTCTTGCTCGACTTTAATACGAGGT
Organism: Megachile leachella; assembly: GCA_963576845.1. Classification (NCBI taxonomy): domain Eukaryota; kingdom Metazoa; phylum Arthropoda; class Insecta; order Hymenoptera; family Megachilidae; genus Megachile; species Megachile leachella. Next base: position 128,264 of record OY756250.1, read on the forward strand.
ACCCCGCGCGAAAGTAGACGTTACGTAAAATGGCAAATATCGGAAGGGCTTACGGCCGTATTATACCACCGCCGGTAGGCGGTGGTGGCTTTATTGCGCGTCGCTCGTCTCTCGCGGAGGAGCGAAAAAATAATAGAGAAAGACAGAAAGGGGCTTCGGAGACCGCGTCAGATGTCCAGGATGTCGTCGTTGGAAGTGTCTACGCGCCGCAGCCTCTCCATTAGCTACGAATAATACGCGCAACTACTTATGCGGGTGCACGTAGTAACGCGGTGTCGCTATAAACGCGAACGACGGCGAGTCGTTTTAAAGCAACGACCTTGTCGAGAAATAATTAGTTGTTGGAAGGAAACGACGAAGGAAGTACGAGGATGTTATATTTCGAAAGGAACGATCGAACCGGCTAGCGGCTACGGTCGGACGCGAAACGATACGAAGGCGACGCTTCCGTTTCTCTGGCGGATACGCGTGAACGCGACGGGAACGAGATCGAAGAGGCTAAAAGCGGGCCGAGGATACGACCGGTAGTTGGCACGAAGTCGTATTAACAACGAGGACGAGCAACGTGGGATAATAACTTGATTACGAGGCGTGTTTTATCGAAAAATCATAAAGCAATTAATAACGTTCATTAGAGACGAGCCCGAGTAGAGGCTCGCGCGCGCGTCTGTGCGATAGCAATTCCGTTTGATAGGTAATTAGACGAGGGAGCGGGTAATTGCGTTAATTGAGACCGAGAGCAAGCGCGCGTTCGAACGTTGCGCAAAGCTTGGCTAGATATATGGAACCGTTTCGTTACGTTCCGTTCCGTTCCGTTCCGTTCCGATGCCGTTCCATACGCACGCCACGGTCTCCCTAATCGCTCCGATCGCGATTCTTCTCGACGGAGCTGACTCTACCACGCGAGTCTCTCCTAGCTATTTCGCCTTAGGAACGTTTTGATAACGACACCGACAAGGCTGATCCGGCCGAGAAAGAAAGCTGCCGGTTTTACGCGAAAACACGCGTTTACGAGTAAAGTTTCGCCCGCAGACCGCAGCCAGGCGGTTCATAACGCAATTTATACGGTTAGCGTCGAATTTCTCGATGAACGCGGCACGAAAGGCCACGAAACTTAACATTCGGATTACTTTCGAGCGTTATACGGCGAGGAGCGAGAACTTTTGCCGAGTCATTTGAATATCGCGCGGCAAACTTTCCCAAGAGCCGAGCTTCTTGGATCTGTCGGATCTTCTCTGTTTCTATTCGAGTCCCGGTAACCGCGAGGAAAACGATTCGCGTTGTTACGGTGTTACTCGACGCGTCGCGCAACGTCGCGAAATAGTTGAAAAGAAATTGGCCAGGTTTTTGTCCGTTATCGAACGATCGTCGAATAGCGGCACGTAGAGTTATCCGAGAGATCGAAGAAACGCGCGACGGAAGGGAATAAAAAGTCGTTAACTACGCGGCATGGCAGCGCGATAAGTCGCCGGATCGAGGAAAGGAATATTACGATGGCTGGAGGATAGGGCGATGAAATCGAGAGAGCAATCGAGTCATTTAGCGTGGCGAGCAGGTGAGATCGGTGTGAGAGGGAAGCCGAAGCGAAACGGTCCGGGTGATGGGTGACGGGTGAGACGGGTGACGGTGACCGAAATAACAGCCGTGGTGGTGTTCCGTCACGGCTACACCCTCCAAACCCTTGCCACTTCCTTCCACTAATTTCTTATCCGTAGGGCCAATTTGATAGATCAACGATAGAAGCAGCGCTCTATAAAACGAACCAGGTTGCTTCGAGCGAGGACAGGTGCATTCTCAGCAGGCATATTCAGGAAGAGGAGCAGCTGACCGAGTCGGAGAAATCGTTCGTGTCTCTTCCCCTGAAACCGGACTACCCTCGTGTCTCTATTACCGTTAAATTACCTTTCAAATACCACCCTCAGTTTTACCCTCAGATTCTATTTAAGACCGTCAGATGTCTATTTAAGTAATTGATAAATAACAAGCTGCGCTGTTTATAGGAAAATCGGTGAACGGTCATCGAAATCTATAAAAGACTGTCTCTCGATTTTCGACGAGGGAGTTAAACGCTCGATCGCGCGGTTAATGTTTTCGCTTTTACGGCTGTTTACCGTCTCTCGATCGAACGTATTTTATCGTTCCCGTCTAATCCCGGCTCTGATCCGGTACTCAAAGAACCAGTGTAAATACGCTCGCAGCCCGTTAAGAAAAAAAAACTGCGAAAGCGTACGAGTAGTCGACTTCTGTACGAGTCCTCGGAAGAAAACTTAGAAAAGTCGTGTCCCGAGAAAACCCGGAATCGCTGGATTATCCGAGATGATCGCCTAATAGCTTTAGGAAGGAATCGACCGAGGCGACTGCTTAAAATTAGCATAAGCTCCGACTCTTTCTCTGCTTAACGAGCGGAAGAGACGAGACCCCAAAAGTGCTGCGACGAGACGCGAAGGAAGAAAAGAAGGACTAAAAAGGCTACGTCTCGATAAGCCAGAACCATTTTCGTATTCTCTTAACGCGTACCAAAACTGTAGATTTTCGAATTCGAAAATTTCCACCTTTCGGAAGAAACGAAACGAAACGAAACGAAACGAAAGCCGGTTTCGAAGTCGGTTGTACGCGACGCGATTCGGCTCGGTTCGTTCTCGCACGATTCTTCCGGGTATCGTTCGGCCGTTACCGAACTAGCGTGGATTTTTCTTCTAATTTAACGGCGCCTGGTCGAGGCAAGCCACGCATTGTCAGTCTTAATTGGCCAGGCTGGAGTGATTTACGAATCGAGAAAAGAAAGCGCACAGATGTAGACTCGGTAGCTCGAGCAGCGTTTATTCGTCGCGTCGCTCGGATGAAACGCGAGTGGCTGCCGTTAAAACACACGATTTCCATGGAAATTATTAATTAACCGTGGCGCGAGAGAAGTCTGTCTGGCAAACAGCGACGACAATGCATCGGACGGTTCGTTGAACGAACCGCTCGCGCTCGACTCGGATAAAAATCTGACGCGAGATTCGAATCGCGAAGGAAAGAAACGAGGAGTAGGCGAACTGAAGAAACTTCAAGCTGGCTCTTCAAGAAAGACCGTGCTCTTTTTTCTTTCCTTTTTCTTTCCTTTCCTTTTTCTTTCTCGACAGCACCGAAACTCGTAAAATGTCCAGCACCCACGTAGAAACCTGTGTCACGTAGACACGGTGGCCCGACTCTCTACGTTCCGCTGTCCGCTGTCCGCTGTATATTATCGCGTATGTACAGTCCGTTTCGTCGATCGACACTCGCCGGAATACCTTCCTAATCGCGCAAACATCGACCAAGCGCCGCTTTTCTCTTCGATACGAAAGTACAATTCGTTCGATCGGTCGACGTATACAGAGAGTAAAGCGAAAAAGAAAACCTTATAATTCGTTTTATGCGAGGATAAATTATTTATCGGTTACGCGTATAGCTGGCCGCGTGTTCGAGATCCGTAAATTAACACCGCGATGCGTTTTCGGAGCCGCGTAATTCGGAGCAATTCGAACCAATGACTAAGTAAATGGATAAGTTATATCTTTTAAAGTTATCGGTTTCGAGCGGCAGTTGCTTGAAACAATAGGTAGACGCGTAGTTAATGCTTATTTTACTTGAAATTATGTGCACGTACTTGTCTAGAACGCGAGCATTATCTCGCTTGTTAGTAAATTTTCATTGAAATTTCGGATTTTCATCGCTACGTTATGTCGACTTTTACTTCAGCCATTTTCGTTTCGCTCCTTACTCTACGATCTACGTATAACTACAGCGTTTGCTAATAAGAAGTATTTTATTGTACATATTTTGGTAGCAGTAAGCGAGCGACATAAAATGTAAGGTAGAAGAAAAGACGGACGTTGGAGGATCGTTTGAAGAAGGCATCGGTGAAACTATCGTGGAACAATGGAGCAAAGACGAGTGGAATTCCTTGGGTGGACTGTACGATTCACGTAGAAGTCTCGGTTCTACGTGCCTGTCGTCTGTTCGTGACGAGTGCGTGCGCGAACGTCCGGCCTCGTCCGTCGCGGAGCGGAGCGGTGCGGCGCGTCCGCTCGAAGGATGGTTCTTCGTGCTTGCCGGTTTCGCCGCTTTGCTCGATCATGGGACAAAAGTCGGACCAACGTGTCCCGTGAGAACCAACGGAAAGTAGCGCTCCCTCAAAAACTATTCGTAAAGGCCGGTACACTTTTTGCTCGATGTGTCCGCGATCGCCGATGCTTTCGCCGATTTTTCTCTCGGTCGTTGCCGAAGGGGATTCGATTTCTCTCGATTTTGCGAGCTACGGAGATCGACAAAAAAAAAACGATAGAATTTCGCTTAGAAGAATTCGGTTTTTTCCTAACCGAATCGTCGGAGATTAAACGAACGATTTTCGTTATCGCGTCACGAATTTGTAACGCGGAAACATTCGGTGGAACGTCAGCCGGTTTGATACAATTACGGAGCGGAATAATTATTAGATCGCATCGGATCTGCAATTAGGCTTCGCGCCACGACAACGTCGCTACCGTCTGTGCACGCAATTACTTCGACACAACGTTTCTCCTTATCTCGTTATTTTATTAACCAATAATTCTCCTTCTTTTCCTTTTTCTTTTCGTTTTTCTTCGCTTCCCGGTGTTATTGCGACTAACTGTATCCGCGCTACTAGCTACCTCGTTACGATTATTATTCCCCCTTTATTATCGAGAAAATGTGACCTCTTCTCGTGCTTCGGGTCGGACTTACAATTAGATTCTCATGGTATTATGAACGTTCTGTTCGTACCGTTCTCGTTTCCTCGTTTAAACTCGACTCGAACCGATACGATCGATAAAAGAAAAGTTCTTTACTAAAATTTTCATCGGCGTACTTGCTATTTTTCGTGTTCATTCAATTTTCGCGTTCTGACCGATTTAGAGTATCGTTAGTGTCGTTACCGTGGATTATTCGTGGTTGTGTTTCTTCATGGCGTGGAGGGAGAATTCGAAGGGTCTATTTCTGACCGTAAATCGTGGTAATCGCGACGGATCGTAAATATCGACGCGCGAGATAGTCGGTGCCGTTTCTAAGTAGGTTTTCGCGAAGTCTGCTGGCCCGTGGTTCGCTGCGACTTCTCAGCGGCGCGCCGCGACCAAATAACTTTTCGCTTGATTTATACTTCCGACAGTCGTAACGAGCTCGCGGTCAAACTCGTTGTCTTACGCGGTTCATCCTCTGCCAGGGGAGAAAAAACGACCGATAAAGTGCCAGCCGCTTTATTGGCCGCATAAAGCAAAAACTTATACCGTCGATCTTTATTAGGACCTCCAAACTTTCACCTCGTTTTTTCTTCGACTCGTCTCGTTGCGTAATCCTTTAAACTCTTTCCACTTTTCGCGGACAATTCGAAGTAAGTTTGCGAAACGATTAACCGAGTGTCGCGTAAGTGGAAAGTTTTGTCGGTTTTGCGAGAGCAGATCGCAAAATCCAAGCGTGTCACGGTGAAAGATTGAAATCGTTGGCGGATGTTCCAGTCGAGGATTTTCCAAACTCGATATCGTCGTGGTCGTCGTCGTCGTCTACCGATGCAACGGATCGTAGAGCGGTAAGACACGGGTTGAAATTTATTCGTCGGGCTTCCAGATGCTCGGGGAGATAACGGAGATGAACAGGAAACGCGGCAGACTCGTTGACTATCAATGAAATAGTGCTTCGACCTGTAAACGCTCGGAGCTAGGGGGAAAAGCACGAAGAGCAAAAATCTTCTCGTATTCCAAGGAGTTATTTTTGCTGGAAACGTATCGTTGCAGAACGCGTACGCGGAAAAAGATAATTAATCGAATACACGGTTAGGTTAGGCAAGTATAGGATATGACGTATTCACGCTCGCCGGCGGCAATCATTTCGCCTGTTTGAAGAAGCGGATAAAAGGGCGCGTTGGAATCGAATCGAAATGGCATTTTACACGGGTCGACTTTGTTCGTTGGAGCAAAAGTTGGCTAATGTAAACGTCTCTTTAACGATTTCACCGGTGCCGAATCGAAGAGAGTCGGGAAGGCGGCGTGGGGTGGCACGGGGCGACGGAGCGTAAACAAAAAAGCTATCTAGCTCCTGTTCGTTCGCGTCTGCGGCGGAAAAGGACGAAAACGTGAATGGAAGAAGGTGAGTCCAGTGGAGCGAGCGGCGGGTTTTCGTCCGGTTGTCATCCTCGCGGTTGACGTACCTTATTCGAGGAAGAGTCTGAACGAACGCGGACCGGAGAAAGAGACGAGGAGGAGGCGGAGGAGGAGGTGGAGGAGGAGGTGGAGGACGGAGAGGGCAAAGTCAAAGGAGAAGAGACGAACGAGGAGGGGGTCCACCGAAAGGGCCAGAGAAATACATCCGCGGAATACTTAACAAGTTTTGGCGGTTGATAGAGGGTAACGGTGGGGGCAATGGGCCCCCGTTGGGCCCCCGTTCGGCCCCCGGTGGGCCCCGAACAGTTTCTGCCAGAGCAAAAAGAAAAGTCACCAGAGGGATTCGTCGTGCGCGTCGCGTTTTTTGCGCTTAACCTCCCTCTGTCTCGCCTTTTATTTGGGCCAGACAGGAATTCGGCTAAATGCATTGATTAAACTGCTGACATCGTTCGGACGGCCCGGTGGCCACCGTGTCTCCGTGGATGAGTTTCATCTTTTTTGCCCTCCAGTTGCCCCTTCCCCCTGCTGCTCGATAGAAAGGGGTAGACAGCTTCTGTTCTCGGTTCGACTCGCTCTTTCTCCGAGTCGTTTCTGGATCGCGACTCGAATCCTTATTTCACGTTCGACGACGTGTTCGAGCGGCTATCTGGCTTGTTCGCCGCGGATTTAACAACGAGCCGCAGACGACGAGTCCGACCCGATGTAGCCGGCTTTCTTGCGCCCGGAAGAAACCGGACGGAATACGTACACGGTGTACGGACGACCGGCTACAAGACCGTGGCCGAGTTCGTTAACGATGGATATTTAACGGTCGATCGAGTTCAATTCGAGGTCGATTACGAGTGCCTCGGAAATTAGTCGCGTCCAATTTCGATTCGAACCGCGGCTATGCCGCATCGTGTAGCTACGTTTTGTCCGGGTTAAGCTTCTCTTTCGGCAAAGAGAACCGTAACGAAATAACTCGATGCGACCAAGTAATCGCTTATTAGATCGCTAATAACCACCGTTTCACTTTGTACACGGCGCAGTGGCTGCAAAGGATTCGCGTATCTTCCAGGCGAAGTAAGAAACGGATCGGAATTAAACAGATAAGCGATACGACTCCGGCCGAAAGCTGGCAGGAAAAACGTGCCAGTTGATTGGAAGTAATCGATCGCGGATCATGGGTGTATTCGAGAGGAGAAATTGGAAATCTCGTAACCTCGGTAATCCTTCGTGGGACAGAAACAGTGAGAAAGAGAGGAGGGAAGGGGAGGGAGGGAGAGAGAAAGAAGAAAGAAAAGAAAGAAAATAGTCGAAAGCAACGCCTTAGCATACGAGGACGGAATGGTAAAACGGTAAAGGGTAACGTTTTGTATCTGGCAGAAAAGATAACGCGTCTTTTCGCAGGTTGTTCGGTAGGCAAGGCACGAGGTAAGTTTGGCATGCATCGCTCGCTCCTTCGAGCAGCCAACAGCCATCTATGGAATTGCCCCGATGATTAATGGTACGGTTGGCCGAAGGCACCCTTCGAGACGTTCTTTCCCCTGGCCTCGTCCACTCTTGGCCACCGCCTCCGCTGCTGGCCCTTCCAGAAGGGCCCATCGGGTCTTTTCGAATTGTTTGGCCACGGTGTAAAAAAGTCTGCGCTATGTTAAACCCGTCCTACCTGGCGGATCGTGCTACTTCGTAGTCCTCAACCTCGTCCTCCTTCTCTTTCTCGTTCTCGTTCACGGCGTTTGTCGTTTCGTCGCTTCAACGTTTCACCGTTTCGCCGTTTTTTCTCTTTCCCCATTCAATTCGATGCCTATCGTCTTCTGCCAGTCTACTCGTTGATGGAGTGGACGCGCGATTAGCGAGACGCGTACGATCTGGAAACCGGCGGAGATTCCAAACGTTTCCTGGCTTTGTAACTTCATTTTTCCTCGTTTGGTCCTCGATGCCGCTGGCGTTCCGATTCCGATAGGAGTCCATTATCTATATCAATAGGAATTTTCTTACTTATACTTATTGTCGAGTATTTGGAAGTTTCGTCGTTATCGGCTAGTAGGGAGTTACAGGAAATGTCTCTCATAACTCGAGCTCGTTACCACGAAGTTAGTTAATACGAGAAATAGGAAAAATCGAAGAAAATTTATCGATCTTTTTCCGAGAACGTAACGAGTCGAAAGTGGGAAAGAGCGGAATAGCGGGTTGCTATTGACGCAGAGTCTCGGTGAATAAAACGAAGGAAAAGAATAAAAGGAAGAGGAGCGTAAAAGCGACAGCGGTAAAGTAGAACGAGAGGAGCCGTAAAAGAGCCGCTGGCAGCGGCACGATCATCGGTTTCGGCCAAGGAAAGTAGATACCGAGCGAATTTTCGGATCGCATGTCGAGGAACAGTAAGACCTCCCAAACAACCCGACGGGGGCATCTTCGTTGGGAATAGCAGTGATTCCGAGGAAATGTGCAATATCTTCCGTGATCGGGTATTATTATTCCGTGATTACAGGTTTTGATCTAGGCTAGAAGCGTCTACGGATATACCCATCCTTCCATTCCTCTACCTCGATTCCTCTCTCTCAACGGCGATATTTTCAACGGCGATATTTTCGACGGCGTGCCGCGGTGCGACGCGACTCGATTCGATCTCGTCTCTCCGTTGATCGCTGCTATCCTCTGCAATTCGTCGTGCGATTCGTGACAAACGCCGTCGCGAATTGTCGTGGGAAACCGAATTATCCTTTTCTGCTGCTATGTTCAGCCTGCTATACAATTGGATACAATGTTGCGGCACAATCTTTCTACCGCTGGAAAGCTGCAATAGCCTTTCAGCTAGCCGAGGTTGATGAGGTACTCGAATCGATCAACGACTTTCGTAGTCGCGTCGTGCAAATTTTCTTCGATAGTAATTAGTTTCGTCTGTCCGACGCGGGGGTCGGTATCGAGTGTTTCGAACGATCGGCGTGTAAGCTCGATAACGCCTTAGGAAACGATCCTCGTTCGAAAGATACGAGTCGCTTTCTGGCGTAAAACCTTCAATTAGCTGGCACCGAGGTACGGTCCGTGGGCGAACGAATCGACGAGCGATCGGCGTGCAATGGCAGTGGAACAGGATGCCGAATTGCCGCGCGGTCAAAGGAAGTAAAAGGGGAGAGCGTAGGTGGCGGTGTGCGAGAGAAGAACGAACACCGTATACCGTAGACTGCAGACGGTTAAACGGAGGGCCGCTGGTAATGACAGGTAGCACGCGAGGGATCGCGGTTCGCATGTAACTTCGCACTTTAGACCCTGCTGGATGATCGCCTCAGCCACCGTGGAGACATTAGCGCAGAAGGGTGGAAAAAGACTTTGCGCGGTGCAACGAAACGAAATTCCATAAACAAACGTCGTGCCGGTCGAGAGCAACCGGTAGCGAGTTACGGATACACGAAACTGGATCCGTTATTTGGAGGCTAAAGAAGAAAGAAAGAAAGAGAGGAGAAGAAGTCGAAGAAGCAGCCGGCGGCGCTATGTGGCGGAGGAGACAGGGAGCAAGAGAGGTGGTCACCGGCATGGCACCGGCCCGCATTGCGGAACGATGCGCAACAGCTGCACCTGACACGTCATTTGCAAGGAACTCGTATCAGCACCGGCGACGCATAATTATTATTCCACGTGCGCGAGTGCGTGCACGCACGCTTTATCCTTCGCGCAAAGCCGAGTCTTTGCTCCTCTCCTTTCTTCCGATATTCGCTAGCCGTTCGTCTTGGCACTCGACGACGTCCATCGTCCGCCTTGCTCCCAAACAAGGCCCACGACAACGCTCTTCTTTCATCGCGTTGCGTCTCGTCGCTTCGAATCGCGTATTGTCGCGACGAATCGCGACGAATCGCGTCGCCTCCTATCGGTAGGATTTATTCGATTTCTAAGTCGCCGCGCATGCGACGTGGTTTATTCACGATCCACGGGAATTCTCTCCTATCGGTATTATCTAATCCTGCCGATCCGAGGGAAAGTCCTGAAAGGCTTCTCGACTAACAGCTATTCCTATTCCGGGCACACGTGACGCGAGCCGTTTATGCGGAATTACATCGCGCCAACGCTGCTCGGCATCGCGTTGCTTCGTGGTCAGACCGCGTTTGATTTCTTTATCGAGCCTTCTCGAGCTCTAGAGAATTCCTTTCGCGCCGCGCGAATTTTCCGCAAATAACCGAATAAACGCGACATTTATCGAAACTTCCAACATAGGCCATGGAAGCGAAACTTGGCGACATTGGATTTTCGAAGCTTGGGAATTCGCGAAGAAACGAGCCGATCGAGGGTGGTAATCGGACGAATGGATCGGGACGAAGTTAAGCCGAGTTTCCAGCGGCAAATTCGTTAATGCGCCGAGCAGACGGCGTGCCTTTTGTACGAGAGATCGACGAGGGGTCGAAAAATCGCCCAGGGCAGCCGAAATTAAACCGTCACCGCTCGATCGTGGCCGAAGTCTTCGAATCAAATTGTCCGTCTAATTTTATCGCGTTGGGCTTTAAAATGATGGAAGGTCTCTCAGGGATAAGCCCGAGGGGAGCCAGGCTCGCTTTTAATAAAGAACCTACTCTCTCGTTGAAATTTTCATAGGAAATTTCCGGTAAATTTCGATTTACCGCGCGATCGTAGATTCGTTCGGTTCGGAAACGAAGAACAGGAAGCTACGACGCGTGGCCGTTGAACGGCTGAAAATGGAAAAGCTTGTTAGTACGTTAACAAACCGATTCCGTGGTTAAAATTCCAGGCTTATCGCGTCTAGCTGGTGCGCGTTCCACGGGTTCGGAGTAACCCGCGGAAGCCATTTGCCAGGCACGATGGGTAATTAGCGCGGTGAACACCGATCCAACGAGATAGCGGTCGGTCGGCCTTCCTCTTACGTAACGCGGCTAGCCGTGTGCAAAAAGTATCGACCATCCAGCTATCTGCTGGTCGGATCCCGTGACCACGGGCCTTCTCCTCGTCCGTTGCGTAGCCAGCGTAAGTACCTTTTAACCAGTACGCTGGCTCGGGCGAATCGTCCTCGTCTCTTCTTCTCCTATCGTTATCGAGATAATCACGCGATCGCGTTTCCCTTTCCCTGGTTGCCGTCAGACACCCGGAAGTAGGAAAAGCTGCCGACGCATTTTCATCGTTGTTCACCGAACAGCATCATCTTCGTTGAGGACGGCCGCGATTTTTATCCACCGGTCTACCAACCGTCTTAATTATCGACTTCCTTCGTTCAGCTTCTTGCTATATTTTAAACCGCCACGCCGCTTCTGAAACGTGCGAACGTTCCGCTATCTGGGAACCTTTCCTACCCGTCTATTTCTCCCTCGTTTTCGCCTCTTCGCTTCCCTCGGTTTACTCCTTCTTTCGCCGACTTTTTAGCAAATTACTAAAATCGACAACTCGTCGAATCGAATCGAACGAAATCGTCTTCCGACTAAAAGATGTTCCACGATCAAAGTCGATTTCACCAACGAGTTTCATTTAGATAAGGAGCTGGTACGCGCGAATAAGGCTAATAAAGCAGTCGTGCATCGGCGATGAACGGGTGTTCCGATCAAATGGCCCCATGGGTGATAGCGGTAGCACCCCATCGCTACGAGACGCGATTAAAACTGACGTTGAACCGTCGTTACCGAAGCCACGGGGGTCTGATTGCCGGGGTAGGTGCATGGAACAACGCCCTTCACCCTTCTGCTTCGACTAATTTATCCGTACGTTCTTTCGTGCTTTACGTTTCTTACGTTTTATCGTTTTCTCTTTTTTCTTTTATACAATCGACCGTAACGAGAGGTAATCGTTTATTATACATATAGATATTGTAATAGAATACGCAATAAAGATATTATGTACTATTTTGTTTTTTTCAAGAAGAATATTTTTCGGCGCGAGGTCGCCAGAAACGGAGACAAGTTTTATCGAGACGTTTAATGGACGTTTGACAATCGGCACCGCAATATGACTCGTCCTTTGTCGCGATTCGGACAGCCGTCCAATTCAAAGAACGTCCGATTATCTGAAGCGAAGACGTTAACGTTCGCGAGATACTGTCAAACCGTAATTTACGTTCCGGTCTGATAACAGGAACGAATCAGGCCGTTGCAAATTTCTGACACGTACGATAAGAATTAGAGCGGCATCGACCGAGTGGACTCGCGAGGAAACCTACCGAACTGACCTTCGGACATTTTATCGAAAATTTCGAGCATTCGTGGTCGACTATAGACGCTAATAACGAAACGATCTTGAACTCGAACAACCGGATACCTTCTCGGCAACTTTCGATCGAGTAAAAAATTCGTATCCATCTTTGCTAGAATTCCCGTGCGCGAACTTTTACCCGATTATCGAGGCACGCACAGAATTCGTTTTCACTATCGCTTATTGTTAACCAGCCGCGACCTACATGCATCCGCAATTACCTGCTTCTTGTTCCTTCTCGCGAAAGGAAGCTCGCTCTCACCCTCCGAATGATATACAACGTTCGCGCGTTCCATACGTCTTATGGAACACGCGTTTGTCGAACAGCTCGCCGCGAGAGCTCGATTTGTTCGAGATTTCGAGCAGTAGAGGTGTCCGTGCGTGGCACGACCTAGCGGAGACTGACACGCGTGGCAAGACGTTGCTTCGTAATTTCTCTTTCCATGTAATAGGTTCGCATGAACGATAGATAGGTCGTCGAGAGGTTGAAGGATAATTTTTTCAGCAACGAACGGAATATCGGCGATCGAGGAGTCAGCGAAGAAAGAAGAGTCGATGGGTAACGATAACAGGTAATAATAAGGATTCTCGAGCGTGCATTAGGGCATCGCGTGCGACACCGAATCGGGCCGGTCGCGGTTACGGCGAATCGGCGTGGCGCGGCGTCGTTTCCCCTACCTATGTATGTAGCCCGGCGTCTCCTTGACAAGCGGGTGTTTAATTGGCGTTGAAACCAGCGGTGTGACGGGAACACCGTGGCCGTGTCGTCGGCCGAATGCCTGTAGCCTGCAGGATTCAGAAGGGATCCGCCATCGCTGGTGCGTTACCACGGGGAACCCGGTAATTACTTGCGGCACGCAACTACCTACGGCCACGTCGATGCCTCTACGCGTCTTCCTACCCTTTCTCGGTTCCCTCCTTCCCTTTCTCTACTTTTCTCACTCCGTTTCGTTCCGTTTCGTTCCGTTTCCTTCTACGTGTTTAACGCGAAACACGTAATCGCGCACGCACCGATTCGCACCTACCGCGCCACGACTTTCCCTCCTGCGTCGCGACGCTTTTTCTTCGAAATCTCGCGTTCGCGGGATATCTCTTTATTTGTACGCGCGAATCGCTCTGGCGACACGGAAACGATTTCTTCGCGTAAACTATTATTAAAAGACTTATAAATAAATCACCGGCGATAACAAATATTTCTCTTTTCCTCGTTCGCGTCGAGATCGGTTTACGCGGCGGCATGGCGGATAGTTTTCGCGAAGCCGTTCTCGCGAGTCTGCACGAAACCGCGTGTCGACCGACCCGATAATCCACCATTTTGAAGCGAAGTGACAGGAAGCCCGATAATTACCAGCGGCGCGTTCTAGCCGAGGAGACACGCTGGAACGGCATGGCACGACGGCGATGGCGTCCGTCGGGCGACGCGCGTGTCTCCTCCTACGCGGTCGCGATTCTTCCTTCTTCGTTCGCGCCTCGATCAATTGATTTTGCCGATTTTACTCCGTCAACTTCGACCGACGGGACGGACACCTCGTAAGTAAGAAACGAGCGTATCGAATCGTTACCGTTTTTGCCTTTCGTGCAATGGGAATCTCTCGTAACGGCACGACGTTCCACGCGCGAGTCGACTCGATCTTTGCCCGCGAACAAAAAAATTCCTTTCAACTGGCATAGTATCGTTCGAACGTTAATGAGAAAGCGTGCGTACCGTTTCTGCGACTTTGCATAACAAAGGATCTAAGACGGCTCGCGTTACGCGACTTCGGAGTCGATCAACTTTCGAACGGTAATCGTCAGCCTAAAACAAAACGCGCATTCGAACGAGGGTCTTCTGCGTTTTACGTCGAAGATGAACTTACTTCGATTAACGCGCGAACGTGTATCGTTAATGCATTCTTCTTGCGCGAAACTACCATTAATATTTCTTCGTATTTATAAACTCGACTAAAGGTTTTATCTTTCGACATATTTGCTCGAGTACGATGTTCGAGACGAAGAATCGTAAAATTTCGATAAAAAAATATTTCATTTTATTTTCGCTAGAAAGAAGAAAAATAAGAATTTGTAAGTTAGGATGATCTCCGATTTTCGTAAACCTTCGCCGATGATTTCTAACGCACGATATCTATACCGTTCGGTTAGTTAATCTATAATTTAATAATAATTACGATACGTGTAATAAAAGCGAGGAAGAAAGTGTTGAATTTAGAGGAGAGATTCGACGGCTTTAGTTGAAAGTTACACGAACGCATGGAGGATTAACGGCTGATTATTCGTTACACCGTGAATCTTGATGAACGCACACTGCTGGCGAATGAAAAACGCTAAAACGATTATTCTGCTGGTTGCGTGAATGAATGTTAAATCGTACACACGATGCTTTATTATACCAGCCACGATAACGCTCGAAAGAATTTTGTAATAATACGTACGCTGTTAAATCTGTTTGTATTAATCGTGATTGTTCTTTAGGTCATTTGTATCGGTCTTGAACGAGCTGCTTTTCTAATGCACGTTGTTTCAATTGGTGCATATTAGCTCGAAATACATGATCGTTTTACAAGGAAAATCTTCGTGAAATTCGTTAGCGCTACGGTACTTGAACTAAAAGTAACGGCAAGTTACGCGACGGTATAAATCTACCCGATTGAATTAGGTTCTTGTTCTAGCTTTTAATTTATTTCGATCGCTAAAACTTTGATCGGACAAATGTAAATCGTAACGAGGACGAGTCGAGCATTCGTAGGGAATTCGAGAAAAATAGGAATTTTTGAGCAAAAGAACGCCATGAGCGAACCTCGGTAAAGTTGCCGACGCGAAGCGACGCCAAGGCGCGACGTTGCGTTGAAATTACCGTCGCCAAACTCGATGTACGCGTTCTTTTCTCTGCACGGTGATGTTTCTTTCGCGCATCTTTTTTCTTTTCGGTTTAAACCAAAAGATAAAAGTAAAAATAGGTTTGTACGAGTAACGACGAAACGCGGGACAAAAAATTTCCTTGAAATAGAGTACTTCTAAAAGTTGCGAATCAGTTAGGTTCAGCTTCCTAAGTGGTGCCTAGTGGTGTACTATCAAATTTTTCGAATCGATCAAAGAAACTCTTAATTTTTAGTACGTTTCCAAACTAGCTTATACATATAGAACGGTTATATTTTTTTCTCGGTACGTTACCATTATGCGGCACAATTATCAAGCAAGTCTATCGTTGCGTCATAAATTGTAATTAGCGAATTCGGTAATGCGATGCATTTAACTAATAAATTCATTGTCCGGTGTGGTGAAAATTAATGTATGGTAATCCGGTAGGATCTGCCAGCGGCTAAAATTAGATCGGTTATCCGAAAGGGACGTTCTGTTTGACGAATCATCGAGAAAAATCGGACTGTTCGCGTTGATATAGCTCGTCCGATGTCCAACGAGTACTTAGAAAGGCCGTAACGCGATAATTCGGATACACGGTTAGCGTACTCGTTACGAGTAAAGTTCGATAAAGCAAAGATTCTTTATTAAGTTGAGCGTGGAGTGTAGGCGGTGTCGTTTGTCGACGTCAGAATCGTTATAACGATAATAACTGGTATTCGGAAGGTCCGTTTAAGGTCTAGGATAGGTTTTCGCGAGAACGTTCTTGAAGAAAAGGCGAAGGAGGGCGATTAAGCCTCGAAAGGAAGGAACGAAAGAAATATTTAACCGGGTGTTTCGCGACACCGATCGTTCGTTACGGTCCACTTGTAACGATAGCCGTTCACCCGTTATCCGTTCAGATCTCGTAGTAGATCTTCGAGCCTATTAATTACCTCGAGGCAGAGTTCGGGGAAGGGGTTCTTGGGCAAGTGGCGGTGCGCGTTCCCGTAGAAAAAGGGGGTGCTGGGACACGGGGGTAAAAGGCACTTAGAGTAAAGAGTGTATAAAGCTGGCGCACCCTCTGCCGTTGGCGAACGAACAACAGACGGGTGGCCGGTCTGCCCCTGCCGGGGGAGACTGGGGAATATTTAAAAAGTAATATCAATTACATTTGCATATTCGCCACCCACCCATGACCCGCCAGAGTACGCCCTGTCCTCCTACAGAGCCTTTCCTCCTCTTTCGCCTCGGTTAGGCCCACCCCTCTTACACGGTAGGCCGTAGGGGTTCTGGGCCACGACTATCCGTCGAAAAACTGGCTGCACACCTTTTACCGAGCGAGCTTTATCGAGAAACTTTGCTTTTTATCGTTGTCGCGCGTATTAAACCGATCGCAAAGCTTCCGTAAAACTCGGAAAAAGAAAAGGGGTCGGTTTTTATAAATGTTCGTAACGTTGCGCTCGCTCGATAACCGGATCGGAGCAATAGGTTGATTTTCTTTCGATGGAAAGAAAAAAAGCTGTTAAAAGCTTTCCGTCGGAACGGCTAGAAGGCCCCGGGAGAGGGGTTAGGCTGTTGCGCACTCCGTCGGCTTACTTGTATCGGAGTAAATCTTTGTTTGGTGGAATTTACGTAAGGGCGCAAAGCAAGTCCCGGCAGCGAGGCGCCGCAATACGATAATGCGATAACGCCTTCGCCACCCTTTACCCCTCGGTTGCTCTCGCTACTCCCTACCGCATGCGGTTCTCCACTTTCAGTCAGCCAAACACCTTCTTCCTTTTTACCGAGGATTTCGCTATTGTGCCCGTGCCGATTGTTACTTTGCCCAGACGTTAACATAACAATACGCAAATGCCCGTCCGTTCGTTCGTTCGCTTCTTCGTTTTTCCCATTCTACTCGCGCCTCGTTTTCGATCAGGTTTTTCTCTTTTCAGCGTCGTCACGGTTACGATATCGTTCGAAAAACCTCCGAAGCGCCACCCTTATCTGTCCGAGTGTTCGGGATAAGAAATTCCGTAAGATATTTAATTAAACAGCACCTCGGTAGACGATGAGTATCGCACGCGATCGAAGCGGTAGACTTCCAGCGAATACCTTTCCTTATTCTTTTTCTTCTTTTTATTCTTCTTCTAGTTTTTTCCGCGTCGTTCGTCTCTGCGAAGGTCCGGGAAAGCAGAGGAACGAAAGGAAGAGGGAGGAGACGCGAAGGAGCGAGCCTGGAACGAGAAGTCAGAGCACTCAGCGTGGCTAATTGCTCGAATCATTAAGAAAAAACATGAAATCTAAGCCCCGGTTGTGCCGCTCGCGCGGACTACAGTGGGAAGCCACAGATAGCGATCGCTCGCGTACACCGTAATGAAAATAATCACGGCATGCGGCAGCCCGACAACGATAACTACGTTTTAGCCCGTCTTATTGCGCTTTCCCGCGGTTCTGCTCGTTTGTCCTCGCGATCGAACGCGTCCTCCCCCTTTATTTCGAGTCCCTTCGTTCTTCGCTTTGTTCCAGGCTCGCTAACTTTGCTTAACCACCTCCAGACTGCTTCTCCGACGATTCGATTTCGATTTTCTATCAAGATCACGGCGATCTATAAACGACGATAATCGATCAAAAGAAAAAAAGACGGAGGAAAAAGTACAGCTGCTAATCTCTCCTCGAGATTATCGTATAATTGTTAGGATCGTGTTTCGCGCGCGAAAGAAAAATTACAGGTACAATTAGGCTGGTTGCGGAGTCGGCTGCAACAGGAGGAACGATGGAAGCCGCGTATGCACGGAAAGGAGCAGAGCACCGAACAGCCGGCTCGAATGACGCTACCGTGTCCGCCTGCAGGCTCAGGTGGCACCGTTCTTCGAGTTTCCATTCCGCGTCCACTCTGGGGTGCATACATTATTTTCTTCGGCCTCTTTACCCTTCGCGTAGCACCCACACTGGGCAGGTGTTACCGCGCACCCTGTACCGCTTCTCTTATCCGCCACGATTCCGTCACCGAATTTACGAGGTTTGTCTATTAAACGACCAAGCTGATGTACACGGTAGACCTAACGCGTTACCAGTTCACCGTTAACCGATTCTTTCATTTAACCGTTTTTATCGC
Organism: Megachile leachella; assembly: GCA_963576845.1. Lineage (NCBI taxonomy): Eukaryota > Metazoa > Arthropoda > Insecta > Hymenoptera > Megachilidae > Megachile > Megachile leachella. Next base: position 146,498 of record OY756250.1, read on the forward strand.
GATTCGTTACGAAGGAATTCGACGCTCGACGAATTAGGCGCAGCAACGCGGTCTCTCTCACGGGTTCATGGGAACGCGATTTGTGTCAACCGACACAATCGTATCGGTAGGTATCGTCTCGAACGAACCTACACCGTTTTATTTAGATTTTATTTCGGTAAAAAGTCCGACGCGTACGTGACGGTGCGTACGTGGTGGCGCGTACCGCACCGCGTGTCGCGGGGTCCGCCCCCGAGCGAGCTACCTCTCCGCCTTCGTTCGCGGTATGTTTTTCTCCCCGTGATCCTTCGATTCGGTCTAAAGGAATAAAGTTCCGAGGAAAAGGAGCAAAATCGTGGCGAGTGCTCGCGTACGCAGCTGCCACGTAATAGCGGGTAGGTGAGCCATCTCGATAAATTCACGACTCTTCGAACGCCCACGGCTCGAACGAACAGAGAGGCCGAAGACAGGTAGCAATTAATCGAGCGGAAGATTCTATCGCGAGGACCGAAGCAAAGTAATCGTCGACGGTTGCAAAGTGTTCTGGCGTTAAACGTCTTCGGGGTGAAACGGTTCGCGGCTAAACTTTCGCGGTAACTTTCGAATCCAGATTTCGGTCGGCCGTCCAGCAGGGAACAACGATCGTTTCCGCGGCTGACACTCGCAGCGCGGTACATATTTACGAACGGCACCGCTCACCGATACGCCAAGAGGAGCGCGCGTTACGAGGCAAGAGGACAGAGCAACAGAAGAAAGGAGGAGGCGGTGGAAGGAGGTGAGGCCTAATATGGCCGCCATCCTCTGTATTCCGGTCGTAGACGGAGAGGCAGGCAAGCAGGCGCGGCCCCAAAGGCAGCTTTCAATGCCAGTCATCTCCCGGAATGCGCCTGAACGAAGCGTACTTTGTATTCTTGATCCGCGCTCCGCGCTAAGACGAGAAGGCCTTCGCGCGATCTCTTTGAGGACACGGGGCCACGGCTCAGCTCGACTCGGCTCCGCTCGAACCGACCTACCCAGAAGACAACAACGACGACGACGACGACGACGACGACGACGATGTTTTCGCCACTGCTGCCGCCGTCACCGCTTTTCTCTTTCTCTCTCGCTCTCCCTTTAGTTCTTCCTCCGCCTCTTTCTCTCTTTCTCTCTCTCTCTCTCTTTCTCTCCTTCTCGCGTTCCTCTTCGCGGCCATTTTGACTCTTCAAGGCGCCACCTAGTCCGCTACTCCGCTTCGTCTACCGTGACGACTACCGCGTCTCGGAATCATCGCGTTTTCTTTCATTCGAACGCTATGTTACTTCGATCGCAAAATCGGCAACCGACGGTTCGCCGTCCGCTGGATTCTCGGCTTCGAGCTTGCGACCTACCTCCTGTCCGACGATCTTCGGTCGACGAGGCTCGAAGGCGATCCAGAAGCGTATCCCGCGGCCGTCACCGGACGAGCACGTGGTCCGTGAGACACGCGTGATCTTTCGGGCGAACTTTGAAAACACCAACACCTAGCACGTAGCTTAGACAGCTTAGCAGGTTAGACACTCGGAGTTTACACCGACGAATACCATCCGACGGGGACCGGAGGTGTTACTCGCGGGACGTGCGGCGTAACGAGCAAAGACTCGAAGAAAGAACGCAAGGATACGCGCGTAACGGCGGAGCAGCAGCTAGACAGCCAGACAGAGCACACCGGGGTTCCTGGCAGACAGGGAGAGGAATACGAACTAAGGGTTCTATATCCATCCGACGAGCGACGAGGAGCCGGGCCGAGTCGAGCATAGCATAGGGAGCAGAGCAAGGAACACTGGCACCACTCTTGGTAGGGGTAGCCGACGTCCGTCCCGAGTCTTTCCTCATCTGCAAGTCGTATAACCGAGCTAATTATCAAGTTAATATGGCCATTCTGTATGGAACCCCGCGAGAGAGTGGGTGAAAGCGAGATGCCCGCAAAGGGTGGCGCACGCCGTGCGAGCGAGACGGCCTGAGGTACATTGATATTATAAGTTGCTTCAATCGCTGTATTCATTTGTAAACTAACCAGGCTAAATGTATTCACCACCGCGAGGCGGCGCGCCGATAGGCGGAGCCATGGGTACCCGGGCTACGACGGCGCCCTTCCTTCCTTCCTTCCTTCCTTCCTTTCTTCCTTCCTTCCTTCCTTCCTTCCTTCCTTCCTTCCTTCCTTCCTTCCTTCCTTTCTTCCTTACTTCCTTCCTTTCCTCCGTCCTTTCTTTATTCCTTTCTTCCTACCATTCTTCCATTCATCATTCCTTTATTTCGTTTATCCATCTTCTTGTATCGTCTCTCGTTAATGGACGTTTTACCAGAAGTAGGAAACTTCTGGCCGTGACGTTTTTAGCGAAGAGACGATTTTTGGAACGCTTTCGAGTTGCAGGATGAAAGGTCTGAAATTGTATTTCGAAACGGTGCGAACGCCCCCTCGAAACGATTGCAACGCTGTCGCGAAGAGGGGTACACGCTCGGTCGTCGTCTCGTCATTACGTTTCATGTATTCAGATTTTTTCCTCGAGCAGGCACGAGCTGTCCGTGTTATTATTCCGGAGCAACTTTACGCCCACCGCCTCTTTTCCCTCCCCGCGGTTCCAAGCCGTTCTCTTCGTTCTTCTTTGCACGCTGCCGCGGTACCATCGTCGTCGGTTGTCCTCATCGTCGTCGCACCGGAGCTCACCGTGCAAGACGGCGAGGACTAGTTCTTACGGTTCGTCTGGAGAGCAGAGAGCACGGAAATATGAATGCATAAATGCATAAGTGCTCCCACCATTCCCCTTTCAACCACCACCACCTGCTTTTCCCGCCTACTTCGTTCCAGTCCTGATTCGGGATTCTTTTCTTCGGCTTTCGTCGAGCTTTCCACCCTTTTCGGCTGCACGCGAGCGACCCTTGGTTAGGCTAACTCGTACCCTTTGTTGCCCGAAATTCTCGGGCACGTGTTTCGCGTCTGTCGAAACACGTGCTCTATCGCGAAGTTAACGAGACAACGAACCGCGTTCGATTATGGAGAACCAATTTATCCGTGCTTCGGAACAAACTCGTCGAAACGACGATTTTCGGAGAACGATCGCATACAAGTAACGAACGTCCCAGAGTTCGAGAATCGGATGTTAAATCTCGAGTAACTGATTCGTTCGTTTAAAAAACGGTCGGTCGGTACGACACGTGCAATTTCGTTTCTTTTACCAAAAACGTAGCAGAGAGAAGAAAAATTCAGACACGCGCAATCAGTTTCGGTGTTGGAATACCCGCTCGCTGGTTACAAGAACTTCTTAGGATCGATGAGCAGGTTCGAAAATACACACCTCGACGCGTTCTATGAAAGATTATCTATCGTCCGTGGGTGGAAAAAACGGCTAAATTACCGGTGTGTTCTCGACGAGTAAATAGCACGCAATCTCTGCAGATTGTAATCTGTGGAGGCAGCGACTTGGCCTCGCTCCGACGAAAGAGGGTGCAGCGTCGGTGGCACGACGCGAGATTAAAAGACAAATTAGCATAATGTGTGCACGCTTGCCCCCTGAAACCGCTGTTCCGACTCGAACGTTTTCGTCCAATATCGTCCGTGCCTCGCGACGCTTTAGTCGCCTAACAGATTTTCTTTTCTTTGCCTAATTCTGTTTCGCGATGATACGATATTCGAAATTTCACCGGCTACGTCTCTGCTGACGAGCGAGCCAGCTGGAGAGATAAACGGGAAAACGCGAAAGCCAACGGTGGCTAACTTTCCAGGCGATTTTTTTAATCAGCGGTTTCGAGGATAGTTGGACCGGGGCTCCCTTGATAAAAAAAAAATGAAAAAAAAAAAAATGGTAAGAGGAGAAAGGAACAGTCTATCGAGGTGGGGACGGCAGGCAACGAAGGGGTGTCGTCGATGCAAATAGCGCGTTTAATAAAGTGTCGCACGGCTGCCATTTGAATATCGTGGCATATTCACTTTTCTCATCGAGCTTGCGAGAAAAAAGAGACGAGGAGGGCCGGCGAAAAAGAGATTGCAATCACGAGAGGAGTCGCGGGACGAAATATGAGAGAGCGGTGAAAAACAAAGCGGGAAATGGATAGAGGGGTCGAAGGTGGAAAGGAGCAGGAGAAAGCCAAGGCGGACGAAGACGGTGGAAAGTTGGCCTAGCTAGATGACCGTTCGCGTAGGTGTGGAGAGAAAGAAGAAGGGCAAGCCGTACAAGAAGGTGGCGAATCGCACCTTCGGTTCATGCATGATTCAGCCGCAGTATCTCATTTCATCCGGTGGCTTCGCTAAACTATATCTCCTAATGGTAATGCTATTCCGCGGCACATATCTCTTTATATTACGTGGGTTGGTTGGCTGACTGGTGGGCTGACTGGTTGGCTGACGGTTCTCGTAGCTGCTCCGTTCCCCTTCTCGCGCACCCTCGCGGCTTTCTCCTTTTACCACCTTCCAAGGAAAACTACCCTCCCCGTACGTGTGTTTCGCCTCGGTGTCTCTTAGCGGTGTCTCGGTGCTCGAGGGCTCGCGTGTGGGTGGCCACCCGTCCTCGAGCTCGCTCGGAGCATCGAGGGAAGAAATAAAGAAAGAAATTGTTAGTTCTCGCTGTTTTAAATTACCATTTATTACGACGCATAAACCCGACCAGGCCCAAGCGGCCATCTTGTCCCACCCATGGCTGATGCCTCTCGTACGGGGAAGCGAGAGATACTCTATATCGCAGTCTTTCGTTTTTCTTCGACCCTCTCTCCCCGGCATCCCTTAACCTTCTTCTTTTCCCTTTCGACTCTCTCTTCTTCCTCTTTCTCTCCGGCTGCCCCTTATACCTCTACCTATACGTGTCCTCGCCGAGGGGGATTGAAAGCCCTGGTAATGATCATTACCTCCGGTATAGTGACAAGCGAGAGACCGGGGAACCGGCGCTACGAAGCTACGGCTGCAGGAAATGGCCACAGATAACGCTGTCACGGCCATTTTTATATTATGACGAATGGATCATCTTTCTTTCGTTAACTCGCGCCGTTCGGCGCACGAGGGGAGTCGCTAGATAGATGATAGATTTCTCCTAATTATTCTTGCTGCTCTTCTCTTCGGAATCGTCGAATCGCGGCTCTTCTCGACGCTCCTCGAGCCTCGAGAATATGCCAAACGTATACGTATGCGGTGAATACGGTGAATACGGTGAATACGGTGAAGGTGAAGGTCGTCGTTAACGATCGATTTGGAGGGAAAATATAGAGAGGAGATTGAGGAGGGTAGTATCGGGCGTTTGGTCGAGCGATCGGTCGTTCGTCGCAAAGTATCCTCTTTTTTCGCGAGGGAAGGGTAGCGGTCATAAAGAATCGGAAAAGTATCCAGCTCGATAATAGGGACGGTTTCGGTCGCGGAGGTTCCCCGTGGCGAGCGATGGTCTGCTCTTTTTTTCTGCAACCCCCCCTGGCCCCGTCACGCGGCAATAACGGCACCGGCCAGTCTTTCATATCGTATCGGAGCAGCTCGTCTATGTGGAAATGCGATCGCTTAGAAGCAGCCTCGAAGTATAATTCGGCCGAATGGAGGCTCGTCGGTGTGCCGGTCCGTTGCGTCGGTGTTAGCCAACAGATCGTATATTTTTTATTATTGGTCGACGAAGCCAGTCCCCCGGGGGTGGAAACGGTCGAGGGTAGGAGGTTTCGATAGCTGACCACTCGACTCGACTCTACTTTACTCGACTCTGCTCGATGGTACGCGATGCGATGCGATGCGCTTTCCCCCCCTTTGCCGCGTTTTCCCTCGGAAGGAGGCAACGGCGACCGATCGGACCGTTTGTACGCGTCCGCTTCTTCGTAAATGTGTTCGCTCGAGTGTTCTCCTTTCGTGCGGTTCGCTGGCTCGCGTATCTCTCTAGGGTCTCGGGCTCGTTTTATCGAGTGTGGACGTCGGAGAAGCGATTCTCATGTTTTTACATCGAGGCAATTTTTCCATCTCGCCCCGTTTGCCTCCGAGAACACGGACCTTCGACCTGTCACCCCCTCCTTCCGCTTGGAACTCCGCGATTCTTCGATTCGGAACTGTCCAGACTCGGACTCGAGTCGCGTACTCGTAGGAAAAATTCAAATTAACGATGTATCGAGAGAGAGAGAGAGAGAGAGAGAGAGAGAGAGAGAGAGAGAGAGAAAGAGAGAGAATCCGTTATTAGGTTTGGCCGCGATGGTTTAGTTCGCATTCGAGGACCTAGATAGACGAGCCGGGCGAGAGGATAGGATCCATCCGGAAGGTTTTCTTCCGGAAGGCTCCTTCTGGAAGCAGAGCCGCCTCGCCGCGCCGGTTGGCTCGCCCCCGCGACGGGGTGTTCGCCACGAAGCCCGGGGATTGGTCTAGGACGTTGGCTGTCCGTGCTACTCTCTCTCTCTCTCTCTCTCCTCCGTCTCTTCCGTGGTGGCTTCATTATACGTTGACCTAAGAAAATCAACCACCCACCCGTACACCCATCTCAACCCATCCACCCATCCACCCGACAGCGCCGTTCGTCCTCGGCCTTCGTCCTCCTCCCGTGTACGTCGTCAACCAGCCAGCGTCGTTCGCTGCAGCATCCTGGACCAGCCACGAGGAACACCGGAGGTGGAGTGGTTCGAACAACCGAACCAGGTGCCTCGTACACCGTACCCCTTGCTCCCTGCGTCTACTCCTCTCTTCGACTGTTCGCCTCTTACCCTCCTAGCCCTCTTTCTTCCTTCCGTTAGTTTACCTCCCTATCGCCTGTCCGTTCTTCCATCCTTCCATCGGTGGTACGGGACGAGGGCCGCGAGGGGTAACTCATCGCTTATGGATACTGATGACTCGCGCAATGAACTCAGACCGTGCTAAGGGTGGTAGCGGTGCGGTAAACCTGCTCCTGCTTTTCTCTTCCCTCGTCTTTTCAGACCCGTTCCGACCTAGCCTTCTTCTTCCTCTCGATCACGACCAGTTCCTCGTCCTCCGTTTTTCTCCCCCTCGCTCGCGTTCATCTTTCTTCTCGACCGCGGCGTCTACGCTCGCTACCGACCGATCCTTCGATAACATTTTCCCCCCTTCCCGCTCGCTGCTTCGGTTAACCCGGGGAGAAGCGCGATACGTCGTTGTTTCATTTCGTTTCGTTTCGTTTCGTCTCGTCTCGTCGAGAACGATGATTAGCTACCGCGCGCAAGGAAAAAACGTTGCGTAAGAAAATATTCCGATACCGCGCGTCCATTTTCGGTCCTTTCCACCCTCTCGGCGTCGGCCATTCGTTTCTATTACTTCGCGTTAAGGGAGAGCCGACCCGAGGTTAGATTTATTTTCACTCGACGGCTATTTTTTTATGGTCTCGCGTGCGCCCTGTGCGGTCCGGACAAGCAGAGGGATTTCAGGTTCGCGCGCTACCGAACGATCCTGCGTCTTATCCGTGTCCTCCTTTCGCGAACGTATGGAGTGGTCTTCTCGAGCAGCTCGCATAATAAACCCATAAACACCCCCCGGGTGACGCGAATGGGAGATTCGTGCGAGCGAACGGAGCTTCGTCCACCCTCGTAGAGACGCGGCGCGAGTAAACGACGGGAACACGCTTCGAGCTATAACCGGGGGGTTGTTTCGTGGACCCGACGCTGGTCACGCATCTCGCTTATAACGATCCGAGACGAGATATCGGGGGAACTCGACAGTCGTATTTTCCCAAGAGGAAGAAGCGACGATGTACCGGCGGGATTCGTGGCCGATTTTTTCGATCAGGTGGCAAAGCGTTAACGAGAGTTTCGACGCGTAAACTCGGAACGGAGACGAGACGACCTTGCGATCGCGCTAGGCGCGAGGCGAGAGGCAGCGAGGTGCATATGTTAGAGGTGGCGTGCGGCGCGGCGAGGAGAATGCATTACGTGGCGGATACTTACATAGTAAACAGCCAGGCGTGGGAGATACTACGGAGAAAGAAACGGAAAGAGAGGAAAATAAAAGGGGCAGAAGGAGTCGATAGGGAGTCGGGTGGTTGGAGGGGGACGAAGAGAAAGAGAGAATTCCTAAGCATCGGGAGCGCGATGCTTATACCTGTGGTAACGTTTAAGCGGTGGAGTAAGTACAAGACCTTGGCTCGCATCAAGGAAACAAACAGCTGGCGCGCGCAATATGAATTAAACATGCTGATTAATAATTAACAAGTTGCCGGCTCCTCGCACGCCCATACCGGTAGGTGGGTGTTCTATCCGCCTTTGTCTTCGTTTCTCCGGATACTCGCGCTCGCTCTTTCTCTCTTCGTTTTTCTCCGTTTTTTTCTTTTTGCCGCGTTACGAGGTAACGCGTACAGCTCGATTAAGCCTTACGATCGACTCGCCTGCGCACGCTAAAACAGCTGTTCGAGGTATCGCGTGTCGGTCGATTTAAAAACGCTTTCGACCCGAGCCCTCGTCGACGGCTCGCGCGGAAATAACGAGTTTCAGATTCGCCCGCGAAAATCGTCTCAGGTAGATCGGGTAGTTGTTCTAATTGTTCTAAAATCGTATCGCTGTAAGGAAGAGTAAGATGTTCGATTCGGTATTAGAATCGCGCGACTCGGAATTCGAGGGAAAGACGATCGGAGCGAACGGTCGGAGAGGAGAGAGAAGAGAAAAGAGCGCATCGTGGAAGAGAGCGCGTGGAAGTTGGCAGGATGAAACGGGTAACGGGTAAAGGGGCCCTCGCGCGGTCCGGTCGTCTCTTCATGTTTATTAATGTCCCGTACGTCCGTCTATCGATTCGTCGTTTCACTCTCGTTCCTCGCGAGATAATGATACTGACCTATGCCAGCTGTCGCGTAGCCGAGGGCTTAAGTGGCTTAACAACGTTGCGGATAGCTGAAACAACGATCGCTTCTCTTGACACATTGACTGAATACATTATTGTAAATGTCGCCGGCTGCGTTATCGGCCGCGTAGCCTACGATCCGAAGAGGAGGCTGTTGCGTTAACCCGTACCGACTGCCTGGGCATTTCGTGTCCCACGGAAAGCTTCCTTACGTAATTCCACCGAAACGGGGAACAATTTCGTTGTTTTCTACGAGAACGTTGCGCAATCGCTCGTCGCCGGGATGGCTCGAGAAACGATCTTATCCTCGACCGCCTTTCGTAATTGAATCGTTCAGTTTTCGATATCGAGTCGAGCAGCACCGAGAATCTCGTAACCGTGGTTCGTTAATCTTTTAGCGAGTTCGATCACTATCGAAACCGGCGTGTTCCAGCAATTACCGCGAAGAAAAGAAGAAAGTTCGAAATCTCGACTCCTTCCGATTGACCGGTTCCTTCCCGCGTCCTTCCCGCGTCCTCCTTGAGTCGGGTTGTTTCCATTAAAGCTCGCCGTTTCTGTTGGCCGTAGTTCATTAAATCGGCTGGAATCGGGGAGCGTTGCCATAGATGAACACGAAAAGATTTATCGCAAGATGGAGGATGACTAGTTGGTTTGTTCGGAGGGTCGGTCGGGTCGGTGTTATCCCCTCGTTTCGGAAGGAGAAACACGCGACTGTGTGCCGCGCGATTCCTGCACGCACATAAGGAGGTTCGCCATGCTGAGGATGGTAGTAGGGTGACGAGTTCAGGAAGTATAACCATAATAGGGAGAAACGATGGCGAAGCGAGCAGCAGGAGGGAAAAGCGAGGCAACCAACGACACGAGAGCCGTCACGCCGTTCCTGTACGGATTAATTAGCGATAAGGCTTCTAATGAGCGGCAGGTGAACCAACGAACGAATCGACGCGACGCTATGCCCGATCGTACCGCGACCGTTCCTCCGGCGTGTCTTCGCCGTTACCGACCGAAAAATTAACCAAAAATTACCGAGCGAAAAGTTTCGACAGTCGGATAAACGTTTCGTCGAGGTTTTCGATCCTTGATGCTAAATTATAGCGAACGATCGTGTCGCGCCGAGTTCTTCCAAGAGAATCGAGAGGCTGTTTCGCAATTGGCCGCTACGAGACCGGCCGAAAAGAAATAATAGCTGTCCAAGGAGGTAGTTACGGTGTAAGTGTGACGGTCGTTTGGTAGATATCCGAAGAGGACCTCGAAGTCACGTCCCGTGAATTGTGGGCCACGTGACAGAGGCGTGATCGAGGTGCGACGCGATGGAACAATGCCATCGGAGCTCTTCGAGGAGGAATGTCGCGCGCCGCGCCCATCTTTCCCTCTTCCATCTGTTTCGTTCGAGCACTGCGACAGCCACGGTACCTACTCGTTCGCTAATCGAGCCGATAAACATCGATATACGCTCACCGTTCATCCGACTTGTCCGTCTATCGTCGCTTACTTCGTACGCGCGTTTACCGTTTACCTGGCCGAAGCTGGCGCCTAACGGTATCGTCGACGTTCCCCGAGCGTTGCTCATTTTTTTCGACCTCGTCGAACAGTCGTCGATGTTTCGACCCTTTGGTCGAAACGATACCTTCCGAAAATCCGATCGTTCGCGCGTTCGTCGCCGATACAAGGTCGGTCGAACCGGTGGAACGATCGAAAGTAGGAAAAACTACTTTGCTAACTGATCGATTTTCGTACGATCCCGCTACTAATAGCTTTCTGTCAAAGTGTTACGATCGCTTTGGTCGAGGCGACTCGGTAGCCGGCAGTTTCGCTGGTCGAAGTGGAAACGCGATCCCGTTAGGCGCCAGCCTCGTTACCGAGCTGAATCGACTAGGGTCAAAGTGCCAGGACAACTAGACTTTGGTGCTCGAACTATCTCTAGTAAATAGAGCTATAGTAAATAGAACTATCTCCAGTTCTCGCTGCGAATATAATCGAAATACTATAGTGGACCCGGTGCGCATTCGTTGCTGCTCCAAAGTAGGCGTCACGCGCGTCATAAGAATGCGATAAGACGCGGCCATGGCGGACAATGCAAAGCCGTTCCGTTTATTCGTTCCATTCCGAGTGGCCGAGGGGGTCTGGCGGTGTTCGGCAACGCCGATACCCATACGCGACCTCTTCGAACAGGAGCGTCGCCCGCTTCTGACCTTATTCCGCTAAAACGCACGCGGCTCGCATGCTAAATTCGCGCTCGTCGTCGAGCGTGATCCTCCCGTCCGATCGGGTCAAGGCACCGCGAACTTCGTGCGTCCGACTTTACGTAAGATACCGGTCTTCGCGTTCGATTCGAAAGCGCCTCCTAGAATCGTGTATACTAGCGTCGTATACTAGCTTCGATCGAAGCTAAGTCCTAGTGTCTCGAAACCTAAAGAGGAACACTCGGCTTTTCGTTTCGGATTCTTACCGAGCGGGTATCGAATTAATAAAAGTCGTGTAGAGAGCGACGAAGAAAGGGGTGCCAGATGGATAGGAAAGACGAGAACGAAACAAGCTGGACCGTCTCCGGTAGCAGTTAGCGGGAAAATAAAATAAGGATGGAAGGAAATTAAAGACAGGAAAAATAAGTCGGCCCTTATCTCGTCCTCGTCCCGTTCCGTTTGGCCTATGCATATTCAGGAGGCTCGTTTCTCGGCTTTCCCTCCCCCTGGCAGCGTAAACTCTACGAGGCGGCATGGCATCCCTCCTGATTCTCGTGGAACCACGACGTGGTTGGTAGCGTGGTGCCACGCCAGTCACGGCACAGACTCGTTCGTACCACGGCCGGCTCTATACTCTATACTTACCTACGTCCGCCACCCGCTAATTCCCGAGGCTTCCTTCTTTAATTGCACCGCCACGATAATAACACCGTGTACCACTGTATCTCTGTATACAGGGTGTCTCGCTCCCGCCTAAGCCGAGCGTCCAAATTTATTTTCGCGATGAAACACCGCTCACCTTGAAACGACGCGATGTTCGCGATGACCTTGAGACGATGTCCACCGTTTACTTTTTTCGACCTTCGATACCGATCAAAATAATTTCTACGTTCGGGCGAAACGGGACACATCGTACGTAGAATCTTTTCTTTCGAGACAAGCGTTTTTCCTTCAAAGCGTTCGTTCGAATTAAACAAGCGATATCGCGTTTCTATTCAAGTTTCGTGTTAAGCGTCGAGTATTACGGGAGGAGTCGGTCGTTATCGAAGTGGCACGAAGGAAGTAAGGGATCAGGCTCGAGTCGGAAGCGCGTAAAATCGGCGTGGCGGGCAATTAGTATGCGCCCTGTCGCGTCGCGGTGCCCTGCGGGTTGTCCTTAACGCGCGACGACTCGTTGCGGCCAACAGAAACTCGCTTCCTCTTTCCCGCGATGGCCGATCAGAAAAAAAACGAATCATGAATATGCATCGCGCAGAGCCAGCCACGACCGTTTGCCGGCATTTCGCACCCGGCTGCGAGGCTCGGTCGGGTCATCCTGTATTGTGAACCGTACGACTGACGGCCGACGGCCGACGGCGACTGGCGAGCGCAGTTGCACTCGGACCTGCAGTTGTTCCCACTCACCTGTCGCGACACCATCTAACCTAACGTATCTAACCAACGCGTTTCGTCGATCGAGCCACACTTTTCACCGAGATAACGGTTCTTCCGTGTCTCTTCGTTCTTTTGTTCATTCTTTCGTCGCTTTCCTCGCTTTCCTCGCTTTCCTCGCTTTCGTCGCTTTCGTCGCTTTCCACGAGCAAGAAAATCTTAAACGCGTAACCTGCAATTCTTGTCGGCGATTAAAAACGTTAGTCGAATAAGATTTATTCGTTTACGGTGATTCTCCGAGTTAAGAAAATAATGTTAAAATTAAGTTACGCGACGATAAAGAAGCGAAATAAACGAGTTCGTGTTGGGGCGTGGAAAATAATAGCCCGGAAAATAGAGCAAGAAAGCATGCACGCGAACGATCGATTTGAAAGTAAATCGAAAGTAAGATTTTTCGAATTGAAAAACGTGGATAAAAATGCGAGAGCGATAGTAATCGATAGGGGAAATAATTGAAATTGAGTAGGTATTCGGTTGGGGAGTAAAATCGGGCCAGCAGGTAGGAGGTCAGCGACGGAGAGTTTATAAAAGGAGAAACGGCAGCAGTAGTGCCGTGTCGGTGAGGGCAGCCCCGCGGCAGGAAGGAAACGCGAAATAAATACAGCGTGGCAAGGGGCTGAGGGCGAGGAAGCGGCATGCGGTGGTCTCCGGCTAAAGTCCGGGACTGGAACTGGAACTGGACGGTAGTCCGGCCAGAAAGATACATATTTTTAAATATTTTAGTCACGGTTCGCAATCGCCTCGTCACGCAGCCTTGCCACCTACTCGCTGCTACCCATTACGTACCTGCTACTTTGCTAGCTACGTGGCTGGGCATTACCGTGGCGCAACGCGGTGCAGAGCGGCATACCTACGCCACATCACCTTCTCCGCACCTTGCCACGCAACCCTTCGCCTCCCTCTTTACTTTCCTCTTTACATTTTTATTCTTTTCTTTTCTAGTAGCACGTAACTTGCCACGGACCTTCTTCGTCTTCTTCTTCTTCTTCTTCTTCTTCTTCTTCTTCTTCTTCTTCTTCTTCTTCTTCTTCGCGTAACCATGGACAATCACGAGCTTTCGTGGAAACGCGTCGATCGACCCAGTAGAATCGCGTACAGGGTTTCTAACTATGCATCCGGTTAATTGAAAAGCTCTAACTAGTAATCGGAACTAATCGGAAATACGACAGTATTGCGAGATTAATTAACCAATTTTCTCCTTCGATATCGTCGCGATTCCTAAAGTTTTTGCAAAGGTGTCAGTATATCGATAATCTACTGCGCGAGCGGTGGAAATAACGCTAAAAATTTTTGATGTTTTTACGATAGTTGTAGCGTTCAACTGGAAACAATTATTTCCTCGATTAAAATGTAAGATAAATAACGTTCTTTGCCGACATTTTGATATCGTAGAGGATCCAGTTTGTCCGTAGGTTCGAACGCGTTTCCGTTATTGGCAAAGCGATAGGCGATACTCGGCATTGAAACAGCTTTTCCTTGCACGCTTCCCGTATAATCTACTCGATGGATGAAAGATAATTATCGTCTCTCGTTTACGATTGTTTGTCGAATCGTTTCGCGAACGATTATAGAGGGTAATCGACGTATCGAATACGCGTACGAGCGCAGTTTGCATTCGAAATTTGCTTAGCACGTGGGTTTCCTTAACGCGTAAAAATGAATCGAACGCAAAGGAAAGAAGGCTCGCATTCCGGCAGGACAGTCGACGTTCGACGAACGATATCGATCGTTGTTCGTGGCGAGTTTACGGCTCGTGCGTTCTCGTGCTTTGACAATGAGTGATCTGGTTTTAATGAAGCGCGGCAATTATCGCGCATAGCGACGCGATGCATTATTCATGCCGCTTCGGCTTATCTCGTTTTATCTATTACACGGATACCTTTGCTAGTAAGATGTTTACGATTTCGCATTGCGTTCGTCTTATTTTGCCAGTTAGTTTACTAACTAACACGCCGAATCGCGCGAGGAATCGATCTGATCTTTGGCTGATCGAATACCTTCGTGAAACCTTAATATGCGGAACGACGAGCACGAATTAGGAAACTAATAAAACGTTCGTTTATACATATTTATTTGTTGTTCCGTTACGCGAACGGATCTTTTCGATAAACGAAGAAGCGATAGTAAAATTTCGAGGGCATCCAAGTAGCGGAATGAAACTAATAAAAATTCTTGGTTTCTAGACAATGTCAAGAAAAAAAGCGTTGTCTTTTCAGCTCGATCGGTAGCGGAAAAAGATTTTTTTTTCCGAGCAAAATATCAGTGCACGTGAGTCGTATTTAATATTTTGTCACGCGTCCCCGGGTCGGTTCGTTTCGTCCGTTCCTGATCGAAATCGCTGCTGGAAACGTACTCGAGCTCTCATTATTCGAACGAAACGCCGCGTCATCGCGTCTCGCGCGGCTGCCCCGTTTATCCGAAAGCGGGCGCGGCGTTTAATTAAAACTCGACGGGATCGGGATGAAAAATTAATTCGGTCACGTAACGATGTAAAGCAGCGATCGCTATTGCATCAGCTCCGCTAATTATTACAAAACGGGAGGGCAAAAATTCGCTGGTTTATACCGCGAACCCGGCGAGCATAAATATTTCAAACAAACCGAAGAATTTATACGCGTCTCGTGAAACGACGACTCGACGCTGCGGAAAATTGTCCAACAGTAATTTCATACGAGTTTGTTTATTCGTTCGTTCTTTCGTTCTTTCGTTCTTTCGTTCTTTCGTTCTTTAGCGCGAATATCGCAAACACGCGGCGCGACAGAGGAGAAGAGGAAAGAAATAAAAAGAGGGTAGGTTCGACGGCAAGCGGTTCCAGCGGAACACGAATCGAGAACGCAGAAAACAATGGGGGCTGGTTGGAGAATCTGTCGCGAGTCTGTGACCTTATAAGCACGCGGTGGACCTCGAGAGAGGAGGATTATTCGAGTGGTAAAAAGTACGTTGAAAAGGGAACGAAAGAAAGAGCGACACAGAAATTCGAAAATGATCATTTCCGAGAACGCTTTGTACGCTCTGCGAACGAACTAGACAACGCTGACGTTTCGTAATAACAGAAAATACGTACGAGTCGCGAGGAATTTGTAAAGTTTTCTCGGGGATCGTTTCGTTGGAATCGTCTGTTACGATTAGGATCGAGTAGGAGAGTACAGATGTCGAGGGCAACGTTTCTATTATCTCGGTTGTTAAATTTAATATCGGTATAATCGAGTTGGTGGATCGTAAAACGAGTACTGGTTCTCTCGGTGTACGCGATAACGATGATCACCGGGTAAAATAAATCGTAACCCGCATTGTCGTTCCGTCGTAATTAATTCTCGAACGATGCTTCATCTTGGCGCGAACCTAACCTAGTCCTTTTAAGTATGTACCCGGTTGGATCTTGCGCGGATTCCAAGAACGGTCGCGAAGAACACTGGTCTGACACGAATTTAACGAGTAGACGCGTGATTAAGGGGTGGCACGGCTGCCACGAGCCGAAAGAAACGGTGAGCTTCGTAGAAAGGGGGGTGGTTGGTGTTGGCGGTGTTGGCAGAAGTAGAGGCCGATGTAGCTACGGGGGTGGTTGGGGTGGAAACGAAGGCAGCGTGGCTGGAAAAATGCGAGCCTCCGTCTCCCCGCATATATTTCCATACATCAGCCCCGTCCAAGTTGAGCCGGAGCGAGTCGGAGCGAGCCGGGAGCAAGCTGGAGCGAGCGGAAAGAGCGACCGACCGGTCGAGCCACCGGCTGGAGACTGACGACCGCGGGAAGAAGAGGAGGACCGCTGGATAAGGGGAACCAACGGAATAAATCCAACTAATTAGACGAGGAAAAACCGCGGATTAATTACCCGTCGTCTTCGTCTCTTCTTCTTGCGCCCTCCTTCCGGTCGGTTCAAGCGTGGAAAGCGATTTTTCATCGCGCCGCGCCACCACGAATTTACCACCCGTCCAAACTTCCTTCGGTAACCGATCGATATTTTCCTCGAAAGAAAAGGCCGACTTAATGTTATCGTAATAACATTCTTTCGTTCGTTCGTTCGTTCGTTCGAATCGTTGCGCGTGCGAAGGAGAGATTCGCGAAATGCAAAGCAGCTCGAAGAAAAAATAGGGTAACAGTCGAAGAGCTTTGGACCGTCTACGTCTACGCTGTACGCGGTCCGTGTACGCGTACGCACACAAACTGCTAAGCTTTTCCCGCGATTCCGAGTGTTTGCGAGCTGTTCGAAAGCTCTCCGGCTCCAGGAGGGTTCCAGGAGGGATCCAGGAAGCCGGTGGCGGGAGACGGTAGCAGCGCGACGATAGGAGGCTGAAATGCAGATTTCGCGCGACTCTCGAGCCTCGAAAGCGTCTCTTCGCCCCTGCTTACCTACCTCCCTGTTTGCTCCGCTCTCGCGCCTCCGTCTTTCGTCATCCACCCTTTTCGCTCGACTTCACCGTTTCTATCTTACTCTCGGATTTACTCGACGCTTCGTACGTTTCGGACAGCGAAACTCGCAACGTCGCGGGACCACGAAATTCCGCGGATAGGAGAAAGAGGAGCTCGACGAACAGAGGAAGGTCGAAAGTGGAAGAAAAGAGGTCGCGGCGTTGCTGGCCAGGGCCAAAGTGATCGATGGCGTTGGCCTTTATCTCCGCCACCCTCGCAACCCCTGCCTAGCTCCCGTGGTAATTCATCATCTCGGTCTGTTTTTCACTTACTTTATATGCAACATATTCCGTAATTTTTATTCAGTCAACCGGCCGCCCCGTGCAGCAACCCCTAGCTCGGGCCAGCTCGTAAAACAACGAAGCTGCCTCCGTCGGCGGAGCATCCTCCGACATCCAGCGACGGAGCAGAAAAGGAGGGTGATTCGAGAGAGCTACGTAGGACGGAAGAAAGGGCGCCGCCGTTCGCGTTTTCTTTCCTCTTCGAGAAGCTTCGCTCGCAAGGTCCGAGGGGTTACGCAAGCCGCACTCTATATGCTAAAGAATCTCGATATGGAGATGCGGCTGGACTCATCCCCGACCGGTCAGTTTGATTTATTGGCTCGAAATCGGCCACGCTAAATTTCGGGGAAAATATGCTGTCCCAGGCGGCGCTTCCCGTTACCGGCGTCCACGTTTTCCACCGTCATTTCCATAAAATGAATTATTAGACCGACGGATACGTCGTTGGACGCGGCAGGTCGCGCGACGCGCGTAACTCGGATTTAGCCTTTGGGCTCGCGAAGCGAAAAGCACCGTTCGACGATTTGCCGTCGAGTCGTTATCGAGAAACGGTCCGTTTCGGCCCGGTATTTTTCCGGCGAGCGACGCAACGTTCCCCTAATTCCGTGCGAGAGCGGAACGGTTCCACGCTTCCGTCAGCCATGTCGGCGTCGCGAAAGCATCTGACGCGGCTTCGGGCCCTGCCTCCTTTTAGATCGTATCGCGGAGGTCACGGTGCTTATGTACCGGTCGCTAACATATTTTTAAGTACCGGCGATACCGTCTACCGGCGGTGTTGTCGGACACGGACACCGAAGCGAACGATACCGTGGTGGACACCGGCGAGTCTGGCCCTTCGTAATTCGTACGCGAAGCCTGCACGCGCTACACGCTCGCCAACGAGATGCCACCTGTCGCGCAAGGTGTTCCCGAACTCTTTTCTACGCAAACTTCCCCGACGATCCTTAAAATCCCCTCTTAATCACCGCGGTACAAACACGACACGGTTCGGACTCGTAGTCGGCTATCGATTTCGCTCCTCATCTGCTTTACGCCATTCAAATTGTCTAGAAACAATTAGACCGATTAGCAAAATCTGAAAAACGAATCGTAAACACGCGAAATACCGTCTTATCGATCCGTGTACGCAAGCACGACGTAATGCCACGCAATTAGGAACTTAAAATAAAGAGTGTTCCCTCATTTCGAATAAATTTTCGAATTTTTCGGATATTCGACCGAAAGATAAAACGAAAAGTTGCGTCTATTGCATTGACTGTTTGGTACTTGAACGATCGTAAAATTTGCTGACTATAAAGAAGCGTCGTAAAATGAAGATACTAGCCGCGAGCTAATGTACCGGAACGATTTGGCTAGAGTCCTTTTAAAGGGACATACGGAAGATTCCCACGCGGTCGAAACTGCTGAATAAATAATTGCTGGCACGTCGCGAGTATTAAGAGATCGCGAAATAATTGAAATCGTATCGGTCGAAAGGAATCGGCCGTTGGACGTGGCGCGATAGAAATGAAAAAAAGAAAGAAAAGTACCGCGATGCGAGCGAGCGAGAGCAGGTGAAACGGTTGCGAAGGGGAGCAGGTGGACCAACGATGTTCGACGTGTGCCACGAGCAACGGTGCTGACCTCGAGACTCGAGACCGCGGCAATCGGAGAGATCGTAGGGAAGTCGAGAGTCGGTTGCAGCTGCGCTTCGTCGCTCGAAGACGCGCGAACGAAGCGTAGATCGCGCTCGTACGCGTAACGTTTACGTTGCATCCGCGAGGACAGATTAAAGCTCGCGGCGGCCTTGCACGTGTCACCCGACTGTCGCGCTAATTCCGATAGTACGTTTCTAATCGATTCAGATTTAAAATAAGTACAGACGAGTCGAGTAGCGAGAAGCTTTCTTAGAATTACATCGTACGAAATTAATTAGAGGAGCAACTTGTCCGAATCGTTGAACGCGTTCGAACGCAGGATCGGGACGAAATCGAAAGATGGCATCTCGCAAGCGGTCCGAGCTCGAAGAGTAAAAGAAGGATCGGTTCCCGGGTTTCGAGGATTCCCGGGATAAAGGAATAACGTCTCCCAGATTCCTACGTTATCGCTGGGGTAAGAGAGAGTTTCTGTCCGGTAGAAGGCGAGCAGGGTGAATCGAGGATACGAACCCTGGCAAGGCAAGTAGGTTTCTGCAAGCTCGCTCGCGGTTCGTTCCGGCGCAGACTGGCGGAGCTTTCGCGGCAAGCAGCGCCTTGCCTTGGCAACTTCCGGCAGCTGGCTTCCCCGCGAACCTTGCCCGGAACCGCAGTTCCGGGGCAAGTAGCGCTTGGCGGCAGAATCCCTTCTTTATCGGCGCGGTATGGCGCTCCCAGGACGCGTCGCGTCGCGCCAGCTCGCATCGCGCCGTCTCCTCCGCGTCCGCGCCGGAACAGGAGCAACGGAGAGGAATAGTGGAGAAGAGGGAAGAGGAGAAGGCGGAGAGGAAGTCGACGACCGGCGTCATAAGGAGATATCGCGCACGATATAGCCGGTTACCGCACGGTGCACGGCAGCCGTATACCCGTTAACGCACCGCCAACGTGTGCCGCTGTCGTACCAATTAATCGCCGGGAGATCCTTATCGCCATGGGATGTTTTCAGTCACGGCCTGCACTTTCCGCGCTCTCTGGCTTCTCCGTCCCGACGCGACGCGCGGCACCGATGCGATACGATGCGATGCGATGCGATGCGATACGATGCGATGCGATGCCATGCCCGTTTTATCCGTGTCTGCCAGTTCGTCGTTTCTCTCTACGCCTCAAACAGCGATCTTCCTTCTCGCTCGCAGGAAATTGGCGCTGTTGGAAAAACTCGGGGCACTCGATAACGGCGTCTCCGCTTTTATTTCTCCCACGAAGCGTATCGGGGAACAGCCGTGAAGACATTAATTTTCTATTAGTCGCGCGATCATCGCAACACAGGAAAGACGGCTCGTTAAGCCGCCTCGAAACCACCGACTATCTCTCTCTGGCTGTCTGAATTTCAAAGTAACGAACCCAAAAGGAAAAAAATAGAAACGAAACGAAATTACGAAAGAAACGTTAACGTAAACTGCCGCTTGTTCGGTAGCTTCGAAGGAACGTCTTTGCCGAGTCTACACGTATCTCGTATAGTTTACCGAATGGAAGGCGCGATGCGAAATGCGGGTATGCAGAAAGCGTTAAAACGCGTCTTAAATTCGCGCGCGTGCTGCAAGTACGGCAATTAACCGGTCGCAACGCGTTGATAAGGGAAATATAGCCCGTTTTCAACCGAACGCAAAAACGTTTTTTACGTTACCAGCTGTTCGAAACGTTCGACCGTGTTCAGGCATTTCGTGTCGTTTACAACGACTCGAGCGGACAGAGTTAGGATGCTCTGTAGAAAGCGTACGTTTCGAACAGTTAACCGTATAAAAGCGAGATATAGAAGCGAGATATAGAAGCGAGATATAGAAGCGAGATATAGAAGCGAGAGACGGATAGGAAAGGGAAAAAGCAGCGTCGTCGTCGGCGGCGGCGGCGGTGGCGAAGCAGGCATGTACCGAGTATCCACGTAGCTCGGTTCTCGCATACTCGGAAACATGGAACGGTCCCGTCCCGTGCCGTCCGATCCATGGGAACGTCGTTTCGTATTCCGCGTAAGCGTCTCGACGCGACCTCCCCGTGTGTGAATGAAATTCAAGGTAGGTCGTCGGTCAGTCGGCGCGGGTCGGACGAGATATCTGGCTTGTCCTTGCCCCGCTACCGCGCGCGCTCCTCGTGCCACGAGGACGCGGATCGACGCGGACAAGATCGATACGCGCGCGTCAACAGGATACGCGAGGACGTGGGAAGACGTCGCGCGGTCTAAAATCGGTCACGACCGACTCTTTCTCGTCCGCTCTCGTTAGCTTCGTCTCCTTCTTCCGATACGTCTACGCCGGTGTTTCGGAAGAGTTTCGCGAGCGAACCAACCGAAAGGCTGAGACGCTCGCGGGAATCGAGGAAGGTCGCGTCGAGTAGAAAAGCGACAAGAGCGGCGACACCGATAGCGTCGGAGAAAGGGAGAGCGAATCCGGAGAAAAGGGAAAGAGCGGTAGGGCTTGGAGGGGTGGACGGGGCACGGAGAGAGGGCAGCACACAGGAGGAAGCAGCGGGTGATTGATTTTTGTCGTGGCTTTGCCTGACGCTATCCGTTATATCCGCGATTGTGCGGACCTGCAGGGGGACTCCCGACGGGTCCGCGCGGTGAAGCGGCGAAGCGGCGAAGCGACGACGGCGGGCGTCGCGACGCTATCCACCGATTGGCGGTTGCCGTCCCCAGGGGGCGGCGCTAATCACCAGACCGTGCAGCACCGCGAGTCTCTCTACTGCACTCGCCTCGAAAGCACTCTACCGTGCATCGGTGGCTCCGATCTATATACACTCGCCGACTCTACCACCACGCGCGACTGACCCGTACCTACGCGTACGCCACGGACACACTCGTCTCGTTTCTCCTCTCCTCGCCCGAGTCTCTCGTTGTTTCGCGTTGCGTTGCGTTGCATTGCGTTGCGTTGCGTTGCTTCGCGTTCCGTTGCATCGCGTTGCATCCTCGTCGTCCTCGCGACCGCGCACCCTCCACCGACCGACAGGATGTAACCGACGACTATGACGACGGGAAATGGAATCGCCACCACCGCGTCCCCTTTTGCCGACTCGCTCTCTCGTTCGCCACGCAGAAGCTGCGATCAAAGAAACACGAATATCGTGAGAACAGTTTTTATCCAAGTTTCGACGACGCTTTCTTCGAGAATATATTTCGAAATTAGTTAATTCGCATATTTTCGAACATTTGCTATGAACAGATAGCGTCGATTAAATTCGTCGAGAGAAACGACGATCGCGTAGGTACGAATTTCGTTCGTGCAGCAGGTTGCGAGCAGAATCGTTGGTAATTTACGATCGCGCCTATCGTCGAAGACCCGTTCGCCGCTCGCGATTCTCGACTCCCACGTTCATTCGCGATCGAACGTCAGATTGAACCGCGGATTTCTCAGCGTGTACATCCCTCGCTATCTCGAATCTTATCTCGCGTATCGGCCGCGGTCCCCGACTATACGCGATGCTCGCTTCAACCGCGTTTTATTCCCACCGATCGCGATCGTTCGTTCCACGCGAACCAGACCGACCCTATGCTCGTCTCCCCTCGTTTCCTTCTTCCAGCGACGGGATTAATTTAATGGTCGTTTGAAAATTCTCGATCGTCGCTCGAACAGTACTCCCGGGTATACACCTGTACCTGTTCTACTCGCTGTAACGGACGAACGAACGACCGGATAATTGTAACTGCGCGCACCACGATTAACGCGCTTTAACGTTTTTTTACATTCTTTAGCCGCGTACCTTTCAACCGATCTGAACGATCTAAACGAGCCCTGTTCTTAACTTTCGAACCAAACTATATACTTTTACAGTCGTAATAACGTTGTGTCTCCCTCGATGTTACGCGTTCGATACTTTCACGGGTTCATTACAGTTTACATTCGCGGTTCAACTTTCGAGCCGTTTCACGATAAAGCGCGTTCGCGATGTAATCGCTCGCAACGGTTCAGAATCGCGTAAACGGATTTCCCTTACCTTCGGAGACATCCCGAGCAGGTTAATACGCGCGACGTTAAGTGACTCGTTCGTTCTCTACGTCGATATCGTACGTGTCCCTTGTCCACGATCGCGTTACTTCTTTCTACCTTGATAAATTTATCCGTCCAGCTTAACCTACTATTATATCTATATCTGTACGAGTAAGTTGTTCCAGTAAGTAATGGAATCTATCTATTAGCGTAAAGACGATACGCTAATCCGTGCATTTTGCGAAAGAGAAGCGGTAGGAAAGGATCGCGAAGCGGCCAGGACACGCCTCGACCGATTCGCTCGGTCGAGTATCCCGGTTGGAAGTAAAGCGAAACGAATCGTGGCGGTGGCGGATCGATTCGACGAAATATTAAATTATCGTCGTCCAACGAGTCCGGCTAGCAGCAATATCAAAAGATATCGCGGTTTGTAAATACTTGTAAATATCTGCGCTCCATACACCAGTTCGTCGCGCGTGACCCGACTCTCTAATTTATGACAGCAACGCGCCGCGAGTTGAATAGAGATTGGCAGAGCTCGCGGCGCAACTACATATTTCCAGTTCTCGAAACGTTGCTGCTTTTCTCTGCGAACGTACCGTTAAAGCTCTACCCGTTAAACGACGAAGCTCCGGCTCGGTCGCCTAAAACACCGAAACCGATACCCTAACGGCAACAATCGGATATTCTCTCGAACGAAATATCATGGACGCGCCGGCGAAAAGAGTTCGGTACAGTAGCTTCGATCGATCGTCGAACGAATATTCGGACATCGAAATTCGGCAAGTTGAATATTTAGCCGGCTGAAAATCCGGGGATTCGAATATACCTTCCTCGTTCCGTTCGAAGGCATAAATCTTGATATTTATTAGAACGCAAAATTTCATATTTCCTCTGGCGACATTCGGTAAATTTCACCGCGTTCGGCTACTTGCGGCCCATTCGAAACAACGACCGCAAAATATCCCATTGTTGGCCAACCGAGGCAATTGCTCGACCGTTTCCGGTTCCGAGCCAGAACCTGGCGTTCTCACGAGGAGCTTGATTTACGGCAGCGTGGCAGCGACGACAGGATCGTCCGAGGAAGAAGTCGAAAAGTACAGGAAGATACGGGTTACCGTTGGCTAGCGCACGAGGAAGCCGGCATGGAAGGTTCGTTCGCGAGACGATAAGCCACCCGCGGTGATTTACGAGGTTTCGCGCGCACCGCGATTCCACCGAATCGGGGAATCGGTTGCGGTCAGCGTCGCGTCGCCGAACGCCCGGCGACGATACACCGTTCGTCACCGGTGCACTTGATAAAGCCTGATAAATCGCGAGTAAAACGGAGCGATAACATCGTGAACGACGACGGCGAAACCGGAAGAGGCGGAGGAGGCGGAGGAGAGTAGCGGAGCAACCGGAAAGTGGAAGAAGCCGGTGTCGCGGGCGTAGGTGAAACGACGCGTCGCGTCGCGTCGCGTCGCGTCGTGGCGGAAAGAAGGGAAACAGGAGGTAGAGGTCGTCGCGGCCTCGACGAGCGGCGGCAAGGGACGCGAAAGGGAAGGTGGGGGTTGCTGGTTGCTTCAGAGAGGGAAGTTCGGGGAAGGGAATCGCGGCAGAGGAAACGGTGTCGTCGCTCGGTCGAGACGAGAGCGAAGAGAAGAGAACCGCCGCCGACAGGACAACGTAGGAGGGACCAATGGACATGCGCGGGTGTGCCGCGACACCACGGCGACCTTCTGGCCACCTCCAGAAACAAAATGGCTACCGCGCCTCCTAACCTCACCGAGAGATGGCGATAGAACCTTCTCCCTCTCGGACACTTTACGATCGAGAGCTTCTCGTTAATAGTCAAAGTCCTTCGGATCCTGTCCTTTCTCCGTTCGACCCTATACTTTCTCCGCTGATTTCCGCTTTCGTTCGCGCGTCGTTTAGACCGATGTTTAGACCGCTTATGAACGAGATCGAAGTTAAGTTGCCCTCGTTCCACGAAATTCTGTCTAATAAGAAGCGCGGCGATACTCGCGAATCGCGATTAATCGATGGAACCGCGCGCGGTATCTCACGGATCGTAATACGTAAGACGGCTGTAAATATCGCGAACGTGAGCTGTAAATCAGAGCGACGAGCGCAGGGAGCGTTGGTTGAAACGATGACGCGCGAGGACAGGTGTTTCGTTCAGAACGGTCGACTGTAGCGTGCTTGAGGTAACGAATCCGAATGCGGTTACGGTCGATCGGAACGAATTACGTAGCAGTCGCCCAGGTATTTAGGTAGAACTAAAAATAATAACACCCGCGACTAAATAAAATTCAACGTTTAAAGCCGATCGGACCCGCATTTTCTCCGTAAATTTCGCTCTTCGATATCTAGCGTTTTAACGGGCGCGCGCGAAAAGAGGTTTTTACTCGGTCAGCGATTTTCGTTCGAGCCGAAGATAAGACGACGAAAGAAAATCGAAGGCAAGAGATTGGTCCCGTATCGGGAATCGTCCCGGAGCTAATCACGCCTCCCAATTACGCGTTCGATCCAGAAGACGGCTCGGGACACTAGCCTCGTGCACGGTCCGTGAACACGGCAACGACAGATAGTCGTTCGATACGCGGCGTTAATTTGTCGAAAGCGTTCGCGTCAGCGCTCCAGTGAATATCATTTGAATGCATTAAGCCTGCTGCGTACACGCGTTTGCGTAATTGCGTGGACATCGACCGACATCGACCGCCTCGTGTCGAATATCCAACGTTCCTCGAGATCGTCCTCGAGTCGAATCGTTCGAGTCGAGTCGAAAAATGATCGCGCGCTACTAGTCTCGATGGTTGAGAGCACGCGACACGCGAAACGACAAACGACGGGAACTCGAAGAGGAGAGGAGGCCCGACGAAACGGTTCGAGACAGTTTGGAGATCGATCGATTTATGAGGCGAGGGAGGCAGGCCATATTTCTGCGAAGCGTCTGTCGGGTTTTTTCCGTAGAGAAGACGTTGGGCAGAGGTTCGCGAATCGAGTCTGCCGGAGACATTGATTGGCGAGCGACGGGAGCCGAGGCACGGCGCGGACCATCGCATCGCGTCGCGTCGCGTCGCGTCGCATCACATCGGTCGGTAGTCGCTCGGATGTTTTTAGGACGGTGGATAGGAGGCAGAGCTCTCATGCATATTCAACGGCACTCTCAACTCCTCCGTCACAGGAGGGAAAGAACCACCCCCGCCTGCCCGTCGCGCCTCTTAGGCACCCCTGCGAAACGCGTTCCGAGAGAAAGAGACGGAACGAAGACGGGGCGATAGCTGGTGCCGGTGCTCGGATAGATAGATGGGGACGCGAGGAGAGAGAAAGCCGACAGAAACCGAGGGAGAGACGGCACACACCGTGGTTGCTGAAAGAGGAAAGGAATCGGTCGGGCTGGCTGCTTCACGATTTCCTTCATATCCCGCGTCGGCTTTTGTCGACGCTCCAAGATAACCGGCGGACGACCTCCAGCGATTTCACGCGCTTCCGGATACCGCGTTCGCTTCGACCTTCGCTTCGACATTCGAAGACGAAGCTCGATCTTGATCGATGTTTCTTCGATAATCCATGGACGAACAAAATGACTCGAACTGACCTCCGACGATTCGAAATTGGCGAGACGAATCTGACCGCGCGTAAAGCGCTTAAACGATTTTTCTGCTTATTTACGATCTCTTGGTCTTTTTCTCCTCTTCTCGGTTTCTCGCTCGCGTGACGCGTTAAAACGCGGATACGCTCGTAAAGCGGAAACCCTTAGGGAGGTTAGAAAGGGTGCGCGAATCGTGCCGGATGATCCGGTGGGTTCTCGCACGGTCGCGAGGATCCGTCGCGAGGAAGAAAAAAAATACGTGGAAAGATTCGACGAGCCGGTAGCAAGAAGTCGTTCGGTTACGACGGCGATAAATTCCAACGAAGGATTTCGCGGTTGAGAACTGCGAACGGTTCGGATGTTAGAGGAGAGAGACGGAAGACCGTGGCTTTTCCGGGGATTGATATCCCTCGTCTTCCCCTTTGATATCCACCCCTGAAGACGTTCGAGTTTCTCCCTTGTTCTAGTCGAGCCGATACGACGCGACGGCCCCTGTTCGCGAATCAACACGGATCGGATGGGACCTGTTTACGCCGCGGTGCGATCATTTGCCGAATTAATTGTTTCCTTCCGCGTCTTCCAGCCTTTCTCTAACCCCACTCGCCGTCGAACGACGCGCAAAAAGCTTCGCCGCGGAGAAGACTCGAGTTAACGACGGCGAAGGATCGGTAATTTGTAAGGAGACGTTTCACCCGGGGAAAGCGAGAAGCGTCTTCTTCGCCGTTTTCTCGAGGTAGGCGTGACGGGATCGTTAACGAAAAAGCAAAGACCGTGAACGCTCGCACGAATCGATTCGGCGATCGAAACCCGCGTCCCGTTAACCGCTACGAATCTCTACGACGCCCGCTACTCGCGCACAATGGCTCATTGTACATTCAAATTCGATAATCGGTTTTCTCTCGGAATTGGTCCACGGTCGGCTAGACCGCGTTGCGCGAGATCCGCTTCGAGCGCACGCCTACGCGAGTTCGCGTACAGACTTTTACCCTTGCGTAATCGTCCCGGAGGAATCGCGGCGTTTGTCCGTTCGAAAGAACGTATCGTGAGCGCGTTTTATCTCGGCCGGGACACTTTGTATCCCTTCTTCGAATTTAAACCATGTTTAAAGTTTCGACTTAAAAACCATACGCGAAACGCTTTCGAAAGCGAAAGGAGGACCCCGAAGAAATTCCGTTCGCCGTTCTTTCCCAAGGAGGACTTGTTGCTCGAAAACGGCGTAGATTCGGTGTCGATTTCGCGATTTCCAGCGTCCTCGATTCTCGGCCGCGAAGGAAAAAAAGCTGGAAGAGCGTAAACGAGCGGTTGAGTAGTCGCAGAAGGGTGGAAGAGAAAGAGAAGATGGCGGGAGGTTTGGACGCGAACGAAACGGAGGACAAGATGATGGATGGTAGGTCTCCTCCGGCGTTGGCCGGGCTACGCGAACCGAGGGCGTCCCGACGCTGACGACGATGCTGACGCTAATGAGCAAAATATGAGGCGCCACCCCCTCCCTCTTTCGTTCCCTGGTTACCAGAGCCCGTTGTGCCGCCCGACACCCTCCTCGATTCCATCCGTCTCTGCTCTCCTTCCTCTCCTCTAACCCTCGACCCCAGGTATCGATTGTCGTTGCGCGTTCTCCGAAAGAATAAGAAGACGCCGAACGTCGTCGACGCGACGGAGGGCAACCCGGAACGAAAACAAGACGATCTATCCGGCTGATTACTTTCGCCCATCCCCTCGCTCGCGATTCCCGTCTTTCCACCGACTCGATTCTCTGCTTCCTGCTCGCGAAACCGATCGACGACCCCCGCGCGATGCTTCTTACGAGTTTCGGAAAGTTCTGGGCTTCGTTATCGCTTTTCGGCACGGAGCACAAACTTTCGCGCGCACTGATCGAAAGCTTATCCACGATCGAAAATTACACCGATCGAGATTGACGAACATATTTACGGAAACTAGCTGAACGAGATCTTTCTTAATTAATTATCGAACCTTCGAAATTTACTTTTCTCTCTACGGTTCTTTAACGAACTTTGCCCCAAAGTAAAAGTGAACTGGCAAGATTTTTAGATATTTAGATTTTCGACAATAAAATCTTTCATTAGCGCGCACCGCGTGTGCAAAATCGACGTATACCGTATCAAATAATTGGAAGATTCGAATCGTTCTGGTCGGTAGCCGAAAGGTTTTTACAATCGGTAGCGTACTTTTTGTCGTCTGTTTTTGAAAACGTATGTTTTCGGAAGGTGAATTTCCGCTGGAAAATTTCACTTATAATCCGCGGAACGTCGCTAAGGATCGATAGGTCGAAATTGTATAGGCGATATAAATTTGAAGCGAGGACAGAGAAGGGGGTAGAAAGCGCGATTGGTCGGCGCGGATCGGAACGATGCGATGGTTGCGGTCGCCATCAGCCACCTACTTTCGCATGAAATCCGTTTTTAGCGACAGATCGTAAAGCGATTTATGTGTACGAGCGGCTGTAACCGGCGATAGTAAACGGTAAACGCAGCCGGTGCTCGGCTCGAACCCTCGCTTCGCCTCGAAGCGAGCCGAACGGAGCGGAGCGCGCGGTTAGTTGCCGCGTAAAGGACTTTATTACCCGTACCAGCTCGCGTGCCACCTAGTTACGCTTCAATAGAAAAATCATAAACAGCCTTTTTTATTTCGACGAGCGAACCCTTTGCCACGTTTCGCTAACGTTTCTCCTCTTCCATCCGCGTTCCCGCGTCAATTGTTCGTCGCTCAACAGTACATTCGCTAATTGCGAGAACATCCGAGACTCCCTGTAAAGCTCGACGAGCACGTAACGCGACAATTAATTTCATTTTTCGATACGAATCTAATCGAACGACGAAAACAGTTTGATCGATTCTTGTCGTGGTTTTCCGACATCGAACGATTATCCGAAACAATTTCGTTCGAATTAACGAGCTACGCGAAAGAAAAGTTTTTTCATCCACAAGGAATTTGTTATAAATTTCGTTAACCGACGAATGATCGATAATTTATGGATAATCGATAGGCAGCGTCTTTAACTCGAAGCCCGTTTTATCGTCGCGAGGTCCCTCGGTAACATCGTCGTAAATGCAGCGGGCAGTCAATGCCGTAACCCACGCGCGACACGAATCGCGTGGGATAATGCGGCTCGTAAAACAGGTTGTTGCGTAACAGAAATTCTAAGCGTTTGCGGTGGCCGCGACGCTCGGTCAAGCAAACGCTCGGTATCCGCGCGGAGTATTTCAGCTTCGACCGGCAGCGATTCCTCTCCACCCGTTCACGATCGATAAATCATCGCTTCATTTCCATCGAATCGTCCGACGTCCGGCCGACCGATTTCCCGGATGCGTTCCCGATCTCTCGCCTTCCCGGAACGGAACGCGACTTCGCATTCGATTATAAGCTCGCCGTCGAGACGCTCCGTAGTTGCTCGTTCGAGCGATCAGGGCTTTAGATTTTTCGAAAATCCAAAGTGTCCATTCTCGCCGAGACTTTTCCCAAGGTGGGGAAATTCGCTTTTCTCCTGGCACACTCGCGCGGCCGATATATTTAAAGGCACTCGTGCCGCGCATGCAAAGGACGCGTAGGCGAACGGTTTCTATTCAGCGCGCGCGCGTTTTCGGCTGTATTTGTGCGTGGGTACGGGAACGCGCGCGTAACGGAGCGTGTACCGCGGTCGAAGTAGGCGGTCGCGTCGTTCCATCCGGTGCGTTCTCGACTTTCGGTGGTCGGTGCAACCGGCGCTTTTTCTACCTGTCTCCGTCTGGCGCGCGTTCGTCGTCGAGTCCCCGAACAAAACATGGACCTGAATGTAAAGTCGAAAAAACCGTGGCGGACAAGGTGGTTTTGTTCGAACAGAAACGGGCCCTGCGACGTTTTTACGAGGACGGAATCGGACCGAAAAAGCTCTGCGCGAACGTTACACGCCAGTTTTCTCCCTACGGTTCGGTCGAGTCGACGACGCGACGATGGATCGAAACCGTTTGTCGCCGCATCGTACTAAGAAGAAATGGAGAAGAAACGAAGAAGAAGCGGAGAAAGCGCAAGAGGAGAGGGAGAAAAGCGCGCGAGACACGGTCATCTCTAATCTCGATCGCGGCATCGTCGTCGACGGGCACGTACGAGATTCCGCGTAGACGTAGCGAGCCGCGAGGACTAGGGCGAGCGGAAGAGGAGGTTGGGCAGGGAAGCCGAGAGGACTCCGAAAGAGGGCAACAGGGCGCGGAGTAGGAACGATTCGGTGACGGAACGAGATGGAGTGACTAAAGGGGGAACGAGTGCTTTGGAATGGGACACATACCCCCCTTTTCGCGGAAGAGGGGGCGTATAGACACGGTGGCCATGGAAACGCGCAGGCGCTTTCGCTTCTTCGTCCAAGACCCTCCGGCCCTTCGACGCGTTCTCTCCCTCTCTGTCCGCGAGCCTTCTCCTCTCCTTCGTTCCCTTCGACCCTACCCGCCAACCCCCATGGCCGCCTTTTCTCGGTAATACGCGCTAAACACCCCATAGGTCGTGTTCGCTCTATACAGGCGTGTTCCGCGTTTCCGCGACCTTCGATTCTTTCCTCTAACCCTCGTCGCGTCGACCGCGACGAATTTTTCCGTGCCGCGTCGTAGTCTGTTTCTTTCGAACAGGCTCTCGATCGAAATTCCGCGACGCCGTGGCTCGGCTGTTTTTCAACCGGCGCAGAAAGGTCAGTCATACGGCACGACCGCCAATTAGTCGACAATCGGCCGATTTGCCAAACGAGTCGGTGCAAGTTTTTTCAACCGAGTCCGAAGCGGTAGTCCGTATGGACGATCGATTTATTAACGATCGTTTTTTCCTCCCTCTGTCTCTCTCTTCCTCTCTCTCTCTCTGTGTCGAACAACGTCGCCGAAAGAAGAAAACGAACCGGCAAGGAAAGTTTTCAGGCGTGCGCGAACAATGCCGAAGAATGTAGGTGGCACGGGGCACCTAAGCGCGTAAGCGCGTAAGCGGGATAGACCCATAAAAATGCTAATTCCCATCGACCGGCCGCGACGGGACGGTAGTCTGCCGCCATCGCCACCGCTCGCTTGCATGCCATTAGCCCACAGACCTCGGAAACTCGCTCTTCCGCTCTGTTCCGCTCGCGATCGCTCCTTTCCTCTTTTCTTCGTTCGATCGAACTCCGCGCTGAGACTCGCCGAATTTTTCGGAAGAAGAGAGCGGACATCTAACCCTGGAACGACGTCCGCGACAGAAGCGAGACTAATCTCCGATACGGACGCGGATCGGATCCATCAATCTAGATTATAATTAATTGATAGCCCGAGCCACCCTCGCCTTCGTGCGGTGGGTGGTTGCCGCATCCCGGTATTCCTTTGCGCTGGCAGGGGGTGCTAGTGTATTGCATCGGGGTATTAAGGGGGTGCACAGGGGTGACTGTCGGTCTGTCTGTTGTCGACTCTTTATCGCGCCCCCGGTGAGTCGTCTTATGCATCTTTCATGAGGCAACCATCCAAGGGGTCCACGTCGTTCGCCCCGTACTTCGTGCTACTCCGCAACCCGTACTCTCCCTTTATCTCTTCCCTCCCCCCTCCTCCTTATTCTCTTTCTCCTCGCCATCCTTTTTTCTCCGTCCTTCTATGCTCTATACCCTGTGCTCCCTGCCGAGTATCGTGCACGTCCGTTTTTCGCGCGTTCTCGCCGAAACGAGTAACGAGAACGGATCTCCTACAGAAATTCGATGGAGCGATCGCGAACGCGCCGCGTGCCGACTCCCCAGGACGCTGCGCTCCGGCCGGAAGCGAGCACTTTACTAGGCGTGCTAATGCAGGCAAATTGCTGTCATCGGACGGCATCGCTTGCCAACTTTATCCATTCGCCGTCGAACCAAACGGTCAATTATCTTATTACGCGAGTACGGCCTACCGTGTACCGTCGGGAACTTATTAGCAACCGTGATCGTAGAACCGCCTTTTCTTGCTGGAATCGAAATTTTACCGTGTCGTTGGGGATACGTCCACGTGGACCGTGCGTTAGATCCGAAAGGTAGAATTTTCGAAACGATTTCTATTCTATTTCGTTCGGTAAGCGGTCACGGGGCTGTTTTTGCGGGAAAAATTTTCGAAACGAAAGAAATCGAGATTTCGAAGCTTCTAACTTTTGACTCGACGCAGGATCGATACGCTGGTTTCGCTTAACCATCGGCCAGTTGCTCCTTTTTTCGACGGTGCATTCGCAAAAAGGAGAAAACGTGATTTGCGAGGGAAGGAAAAACGCGAGAACAGAGAGCAAAAAGGTAACCGAGAATAGGCGAGCGATGAATTACCGCTTGGCAGATTCCAGCCTAGCGACCACCACTCCCGGCAATCCGTGTCGGGGGTGGAACGACGGACGATTCGGCGCTACGGGGTTGTTGCGGAGGAAAGGACGACGGACGCGGCGCATTACGCAAACGTATCACGCTATGTGGTCCAACGAAAACAAACAGAGCCACCGAACCCTTACGCCCCTCGTGCTACGCTGCCCCTCCGCTCTTCTCCTCGCAGGAAGGCCGCATAAGTAAATAGACAGCTCCATTCCTACCGCTATCGTTATACGTATCCTTCTTCTTCGCCGATTCACGCGAATTCGTCTTTCCTTTTCGCGTTCGATGTTGCCGATCGATCCGTCGCAACCTCTCTTATTCCATTAACCCTTACGTTAATAAATAGCCAGCCATTTGCACCGCTTTTAACGTTCAACCGTTTATTACCATTTTCTCCTAATTCTCCGAGTAACTCCGAACACGCGGCAAAAGGGAAAACTTTCAATTTCGTCATCTGCGACGTGCCACGTCTTTCCATCTATTTTAATATCAGAATATTCTTCAATTTCTTTCTACAGCGATTTAATCGCGTTAAATTCTCGTTAAATTCGCGGCGACGATTACCGTCGATCTTCGCGGTCGATCGCTACGAACGCAGCGCGTGGATGTGGCTGACAACGTACGACTGTATTCACTGTAGGAGTAAACGCGTTAACTATAATAGAACGTTCGCGATACCTGCTCACCATCGTTATCGTATTAAACGGAGAGGCGAATTCGTGAGCTTTTAGTTTCTTTTATGAAACTGTTAGAATCGTGTTAGAGGAGCGGAAGAAAAATGAACATCGAATTACTTAGATACCGACGCGAACGATGCTTGTAATTAATTCGTCAGTTTCGTTCCGTTAATTAACTATTAGGCAAAAGAGACGCGGATAATAGTACCGTTACTGGTAGTTTAGATAGATAGTTTTGGTAAATGGTAGATCGTATCGCCGTTAACAAGGATCGGAAAGTATCCACTAGAAGGGGACTGTTGTTTTCTGTTTTCAGGCGTCGACGAAGCTCGTCAGAGTTCTCGGCTAGGTCCGACCGGTATTCGAAAGAGCGACAAGGACTCGATGGAAGACGGAAAAAGCAAGGAAAACGTGGCGAAACAACCGAGGAAAATGGAGAAAAACGAAAGGAAAAATCGAAACGCGAGAGAGAACGAACCCGAAGCGGCGAAAGAGCGGAGAGAGCGGCGAAAGAAGGAGGGAGGGTAAGTTGAGGGGGTTGGGAACGGCAGGGGGTAAAGAGGGGTAAGCAGCGGGCGGACAGGAGAAAGCGATCGATGCTCACCCTCCCGGCCCTCCTGCCCCCCAACCTGCCTCTCGGCCCCGTTGGTCGCGCAACCCCCGCTCGAGCGGTGGCGGCCGTCATGGCGGCGCATGCAAATCAGCATGGCGCCGAGACGCCCTCCCGATCCTCCCTGTGGACGACGCGTGTACGTGTGTACACCGTACACAAGCTTCGACGACGTTGGCGATGCGGTGCGCCGCGCTGCGACGCGGCGGCCTGCGTCGGTGAGCGTGTACCAACGTATCCCGTAGGATGAACTCGCACACGCTCGGTAACGGCGAAAGCGAAGCATCGACCGACCGACCGACCGAAAGACCGACTAGACCCGTCCACGCGCCACGCGTTTCTCGTTAATTCCTCTACACTCTACATCCGCCATTTTCCTCGAATCGAGCTGCCTTTACATTTTTTCCTATACTTTATATCTTTACTTTACCGATACATTATATGTAGAATTCCACAACCACCATCGCTGTCATCGTCTTTGAAAAGTTGCGAATTCTGCCTTTGAGATACAACATACGTATATGTAGATATAGTAGCCATACCATTACGAATCGATTAGATGTTCAAATATTTATTTCATAATAATTTATTGGAATCTTTGCCGAAAAAGTTAATACCCGACACGGTTGTTGATCTCTTGTTTGAAAAAACGATAGTAATAATAAGATGGAAAAATAATAAGAATTTGAAGGGAACTTTTATACGCGTTAGTTTCGAGCAGGGAACCGCTACGATTCGAATAGCAACGAGCGAGGAGGGTTGGCCGATACCGATAGCAGACTGGCTCGTCCGATGTTCGCAGATTACGGACGGAATTCCGGCAACTTTCGAATAAATTTCCCGCAGCCCGATTTAGTAGACGTCGAGGAAGTTTCGCCGAGGCTAACGTCGTTTCCTCGCCACGTGTCCCACTTTGCGCCCGTTTCTCGCGCCTCGTGTCACGGACTTTCGCACCTCTCGATACGGGGAAAAAATCAGCTGGCAACGCGACGTAGCACGCAATACGGAGATCGTTGCGTCGCGACGTGTCAGCGCGATGGAAAAGCGGATGGGACTCGCGTGAAAAATCCGTTCGCTGAAAGAGCGAGACGGACGAGCAGGAACGAGACGAAGAATAAGCGAAAAAAACGGTACCGATTGCGTTGGTTTGCAGCTAGTTTTTTGCTTTCGTTAATCCGTCCTTGAATGTTGAACGGTACGCGCGAGAGAGCACTCGTCGACACCGGTCGATTTTGCAATCTTCGATCGCATAGTTCCCGTCCAATTAGTCGATCGTTCTAAATCCCGCTCGTTCCCGATAATAAATGATTCTTACCGGCACTCTGACGTTTATTGCGTCGCCGCGAACCGATCGGGATTAAAGATCGATCGCGAACGCTCCGAAGAGGGTCTAACCAAACGCTTCGAGTTCGATCGAAGGAAACGGTTCCACACACCGATCCAGCAGAATCGTTCTATTCTATTCGGTCCAACTGTTCGCGCGCGTATACGTATATTAGGCCGAGAAGTTTACGAGTATTCCCGAATTAGGGGTATTAGGAGCATTTCCGAAATAGTTGCTGATAGTCCAAGTAAGACGTTGACAACCGTAACGACGTCGCATGCTGGACTCTATTTAGAAGGGGATACGTTGGGTGTTTGGTAGGCGCGCGGTGTAAGAGATGAAATGCACGATCGAACGTTTCGGGCAAAGTCTGTGCAGGGTGCAGCGATTCGCAGCGTTGTTGCGTGAGCGCGCGAGTTAAACGTTCGTGAGAGGAACGAGCGAAGGAAAACCGAGAGGGACGCACGCGGCAACGAGAGCGAGAGCGATAGCGATAGCGAGAGCGAGAGTCGAACCAGGAGAGAGGGAGAAAACGAGACAACGACCACCGCCGCCCGGCGCATTTGAATACGCGCGAATAAATGCATAATAATTAGGTCAGTTTTGCTAGTCAGCTGATCCTGCCGCTATCGCGCGGCGAAACCGAGGTTAAGGGCCCTGTTGCGGACAAGTCGACTGGGAAACGCGTGCCATTTCGTTGCTACGCGATATACCAGGCCTATCGGTTCGACCTTGCTATTCGAGATATTCGATAAGCTGGCGAAATAACCGAACGTTTCGAATACGCTGGCTCCGAAAAAGGAATAATCGGTAAGTTTGAAAATTCGAGAAAGCATAAACGTGGAAATATTGCGAATAGGTTAGAGAGCGTAAATTTTTCAACGATCGAGAGAGAAAATATGAGCGAAAGGGGCGTGGAATCGAAATCACGGGAGAGCCGTTCAATC
Organism: Megachile leachella; assembly: GCA_963576845.1. Lineage (NCBI taxonomy): Eukaryota > Metazoa > Arthropoda > Insecta > Hymenoptera > Megachilidae > Megachile > Megachile leachella. The sequence continues at coordinate 182,557 of OY756250.1, forward strand.
TCTCCGTGGCGTCGAAGCAATTATCGAAAAACGAGGGGATAAGCGGCAACGATTATTCGTCGGTTATTAGCGCGCGAAACACGGCTGACGCGTCGACGAGGATAGGAGGAAAAACACGACGAGTAGCGGAGGGAGGAGCTGGCAACGGTACGAAGCGAGAGGGCGAGAAGGCTCGAGAGGGTTGTCGATCGTGGCAGCGGAAAACGTCGAGGGCGAGGATCGACGAGCCAGCGACACGATTGGATTTTTATTTCGGTTTAATTATCGCGAGGGCAGGTAATCGGCTCGCTCGTTTTCTCGTTTCCGCGTTTCCCCGTTTCCCCGTCTACCCGTTTCCTAGTGTCCCATGAATCACGGCCCATTACGGCATGTAATAATCCTATTTATCCGAGCGAAATTCTAAAGATGCACAACCTGTTCAATTAGAAATCTTGTCTCTGTAAACTTTATTCTTAAATCTCGATGCTTTGCTACCTTCGTAAAATGGACCGTAGCGCGTTAGTCGAATCGCGAACGCGAGAACAAAGAGGCTTCGCTCGAATCGGACGTACGAGCGTTTTATAAGCGCGTTATCGCGGTCGAACACGGAGATCGGTGTTCAAGGACCGGTGACGAGAGAACGTCCAATTGAAATTCGTAACGCAATCGGTCCCGAATTAATCGAGGATCGTCGGTCGAGCGACAGAAAGGTCCTGCAGGACGCGATGGTCGGCACGAGTTAAAGACGAACACGGCGCTGCGCGACGCGCGAGCAACGAACGATTCGGTCGGCGACGAAGACGAGGACGACGACGACGACAACGACGACGACAACGACGACGACAACGACGACGAGGGAAAGCGGACTACTAGCAGCAGATGCAGAAAGCGGAGTTTGAGTTGAATTTGAGTCGTGGCTCGTCAGGCAGGGCACGTAGCTTCGAGCTGCGCAGCCCGCATAACAAACGCCTCGGCGGCAGTCTCGAACCGACAGCCTGTAGCCTCCAGGCTCGCGTGCTTTTATGCAGACACTGACCTTCGTGTTTCACCCCTGCCACCCTCGCCCCTCTGCCGCCTCTGCTTCCCTCCCGTCCACGCCACCGCCGCCTCCACCGACGCTCGACACACCGGTTAACGGGGAAAGTTTGAAATTCGGGTGCAAGGCCACCGGAAACCCGGTTTAAGGCCGATTCAGACACGACCGTACCGTATTCGTATCGTGCTCGATCCAGAATCCTCTCGTCGACGAGCGTTGCCCAAAAACGCGTGAATGCGCTTCGAGTTTAATCGAAGATTACCTTCTCGAACTTCTATTATCGAATATAAACAGATCCTTTACTCACAGAATTATTTGGATCGTTCGGAACGAATTCGGAAAGAAAGAAAATGGCAAGAAGTAGTCTCGCGATCGTGGTCGTTCGTAATAAGAAGTCGAGACGATGAATCATGTTTCTCCGAACACGGTAGGGATACGATGCGCGGTAAGTATTCGTGTCCGTCTTACTCGTCGTTCTCGGTAACTCCGTTCCAGTTGTTCGTTGTTACGTAAATCGCGGGGCTACGCGATCGCGACCGCGACGAATCCGCGAGCAAAGGGAGAAAAAGACGGCGGATCCGGAAAGGAGAAGAAGGGTGTCGCGAAGCGGCACGGAACGGAACGGAACGGCGTGGCGCAAAGCCACGGTAGCGGACAGCGAACGAGACATTAGCACACAATCGAACGAATCCGAATGCGAATGCGGTGCGCCGGAGGTCGGAGGTCAGACCGCCAACTTGGTCCCCATTGTGTCGGCGGTCGTTCTCGGCTTCTCCTGACCAACCCCCCGGCCCTTCTGCGCCGCCCGATCGAGTCCGCGCCCATTGTTCCGCGGCTTCCACGCTTACGAATCAGTTTAGCCGCGCAATACCATTCGGTCAGCCGCGAGCGTATTTATTATTATTTCATGCTGACCAACAGGAACAAACGCGTGTATCGACCGCGGCCGACTCTCTCGATCGGTCCCGTAGGAATTCACCTCCTCGTGTAAATAATCTCTCTCTTCTCCTTTAACGTACCTTTTCGCCGTTTCTTAACGCGTTCGATCCCGGCGTAGATTCTACAATTTTTTTCTCGTGTCGTCGAATTAAACCGTTATCGTATCGAGAAAAAAAAGGGCGATAGGTGCGCGAACGAGGTCGACGAAGATTCGATAACGGGGGCGTCACCGACGCGCTACGACGCGACGGTTTATGCTCGCGAGAGGCAAAAGCGGCACGAACCTCGGCAAGAAACGGAATACCGCGAAACTCGCTCGTTTCGTCTCTTTGTCCTCGATCGTCCCTCGATCGTCCCTCGATTGGCAGCCCGTTCGACGGTGAGTCGCGACGGGATCGAAGCGTCCGCTCGTGGGATCGGGAGGAGCAAAAAGGAGCCGGGCCAGACCGAAGCGGTCCCTTCTTATCAGAGTCGAGGAGCGACCGGTCCTTCTCTTTCTCTCTCTGCTTCTCTGTTTCTCCGCTCGAAGGAGCCGTCGAATTCGGTGCCGGCGATTTCGTCGCGCGCCGCATCCCGGTATTAACGTCGTCGATCCGGCGCTACGAGCTCGCGGTTGGTCGCCGACGGGAGACTTGCGGTGGGTGTCGACCACCCTCGAACCGGTCGCTTTTTCCTCGGCGTTAATTGGCCCCGCTATAAAACGCGAATGTTCCGCGGTAGCTCTCGCTCGGAACGCGCTCGCAGTCCGCGCCGTACCGGACCGCACGAATCGAGGAGACGCGACGAGACGCGATAGTCGAACGAAATCGATTCGACAAAAACTCGTCTCCGAGCGCATCGATCGTCCACGTCGAAGGATCGCTCGATCCACGACACGCGTCCCTTTGCCCTGCCATGCCGGTCCCCTCCGAGAACCGTCCATCGATTCCAGGAACGTCGCGGTCGTCCGCTCGATCGCTTTACGATCGTCGTCGCTCGAGTTTCCAGCACCGGTGCGCTTCTCCACGACCACCGTTATCGTTCGAACAGACGCGCTTCCTGTTCTCCGAGCCTCGAGAGAAAACTCGTTCCGCTCGGTTCGATTCGTTTTCGTCGCTAACCCTCCTCCGGTGTCTGGACGGACAGCGTCGGCTGTCTAAACACACTTTAAAGATTTGAAAACGTAATGGCAACGGGCTTTGACCAGATTTGCATGTCGTGGCTGCTCGCATCATATATCTGGATTTAGCGCGACGCTCCTGTTCTCCCTGCCGCGCGGCACGCCGTCCTCTCGCGTTGGGGTGAAAAGCGACGCGAGGGTGCCTTTCGGGATCATCGAAAGATCTCCGTGTACGGCGAGCAGAGGCGCGTTAACACCGTCGGATTATCCGATCAACTCGTCTCGCGTATCTTCTCCTCTCGCGGTTCGAAGCCGCGACGCGAGCAATCCGCTCGATTCCGTTTCGATTCCGTTTCGATTCGAGCTCTGTCTCGGCCTCGCGAGCGAGCGACCGGGTAGGCAGACGGGCGAGTGCTCGAGCGAACAGGCAGTCGGGCAAGCACGCACGCGTCCACGTGCATAATGGGGGTGTATAATACGCGCGCGTGGAAGACAATGGACGCATTGTGCAGGTAGATACGTATACATAGATGCAACGGGCGTACGAGCCGAGCGTCGTTTGGGCATATTGACAGACTAATGATCGCGCGGAACAAAGGCCAGACCGTCACGTGGTCACGTGGTCACGTGATGGACCGTTTCCGGCGCGGACAAGCGCCGCGAAGGCCCGCGACTGCGTTCAACCCCGACCGACCGCTCAACCGACCGCGACCGCGACCAAACTACGCATCCACGGACGAGGCGCATCGATCAACCGGTATACGCTTCGGCCAACGATTTTCCCACCACCATCACCACCACCACCACCACCCCTCTTCACCATACGACTAACGCGCGCTTCCAATTTTCTACAAATTTTCCAAACGATCCAAATATTTTCCATTTCTTAACGATCTCGAGGAGGAGGAGGAGTTAAAAAGGTTACGTCGCTTCGAATGTTCGTAGGACGATGCGCGACGGTGGAAAACGCGACGTCGAGAGAGGATTTTCGTGGGATATTTTAAAAGCGACGTTTTATCCGGCTGCACGGGCCAGCGGTTTTAAAGAACGTTAATTACGCGATTTAAAATTTTAATTCGCCAGACAGCTGTAGGTTGATTTTCGCGGGACAGGCGACGCGCATCGGTTGACAATGTTTAATTTGCCGACCGATCGATTTCCCGGCATATCACGCCCGGTTTATTTTGTATCGGTCAATTTTGAATTTTCCCTGGCATTATAGCGTCCGGTTCGATGTTAACTTTTAAGGGACAAAAGGGGCGCGTCAATCGTGGCGAGCAACGTTCCGCTGTCGCGACGCGACATCGCGGGAGCCATACGATTCGCGTGGATATCCGGCTGTCGTTAAAATCAGCCGGTCGAACAGGAATTCGTCGAATTAATTGGACACGACGCTTCGACGTTCGTCCGTCGATCGAACAAAGGATCGACCTTTTCTTCTCGGTTCTCCGTTTCTGTCTCTTGTTCGCGAACATACGCTCGATCGCTTCCGCATTTGCCACGAACGAACGAACGACCAGCAGCGAGCGAGAGAAACGATCCTAGATAAATTAGCCATCGACGCGGGTCTTAACGACGCGTTAAGTGACGTTTAAAAACGACGTCGTCGACTCGGGGCTTTGCGCGTCCCCTCGCGAGCACCGTGAAAGGGTGGCGCTCGGCTTCCCGTAGCTATTTGCGATCTCCCCGTGGGGGTACGAACGAAAGGGTTCGACCGTGCCAGTCGTTTTAAATGCATAAATAACGAGTGGCCTGTTAGCGGGATGCCATTGGTCGCGTTGTTTCACAGTTTCGGCTTACGCCGAAAAGAAGAAGCAGAAGAAGAAGAAGAGGAGGTGCGACTTTTTTCCCCCCCGTTTCGCTTCGAAACGGTTAATTGATACGAATTGCTTGGCAAGGCCGTAAGTTTGCTCGTTAAGCACGGATTTCGTAGCGGCGTCGCACCCTTTCCAATTAAGTCGCGACCGATCGCGCTACGAGGCTCGCGTCGCGATACTCGGACAGCGAGAAAAGCCCGGTCTTAAAGTTTTCGCGCCGCTCGGACGTCGGGAGATTATCGAACGCGTTTTCGAGCTTTCGGTAAGATGACCGTTCGCCAGGCCGGAAAGCGAAAAGAGAAAAAACGGATCGAGCAGGTAGATCGTTAGCGACGTCGAGATAACGCGTTACGGAGACGGGAGTAATTCGGGCGTGTTCGAGAGAACGATCAGGTGGCATTTGGCGGTTTGTTGGCTCGTTTAGGCGAACGCGGAGACGGCAGTCGGTTGTCGGGTAGCTCGTTGCGGCGACGAACACGGCGTTGTGGCTCCCTCGAGCTCGCCAGTCTTCCCTCCCATCGTTCTTCTCTCTTCGTTCGTCTCTCTATCCGTCCGTCTATCCTATCCGTTCGACGGTCGTTCCAGGCTCCGCGTGACCGCGCTCGCAGCTCAGAGATAGCTCGGAGGAGGTTTCAGGGTGAACGCGTATAGTCGGTGCGGGAGCCGGCTGGCGAAGGGGGCAACGGGAGAGAGAGGAGAAGCCGCTAATGAGGCCGTGTGTAATTAGGGAGCTCTCGCGGCCTAATGAAGCGCTTACCTACCTTAGCTACCAACCCCGTTCGTCTCCCCGATGCCTCGAGAGCCTCCTACACACCTCGGCGGCGAGGCCAGGCCACGAGGAACATCGGTCCGTGCTACGACACTACGGAGGTTACTACGGTTCTTCTTTCTCTCGGTCGCGCGACGACCAAGGAGAACGTCTATCGATCCCTTTTCTTCGCTTCTCGTCACCTTCTACGCGACGATCGCGCTTCCGAGATCCGAGACACGGACTTCTCGGCCCATTGCAGGATCCAGCTAAATTCAGATAAATTTCCATCGATTTCTATCGAAACGGTTCGCTCGAGCGACCTCGAAGCCGTTCTAAGCCGGGCTATCGGTCCATTAGAAGCGTCGGTGGTCGGCCTAGCGCGCGGTGATCGACCGCGAAGGATGCGTTCCTGGCCGTCAGGGTACGGGGCTCTAAGCGTGGGCCCCTTATCTCTCAATTCGCTCGACGAGACCGAGCAAACTCCGCCGGTTCGGTATGCTCTTCGCGAGAACAGAGAGAACGGAATAGAGCGAGAAAGAAAGAGAGAGAAAGAGAGAGAGAGAGAGAGCGAAGGAGGGAGAGACGCGGAGGGTTGAGAAGACACGGCTACCGGAATCACGACTTAGCCGTCTCCACTCTTCACGGATCGACCCGTTATCTCCCCGGCCATTTGCATATTAAACTAACTCACAACGCGCGGCATATTTCAGGGAGTGCAGCGTGCGCTCGATCGTGAGTCGGAGAGAGCTTGTCGGAGAAGGACGAAGAGAGAGGGAAGAAACGAGTCGAGGGCGTAGAAGGAGCGGGTGGAGAGAAGAAGCCGAATCGTCGACGGCAAGCTTCCTTTCGCGTGCAGCAAAACGCTTTCTTTAACGGCCAACTTGTTTCCAATATGCATTGATAAACCTGTCCGCGCGCGAGCACCGACACCCTCTCCTTCCCTACCCACCTCTCTCCTACGCCGCGATCGAAGATGCCTCGTTTCTTGATTGCCGACCGGATTACTTCTTCCTCCGGGCCACTCATGGATCATCGGCTCCTCCGAGGTATTCGCGGATAAATTGCAATCGCCGCTCCTGCAATTTTCTCCGCGTCCAGCCCGATCGTTCTCCGTAGATATATTCGCGTGCAACGCAAAAGAGACCACGATGGAAATTGACCACCTTGGGAAATTGGACGAACCAAACTCGTGCGTCTTCTCGTCGTTTAATCGAATATTCGAGCCTCCCGCGGTCTTCTTCGACGATCGAACTCTTTATACGTCCAGCCTACTCGTGCCGAGAACTCCAGTACGAAACGCGCGTCGACGACATTACGCGTTCCCGTAAACGGATCAGAATCGTTCGCCGAATGTTTACTAGCTGACCGGTTATTTACGACGTGTCGGCAACCGACGCGACGGAACGCCGTGTATCGTGGGATCCGACGCTTATGGCCAGAGGACGAATATATTACGAGGCTTCTTCAATGGCAACGCTCGATGATCTCGACCACCGCGCTCGACGCGTTCCGATAACGCGATCAATTTCTATCGTCTCTCGTTCTTAACGACTAGTAGCGTTCGTAGCGACTACGAGAGTTCGCGACTACGAGTACTATAATTAATTAAGCATCGATCAGGCTCGTACGTTCCGTCGCGTGCACCATTTCGATAAAAATGACGAGCGAATTCGAAAACGATCCGAGTAGTAGACGAGACGATAAATTATTGAATGGTCGTCGTTGCCGCGCGGAATCGCCTGGACAAAAATCGGTCGTTGGCGATCGTTACCTCGGAGAGAAACGCACGGTAGCGAGGTGGCCGTCTCGCGTGTAACCGAATAGCGATGCTAATCTGACGCGGACCGTGGATACGTGGAACGAGCGAGTGGGCCGCGTGTCTGGCGACAATCCGAAGACGAGTTCGAGTACGAGTTCGAGTTCGAGTTCCAGTTCCAGGGAGAAGGGTGTCGGTATCCGGGTGTCCCTTTCCACCGCTAATACCCTTTATCGCGAATTAAGATGTTGTCGGGGTGTGGTGGTCGGCTTGCCCTTTCTCCGAACACGGGAGCGCGTGTGCGTTTCTTCCGACACGAATCGAGGAACCGGGTTAATTATTACCGGGAACAGGCAATAAACATCGGGGGAATGCGATTCACCGGTTCGATTTAACGAGGCCGAAACGCGTCGCGATTACTCTTCCGAGCGTGTTGCGCTTCGAAACGGGGAGCAATCGAATCTCGTTGGAGGAAACGCGATCGCGGTCGAGTGCCGCCTTTCAGGAGGGTTGGTCGATCGGTCGATCGATAGAGCGGCGTAGAAAATCGCGGTGCTATTCGCGAGAGAATCGCTCGAATAAACAGTTTGGGAAAACGGCTCGCAGCGTTTGCACGGACAGGTAATATACACGGCCGACTAAGTATATACGGGAGGAGGGTATTAATGACGCACGCGCGTTAACGCTGGCACGCGTTCGCAATATTATTTATTATTTATGCTAAGTTATGCGCAGCCAGTCCATGGATACCATAGGCTGGCTAGCGGCCACGGTCTGCCGTACGTCTGTCGGTGGCCGTCATCGCTCGGCATATTTATATCAATTACGTGTTATTCCCGTGGCTCGGATTATTATGTAAATGATCGCGTTCTGTCGCGTCGGACGTCAGCGTAGCGGGTCCTATCGCGTCGCTCGAACGACGAATCGCCCCATGCCTGTAGTACCGATAGTCCACCGTTACAAGGAGTACTCTTACAGTACTCTATACACTATACAGAATAGTTCTCGCCGGAACGGAAGATAAATCCGTTCGTGAATATGTCTCGTGGATCGTGCCTATCGACTCTTTCAGCGAGTCTCCGACAAACGCATCCTCGATCGGTTAAACTTATTCCTCGAACGTTCTCCGCGCACTGTGAAACGGGTCGGCTAAATATACTCGTTACTCTGTAGCGTGTCCGTTAGCGTCGACCGTTATTGGACGGCATTCGAATCCTGCAAATTTCGCACGGTTTTAACCGCGTACTCTCGTTACGTTACGTTACGTTACGTTACGAATACTTTTACCAGCTACGCAAACTCGAGGAACCGGAGAACGAGGCAACCGGAATCCGAGTCGGAATATCGTGGCGCTTTTCGGTTTCGACGAAACGCCTAAACATCAATCGGTCTCGAAAACTGCTCCGTAATTCGAGTTTAGCGAGCAACCGGTGAAAGTTTGGTCCTCTCTTGAGCCTGGAACGGCCCCGGAGAGTGACGGGTCAATAGATGACCGGTGGTGGATACGGCGGTAGATGGAGGTCGGTTGGCGGGGGTGAGTTCTCTCGTAGCGGGTAGAGGGTGATGCATCCGCTGAATATGTATGAGGCTCGCGACACCCCGTAGCACACCGAGAGACGACCCGAACCACCGCTATCTGTGGGTGATAGTGGGTATGCTGTATGTCTCGTAGGGGTCTGCGGCCGAGCCGCGCGCTCGAGCACCGAGAGACGCTGGGCTTTCCAGGGGGTTAGAAGGGGCTTTCGGGGCTCGGATGGCTGCTAGTTCTGTGGCTGCGAGAGCTTATATCGCAAGAACCAACCCCGATGGAAACTCGAGCCTCCGAGGAGCCTCACCCATCATGCACACTCTCCTGCCGTTTCCTCGCAACCCATCCCACCTCGTTCCTGCTAACCTCCATCCAAACACTCCTGTTATATCCTTCGTATCTACTATATCGCGTCTTTGCCTCCTCCTACTTCGTCTTGGCTAGCACTCAGCTCCAGAGAAACCGTCCCGCTGTTCCCCGAGACAAACTTACCTCGTAATTCCTTCGCGAACAGATGCCGATATACCTAACGCGATTCTTCGACCCGATTACGCGACCACGCATCGAAGCGACCGATGCGACGCGACGTTTCGGACGAATCTGACGAGCGTCGCGAATTTCCTTGCGCTCGAGTAACAACCGGAAGAACGAAACGTCCTTTCGACGAGGGGTTGATCCGTCGATGAGAACGGTACGATATATATGATCCACTAAATAGGGACGACTGCGCGTGAACGACGAATCCCGCAAGACAGCATGAGATATTGCCGGATTAGGGTGCATTATAGTTTTAAGCTCGTCCCGTTAAAAGCCGCGGGTTCTCATACTCGCGAACGAACTTATTATCGATTTACTCGATTCCGGGGAAATCGAGAAAACGGAAAGAAGTTCGCGGAGTATCGTGGAACGGGCACCTTGATAATACGCGTATGTAGGTCGACAAAGGGAAGGGAAGAAATTGTGATTCGTGGCGAAGAAAGTTGTAACGACGCCCACGGTGCTTGGAGGGCTGCCGCGAGGGCTTATCGATGCCACGAGACTCTACGCGATCGGCGAACCAACCCTTTTATTCGAGGACAAGTCGTGCGCGATGAAACGGCTCGTTGAGCGCCACTGTTTTAGCCGAGGGTCGGGCGTGAGGAAGGGTTGATCTAGGCAGAAACGCCTAACTCTCTGCCGACGGGGGTGGAGATTCGTCGGAGGAGCGAGGAGACCGGCAACGAGGGAGAAAGGAAAGACCGTGGTGATAATAAAGCAGACCGGCCGGGCCGCGCAATAAAATATATCCGAAACGGAGGCGATGACTCGTTCAGACAGAGAAAGGGGCGCGCTTCATTAGCGAGTCCAAGTTCATCGGTAACCCCTTAGGCTCGACCGGTCGCTCTTCTTCTAGCCGCAGCCCTTTCCGATTTATTCGACGACGGGGGAAGCCAAAAATCCTTGGATAATTAACCGTTCCACGGGGATCCCGGCCTGGAATGTTGCCGTTCGACGAGCCGGGAATCTTCCACGACTTTTCTTCGCCAGCAAAGCGTGTTGCTCGAAATTCACCCTGTACGAAATACGTAAACATTCGGTTGCAAAATTATCCGGCAACTTATCGAGAGATCGGCGAGCGAAGAAATTTCTGGCCACAAGAAATTCGATTAATTTATGCTAACGACTGGTTGTTATCGTTTAAGTTATCGGGATCGAGCGGTATGTTCGCAAGGTTTAAGGGATTCGGAAACGTGTATCCTTAACGGTTCGAAAGTCGTGGAACGAGCTTGAAAGGGTGAAAAAGGAGGAGGATGGGAGGGTCGTTAGAGGAAGCGTGCAGTCGTTCACGGGAAGGTGGCGACCAAGAAAAGACGAATCTCGTAAAACCCGTGGAGAAGCTCTGGTCCGAAAGATGGGGCTGAAGGTGGATGATTCGTCGGAACGACGAACGGGCCGGCAACGAGCGCGGAGACAAAAACTCCGTGAACGGTGGCCGAGAACGGTGGGAAGAAAAGTATAACGACCTACGGAAGGAGAAATAACGCGCGACTTTACTGCGTTCTAAAACTGCCATAAAGCCGGCGTACGTCAAACTTTTCAATTTTATGTTTCAACGTTTCGTTCGTTCGTTGGTCGCGTCGCTTCGTCGTTGTCCTCTCTCTATCGAGCGGCGAATCGATGAAAAATTTTCGTTTCGAGCGGCGAATCGACAACGAAATCGTAAAAAGAAACGAAACTTTGGCGTATTAGCGGTCGCACGGCCAGTTGGAAGCCTCGAGACTCGCGGCAAACAATCTCGGCAAACAAGCGCGCGTAAAACACGCTGACAAAGGGGGAACGCGTCCATTGGACGCGCCCCCATTAGATGTTTATCGGGAGTGTGAAAGAAACGCGATTAAACCTGCGAGGAAATCGGATGCCCGAGCGTTCACACGTTCCGTTATTAGGAGAGAAAGAGCCCCGCGTGTCCATGCCATTGGAGCCGGTGCCAAAAGACGATCACGGTTGCCGTGGTGGTGACGTTGTCGGCGCGTTGCATCACGGTGCCGCAGATAACCATCTAAATAGAGATCCTCGTTCCTTTGAGCATATAATTTGGTTTTCGATGCGGGGACAGCTGTCGCTCGATCGAACGTCTGCCCGTCCCGAACCGAAGGGTGTCGCGATCACGATCGTCACGATCACGCTGTTCCCGCGTGCTTTCATCGCAGATTACGTTCGTTAGATCGCGAGGGCAGCCGAGAAAAAACTCGTTAAGAACTAACGCGATAATCCGAGCGAGAATTTCGTTTTCTCGACAAACTACGAGGAACTTTGTCGAAACAAAGGAGAAGAAGAAGAATAACCGCTCGGACGTTCGATCACCGAGCGGATTTACCTGCGTAGCGAATCAAACGCCAAGTGGCTCGAAGCGTTTGATGCGTTTAGGCAAATGTAGCACCCACTATGCGTGCTACGTCGAACAGAGGAAAGAGAGCACGGGGTGAAGAGGGCAGAAGGCCGTGTGATGTATTTGTAAAAAGGTGTCGGCCTGGAACTAAGGAGGCCCGCTTGAACCGTGCCCCGAGGGAGCGTAACCGGCGGCAGGGAGGTGGCAGATAAAAGAGAATCGTATAAAATGGGGTGTACGGCCCCACGAGCCGACGCAGGGGGCTCCGGATAAGGCGGGAGAGGTGTTCGATGCCCGTGGGGCAGCCTGCGAGCTGCGAGAAACGCCATTTTGCAGCTCTCGAGCTCGTGAAATCGACCAAAGAGCGAGAGAAACGCGAATTCGATTGGCCGAGAGGGAGAGAGAGAGAGGACAACGTCGAATCGAATGGGAGCAAAGAGGGGACAGCAGACAGCGGAGTGTCGGGCCGATCTGTCAAATTTTGTTTCACGCTGTCGAGAACGGGCAACTCGATGGGGCCGGATAAGGATCTGCCGACACCTACGTACTTACGTACCGTGGATTCACCACCGTCGTCGTACGTCCTTGGATCTCGATCTACGTTACAGTTTCTATGTTAGCTCTTCCGCTAACTAACGAACACTACTACCGTATTACCGACGACACTAACGTCGCGATAAATCTTTTCGATAAGGACCAACGTTGCTTAGTACTTGTCCAGAATCGTCGTTTACCGAACCGTCTTCGAAAAACTGACTAGATACTCTTCGAATCGAACGCGCATTATTGTGGTCGCGCATCGATACAATTGGGACGCAGGTTGTAGACGGTAATCTACCGAACGGTATAAAAAGCTAGATAGATAGAGTAATTTTGGTGCGTTTGATCGAACGCGAGCACCGTTCGTATTTCTATTGTTTTTCTCGCGACGATGGAAGAACGTGAAATAGAAAAAGAAGTCTGACCGAGACAAGAGAGAATCTGGAATCTGTATTTTTGAAGAGGAAGAGGAGGAGATTTTAGTCGAGCGTGTCTATCGATCGTCGAGGACCTTGATGCGCCGCGGCGCGCCGTATCGTTCTGGCGTTCGTACGGTCGGTCGGTCGGTCGGTCTCATGCTAGAAGCTTTGTCACTCGAAGCACGTACTCGGGGCAAGGACCGACGCCGCAAGCTCTCCGCCTATCTCTCTCTCTCTCTCTCTCCTCTTCTCTCCTCTCCTCTCAGTGTAGCTCTCCTTCTTGCTCGCTCTTATCGCCCTACCTTTCTAACAACGCGCCATTGTGTTCCGCCACGCTGGAACCCTGTATATTCCTTGACGCTATGGATTTTCCGAAAGCGTTTCGCTGCTTCGCGAGTATGCCGCGCACCGTCTCGCCTTGCCTCTCCTGGTCGCGTCGCCGCGCCCTTTTTCCTCCTCGAACTCGAGGCGGAAAACCTCCTCGAAAGCTTGACGCGGTCGTGTCTTCGAGCGACATCTGCGACGAGTACGATGCGGTCGAGGATGACGCCAGCCGACGAGAAGGCCAAAATCAGCTTCGATTCGATCGCGCGAACGGAAGTCGATCGGATGAGTCAGACGCGAGCGAATCCGCGTCGCGTTAAACAATGCCTGTCGACCGTCGATCCGCGAAAACCGACAATGGAACACCGTCCTGTCACCGTGCCTGGATCGTCTCTACCGAGTGTCCGTTAAACGCGGAACCTCGCGATCTCGCTTTTACGTTTCGAAAACAGTTTTTTTCCTCTCGAGATTTAAAGGCGGAAACTATCGTTGGCGTAGTTCGTCAACGAGTAATCCGAACATTGTTCGATCGGTGTCGAGCAAAACATAGCTCGTCATCCTCCGGTGGAATGTCCCGCGAGACGCAGCGCGATACCGACCTCGTTACCGAGACTCGTCTTCGTCGCGAATTATAAAGTTCTTGGTGAGTCGGCTCGTTTTTCGATCGACTCGAGGTGTTATTCGCGGTCTCGGCGAGCCAGTTCGAGCCAGCCCGTTATTTAATCTTCGAAGAGCTCGTTATCCGGCAATTATGAAGGCTGGTTCGCGTCGACGACGAGTTTTTAGTTCGTCGCCGATACGTTTTTTCCACTTGTTCCGGTCGTCGGAGAGAAAGAAAGAACGCGGTCGTTTCGAGACACCGTGTACGTTCGGAATGACGGCCTCGTCCAGATATGGTAGAGCCTTCCTTCCTTCCTCCGCGCGGTTCGCCCCCGAGAAGAGTACGTATCGGACAGGTAGGGCTACGAACGCGTACGCATACGCGACTGCCGAGTACGGGAACGTTCGATGCGTAAGCCGACTCGATAGCGTCACCTTTGTGTTCCATTGAAATCCCCGTTAAAATTCGAAACACGAAAAACTCGAGTGCGCTCGCGGCCCGCCAAGCCACGCCGCGAGAACGCTCGACCGTCGAGGCCCTGGCTTTCTCTCGCTCGTGTTTTCGCTTTCAAAATCGAACAGATATTCCCTTAGAGCCTTAGAATCGAGTTCGAATAAACTCGTGAGGCTTGTAAAGGAGAGAATTAATTTGTAAGGAAAGAATACACGGAGTAGGTCGTCGGAAAGTGTGACGAGTCTTCCCGGAAGAGTTAATCTTCCCACGACGGCACGCGTCGAGGTAGCAGGAAATAATAAAGCGATATCCGGAATGGAGAAAAAAATGAACGGCGTATTAGCGGATGGCTGCGGGGGGTCGTCGACGAGGAAGAAACGAGGCGATATCTATAACCGTACGCGCCATACGTCGCCACGAGTTGTTGCTGGTGGCGTACGAGCTAACTGGAGGTCCCTGTTGGCCAATAACGCCCTTCTTCGTAACATAGTGGCACAATAACGTAGGTTCTTTATGCGAGTACGGGGCAAATAGATCACATTGCTGACTAATAAGCCCGCTGGTGCGACGCTGCTCTCCCTCCTTTTTCTACCGGCCCCTTTCGGAACCGAACGTCCAGTTTTCCCCGCTTTTTCCCCGCTTTTTCCCCGTTTTCTTCTGAAATTCCTACCTACCGTCTATCAATAGCGTTATAGTCGTTGCGCGCGGAGGGTGTCCGGCATTGTGATGCTAATGCGAGAGGCAATCGATCCGCCTCGTTACGTTGGCAAACCCACGAGAAAGAGAGCCCGTGAACTCTGAGTTTGCCGGTTTCATGGGAATCCGGCAACGGCACGGTAGCAAAGTGCGCCGTTGGTCGGTCGAAAGTATCGCGAAGAGATTTCGGAGGGTGGATCGTTCGGGATGGATAGCCGTAACGGGTTCCAGCACGGAGGTCAACGAGGAACACGCGACCGATAGGATCTCGAATAGGAGATCCGAGAGGGAAGCGATCGGACAGACGGAGAAAGCGACCGTCAGTCTATATTAAATCGCGGAGCGAGGATAATACTTGGAAACTCCGAGACCGTCTCTCGATTACCGGTCTAATTATCTGGCAAGGCACGATAGGGCAACCCCATCTTCCGGAGATGGAATTGCCCGTTCCCATCGTCCTTCGAGTTACCGACGTCGACTACCCTACTACCGAGGTCATTGTTACGTCGTTACTACCCTTTAGTACGGTTCTCGAGCCAATTTCGGTCCGGCACGACAGCTACGATTTCCGCCACCCCTTCACGGCTGACCGAATACGGATTTTGCCGCGAAATCGATCAACCCCTTTCCTTTTTTTCTCCTTGGACCCCACGGTATCGACGGATTTTCGATCTCGAACCACGAAAACGAACGGATAGGCACGCTGCTCGGTGTCGGAATTAAACTAGACGACACGAGAACGGACACGAGAGCGAGAGGACGGGCTCCTGCCTTTCGGGCAATCAATACCGTTTCGGTATCGCGTTGGAAACACTCTCTCCGAAACAGCCTACGTTTCGCTTCGTAGGAAAGCGAGAGAACAAGAGAGAGGAGAGCGGAAGACGGTAAGACCAAGAGACAAGGGAGAAGGGCATCGTGGGACAGAGGAGAGAAGCGAACTCGAACGGACGAAGAAAGGGAACACGGACAAGGGAGGAGGGGGGAGGGGGAGGCTTCGAGCACGTTTCGTGGTCCGCATACTGATAGGAGTAGTCGTACGTAGGGAGCGAGCGCGTTAGCGAACGCCAAAACAGACAACTCTGCTCGTCGTTGGTAAAACCCGAGTGGAAAACAACTCTCCCTCCGTTTCTACCCGCGCGACGAGGAACGAGGTGACCAGATAATGCTCTATAATACAACGAATATACTACGATTACGTATCGTCGATAATCGTTATCGCTGTGGCGAGAACGGACTTGGCTCGCGAAACTTTCGAAACGACTCGAATCGCTGGAAAATATCGTTGAACGAGTGCAAAGTATACGTATAGATGTTCGTGGCGTGACCGAAGACGATCGGGAAACGAGCGATTCGGCGGAAATTTGTACATTGTTGCCGAAACCCGTTTGCGGGTCTACAATAAGGAGAACGCGTTCGGTTCGGTTCGGGGTCCGGTGTGGCCCCCGGCTGTGTGGATGGAAGCTCGAAAGTCGACCGTTCGAAAGCCGTATCGCGAAAAAGAGAGGCACGCCAAGCAATTTTCGGGACGGTCGCGAAATAATGATGATCTTTATCCCTAATGAAATTAGTCGTGCTCCTCCGGACCGCAGGAATAGACGTCGTACCGTGAAATTACCGTAATAGGCGGCGAGCCCGTAGATCTACGTTACACGAAGCCGACTCTCCGACGTTCCTCTCGTGTATTTTGGCGTCGATTTCGCGGCTTCTTCGAGCCGATCCTTCCAACTAACGCGGAACGATCCCCCTTCCGGCCTATTTAGGGTGAACGCCTAAATATAGTTCGCTTTTTCACCGGAATTTAAAATTACGGTCGTAAAGAAGCCGAGGGCAAATTAGGAGATTCAACCCTCCGGGAACGTTTCTATTCTCCTCGAGAGTTCCGTGTCGAGATAGGTTTCCGAAAATCTGTCGGCGAAATTTACGTCGACGAAACGCGACACTCGACGAAACGTCTGAAAGGAACGCGCACCTGCCTGAATAAACTTGATCGAGCAACGATTCTGTTGGTCGCGTCGCCGCTGCGTCGCTGCTGCGTCGGGACCCGCAGCCCCACGAGTTCGTTCTGACGGAAACAATTGCTGCCTCGGGGCATCATTTACATCATAAGCAATCATAATGATCGAATTTTCGGTGAACGACGATGATCCAACGAGTGGAACGAGGGGAGCCAATTCAGAAGTGGGTACCCACTTAGCCGTACGAACCATACTCGCGAAACGAAAAGAGAAAGATAGTCTCCTGACCCTCCTCCACCTCTTTCGACCCCATAGCTCCGGGCTACCTGCGCCTGTTCGTACAAATGCCACCCAAAAATCTCCTAGCCCCCTTTTCACCCGCTCTCCGCTTCCGCCCGGATAACGTTTCGACGATAGGTAACGCGCGATTGCCACTCGCGGGTAGTCTCTTCCAACGAGGTTAATTTTACTCTCTTCGTTAAATCGTGTACGGAAAGGAGAAGCGATTAGGCGCGTCGTAAGCGCGATACGATCGCGATAAATCGAGACTCGGTCGGTCGCCGCGTAACTCACGTACGCGAGAGCGAGCCTGACAGTCGGGTTTTTCTTCGGTCAGGTAGTCTTCGATGTCCGGTGCTGACCGATCGAAGCCAATCGAAACGGTAGTCGCGGGAAAGTAGACGCAACGTTCTCGAGGATTTTTCTGGACGAGTCGCGTTCCACGGACAGGAAGCAAAATCTTGAACGTGGCGCGATGCCGCGGCGTCGATAATTGATCGCTGAACGGAAACTTGCGCGGATTGCTGAAATTGTCAGACTAGCTGTCGCGCGGCATCGCTTCTGCTCGGAAAACTCTGTCGTCGCGTCGACAAGACGCTCGCTACCCCACTGCGATGGATTGAATTGCAAATTGAACGACGAAACGAAAGCTTATTATCGGGTTACCGTGGAACGACGCGGATTCCGACAGAAAAGTAACGGAATTTTTGGTCGGGAACGTGTTCTTTGTCACCGGTCTCTCTTCCAATTACGATGCTTAAACTTCGCTATGCGATGCCATCGTTCGCTACTTTACGTTACCAGTAAATTTTCCGCCAATTCTTTGCCGACAATCGGACGTTTCAGTCCGCGAAAAAGGAGAACGTCGAAGAAGGAAAAATTTGCGAAAACGAAGAGGCGAACGTCGAGTACGTTTGTAACCGGCATCGTTCGTTGCATCAGGACAGTTATTATTTCTCCGGCCGACGTGATTTATGTCTTTCCGCGGGAGGAACGAAAAAAATCTTGCGCAACATCACGCGACGCCATAGCTAGCTCCCGGGAAAACGTTCGCGTCCTCGTGCAACGCGCCATTAAACTAAACTTAGCCGCGGCGCGGCGGCTCGACTCCGATCGGACGCGAATCGACCCAAGAGAAACCGACAGTCTGTTCCAACGATACCGATCGTTTATTACCTCGAACGCTTGTTATCTATCGGTCGGAGAACGCGCTGCCTCTGTCGCCCCCGATCGCGGATACGCCGACTAATTGTTGCCTCTAATTGACGAGGTTCTCAGGCTCGGACGCCACGCCGCGGCGTTCCTGCTTCTCTTTTTTTTTGCCCCTCTCCGACACCGCTTGAAGAAAAGAATTCGTCGTCGCGACTTTTCCTCTTGCCCGAAAACGAACCACTGTCGGTCGGAACGCGAATCGCGAGACTCGTTTCCGGTGAAAATCGTACGTGAAACGAGACACCTGAATGATCGAAACCGTGAGAAAAACTTGGATCGACGAGTTGCAACGTTTACTTTTACGATTTTAAACACGATCCGTATCGTTCATTTTCCAGGTTAACGCGATCGAACAACCATCGTAACGCGAACGAGCTCGTTCGTCGATGTTTACGTAAATTATACCGCGTCGCGAGAATGCGAAGTAAAAGCGAAGAAAATCGAAGGAAAAATCGCGGGTCGGTTAGCGAGAACTGAGATGTCAGGAAGTTAAACACGAGGGATAACGAAAGTGGAAAAGTGTCGTGTCGCGACGCAATTTCGCGGTTATTTTTCGCGTGTTTCACCGGCCTTCCGTAAAAACCGATGCACGAGCGACAATTACACAGGGAAAGCGAAATATTAACGTGCAGACCGTTCGAGCAGCCCTCGCGGAACAATTAACCGAGACTCGGAACGAGATATCGTCGTTTCGTTTTCGTTCGCGTGACAAAACTCTTACGTGATAGTTAAGCGAATGAACGAACGAACGAACGAACGAACGAACGAACGACTCGCGAATTCTTTACAAGTCGCGGTTCCGCCGCGCGGCTCTACGACACGCGTTTATCGCGCGACTCATTGACGCGGTACAAGCGTGGCAAAAGTTTCAGGAAACGCGAGCCGAGCTCGCGGCACGCGTTACGATACGCGTCCCGAACCGAAGCGGCGAGCGTAAACTTTGAAACGCGTTTAGCCGGACAAAATTGGTCTCGACACGAACGCCGTTCTTGTATCGCGTCGCATTGTTTCGCTTTCCATCGAAACGGAATCTGCGAAAGAATAAACGCGAGTCACGCGATTAAGCAAACACCGTGGAAAGAGCGTAACGACGATTACGCTTTCGGATTCGATCGCGTAGTTCGATCGAATCACGGCCGGTAAAGTCGAAAATTTCTAAATGTTCGGCTCGAAGAAATTGGAGCGTTCGGTTCGGCCGTCAGCGGGCTACGGTAGAGCGTTGCGAACGACAGCTGTCAAATAAATGTTGGAAAAAAGCGCTAGTCGAGCGAAATTTCGAGTGGAACGACAGTCGGAGGGGTGCTTGGTCACCCCAGCGAGACACCCTTAGCCCGCGGGGCAAAAGGCACCGTACGATTTTTCCACGGGTCGAGACTCGGTTCGAGATGCACGCTCGATTAGTCATCGTCGTCGAGAAGAAACGAAAGAAGACGAAGCTTCGTCGGATGAAAAACCGTGATAATTCCGGATATTAACGGGCGGAAGGAACGGACGGCGAGCGTATTTCGTTGCTGCGACAGCGGAAGGGGAACTCGAACGGAAACAAGGCGCGAAGTTTATTCGCGTTTGGCCAGCGTCCAAATTTTCGTCGAAATAAAAACGGCGTAACACACGCTTCGTTACGTTCGGCTTGGCGGACGCGAGACGACTCGCGGTGGGACGAAGGCGAGAAACGGGTCTGCCTTGTCGAGTTTAACGAAGTAACGGAGGCTAGACGTCCCCCGACGACGTGCCGCAGAAGGGTGGCCTCGTTGCCGCCGCTCGACACCGCCAAGGGGCAAATTTTCGAGGGTGGTTTCGCGCGTCAATGGTTTATTAAGAAGCACTTGTTTAAAGGTAGCCCCATTTCGGTTCCGACAGCCAACTCGACCGCGACGTCTGTGTTACTCGCCTCTACAAACGAATGCGCACTACGCGATGCCCTGCGACGCGTCATCGTGAACGCGAAACGAGGGACCAGAGATACGCTCACCCTACGCCGATCCGTCGCTCCGCTCCGCGTCGCGTCGTGTCGGCGTAATTGAAGTTATTGCAATATTGTGTCCTGTCAACCCGGCTGTCCTCCTGCCACCCCTCTCTCACCCTCTCTTTTTTCTTTCCGACTACTTTCTCCTATGCGTATGAATATGTACGTAATCTGCGATTTGTACAAGCATCGGTGTCTTTAGTTAGTCTATTATAAAGTTTGGCGTAATGACAACCCGAGTATTAGCGGAAGAAGACGGAGAGACTCGTCGCTTCCGTGTTCGCTGTCCCTTCGTTACCGAGAGGACCCTCTTGGCGTTCCTCTCGTTTGCGGCAACGCGTAACGCGACCACGCCTGCTTTAATCTCCAGCCCCGGAAGGATAATGCTTCCCAGGATATATGCCTGGCGGGTACGACACGGTCGCTAACCGCCTCGCGGTAAACCGCGACGACTCGATTAGAAAGGGAGGTCGAAGGTAGAAAATTTCGCGTTTCGAAGGTTTCGCGTCTGTATCGCGTTTTCACCGAGCGACATACGTCGGTGTACGATCGAAAAAAGGAGTTGTTCGCCGCGCTATTTCTATCCCGCGGTGAGCAGAAAATTCAATTCAGGCCGTGAATAACGACTAACAAACCGCAGTTATATCGTAAAAAGCAATGCACCGGGCCGAGAATTAATTCCGGCTAGCTCTCCACCCACCGAAGCCCTTTTTCTCTCTTGCTCCGTTCGCGCCTGTCCCTCCGTTTTTCTCCCTCTGCCTTTCTCTTTCTCTGTCCGTTTCTCTCTAGGTCGGAACTGGAACGGTCCCAAAATTCAATAAAGGCGAACGAGTACGAACGAGATCTCCCTCGGCTACGACTGGCTTTCGTGCGGGGTAGCGACAGCACGGAGTTAGGAGAACCCCGGAGTCATCGCGCGAGAAACGAAAGAGCCGGGGAGGCGAGAGGAGAGGCGGGAACGGTGCATACATTAGCGGGGACAGGGTGGAGATATTGTCTGAACAAAGGGATCGGCTCGTACCTATCGAAAAGGCGATTAAGCGAGGATAAAGTTATACCGCCCCTCCTGTCCGACTCGCGTTCCCCGTTAAACTACCCTCTAGCATCGCCCAGGGTGTCGTCGATCGGTTTCGCGTTAAAATCGCTCGTCGACCGCGCGTGTGCTTTTCGCTTCTCGAACGATCGGAAAACCGCTCTTAAATTCGTTGCATTGTTCGTTGTTACGAACGGACTAAGAAAGGAAGGTAGAAAGGAAAGTAGAAAGGAAGGGGAAGGAAGGAAGAAGCACGTGGTCGAATGGCACGTGGCGGCGGAGGCGAAAAGTCGTCTCGGCGCGGCGAGGAACGCGCAGCCGTTTCGTGGCCAACGTTAAATGGCCCGTTGGAACGAGCGAATGCTTTTCAGCCAGCCAACCACGGATGACGCGATAAAGCACGTCGACTAACGCGAGATACGACCAATTAGCCCGCGTGCCAAGTATGCGATTTAAGTCGGCTCTCGAGGTCCCGCCAGAGCCTGCCAACCGGTGGTGATCCCGGACGAAACGAAGCCCTTCTGCTCGCTCGCACGTTGCCCGTTCCCGCCTTTAATCTACGCTCTCTCCTTTCTTTTATTTCGATTCGAAAAAGTAACTGCCTTTTGTTCCTTGCTTCTCTATTCACGGATGCACGCGTTCTGCCGACGATGGTATTACGAATTTTAATTACGAGACGACTATCTTGTAATACGCGTCTCTTTCAATTATTCGATACTATTTTTCGATAGAGTTATCGTGCCAAGAACCATAGGCATGAACAAAAAAAAAAAAAAAAAATAAATAAAATAGAAAAGAAACGTCCACTTACCTCGCATGGTCGTAATAGACAGCGCGCAGCATCCTTTTCAACGTCGGCGTCCGTCTCTCCTCTTTTCCTCCGTTATTTTTTTCTTTCTATTCCCAGCTGCCGCCGTCTTTCTCCGGCTTCTTCTTTCTCTTTCTTCGCGGCTCTCCTCCGCCCCTCCGGCGCCCGCTCCTGTTATCCGTTTCAGCCCCACCTGTGCACCGTGGATACTCTCCCTCCCCCCCACCGCCCCCTGCCGCTCCGATGGGAAAGCCATCTCAGAGGGTCTAGGAGAGGGACGGTCTGGAGAGATCAGCGACCACGTGACCGACGTGACCGGAACCGCACGAAACGCGGAACCGCGTCCCATCGTCGTCGTCGTCGTCGCCGTCCTCCTTCTCCCGTTGGTCGCGGTCGTGGGTCGTTCGACTCTCGTAATCTTGTAGCCGTCCTCGTGGTCGGTCCTCCCTCGCCCCCCCGTTCGAAATCACGCACGCTCGTAAGTCCGCCGCGCGACTCGATGTTCTTTTATCCCCGACCGATCGTCCGTCGCGTGGATTTCCTGCCATTTTCGCGATAGGGACCGGACCTTTCTTCGTTTCTCCGTTTCTCCGTTGAGAAGCGTGCTGTACTAGCGACTGCTATCTGCCGCGGAGCGAGTCGGCCGCGGGACTTTGGTATACTGGGAGTATGGTAAGTAGCTACACCCCTGCCACCGCCGCCCCTCCCTCGCTGCCGCACGCCGTTCGTTCCCTCGAACGTCCCGAACCCGCGCCGAGCCTCTGCTCTCCTCTCCTCTCCACGCCCCCCTCCGCCCTGCCCCATTCCACCGCTCTCAGCCGTTCAACGAGCCGATCCTATGCCCCTGCCCTCGCGTACCGATCCAACGTCGCTACCGACACCGACACCGACACCGACCCGTTCCAACGAACGGCCGACACGTATCCCTCTCGTGCCGTCACCGCCACCGCCGCCGTCACCGCTACTCCGTGCCGCACCGATGAGTTTACCTCGCGGGGCACCAGGGACGTATCGATCGACGATTTATTTCGCTCATCTTCGTCGATCGTTCAATATCGATTCGAAGAATCGGTCGAGTCTCGCAGAAGGTACCCTACGACCTAGCTGACAACTTCTATGATCTATCTGGATATTCGATATTGAGATATTTTCCACCGATTAACGTTCCGGTGTACGCCGTAAGCGCGGAGAGTTAGCACCCGAGAGATCGCTCGGTCTAGCGAACGTATAACAGACAATGTTTGCATGGTAACGCGTTTATTGTAATGGCGACATTTGTTCCTCTTCTTTTCTCGCTCGTCGTCTCTCGAGTGTCGCGTCGCGGTGTTGCATTCCGTTTCACTTGGACGAGTGCATAAATTACCGCTTTGAAATGTAAAGGAATACCAACGAGACAAAGTTTTCCCCGACAGACTACGTTCGTTCGAAGGAAGCATCGGCCACTGGTTCGTTCTGCTTTCCTAAATTCGGAAGAGAAGCGAGGGCGAACGGAGAAACGTATTGCGAGGAGAGAAGTCGAAGGTACAGGGGAACCGGTAAAACCGAAGCCGCCGGAGCCGAAGACAAGGGAAGGGCGTTTATTAGCAATTGTAATGCAAGATCGCGGAATGCATGGGATCCCCGCGATGTCTCGATACAACGGTCCCGGTACGCGTGTTCCTCGTAACACGATTCTCGATCGCGCTCGCTATCTTCGGAGGGCTTTGTCCCGGTCTGCTCGCCCCGTCAACTCCTAACATCGGAGATTCCTGGAGAAGGAAGCTCGCGATCTCGGATCGTACCGAAATGCCGAGTAAATTTCCACCGACAACCTTTGTCCCTGATCTTAGGATAGAATTTTAGTCGAGGCTTCGCGATTCGATTCGATTCGATTCGATCGACGCAGCGGAAGAGAAAAATTTCACGGCGACCAACAGCGACGCGAACCAGAAGAGGAGATTGCTTGGTAACTTCCGTTGCGCGAATGGTAGCGTCGCGTATCGATTTGTTTAATGGCGGTGTTGGTCGTTTACGGTACGTGGGAACTGATTTGCCGAATGCATGTGCGACACCGTGCATGTTCCATGACGGTGCATGCGACCGCATCGCGAACAACGGTGTTGCGCCTTGTAAACCGGGATCGAACACACTTATCGTCGAAAGACGAGGAGCAGCAATAAAGAATAGCTGTATAAATGTAGATTTATATTATCCGTACTTGTCACGGAACAGTTTCGTGTCGTACTCGTTCGGACAGCGACACGGGTATTCGTAAAGGGCATACGAGTACAAACGAGTAGCCGATTTCGAACTGCTCGACTGCTCGAAAAACGAGTACGATCGTTTGCTAGTTTAGAGAGCGCTTACGATTTAAAGAAACGAAAAAACAATGAACAGAGTCGATGATATTTTGAAGGGACGGTACGAGGAAGTTAGGAAAATGTTGCGCTCGAATCGTTTATGTTAATCAACCGTGACAACGTGGAGGCAATATCAACCCCTAACTATGTCCACGAGTAGCGAAACGTGCGCGCAGGGTGTATCATGGTCCTCCTGTAACTACCCTGCCCCCGCGTTGTCCCTGACACACACCCTTTGTCGACGTTAACCCAAAGTGAATGGACCTATAGTGCGCGCGTTGCAGGAACGGTTTTAACTTCGGGGTGACTTACCCCGTGCGTTATCTATTTTGACAGCGCGGTACGACCGCGGTCTGTCAGAGGGTCGATGCACGGGAGCGTGTCGATAATTGCGTTTTAACCGTGCTCCGTATCCGCGCGATGTTCGACCAATCTTCTGGGATCTCTTTCGTCTGTCTCGGTCGTTACAACGTGCTCTCGGTTAAGGGCGAAAAAGTTTCTTTTCAAAAGAAAAGTAGATTTTTGGCGAAAAAGTTGTTAAAGTCGTAGGTCGTTTCGATCGTGTTGGTCCGGTAGGCGGGTTCTCCGAGAAACCGGATGTTCGAAACTCTGTCCGTAGAATTTCGAACGATTAGTCGAGTCGTTGGCTGTAAATCTACTTCGAAACGTTTAAGTTTTATCCCATATTTATCGGTATATTAAATCCGTTAATTTTTTCTAAATTGGAAGCATAATTGAGCGGGCATTTATTTACGGTGAAAGTACGGCAACACGGTTGCATAGGAATCATGGGCGGAACGTATGCAATATGGCATTCAATTTGCGACGGATTCGCTGTCTGGCAACGCAAACAACCGCTATTGGGTTCCATTTAATGAACCAAGCCAGTGCGCCTTCGGAAGCATTTTTGCGTTGTGGGCTCGGCTTAAATTGGACCTACCCCTCGCTCCTCCGCGATCCACCTCTGCCACCGCCGCCGCCGCTATCGTTTTGCTCGTTTTCTATTTGCTTCCTGGCGACTTACGCCTCGATGATTCTCCTCGATGCGCTAGCCGATCTGTTCCTCGTACGGGAAATACGTAACCGTATTCGTCGATTCACCGGTCACCGGTTATTCGGTTCAGCCATGCTTTTTTCCCACCTACAAATGGCTCCGCTACGCGACCGTTTCACGGATCCGAACGAATAATCGACGTTTCGCGCGTTTAAAATCCTTCGATTTTCTTATGTTTGGCGATCGTCGTCCGACGTCGCGTGGCAAAGGACTGTTCCAGATCGTCTATCGTTTCGGTATAGAGAGGTAAACCGAATCGAAGTAATTTTAGAAATCGTTGCGTTGCAGTTACCGATATTGACTTATCGCGGAGTAAGTTATCGCGGTGGATTACGATCGAGGTAAATTTTTCTAAGTATTTGTTCGCGTGTCGGACGTTCGTCTCTGGTCGCGCGATAGGCCGTCGATCGACGGAGACTCGCTCGTTAAAAATATGAAGGCTTAGGAGAGCAATCCTCTTAAAAAGTTCCTCGGGCCGTGGAAGGATAACCGAAGGATGAAGCGAGAGGCAAAACGGGACACCGCTCGTCGCAACACCGGTATCGGCGCCGTATCGTTCGAGCTCGCAAGTGTCCGGTAAGCTAAGCGGATCCACCGTAATCCGGATTACGTATTTGCCCGGTTCTCTGCCCGCTGCCATCTCGATCTCGTGCCACTCGGAGCCAAAGACGTATTTGCCTTCTGGCAACGCGCCGCCGTCTGTTGTCGGTAATCTGTTTAACGCCTCGCGACCAACAAGCCAGAGGATCCGTCTTTTTTTCCGTGGCAAAAATACGCTCGATAACTGGAATCGACGTCTTATCGTCAATCGCTTCGAACTGTACCTTAAACGTTTTATCGGTAACACGCGTTTCTCGCGCTTTCTTATCGACGTCGCGTCGATCTCGAGGCCCTTCTTCGCGAGACGATTCACGGCCTTAAATAATTTGGCCGTTCGCGGATATCCTCGAGTCTCCCTGTCCTCTCGTCATCATCGATCGGTAGCGATCTTTAAACAGCGCCATTAACGATTGCGTGCACAAGCCGAGGGGGTCGCGATCAAACGAATACGATGAAAGAGTGGCGGCATTAGGCGAACGTGCCGTGCATACTGATTTGCGGCTGATTGATTGGACCCCTTTCCACTCGACAACGGTGTGCACCACGACTATCCTGTCCCGTGTCCCCGCCCGTTCGTTCGTTCGTTCGTTCGTTCGTTCGGCTGGCCCGGTTGATTCCACCCCACGAGCTAGTACCAACATCGTCGATAATATCGAGCAGTCTCTGCCTGTTCCGGCATCAATGTACTCGCGAATATTTCACCGCCTGGACTCGCCTCTCGTCGCGTCGATACGCTGATAATTGCACGATACATGGTACAAAGGAGCTTTATCTCGACATTTTTCCGGACGAATATCGGCTACCGTACAACGCTCGTCGAACCGTTTTATCGTCCCGTACGAGCGTTGTCCAAGAGGCATCGTCTGCCTAAGGTCGATCTCGAAGTTGACTCGATCGCGAAACGCGCGACGCGGACGAAACGGTTCGAGGTTCCGGAGAAAAATCGATCGAACGAGATTCGTGAGAAGGAAAGAGACCGCGAAACATTTGGATGGAAGCACGGTTTGGTGGTTATCGTCGTTGTCTCGGGGACGGGTTACCCCGCGCGAACTGTTGGTCTGTAACGTAATTGTTTTTGACGCGGTAATTTTACAGTGTCGTGCGTACACGTACGAGACGCGTCCGTGGCGAAACGTCGCGATAACCGACGCGGCGTGCTTTTCCTTCTTCTTGCCGACTACCGAGCGACTCGTTCCTTTTTCGACGTCACTCCACGGAGCGCGACAGCTCCACGCTGGAAGAGTCGGCCGGCGAGTCGCGAGACTTCCGTTCGCTCGAGAGCCGTTTCGACGTCTCCTCTCGACGTTTTCTCGAAAGAACGTCTCCTCGGGATTTCTCCCGTCGCCGAGAGGACGGATTTTCTGCGAGTCGTGGGCGAAGTCCAGAGTCGCGAACTGGAACGAGGTTTCGTGGCCGAACAGGAGGATAAGAAGAAGAAGAAGAAGAAGAAGAAGAAGAAGAAGAAGAAGAAGAAGAAGAAGCTTCGGAGAGGAGAGGAGAAGAGCAGTATCCATCGCGGGAGAAGCTGCACCGCCCGGAGGAAGGAAAGCGGTTCGAGTCGTGCTCGTCTCGCTCGCTCGTTCTCCGCGTGCGGACGTTTCTGTCTTTGTCCGTGTCGCGCGTACGCGCTCGCACGCACACGTGGCTGGTTGGCCATCATCCTCGCGATGCGAGACGTCTCGCAGGGAGCGTAGCATACGAAGGGAGCCGAAGAAGAAGGTGGACTCGCCAGCAGGGTTCTCGATGAATTCCGCGACCGAAGTAGCCGCGAGCTACCGACCGGCCCCCTTCAGCCTCGTTCCTCCTCGAAATCTCCGAGAGTCGAGGCTACGCACCGAACCAGTTGCCGTTTTCTCCACGAAACTTGTCGTGGAAATTTTTGAAAGAAATCGCGCGAAAAGACCGGCCCGCGAGCGACTCGATCGAAGGCGCGAAGAGACGTCAGTTCGCGTTAACTAAGACTCGCGTTCTTCGCGTTCTCGCGTCGAGGGTAGGCGAATTCCAGGAATACACCGGTTACCGCTCGTATTTCAACGGCGTATCTCGCGTGCGGGATCGGGATCGCGGCCGTTCTGGTGTCTGCGTCGAAATTCATCGTCGGCGCGACTGTAACGACATTAGGCACGCGCTAAAGGTACCTTCGCGTTCGCGGGACTATTGTTCGGAAGAGGGAAGTCGCGCGAGCTAGCTACGCGCTCGATAAAGGCGCAACGTAGCGGAGACGATCGACGCTGGTAACGTCAGCTTCGATAGAGAGAAAGAGAGAGAAAGAGAGAGAAAGAGAGAGAAAGAGAGAGAAAGAGAGAGAAGGAGAGGAGCCCGAGGCGGACAACGCGATGCAACGTGGCGTGGCGTGGCGTGGCTTGGCGCGGACTGGCGTGGCCGTCGCGTCGAGCCGAGCCGAGCCGTGCCGGGCCGAGCCGTGCCTTGCCTTGCCTTGCCATGCACCGGTACACGATGTTCGTGTTGCACGGCTCTCTCGTACGCGTTCGTACGTGTACCGACGCGACCGTGTTGGCAGAACGTCGCGGTAGCCGCGCCGGAGAGATGGGATTGCGCGATAGGCCGCGTGTCGAAAATAGAAATATAATCTGATAGGCTCATTGTGCCTCGAGCCACTCGCTGCTGCTATCTGCCACTACCACCGACCAATCGTACACCGCTACCTCGGCTCTCTTCCTTTCCTCTTCGTCCGCTCTTTCTCCGACTTTCGTCCGCTGCAACCCTTGGCCGCGTTTTCAGCTCGCGCCGTTCCACGATCGACCGCGTCGCGTTCGTTATTGCTGGTCCGCGCGTGGCGAGATCCGACCAAAGACAAACGCTCGTTCCTCTCGGCGAATCCTCTCTCTTCCGTTCCCTGGACGATTCGCGTCGCGAGACTGCACGCGGGACACTTTTATCGGGCAGATTTAGGAGGTAGCTGCGCGGTCGGGTTATTTACGAGCACCGGTTTTATCGTAAGGGAACGGAAAGCAGTAAACGACCAGGTTACTTTTAATAACTGACCGTCGTTCCCTTCCCTTCGGTTTCCTTCCGTTCTCGCTATTCGAACAACGGGGCTCGAAATATTCCGGAGAAGAGCCGTAATTCTTTCGGAAGAAGGAAAAAACGGAGCCAGCAAGGTCCGCGCGAGGCTTGCCCGTAAACCACGGTCAACGGTGGAAGCGTGACCAATGGCATCGCGATCGTAAAGAAATTAGAGGGGCTGTAATGGTTTCCGGGTACGATGCCTTCCGGTCGGCATACATCTTCCACGGGCCGGTCCGCTATTATCGGTTTAGCCGGTCACCCTTCGTCGCGGTCGTTTGTCAGCTTTCTTCCGACCGCCAGATCCTTCGGCTCTCGAGCACGCGACTCTCGCGGTAACTCCGCGACGCTTTCGCGCTCTCTCGAGTTCTCCGCGTTTTTAGGAATCCGGAATCTCGCGACGTCGAACGCGACAAGAAATAGATGCGGTGGTAGGTGGTCGAACGATGTACGGCCGGAAGCGGAAACGATCGAACGCGCGCTCGCGCGAGTAAAAGCAAGAGAGAGAGAGAGAGAGAGAGAGAGAGAGAGAGAGAGAGAGAGAGAGAGAGAGAGAGAGAGAGAGGGAAACGGTACGTTCCCTCCCCGCGCGAACCACGCTCCGGTGCAGAATGGTTCGTTGTTCGTTCGTTGTGGATGCGCGATTGCGAGCGGAACACGGTGAAACGCAAAATGGAACGGGGGCTTGCCGGCCGGCCGGCCGTGTGCGTACTGATTGATCAACATTGTTGCCGAATTAGACTCCAGCGAGATGGGCATATTGATTGGCAATCAGTGTCGCCCAGCCACAACGAAGCCTGTCCGCCTGGGAAACGGTTTGCTAACGCAAACATCGTCGCACCTGGATCTCCGTGATGTTGTTTTTCCACCGGGAAAAAAAAAACAAAATATCGCGTCGAACGTTCCGCCGACATTTTCGACGCCGACACGCAGCAACTACTCTTCTCTTTTTTGTTTCGTTTCGTTTCGTATCGGATCTTTGACGTTCGCCGGTCCGCTCGAAAAAATGCCCGTTTCCAGTTTCTACGAACTTGTTCAGAAATCGGTGTTGATTTTTTAAAGAAACCCTCGGAGCAATCCCGTTGAACGCGCGAACGTCCACGACGTAAAATTCGTGGTAATATTTGCCGGAAGGACCATTACGATTTGCTTCCATGAGAGCGAGAAGCTTTCGAGACTCCCAGAAGCCGAGGATAAAAGCGGTCGAAAAGCCGTCGGATGCAGCGAAGGGTGTCGGAAAAGAATACGGTTGAAATCGCGCGAGCGAACGGGAGACGCGTCTCGTGGTAGCCGGGCCGGAAAATCGGCGCGGGTCAATCAGCGAGCGTACGAAGCGGAAAACGATCGAAAATGCTCGAAACGCGAGGAGACGGGTGGCGAGTCGGCAGAAACGAAACGGTTCGAATGCCTGGTGGCCCGCGAGCGTAACGTGGAATGCCACTTTCGAAGGTGAGGCGGACTCCTCTTTACGACTTTCGAGCGAGAAACGAGCCGTCTATCCGCCGCGAAACTGTAACCGCGTTCGAGCACGCGGAACCGTTCAATCGTTAATCCGAGTTGCTTCGGGGCTAACAAAGCGGACCATTATCGCCGTCGGCTTTATTTACATTTATTTCCATTTATTTCGATTTATTTCGATTTATTTCGATTTATTTCGATTTATTTCGATTCCCATCGCTCGCGAAAAGAAAGCCACGACTCCTCGCGACCACGATTCCGTCGTGACATTAGAAACCGAGACGAGCGTGGATCGTTTACGATCCACGCATGACCACCGACAATGCTTACTGGAAGACCATTCGTCGTTCGAGGCGCGTTTTTCTTTTTCTTCTTCTTTTTGTTCGTTCGAACCGGAGGAAAACGTTTACCGCAAGTCCTCGATACGCATTACGACTGGACGGTTCACACGCGCTGGGAAAAATGCCAGTTAGCGGTCGAGCCGGTTGGTAAAGGCAACTTGCCGGGAATCAGTAATCTCGTCCCGATTTTACCTTTATTTACGCTTATTAAGCTTCGATATCGGCCTGCTTCTCGCCAAGCTACTTCGTCGTAAATTAATTGTTCCGCCGACGTCGACCCATTTATTCCCAGCGATTCAAAATATTGTTCGTCGTGCTTCGTCAACCTTACAGAGCGTGGATCGATTATTTCGTAATTTATACGGTATCGCGAAATATTTCGATTTCGGACGGTTATCGCGTCGATCGATTTTCGCGCGTTAAATTTTCGCGCGTTAAATTTTCGCGCGTTAATCGCGAGGAAGCGTATCGATGGTCGTAAAGATTCTCCGGCGAAAATACGTTTGACGGATAACCGATATCCGTTTTCGACGCGGTAAAGGTGGCACAGACATCGAAACGAGGATAAGCAGAGATTTATAGAATCGACGTTACGTAGTTCGCAACAGTTAGTAGGTACGTGGATTGTTTAGAAAATCTCGAGCATCGAGTTACGGTCATTGTCCCGTACAGGGTGAATTGTTTCGCAATGTCCCGTAACAAAAGGGTTGAATTTTCTTCTCCTCTCGGTTGTTTTCGCGTTCGGAAACGCTAGCAGCGTAAACGGTTGTCGTAGGACGACCTTTAAGGAACATTACCCGGAGAGAGACGAGATCGGATTAAGATCGGACGATCCTGTGGTCGATCCTGCGAAAGGGCGTTTCCTACTAGCAGCGAGAGGAGCTGCCGGTGCGGTGATCAAGCCGGTAAGCCTTCCTTCGCGAGATAAGCTTTTGGATGGATTCGAGCCCGGAGCTTGATCGCCGATAGCCCGTCCTTCTAACCTACTCGTCCGACACTAGCACCCAATTCCAAATCCTCCGGCAGCCTTTCCGGTAGGGGCCGCAAAACTGTCCGGTGCCGCTGGCAAACGGACCACCTCCGCGCCACATCTCCAAGATCCTTTTTATGCTCTGTTAAATGAACTTCCCCTATATCGATCGACATCCGTTTCTCTCTACTTTGCTCGATTTACGATTTACTTTTTCCGCTAAATTCGCATCGTTCGCGCAAATAGTTAATCGCGTCCCCATCATCTGTCGAGCATTCGGCAGTTTCACTCGGTGGTCCCGTGTTACGTTTTATGCGGTGCCACGTAATACGGATTCATAAACGATCCAACGAGTGGTCGAAACGGCGTCGGACACCGACAGGCAATTAAAAGCGACGAACGTTTAGGATCGCGGCTCGCAAAGTTTGGGTAGGCGCAGGGCGAGCTCTAACAACGCTTGGAATGCAGTTTTACAGAGAGCAGCGGAGGCAGGGAGGGATGAGCATGAGCCAAGTGGGAGCAAAAGAAAGAAGAAGAAGAAGAAGAAGAAGATCAAGTACAGAGGAGAGGAAAGAAGAAGAAGGAGAAGAAGAGAAAGAAAAAAGCGAGCGAAGGGAAGGGGTGAACTACCGAGAGACAAGGGGGTACAGAGGAAGGTTGCCCGGTAGCAGTTTCCCAAACCATCGCCATTAATAACCAGCGAGATTATACGCTGTTGAAGCCACGGCCGAAGCGGAGGCTCGAGCTGAAAGATGCCGTTGCAGTTGCCGATGTACCCGCGAGATTCTCGGACGAAGCAACCACGAGCAACGACCTACCTCGTAATCGAGTAAAATTCGTTTCTCTCGACTCGGTTACTCGAGATTTTCCAAAAGTTTCGTAGAGGTTCGCGTAGGAAAATTAGCGCGAGTCCGACAAGCTGGTAGACCGGTAAGACTACTGCCGCTGACGGGAAGCATAGGCAGTTCGTCTTGCTTGACATAATGTATTCGGCAGTTCCGTAGGAAAGGGTGGCCGTCCTTATCGTGGCGCGGCACCGGTAAACATGGAATGCGGCCGCTGGAGGTGGTTGGTCGGTTCGGGGGCAATGGTTGGCCGTCCGTTACGTATAGGTAGGCGCGCGTCGAACCGGTGGCGACGGTGGCGGTATTTGGACAGGCTGTCGAGCGCGCAGACGGTCCTGGAACACCGGCCCAACAAACAGTACAATACAATATTACGATCCGGGCAACGGCAACGTCCCACCGCACCGAGCGTGGTCGCGGCCGCGGCCGCAGCTACAACGCACTGACAGCGCAACATATCAACCGCGATTCTCTTTCTTCTCCTTCTCCGTCTCTCCACCGCGCTTTCTCGCTTCTTCCTTTTCCCTTCCGCGCTCTACGATCGTCTTCCTTTCTTCCTTCGTATCGCTGTCTCCTCGTCCCTCTTCGATCCAGCTTCGTCTCTGTTCCGCCTCGTCGACCAACTATATCTGATTGGCCTGATCATTAATCACCCGTGACCGTGCGGCAGCCCTGTCCCGTCCCGCAACTAAACTCGTGGAATCGAACTCACCGGGGTGTACGTGCTGCCGTTTCTCCTTTCCTCTACCCTCTCTCGCCCCCTGTTTTCTCTTTCTTCCCGTTCCTTCCGTTCCGTTTTCTTTCTTTTCTTTTCTTTTCTTTTCTTTTCTTTTCTTTTCTTTTCTATCCTTTCCTTTCTTTTCCTTTCCTTTCCTTTTCTCGTCGTTCACCGTCTTTCCGTTACCGTCGTTTCTCGTGAAAAACCTTGCTCGATAACCGATTGTCCGATTGGAGGGTTTCGGGCGGAAAAACCATTCCGACAACGGGTACTCGATCCGGAGCGGCGGAACGGGCACGTTGGTAGGGCTTAATAAACTACCTGGTTATAATTGGCACAGTCGGCTAACTCGATTAACTCGTCGCGTAATTAATTTATTCGAGATGCTTCGGATCGATAAGCCATCGACGACGAGGCCGTGACCATCGGCTTGCCCAAGTCCACGCGCTGAAAGGTGCTTGATCGTTGCTGGTATTCGGCACGAAGATAACGTGTCCTCTAAAAATTCGACGATTAATCTCGCGGAAAGAATTTTTCCTCGATTCGTCCGAATTTACTGCGCGACGTAATTACCGATTTGTCGTTAAGTAGAATATCGATAATTAAAAAGCGGCTTCTAATAACCATAGCGGAATAACGAGAATTCGATGTAAAAGGAATGGAAAGATTCCGGAACATCCGAACGCGTTCGTTCGTTCGGCAAAGCGTTTCACGATCGGTAACGGAGACGTTTCGGTATCGCGAACGCGCAGAAAGTCGATCGATCAACGCGATATCGTGTTGTCGCTTCGCGGAGACAGGGTCAGTCGGTTGTTCGAGAGGAATCGCTCGTAATGGACAACATCCACCTGTCTCTGGGAACGATAAAGACGCGAAAAGAGCAGCGGTAGAGGACTCGTTATCCTTATTGAGGGTGAAACACGAGGGTGACGGAAGAGACACAAGCGGAGCAGATAATCCGGCTATTAGAGGAGTTCCCGAGAGATTCCAAGGGTCATGGGAGAGCCGATAGATCGGCTCGGGATCGCCGATGAACCCGCGAACCGAGGTCACTCGAGGATAGCCGGGGTTAGACCGCCTCGAGTTTGTCACGATGGCAGGCCTCAATTTGTCGTAACAGGCTGCCGTTTCTTCTTCTTTCCGGCTCCTTATTCGAACGTCTGGATCTGCGTACGGAGGAGAGATTTGTCCGTAAAACGCGTAATTGTTGTTCGGACCGTTTATAAATATCGTGGTCGTACCGTCGCTACCGATAATAATCGATATCGCTTTCGTCTAGACAACGCCGCGGTAAAGTAAGTCGACGAGGAGATACTTTTTCGCGAAGAAAAACGAAAGGAAATATCGACCTCGTAGGAAAGCGGGACCGTTAGCGGACCGTCGTCCGTACAAATAACTTACACGACAGAAGTTATTCGCCACGAGTGGAAAGAGATGAAGCCCGGAACGAGAGCGACTCGGGAAGAAGAGCCGCAAGAAGGAGAAAAAGAAAACGACCGGCTGTACGTCAGTTTATCTTCTGGCATACGTCGACTATTAATCAACGAACCCTCCTAATCGCTTGACGAACCAATCGATAAATCAATAACTTTCATCCACCGAGCGGTAGTCGGACGTCCGTTGGAAGTTGAAAAAGTCTCGAGTTTGGGGAAAATGGAACGTTTTAAAGAACGCGTGTAACATCGTTGGAGACTCAGTCGGTCGCGGGTCGAACGAATCGACTGGCAACTGTTACAAGGTGGTCGAAGCGAACTTTTAACGCGTTATTAAAGCGTGGAAGGGAGTCGCGCGACGGCATCTCGAGTCGTCTCGAGTGGCTCATTTGCTGTCGTTCGCTGCCTACGGCGAGGCCACCGGTAGGTAGGTACCTCGAAATCCATTAACGTTCGCGGTGCACTCGGCTCGACCAATAAATTTTATTAATACATTCGTGGCAGGGCAATAACGACAGGCCGGCATTGTGCGCGTGAACGGCGCGACTTTACGCTCGTGCTCGCTCGCTCGCTCGCTCGCTCGCGTTGACCGGAGCTGCCCGCCGTAAACTCGGCAGGTAGCGATAATGGCAGCGTTTTGTGGCGAACAGAAAACCACTCCGCCTTCCGGGATCCTGGTGCTGCCGACCGGGAACGTGGAACACGACTAATGCATTTGCAGTCTTAAAGCGACAGCCTCGTGATTGCCAAACACATATCGCTACTTCTCTGTGCCGGACAAGGAAACCTCCTTCTTCCTCGCAACTGGGCCACGCGAATTAAATTCCGCGAGATTGCGAGCAATCGCGAAACGAGACTCGACGTTTCACCCGTTGCAACCCTTCTATGGACGATCGAGTATCCGGGTATTCGATTTACACGGTTTACTATATTTTCGCGAAAGCTCGCTTATCCGCGCAACAATTAGAGGGTTTAGTAGAGCTCGACACCTAGATAATCGTATCTTTGTTCGCCGCTTCTTTTACGATAGTTGCATAAACTCGCTGAAGGAACCGCGAGGAGAGTAAAAATGTAGTAGCGGAACAGACCGCGCGGTGGCAAAGGTAACAAAGTCACCGGTTGCTAACCCGAACTTAACGAGATACCGCTCAAGTATCGGATTAAGGTCGATTTTCGGCTAGTTTATAGCCAAGGTTTCCAATCTGGCGGATGCGTTATTAGAGGCTCGGGCAGCTCGTACGGGTGCACGTGTCTATGCGAAGCAAAAAGGAGAGAAACGTTGACGGGGTAGATCGGGCAACTAACGGCTGCCGCCCTGCCGGTGAACTTCTGATTGTCGTGTTGCAAGGAGAAGCGGCAGGACCAGACGCGGAGAGACGAGACAAGAACGAGACGAGACGAGACGAGACGAGACGGCAGCGAATTCGAGGGAAGAAAGAGAGACGGCTACTCGAGGCTAAGCCCCGTGCGTATGATATTAAACACTATAATTATTATTTAAATTCCAGTAGGATGGCTCCCGGTGTTGCGGCTCTCTTCTTCGCCTTCGCCGCGTCTCTCTCCCTTTCCTAGTCTCTCGTTTCTCTTTTCCCTTATTATTCTGTTCCCTCTTCTTTCGCCGCTGTTACTGCCGCTGCTGCCGTTGCCGCTAACTCCTTTTCACTCTCGCTCTCGATCCTTCCTGCTCGTATGGCCGCACAGCCACGCGCTTTTTGCTCTCGTATACCGGTTGCCTCCGCGTCCCGATCCTTTTGCTTTTCGAACTCGCTTTGCTCTTGCTCCGCCCGCGCGTAGGCGCGACTCTCCGCGTCCCAACGCTCCAAAGGGAACAGATACCGAGAGCCAAAGAAACACCGAGAGAGAAAGAGAGAGAGAGAGAGAGAGAGAGAGGAAGAGGCGGGGGGATCGGAGAACGGTCACAACCGTAGTCCCGGACTTATAGCTACGGCCACCATGAGATGGTTTATTGCCAGGACCTGACCCCATGTAATCACTATAAACTATACCTTCTTCTTCGAGACCCTCTCTACGTACCTACGCGCCAGTATTAGATACCATTACGCGTCTCTTCTCTTCCTTTTTCGAATCTTTAACCTCCAGTTCGAATCTTACCGCATCGAAAAGTTTCTCGCTTTCCAAAGCACCCTTCGCCTCTCTTTCTTACGAAATCCCTCGTTCCGTTATTTCTTCGACTTATTTCGAACAAGTATCGATCGTAGTAAAAGTATCGATGAAACCTTTACTCGGCCATTGTCACGAAACTTTAACGGTACTTTCCGCGTATATTTCCAAATTAATTGGCCCATATTCGACAAGCTACGTAAGTACACGATCGTGTCTCGAGCACTCGTTTTCGCTTATCGCTTAAAATCTGTTGAACGTTATTGGAAAAGCCGGTCGTCGAACGTTATTCGAGCTCAAAGGGTTAATTCGTATCGTATAGAGAGACAGAGAGAGAGAGAGAGATACCGTAACGTTCCGTCGTAGCGAGGGAACAGAGCGTGCTCGTTGCAGTAGCCTCTCCAACACGCGAACATCGGTGAATATCAACCGGCCCGGAGCTCCCTTCAACTCGGTGGCTTCGAGTCCGATGCAAATAATCCTCTTCCTCTCATGACCGGAGAAAAACAATGCGCCGGATTCAATACCGGTAGCGAGACCGGACCGAGATCGTGCGTTGTGGGTGGGCACCTCTCAACGAAGAGAAGAACGATAGCCGCGGCAACGGCAGCTAAAGTAGCAGGAGCAGCATCGGTTGCTTTCACGGTCCTATGGCTGCCGGCTCTGTTCGGCTTTATGGGAATGCGATACGTTGAATAAAGACACCCGCACACCGACTCACGGCAGTTGTTCTTCGCGATCGATCTCCATTTTCGCACCGTTTTTAGACCCTGCTCTTCCCTCGTATGTTGCTCGTCGGCGAAACATCATCGTCTCCGATGAAAATTGAAACGACCAGCCGAAAGAAACGAGCAACGAACGGAGGAACGGATACGGGGTGCGGTGTGAACGGCGATTTATAAGGTACAGTGGTAGCAGGTAAACGCTTGAAAATGCTCCTTCGACGAAGACCTCCGCACGGGCTTGTTATTATTTGTACTATTGTTGACTCGTGACTTGCAACTCAGCCCTTACCCACGAGCCACCCCGTTCGACTCGGCCCGCCCACGAGAAAACAAACATCGAAGCCTCTCGACTCTCTCGACTCTGCTGGCGTTGCGTCGTCCAGCGAACACGATAGTTCCTATTTGCCCGCGAACGGTCGACTGTTTGAAACAGCTTTTGCCTGAAATGGACACGCGCGATTAAGGTCGGTATCGAGAAAAGATCGAATCCCTGAAACACGTTGGGTTTGTCTCGCGCTACGGATCGCGGTGCCGCACGGTAGTAGTTCGATCAACGATTCGATGTAGCTCGATGAAGCGCGACGCTTAGGCCTCGCTCGATGCCTAATGGCGGGATCGGTAAGGAGCGATTAAATCGCAGATTCCTTATCTCGCCTTACGGTTTCTACCTTGCTCCCTGGGCGGGAAGGGCCCCGAGGCTAACACCGAACGCGTTCGCTTTGCCCCCTCGCGTCCCAATGCGCGCTCTCTGCTCCGAGCGTATACCACGGTGCAGAGGCGCGTCATTATACTCACGTCACTCAAAAGTTCCTCTTCTTCCTCTGCTCTGCCGGGGTCCAGAGTTATGAGAAACACGAGCCGCGAGGTAACCGCCACCACCTCCGCCCCCGCCTCTTCTTCGCCTTCGTTCGTGCCTCCTTTTTTTCCGCGTCCTCTCCGTGTTCTCGTCAACCGGCCTCGAACCCGATCATTTATAACCGACCACGATATAATTCGTGCATCGTATCGCGGCGAACAAAAACCGGCGATCGATAGAGGCGTCAGATAGCGTGGCGACGCGACAACAATGTGCCACGAGGATTCGAGGCGATCGCTTCCAGCTGCGGGTAGGCCGAACACGTTTATCTCGATTTTCTTTTCCGATCGATCTCGATTCGTTTCGGTTCGACCGATTGTCCGTTTCGAAATTTTCTTTTCGACGCTCACCGAACTTTAGCTTAAGTAGACTATAAGGTGCAAAACGCGTGACGATTCGCGTAGGCGTAGGCGAATCGAGAGTGTAGGGCTCGCGAGCCTCGCCCTTTCCACGCTCTTGTCTAACGCCATTCTTTCAGCTTCCCTCCTCGGTCGTTCGTCTGGCCGTGCTCGTGTACCCACTAACCCATAATTAGAGGCTTTCGCAAATTATATGCGCGGAACATGTGTCCTCTCGGTAAAATATCGGCTTAATAATAACAGTTGGAGAGCACGGCAATTATCAGGACCCCCGAGGAGAGCGAGAACACGACGTCCTTTCGTCTCCTCCTCTTCCTCCTCCGCGCGGTATTCTTCTTTTTTATATCGCGCGCCGGATGCTGCGCGGATCGACGCGACGCCAACGTGGGTGTCTAGACGAACGATCTCTTCCTCGAACTCGGCGTATGCACGAATTTTCGTCCGAACGTTCCGGGACAAACTGCTGGTCCGCGAGATACCGCTCGAGCTGCACGAATAATTGTACGCTGTTAAACGCGAACGATCGTGCGCACGGTGGTGATGCACACGGACGAAGAAAATAGTTATTGGATTTACGAGCGTTCCACTTTATGGACGCGTAACTAATAAAAGGCTCGATCAACGACACTGAACGCCGACGATAACGAGTAATGGAGGATAAGAGCGAAGAGTCGAGAGAAGAGTCGGGGACGAGAGCAGACGGTACGCCGACTCGTTAATCGTTTTGCGAGGAGGAACGGCGAACTCGTCTGAATTTCTCTTCTGGTATCGAATAAGAAAGACGGTCGTCTGGGTAGAAAAGGCGTTCTTAACGGCGCGTCTGCTGTTTTGCCAGTTATAATTATACAAGCTCGTTTTTCGTAGGACGATCGTGTGGGCACACACGGTGTTCGCGCAGCGAACGGCAGCTTCTTAAGGCCGGCCATAACGCGCGACCAGCTACAGTAGCTTTTTATTGGCTAATTGGTAATTAAGCCGGGTTAAACAGCGGCCAGCCAACGCTTTCTTGCCCGCCTCGAGTCGTTCGCCGACTCGCTAATTTAATTTGCGGTTTCGTCGCGTTCGTTCGTTTCGTACCTGGAAGTATTCGCGGTCGAAGAATCGAGCGTTCCGTCGGAATCGCCGAACAAAACGATCCGTTTAATAGTTATCGAATACGTCGATTCGGATTAGACTCGCGATCATCGGACGAAAATCGACTGCTCGATCTTTTCGGCAAAGCGACGGAGGACAGGCACGAGTCGACCGAAGAGCACGATAAGTGGCCTCCGGTACACCGATTCGTCCACGAGATTAGACAATTTGTAAACACGCGATCGTGGGTGTACCGGTACAATACCGTCGTTGACCCGACTCTGAACTCCTCTCTCTCTATCTGTTCTGGCTGCGTCGAGAACGGAGCAGCGACTCGTCGCCTCGTAATCATTCGAATGCATTCACCCTGGCTCTCGTCCATTCACTCTCCTCTTTTCATTCACGTTATCCTTTCCCTCGTACGCATCGGTCACGACACGATGACGGCGTGGAATCGAGATTCTGATTACGGGCGGAAGAGGGACCAGACAGAGTGACTAGGAGGATGATCGAGGCGGTACCGAGCAACCTTCGAGGACCGTGTAGGACGCGTCACCGTGCTTTGTCCTCGTCGAATCTGACGAGAGACAAGACACTGCGCCGGAACAAGAACACGAACACGAGTTTCTTTTCCAAGAGGATTCGCGTCGCCGCACCTCCCTCGAGCCATCTTCTTCCACGTAGCGAAGGAAAAGCGACACCGATAGCTTACACGCTTTTATCGTCAATTTCTCTACGAATCAACTTTATCTCTTTCGAAGAGGTTATTTCGAAAAGGTGTATCACCGGTGAACGCTGTGCTCGCTTATTGAAAATCCTCGACCGGTAGCGTCGTAGCTTTCTCTTTTGAATACCATCTACGCTAATCTGTAGATCTCGGTCGACGGACGTCGAGTTCTTAACGGAAGCAAATAATCAAGCGGAATTCGCGAATCATCGATCTCGGCTCAGTTACGAATCGCTTTTCGCTCTTTTTTCCTATCATTCGAATCCGACATAATCGACGTTCGGATCCGATTAAGCTACTATTCCGTGCAGTAGTCGCTTTCTCGGAGGCCCTTTTCATTCATTAAGTGTAAATTACCTTGCGATTTACTGGAAAGTTTCTATAAGCAGAAAAAAAGCAGAGTTAGTAGAACCAGCGTTAGAAACGCACGAACCCGTGTTCGAAGCGACGTCGACCTCGATGTCGAGGATTCGAAGGACGACGCGATAGAAGGAACAGGCCGATGACTCGGAAAGGTTGCCTAACCTCGCGTGGACGCGTTCACTCTTCTCGCGCCCACGCGCGTAAAAACCTACCAGCCTCTACACCTCCCTCCTTCTTTTGTTCTTCCTTGGCTTTGTCGCTAAACAATGAAACGTTCGCAGAGAAGAACTCTAATAACGTCGCGGCGCATCGATGTAAGCAGGTAGAGCGAACCGCACCGATTGCCACACCGACAATCCGAGAGGTTTATCGCGGACGAATAAAGCCATCGCCAACGCGTTCTTACTTTAATAGTAAGATCAACGAGGTGTAACGATAACGAAGCTGAAACAGGTAGATGAAAAAATGTTTTCTGTCGGCTTTCTGATACGTCAGCGTTTTGTTCGAAATGCGTGGAAACGAATGGGTTAAGCAATTTCGAGCGATCTCGAGGAAGAAGCGCGCTGATCGTGGACCAAGAGGATTCACCGAGACTAATGGTGCGCTCGGGGACGAGCGAATACCCGTTCGAAGGAAACGAAGTAGGGACAAGAGTTCTTTGCACGAGTCAAGATCGGACTCGTGACCCGGCCCTTTTCCTTCTTGGCACATTGATTTCATGGAGTGACGGATGGTTCAGGGTCGAAGGAGGTCACAGTGGCGCCTCGTGGCTCTGGCTGTTCGGGTTACGCTTTACGATTTACGTCCTTCTCGGCCTGTCTCGGCTCTTCCTCTTGGATCAAGCTAGTTCGATATTATGAACTCGCGTCAACGTTTTTCATTTTCTACCAAGCGTAATCTCGTTAATTCTCGAACTTTCGGCATCAGGTTTTTTTCATTCCTTCGCGAATGTCCTAAGCAAAAATTTCACAATGTCCTTCTAATTTCCCCTAGCGGCGTTTCAACGCGAAAGCAAAAGGACGTCGAAGACGGAACGCGAGCAAAGCATAGGGAGAAACGACGCGAGCAAGTCCTGGGAAGTAGGGCGGCATGCACGAGTGCCGCTCCCGATGGAAAAATTAATAGAATCATTTTACCGAACTGCTCGACCGTCCCTTCTTTTCTTCTTCTGCTTTTTCTTCTTCTTCTTCTTCTTCTTCTTCTTCTTCTTCTTCTTCTTCTTCTTCTTCTTCTTCTTCTCCTCCTGCTTTGCATTCTTGTTCGCTTTCTTGCTAACGTTCCATCGCTCCGACTCTTTCTGTCTTGTAGCTTTTTCTCGAGAAGCTCGTGACGGTATTATGATTCTAAAGTCGGGGTCACGAGGAAAATCGCGAGGGCAGAAGGGGCCTGGGTTGCTGGAACGAAATGGAAAATATAGCTCCCTAACCTCTTATCCCCGTCGAACAACTACACTGCCTTTCGGGATAAGAGAGAGTTTTATGCGCTTAAGCAGGTCGACTAAGATTTGTCACGAGCCGCCACTGTCTCGCTCGACTCCTGATAAGAATAAGCGCGACATCGAGGCGAGTCAAAGTCACCGCGATAACTTCGCGGTGATACGAATTTCTTCTCTTCCTCCGAATTGTACGTGAACTCGATCGGTTTAATAGAAAAATTCGTCTATTCGATATTCGCGAAGATACGTAGGAAAGCGGCGAGGGTTAAAAAGGTCCTTTGGATCGGCGTCGCGTCGATTTCCTGGTTTCGCGGTGAAAAAACCACGCGCCAATGGCGACACGGAAATTCATAGCCATCAAACGAACCGATAGCTCTCTAGGACAGGTCATAAAACTGCGTTAAAACGAGAATGATGCGACGTGGTTCGCAACTTCTATTCCGAGGCGCGACCCCGGAAAAGAAGCGAATGGCAAAAGCCGACCTTTCGTTTCCTCTTCGCGTGCCTTTCTCTTCAACTTCCTTCTTCGTTCTTTCAACCGTTATTACGC
Source organism: Megachile leachella (assembly GCA_963576845.1). Taxonomy (NCBI): domain Eukaryota; kingdom Metazoa; phylum Arthropoda; class Insecta; order Hymenoptera; family Megachilidae; genus Megachile; species Megachile leachella. The sequence continues at coordinate 225,612 of OY756250.1, forward strand.
GCCGCGTATTATGCTTCGCGGTGTTAATACAGCGACACGGATGCGTTTAACTACGAACAAAACGTTTACATTGTGGTCGCGGAGAACCGACCGCTTCCACGTAATAATCTTTCGATTCACCTGTCCGGATTTCGCTCGCGAACATGCTCGGTTCTGACGTTCTTAAAATTACCATGTTTTTCTCTTAAATAATCGCATTAGCCATAGAATTAATTTAACGAGTCGGCCGATTAGAAGCCTTGTACAAAGCGGAAAGTTTGAATTTCGTGCGACGAGACGATAGCGTCGAAAATTCGTTAACGGTCTCGACGATCGAGCTATAAAGTCCGGATGATTCCAAGTTTATACGGGACTAAATCGATTTTTCGATTTTTCGTCAACTCGGACTCCGGTGATTGAACAACGAAGAAAATTCCGTTGTATAGGTAACGAAACCCGGTTCGATTACTTGTTAGACGTTTACTGGCCCCTCGACGTTGAGTCCCGACGATAGAACGTCAGAGCGACGGAACGAAAGAACGACAGTTCCACATATTGGCTGGTATCTCCGGCCATTTATCTCCGAATTCATTACCGCGTTGGCCGATGCAGCTTCGTTGGCGCGGCGCGGCGCGGCGCGGCGCGGCGCGGAGTCTCCCTGCACCTTTTACATACATACATACGTAGAACGCGTGTACGTATATGTATAACCGAGCGGAAAAGGACTCCGTGGAAACGAATCCCTTCCTACGTTCGATCTTCCTTTTTCTCCCCCCTTCTCGTCGCGCTTTCTTTTCTCGAGGAATTCACTTTGAGCGCCGACTGACAGCCCGTTGAGACAAATGTCTTCGAAACTCGTTTCTTTTCTTCGGGGAATCGAGCGGAAAATTAACCGACGCCAACGATTCTTCTCCTATTCTATTTTTCAACTCCTTAATCCTCCGTGTACCTCCTGGCCGTTCGAAGCGTACCGGCCGAAAACCGAGCAACCTCGCGTACCGTACGTTCGAAAGCGAGCCTCGTTTGGTTATTAACTGTTCGGTTCGACTGGAAAACTCGAACGGAGGAGTCTCGTTTAAGCATTCGCGTCCTCCCGAATGATTTATCGTCGCAACGGCGCTAGCTGCGACTACGGTCAAATACTCCCCTCGGCTCGGCGGCTTTCTTCTTTTCTCCCGAGGGAACAGTTTTCTCTTCGAGCGGAATTGCGTCGACCTTGAACCGCGTCGACGAGTTCGCGGTTCCGAGGGTAGACGAGTTAAACGCGAAGCTCGTTACTTGAACGAAACGCGAAAATTCGATACGTTTAACAGCGTCAAATTGAAATCCGATGCGAAAGAAAACGCTTGTAAAAGAAAGATGACAATTACCGGTAGTCGAATCGAGCTTTTTTTGCGCTAGCCTTCGTCCCAGACTGACCCCTTATTCCGCGTCCTCTCCTTCTCTTCGCGCAGCTTCGCCGGCCACGACTCCGTATACGGCACACACGGGGGTCGTTACGTTTTATGGCTAATTGTTTTATTATCTTTGACATATTTCCAGTTTACGGCTGCGGCTCGGCATTCTGCTTCACGGCTGTCTATTGCGCGCGATGAACGCTGCTTTATGTCTATACCACCCCGTCGTGTGTCGAGCGACCGCTGCACCGCGCGCGTTACATTCGATTTTACGTCGAATTCGTTTACGTACCTGCTTTATTATTATATCCCTATTATAATAATCTTGAATTATATCGGGGTTCGTTCGAACGGACCGAATAATAAAGTAGTCCGCGGTTCACCTCGATAGGGTTAATAAGAAGGGTTGAAATTGTTGAGAACCGGGGGCGAGCCAGATTCGAATGGTCGATCGAATTTCTTGAATCAACGATTTCGGACGGACAGCGGTTCTGTTGACGGATCCCTCCGTGTCGCTTGCCATTCCTTCAACAGCGTGGCACATTCCGCAGCTGGAAGGACATTTATCACACCCTCGACAGCCGCAATTGAGCGGTGCAGCGGTCCGGCGATGCCGACATTGCCGACCTGACCAACGACTACGAGAGAGCGACGGACAGGCCGAAGGAAGGACGTGAGCTTCGAGACAACGACGACGAAGGACGAACGACGAACGGAAGGGGATGTCCGCGGAACGGCAGAGTACGGGGACGCGTTGGAAATTCTTTTTGCCGTAGGTATGCCAATATATCGGCTTCCATCGACACCCTCCGGCTATCTCCTGGCTACGTGACTGCTCGTAAGAATGCACCGTAACCCCCTCCCTGTTCTAGGGTTAAAATAAATAATGTCCACGTTCCGTCAAAATCGACTCGACGCGAGGCGACGCTTCCAATTCTCTTTCGAAACAATCACCCTTCTTCGAACCGTTATTTATCCCAGTTTCCGGCTCCCTTCCATTCGCGAGTACAGCGCCGACATCTCCGTGTAAAAAGTTCATTCGGAGATCGGAGATTTATCGATGTCGGCAACGACGCGTCGCGGTAACGAACAACTTTTTTTTTCTCGTACGTACATTATCGATTCGTTACCGCGACAAAATATTTTCCAACAACATGGCCGAGTACATTTCGAATACAGACATTCGGAACGAGGCTATCGTCGAGCGTAACCGAACACGTTCAGAAGGATTGGCTCCGTTAAACGAGCGAAATTTTCGCAGCAGGAAACCCTGGTGCTTATGGCCGCACGGTCAATTTTTAAATAGACGCGTGACGAAATCTATGGGAAAATAGCAGGTTACAGTCTTCTTGGCGAACTATAATTTCGCTAAAAGAGATGATTTTCGAACGGTCCCGAGGGGCAACCGAAGAAGACGGCCAACGGTTTCGCTCTCGTCTCGTATAAATCAATGTCCCTTCGTGGTACAATTCGTATATAGCAGGGTAATGTCGTCCAAAGACCTCGATATATTCGCATAAGGGTCACGAGCCCAGCAACTTTTCAGTCGTTTCGACGCAGAACTTGCCTTGATTCTCCCTCGCGTGCTTTAACTCGCGTACGACTTTTTAATACCATCGAATAGTTATTATACGTACAACTACGAAATAATAAAAAAAAAAACTAATGATAATAATAATAAGAATAAGAATAAGAAGAAGGGAAAGGAGCAAAGTGGAAAGAAAAATCTGGTTAGAGGATCGAAGGGATTGGATCTGGACGTAGGTTGAGTGTCGTGTCGTGTCGAGATGGATTTCGGCAGGTTTCACGAGGACGACGAGGGTGGAACAAAGCGAGGGTGTTGAACGCAACCGATGTTCACTTATTGGTGGCGTGTCTGCCGGCATGGTGCAGTTACCCGTGGACCGCAGACGCGCGAGTAGATTCCGCTTCCCTCTTTCTCTGGCTCGTATGTGCGTGTGCGTACGCGTGTGCGTACGCGTGTGCGTAGAGGAGAGAGTGGGTGGAGGCCGAAGGGTCGGGAAACAGGTGGCGCCAAAACCACAGCCCTGGGCTGTAGCTGTCAAATATTGCGGTTGCTTTAAAAATCGATCGTTTCTCCTCCCCCCGTTTACAGCCCTCTCTTCGAAGCTCGACAATCTTCCGCCGAGACACGCTTCGTATCAACCCTCTGCTGGAAAATCTGCTGGAGGATGCCGAAAAAACTGGCGAAGAGAAAATCCTTGTCCCCGAATATCGGATAAAGAACGTAGCACCGTTTCGGTTAACCAAGCAACGATACCGCAATTGCGTTTAACCGAACAGCGGAATCGTTACGAATGCTCGGTCTCGTGAGCGAAACGCGCGGTTCGTGGAAGAAGAGACGCTTTTCTGCGCGTATTGCGAGGACTATGGTTGCGTGAAAAAAATAGGGTGACCTTGGGGGCCCCTTGATACCCTTCGGTCACCCATTAGACAATTTAAGACACGTTATATCCCAATTCGCCGGTCCATTATCTGAAACTACATCGGCTTCTCGGAAGAGAAAGGCCTCCTCTTACGGGGGCCAGCTATTGAATAAGATAACGACCTGCAACCCCATCCTCGCATAATAAAGCTTTGCCCGGAGCGGATCGTCTCCTCGCGTTGCCTTTTAACTCGTTTTTAGTCGGATGACGAAGTTCATTACGACCACGAAAGCTTCGAACCACTCTGCCCCACCACGCGCTGCCGACCATCTTTTCTTTCCGTTTCGTTTAACCCTTCGAGCTTCTTTCGCTGATCCGTCTTTGTTCGATGCTCGAAATCGGTTATCGAAACGGTTCGATGCGGTGTTCATAGGAGCAAGACTAGAAATTATTTTCGTCGCGAAATACTTGCCGCGCGAAAAGCGTGTTGCGAGCTCGAGTAAGTTTCGTTCTCGGACGAAAAAGATAGGAATAGTCGTCAACGTGGCCGGTAACAGTGACGTTCCGAGATAAGATCTGGATCCAGGACAGGAATTCGTCCGTCCGGTTCCGTCAACTATCTCGATTACCGAGAGGAATCTCGCAGCAATTTGGATAATTTTTATTGAGAGACACTGGTGGCAGCGTGGCCGCGGGCCACTCGAGGGCCCGGTTTAACTCGACTCGAGGGGGTTGCTGCGCCTTTCGAGCCTCTACCTCTTGCCAATCTCCTCTCTTCGTCTGGAACGAGGTTCTTTTCATTTTTTTTCCCCCGCTCTGCTCTCTCTTTCTGCGGCTGCTCGACCGCCAGACACGTAATAACACGTTACCGTGGCTGCCAGGGACCGCGAGGCCCAAAAACGTCGAAACGAAAACAGCCCGTGTACCGCAGTTAAACACCACCCTACGAAAGGGGCCGTGCTCGAAACACAGGGACACCGACACCTAATAACCCCTAATCTGCCGAAATCCCATAACTGGGCCTAACTAAATGCTATTTCACAGCCGGTACGCGAGTCGCGCGCGCTCCAAAACCGTTCCCGAACTCGAACTTACTCGGCCGAGACGCGTAATACCCGTTCGCGGATTCCTACGTCCTTTTTTTCTTCTAGTTCGATCGAGTGCTAGCCGTCAATTATACCGTCGTTTCTCGATACGCTTTCGAGCCTGTGCAAACAAACGTTGTAAGGGAGCAACAAGTATCTCCGATTCCAAGTTTCGAGTTCTCTTCTTCTCGCGTGCCTTCTACACGACACGATCGCGGATTTTACCGGATTTTACCGGCGTAATACGCCTCGTAACGTTTCAACCTAGTTTCGAAGCGAGGTTCGCGGCTATTCCCCGACGCGACGCGACGCGACGCGAGGAAAACAGCATTTCTTCGCGAATAGCGCGAAACTCGTGATCGAGCAAGGTCCTATTGTTTTTCGAAGGACGCGGGTGTGCTTCGTGTCTCATCTCGAAAAGGTTTCGTGGTAGCACGAGATAAGGAGGTACGATAATAACGAGCGGTAAGTAGGACAGGTGTCTGCGCGATAAAGCCCATACGACACCTGAAAGTTATGCGCCGGCACGCACGTGGTTCCGCAAAATAAAAAGAGCCCCGGAAGGGAACAGAAGAAGGGAGAAGATGAGAGAAGAAGAGAGCGGCGAAGAAAAATGCGGCCGGTGAGCGAGAGCCAGCGATCCTTTGTCATCGAGAAGACAATCGAGCGCAACACGATAAATGGAAAACATTCGAATGGAAGTTTCCAGGAAGCTACCAGCCTTTTCTTTCTATTTCTTCAAACTTTTTCCTCGCGATTCTTACGTTTTCCTCGATATTCGCTGTCGAATACGGCATATCGTTACGAGAAAATAGGCCAACGTCGACTAGACGAAGAATTCGTGAAAAACGTGAAATTTTCTCTCGTTAATTACCGGCATTTTTCGTCGACTACCAAAATATTCGATAACGGACGAAAGGGACTAAAGGTACGCGATACGAGCTAAACAATACCCGCGTACGATATGGAAATAAATTATGCAAAGCGTTTACGGTCCTGCTCGAATTTTCAGCCGTTCCACATGCCCGCAGTAAACTATTGTTATCTTTACGAGCGGCCTTATTCTCAAAATCAGAGGGGGAAAGGATATCAGGAAGAATGAAAGTCGCAACACACCCTTCGACATCCTTAATTCCCTCGTTTGGCCATCGTTCGCGGGGACATTTTAGGCCGCGTATATTCTTTTCATTCATTTTTTATGGAACGGACCAAGGGAGAGAATGGAGATTTTTTTTCTCGAATCCAGGAGGAAAAGACAAAGTTGTATTTTCTGGGAATTTCTCGATTAATAAAAGTCGATTTAAAATTACGCGCATGTCTCGGAAGATGGTAATAACGTTTTATTTTATTCGCGAAAACTCGGCCGGACGCAAATGTCAACGTCGATAGGACCAATCATATCATCGTACAAAGTGGCCGTTCGAAGGAACGTTCGACGCGCAGCATCGCAGCCTCGGTTGAAAAGTGTTCTTACACGACGCAGCCCGTTAATTATGCAAATGTTAAAATAAGAAAGTGTTTCGTCATCGCCATCGCCATCGTCCGTTGTTTCGGACTTTTAATTAAAGTCGCGTGCTACGCCGGTAACTAATTGCAAGCGCGGCGTCTGAACGAGCACGTGGCATTTCGTGTTCCGGTTCGCGATCGACGCGATTCCAACGAAGGCATCGTATCGGTTACGAAATTGCTCGAAAATTGCTCGTTAACTTTGGGCGAGAAAAATTTGTAAATTTTTCACCCGAGACACGCCGTCTGTCCTGGATAAGTTCGTTGCGCGGTTACGACGAAACGATCGAAATCTCGATACGGTTCTCGCGACGAATCTATACGGGCACGTCGCGAACGTGGACGGCTGGAGGTTTTTAATCCGAACGATAGGATCTGAAGCATAGAAGGACGTACGACACGCGGTCTCTTTTAATCTCTCCATAGAGGAGAGAATCGTCTCCTCTTTCTAACGGGCGGAGAGGTCCTACGCTGTACGCTCTGCACGAACCATCTTTCCTCGCCGCCGCGCTGCGGCGTGACGCGAGACAGGCTTAAAGCGGTCGTCCGCATTGTGCAAACACGTACCGGCAATTATTATTATTTATTACGCGTTTCAGCCCGTAACCACCGACTTTTCTTCTCCTTTTCTCTCGTATCCCCTTTGGGCCGGCCTTTCCTACGGGCGGATACCAACTGTCGCAGTACCTGTCACCGAACCTTTGCCTGTTACGGCCGATAAAATCGACCCGGTGATAAATCACGACGCGCTACGAAACTATAGCCTCCTACAGTGGGACAACTAGAGAGAGAGAGAGAGAGGGAGAGAGAGAGAGAGAGAAAGAGAGAGAGCGTTAGTCTTCCGGTAAGCATGTACGTATTCTAATTCTTTCTTAATTGTTTCCTCTTTCAATTAATCGTTCGCCAACGATACGCCGGCCGATAAGCGGGGCAAAACATTGGAAATGGCAGTAATGGAAGCAGCGAGTCGGTAAGAACGCTCGTGCGAATTAATAAGCTTTTGATGCATAACGCGACACCGTGTCAGTCACGTAACCGTTCAAGCTCCTGTTCGTGCGTTCTCGTTAATCGTTCAACCGACTGCACATTCTCCGGAGTGCTTTGCACATGCCTCCCTGCCCTCCTCCATCCTACCGTTCTCGTGCCTAATATCTACCACGTTACTATGCATATCGCATTATGCAATTTCAAATTCTCCCTAAGAGCGGAGGAATCGTTGAAAAATAGAAACTACGCCAGCGCAGCGACGCGATCGAGCGTTCGAACTCGATCGAAACGTTCGCGAGTTCAACGTTCGCGGACGAGAACGAAATAAAAACAAGTATAGCTGTTCGACATTTTAATCGTCGATTGCCGCGTTCTCGCCAATCGAGGTATCGAGTATTTTTATATCACCGTTCGCGTTTCAATGAACGAAACGCGTGAAATACTTTTCATTTAGGGTCGTCCAGGTGGGATGAAATTAACGCGAACCAGTTACCCTATGGCGTCGGAATATCGCGAGAAATTTTGCAGCCGGCTCGTGCTAATATAATTACGATATTCAGCCGGTGCGAATATACCGAGGGATTAACGCGGCGTATCCTCGTGGAACACCGCAACAGGAAGAACTCGCCCTAATTCGAGACTCCTCTTCCCCGTTTTCGTTTACCGAAAACTCTACTTTAGCCTCTTCCCTCTTTTCCCTTTAGCTTTCTCCTCTGTCCCTTCTAATTAAGCCGTCGGGAATAATTTCTCGAGACGGAGTACGCGAACGTTGTTGTCGAGGAACACGATTTCTTAAGACGAAGACTAGGCTCTATCTCTTTAAGCGGACATTCGAAAGTTTCGAAATCGAAGAGATTTGGAAAACGTCCTACTCGAACGTAATTTCCTAGTTCCCCGCAAAAGCCCGTAGGCGCAGAAAGATATCGCGGTCGAATCGACCGATTCGTGGCTCGATTCGAGTAACCCCGTGGATCGTAGAAGGTGATCGACCTTGGCACGGAACGAGCAGCATCGGAAATTCTAACCCCTAACCCAGGCCGATAGCCGTGAACTGTTGGCCGCTCAGCGAACAACGCGAAAACGCTTCGCATTGTTCGGTACCGTGTACGATTTCCGTCATCGCCTTTTCCGTGAGACCACTTCCGTCGATGGGGTCACACCACAGGAAATAGCCGTCCGAATATTTCCCAGTGATTGTGCCTTATGCTAATCGCGTTTTAAATGGAATTTTACGAAAGGTCGTAACCATCGACAGTCACGGTTTCGTTCTTTTCTTCCACGTCACTTCGATTCGTCCCCTTTCTTTCCCGTTTCTTTCGCGCTTCCGCGGCAAACTCCTCGTTTCGCAAGTAGAACGAACCGCTTTGGCAATCGCCGAGTGGCGTGTCTCGACTCGATTAATTAACTCGTCCAACCTGACCGATCGCGAATCAGAAAAATTCTGACATTCGCGGTCGAAAATTATGCAAAGCAACCCGTTAGTCTATCGAAAAAGCGTCTCCGTATTAATTCGACACACGGCTTCGAAGTTAGCCACCGCGCCGGTTCCTTTTCATTCTTCCTTCCACTCGGCGCGGTGCGACGCGGCGGTTTAATAAACCCGGTGACTTTCCTCCATGCAGCATTAACCCAGGACGTGACTGCCTGACCATTTGTTCCAGCTTTTCGTCCGTCTTTATTCCTTATCCGCTCCGCGATTTACTCCCTCCGTTTCACCAAAGTTTTCTTCCTTCGAGAAATTCTAGCCCTTTGTCTCCGAGCACGGTTCTTCGACCGGCCAAACGTCAGGAATTCTTTTTTTTTCTTTCCGATTCGATCGAAATCGCGTAGCGCCGTTACGTTTCGCCCGGATAAAGTTTCCGCGTTGTTCGCTGGTTCCGCGTTAAATTCGATATACGGTCGATATACGGAGCGGAATAATCGCGATCTCGAATCGACGCTGGGCGTAAAGCAATACGGCGTTATTGTTTCTCGGCGGCGCGATCGAATCTAATTATCCCGATTCCATAGCTCGCTAACTCCGTATCCAAGGGAATCTCGACTTGGACGATTGATCGGCACGTAGCGCGGGGAACGGATCCGTTTCTCTCCGTCTCTCCGGAAGATCGTCGAGCACACGGGGATTCGTCGAAAGACGCGAGTAACGAAGCATCCGAGGAGAAAGGAAAACAGGAGGGCACGAGAAGGGAGAAGAAGAAAACGAAGAAAGAGAGCGAAGGTTCGCGCGTGTCGCGTTACCGGGCTCTCGTGGACGGCCAGAACGTGGAAGAGAAGACGAGAGAAAGAGAGAGTATTGATCCCACCCTCCAGGAACGGCAACCCCTAGCTGGCCTAACTTCACTCCCCCTTCGTTCCACCCGGCGGTTGTTGTGTGCTGCATACCAATTTGCTTGATTTTTTCCCTTCCAGATCTCCCTTCGACCCTCTCGTCACCGACCGCCTATCTTTCTTTCCCCGTCTCTTTTCACCTTCGTTCGAGACGCTACTTCCTGCCCGTCCACCCCCGTCCCTGACAGCCTCGACCCGGCTGTCTTTGCGTAGCGGCTCCGTTACCCTGACTTCCCTCGAGAAACCCGCGTTCCCGATTACCGCTTTTCGCTTTCGACTCGATTTCTGGTCAACTCGACGAAATCCTGCTCGTTCCTTCGCGATATCTACCGACCAGTGGCTAAGGAATAAGGAACCTCTAAATAATCCTGGCCCCGGCCTACGATCTTCTATTACCAATTACAGCCGTAATTGTTTCCTGCAGTATGCATGGAAATAGTGAAATTATTTAAAAACCACCCCTTGTATCCTTCAGGGAGCAAGTACGAACGAGCAAGTGGACAAAAATCGAGGACCAACCATCGATACTTAGCGAAAACCCCCTTCTTTCTACTCGCTGTCTAGTACTCGTCTCTTGTACATTCTCTTGTACGTATTAACGCTTCCATTCGATCTTACTCGCTCGTCTCCAACGGCCGTAACGCGACGGAATAAACCTCGATGCCGAAACCCCGTCACGATTAACGGTTAATGGATCGGAAACAATTTATCCGTTTAGGTCGCAACGTTCCTGCCGATGCTTTGTCGAGTTCGTTACGATTTCTTAGAACGGAAGCCTTCTCGACGTCCACAACTTCTCGATAGCCGGTTCTTTCCCGCCTCTTTCCGTGCTCTGATTCCGTGCTAATTTTGGCAAGCGTTACCCATATAGAAAATTACATCGTTACATCGCGATTAAGCTATACCGGCGAAAAATTGTAAGAGTCGGCAATATAGCGATATAGCAGCGACGTTCGTGACCGACGCGACAGACGCTTGGCGATAGAACGCGTGGCGATATAATGCTTGGCCATGCGGATAATAGGTCTTTAGTGTAACGCGTGCCATAAAGTTGCGAGAACAATTGCTCTGTAAATTCACGAGCAGCTAGCAAAAAAAAGCAGCGGCAATAAAATCGGCGAACGACGAGACGCGCGGGAAACGAGTTCGATCGGAGGATGCTGGTCAGGGAACAATGGGCGAATCGAGGTTCCTGTACTTACGTTTCCGATCGCGCGCGAGTCGAGAAGCGCTTAGCCAAAATCGGTTATCGGTCCGTGAATAAATGCGCGTTTGGATCGGCAGCGTCGCGTCTCGTAGCGTCTCGTGGCGTCGGTGCGAACAACGAGTCGAGTCGAATCGGGAAGGAAGAGGAAAGAGCTAGTTGAGTCTGTCGCGTAGCACGGTGGCCGGCGAATTATCATAACCGCATTCCCCTCTGCGACCCGTAAGGGCTACCGGATGCCTCTCGACAAGACCAACCCTTTACGCTTACGCGAGCTCGCCTTCCCTCGCTTCGCCGACGTATTTATTCGACGATCGTTAGCGCCGAATCGGCTAGACGCGGCTAGAAACACGAAAATCGCGACGATACGTGTATCGTGGTGCAAGCGGCGAGAAGAATATTGGACGCGTTGCTCGAGCGTTACAAGGGGTTAACGAACCCGAATATCGTTATCGATCTATCTTAATCGAGATACGAGCGGTTGCTGTCGAATTCGTTTTGCCAAAATTGAAGCATCCAGACACGACGTAACGAGCGAAGCGGTGCTTTCTTCGCTCGACTGTCAGCCGAGACGCGCTTGTCACTCGTGTCGCTCGATGCAGCTCGGTATTCCGAACGAGAGGAGTACATTATGCACGAGCATTGCGTAGCAGAGACGAGATTCTGGTTGAACTTGAAGTACAAACGACGCATAGTCGAGTACACGGGTCTGGAGATCTCGCGATAAACGGCTCGCAAACAGGCTGGATCGGCGTAGATTGCGGGAACGGACGCGTCGAACGTTTTCCATGCTGCCAGTACTTACTCTCCGCGATACGAAAAGTTGGCTGGCTACCTACGCGCAAGATCCACGACGGATAAGCGCGTGTAACGGGAGCGTGCTCCATTAATTCGCGCGTACTTACAAATTGACTCGACCGTTGTTGTCAGTCGCCAACTCCGTCGCCACGGAGAGGAAAACGTGGATCGTGTTCGATACGGATTTCCGATAACGCCGATCAAACGATTTCTTCGCGGAAAACGCCACGGCGTGGAAAAAGAGTCTACCAACGATCGGTAAACGCGACACGATTTAACGAACGAACCAGCAATTACGATTACGACATACTTAACTGTTCGCTCGCGACGACCATTCAAAATGTGATATGGTCGAAAGTAACCGGGGGAATCGATAACGTATCGTCGCGTTAACGATACTTAACGTTTCACCGTAGGTACACCATAGGTACACCGTAGGTACTCTGTTATTATTCGAATTTGTCGGCGTTCGCGAAACATCTTGGAGAAAGAGTCGGTGGCTGTTTCCGAAGCATCATGCTCTTTCTGGCGGGTCTCTCGCGACTTCTAGTCTGGAACGGCGCGACACCGGCATAATGTACTCGGTTTAGGTATGCGGTGTACAATGCGCTCGACGCCGAGTCGAGTCTCGACTCGAGCCTCGTGCTAGCGAAAAGAAGAGGAGAGAGGAGAGGAGAGAGGAGAGGAGAGGAGCTCTCTCGTGTAAACGCGACGTGCACATCGTGTCACCATTCCAACCGAGTGAAATCAACGTTTTTCTAAGCGCCCAAAGAAACCCGGCACCGTGCTAAGATCGCCGGCACAGAACCGGGACAGGGAAGAGGCGAACGAGAAACGAGGAGGAGGCGGTCAACGTTGCGAGGGAAGGAGGATGAGGTGGATCAAGGAGTTAAAGAAGGCAGTTGGTAGAAAGGAGAAGAGGGAGGAGAGTCTAACCGAGCAGAGCTCGGTTTTAGGTCAGATCGTGCCGCGAAAACCAATCGGTCGCTTTCTGCGGCAGATTCGTCGCCATGGCTACTGGCGAGTCGATGTCGACGTCGATTACCAACCGATTGACCCGTCGATCGATCAGCCGGACGGTTAAAGACCGATTCGGACACCGAGTTCGATCGGTACTCGCACCTTGGCTACGAGTACATGTACGACGAGTCTCTTTTCTTCTCGAAACGTCGAATCTCCTACCGTTCGCGTTACTCGAACGTTTTCTCGAAACTTATCAAACGGTAAGTTCGATTAATTGTTTCGTTGCGCGAGATAAAGATCCTTCTCGTCCGATCACGGATGATTTTTCAGCAGCGACGCGTTTCTTCCTCGAGCGAAACGGGACTACGTTCGACGAAATCTACCCACTATATTTCACGCTTTCTCGAACGCGTTCGCCATCTTTTTTTAACGCGTTAAATAATATTTTGATCCGCGTTACGATCGCGAAATTTCAACTCGTTTGTTCGACGAGCGCGATCGTACGATTTTTCGTAAGACGCCGGTCACCGTAATAATTCGACACCGGTCTCTGATTTCGTCGACGAGGCAAAAAGATTGGCCAATGTTCCTGCTCCTTCGACGCTGATCCCTCAGGAATGCGCCTCGAGCGTAATAAGGATCGTTTATAATCGTTTCGATCGAGTATAAGCGACAAGTATAACCGAGTCTGCCAGCGATATTGCCCACTGTACCCGTTTTGCTGGCCAATCGATCGCTTACGCAACAGAGTCGACCGGTATTATGAGCAGCGAAGGACACGAGCGACGGTGCGATCGTCCAAAGTCCGTTCTCGATCGCGTCGCTCGGCGTCGCGTCGTTCGGAAAACTCTTGTACGGTCGCGCGTGTCGTTCGGAAACCATGATTCGCGGTTTCGACGAGTTTTTAGCGAGATACGACGAGTTCGTTTGTTCGTCGAGAGACGAAAGTTCGGTTCGAAAGCCGGGCAGCCGTTTAGTCGCGATTAAGGGCGTCGATCTCGGTTCGATCGCGCGAAAAGGCTTCGCGGCTGGATTTCAGAACGTCAGTTGTTGGCATTCGGCTAAAGTAATTGGCGTATACGCGCTGGACGTGTTACGGTATTGCTCGCAGGAAACGGAGCGCAATATCCGGCTGGTATTTGCCGTAATTTCTAAATCCTCCTTTCAGAGTGTTCGGCGCGCGCGAAATAACTTCTCTCTCTCGAGTAGAACCGCGTTCGTTAACGAGCAAAGAGGAAACGGTCCTCGATCGACTAGCTAGATAAGGGTAACGCGAACCTCGCGGCTAGTCGGCTGCACTGTATTATTTATCGGCGTTAGTTCGGGACAAATTCGAGAGAGCAGGCTCGAAGCCTTCGCTATTCGCCAGCGAATACCGGTTTTCTCTCTCTAACGACAATCGCATCGATCAAGGGACATCGCGATAATTCCACCTTGCCTCGGATCGGCTTATCTGCCCGCGTCATAGATCGCGTCGACGCCGAATCGTCCGGATAGATCACCCCGTAGCCATTTTATTACCGCGAATCTTATCTTCGTGAGGATGCTACGGGAATTTCGTTCGATAACCAACGATTTAACCTACTTTAACCTACCACCAGACGATCCTTCGTCGTAATTAGCGGATACCGTTGCGCAACCTTTTCCTCGAAATTACGTCGATTTCTCAACGATTCGACCGCTCGAATTAACAATTTTTTATCGATCGCGGATTCGATGCTGTATTTTCGCGTAATTCCGAGTCGCGAGAACGATCACGAAACGAGCAGATTTGTTATTTAGATGCTTGTCCGCTTACTTATCGGAATGACTCTCGTATTTTGCCGGATGCCTGATCGGCAAACCAAAGAAAAAAATAATATCTACGCGTCGAGTATAGATTTCTAGTTTTCTCGAAGGCGCGACCAGACCCGCGGAAAATTCCCTGGCGTCCTTCGTTAGCGTCGAACAGCGAGGCGAGCTCGATCCGGGAACGCGTGTACACGGACGAACGATCGCGTAAAAAAGAAAATCCCGTGTGCACGATCTTGCGTGACAAGACTCGGAAATTCGACCAGTCGCTAAGAAGCAGGCGTCTCGTCTCGTCTCGTCTCGTCTCGTCTCGTCTCGTCGGTCGACAGGTTCTCTCGTCGACGCGACGTTCTCGCGAATGCGCTCCTCCATAAACACCCGACTCGCGCACGGACTTTCTCGAATTCTTCTCTTGGAAATTCCAACGCGTCGCGGCCGACTCAACTTCGTCTCCAGACTATTTCCGTCTCGCGCGATATTCTTTCCATCTATCGATAAAGTTCGTGCTCCGCGCGAAACCGAAACACCGTTTACGACGACGATCTAAGCGGTCGGAACTCCGATTAGTCGCGTACGCGAAAGCGGGAAAATCTTTTTCGACCCTGTAACCCCGCGAATCGTCTTTTACCCGGCGACGGACTAATAAGACGTTTCTATCGGTAAAACGATTATTTATCGACTCGGGTGCCGCGAGACTTTCCAAGGTAACCGCGATAATCGTAACACCGATCTCTGCCCGTCCCTCCTTCTCCCGAGGAAATAACAGAGATAACGTAATTACAGAGGCCGGTTGCGAGTGAACTTGTAACATCTGGCTGTAATTGCGACGCGGACGTTTGTCCGTTCGAATCGAGTAAACTCGCGAAAAACCAAAGCTAAGAGCGACGAGGCCCGTTCACGGACTTTCGGCTCGTTGCCAATTAACGGAGTCTCTGTCGCAACGGAGGTACGTATCGAGCGAAAAACCCTATAAATCCTGACGAACGTCATCCGGTAAAACCACCACCCGCTGGTAGGTGCCGAGGCGAGTGCGAACCTCGGCACCGCCGAGGCGAATCGCTCGCGAGGAAAATCTCGCGGATTCGACCTCCTTCCGAACGTTTTCGGAAACTTGAACGAGTATTTTAACGAACCGTTAACTTTACTCGTCAATCTCGAGCCCTAAAAGTTGCGCGCCTTATCTGTCGCTTACGGACAAGTTAAATTGTCGCTGTTATTATATTTAGCTTTTTCGATAGTTCGAAACGGACGACGACTACCGCGATATCGTTGCCCGTGGTCGAACGTAACGCAACGTAGATTTCGAGAAACCTTGTTCGATAATTGGGTTTTTAAATTCGATCCTTAGATCCCGGTGATCGCGGTCGTGTCGCGAATCGAAAAATCGGGCCAAGTATTTTCTTTCGATCGACTACTCGATCGGCGTTCGCCGAAAGAACGCGAGTCGCATTCTTTCCCGCGATCGCCGTTGTCGTCGCGACAGAAACAATCGGACCGATGTAAATGGAATTCTAAATCGTTGTTAGCCGTCCGATCTACCGATGCTCGGTTTCGCGCGTTCCCGTTCGCGCTCGTTTCGCACCGTCCTCGAACGACCAATCCATCCCCCACTCCCAGCTGGACTTCGAAGCGTATGCAAATCGTATTCAGAAGCGAATACTTTGGTCGATCGATTTTGAAGCTCGAACGAGACCGAAGAAAATATAAATTTACCTACGACGAGACTCGTGCAGAAACAAATAAACCGAACGGGTGTACGTACACGCGCTTCTCGCACGCGATCTCACCGTATCTGGTGGTGGCGGTGATTATTTCGTCCTCGGAATCTCTCGTTAGCGGCGACTCGGAATCTTATCTTCGGCCGCGAAAACATCGCGAGGAACGCGTGGGCGAAGGCGAAAAACCGCGCTTTTCGACTCGATCCGTCTCGATCCGACTCGATTCGGCATGAAACGACGCGAAACGACGCGACGCGACGCTAACGGACAACCGAAAAGAGAAAAGAAAACGAGAGACGAAGCTCGTAGGTCGTCGAGCGTAGCCGTCGGCTGACGGGTCGTCATAAAGTTCCATTCGCGTTGATAAAAACAAGCAGCACGGAATAACGTACGTTCGGTATAAGGTAAAGAAGAGAGGAAAAAAGAGAAGAAAGAAAACGCGGAGGGATCGTGGGACAGGGTAGAAAAGGGTGGAGAAGAACGACGAAGCATCGGGCAGAGATCCAGCTACGAACGAACCGATCGTTCCGAGGGTCCTGGCTTCCCACTAAATTCGCAATATACGATCCCGGGAAACCAAAACGAAGCAGCTTTCATGACGTCGCGGGGAGGTACCCTCTCCCGTAACGATACGATCGAACCTCGGACTCGAAGCTACAGGGTACGGTACTCGTTTTAAAGGAGCTCCGACGATGCCGTCGATATTGCCGCGCTCGTCAATATTCCTTTTTCACCGTAGCCGTTTCATAATTTTTTACGGGGCCGCGTTTCTCTCGATCCGGTCCGAGTCTCTGTAGGATGTCTCGACGCCGTGGACGCTCGCGAAATTGCCGTGAACCGATCGGTTCGATTAAAGTTCGCTCGACGTTGCTCCAACGAGAATTTATTCGAGCGGTGGCGTGTCGCGGCGGATCGTTTCGAAAACGTCCAGCTCGAACGGCATCAGTTTTTTTTTTTCTTTCTTTAGCGAGACGACGATTTCGCGAACGTCCAAACTCTCGCTCGACGATTCGAGCGTTCTCTCGGATATAGAGGTTCGGTAACGGAACACCTACGACGGGTTAACGATGTGGGACACCCGGTTACGTGTTATGTTATTCGCCGTTTCAGCCGGTCGCGTTACCTTTCGCTCGCTCCGACCGCCGCACCGACCGATTCCCATTCCATCGGACAATTTATGCGACGACGGCCGAACCGGAAATCGTGCTTTCGATGTCCCCGGAGACTCGAGTGCCTACTCCATAGTTCGCGATTCTTTTTAACATCGCGAAGAAGGTTAGCCTATTCCCGCGGGTACGCATCGGGATCTCGAGATCGTAGCTTCGGTTATTTACTGGCCACCGATCCTCGTCGAAATCGGGAATGAACAGGGCATTTTCGACCTGACTGAATCTCCGCGAAAAAATATTACGGGTACGCAACGGTTTTACGTTTCTTTAGTATTCTGTATCTCGTACGAGCAATCGGTATTTCCGACCATTTTTCACCGATTACTCCGACGATGTTCGATCGAGTATACCAGCTAGGCCGTTAACGAGGAAAAGCGGACATTTATTAAAAAATAGGAGACGCGACGCGAAAGCAAATTCATGCGCGAGTAAGTTGGCAGAACTTACCGGAGTAATTGTAGAATCTGTCGAACGCGAGTTGTCGACGAGGGGGCCGCGTGACTGGCGTCGTTGCTGTTTAGATCGCGAACACGTACCTAGCTGCTTGACCGAATCGTTCGATCTCGTCTCGTTCGACTCGATCCACGTCTCGAACGCTATTCTTCGTTGCCTCGCTCTGCTCGAGCGACGGAGAGTATCGTTTCTCGAAAAAGTCCGGTAATTAATTCCTCTCGTCGCGAAGTAACGGGGGCGACGCGATCGATGCAACGCGACGGAACGAAGCGAAGTAAGTTCGCAGAAAGGTCCGGAGTAATTGTAGAATCTCGCGGACGCGCAACTTGTCCTTTGGAAGGACAAGTGACGGGCATCGTCGTTCGTGGGTTCCGATCGTTGCTCGATCGCGGAGAACGGTGGCTCGGTACCGCCGCTGTTGCTGCAACTGCTCGGAGATGCTTCGATCCGTGTTGGACGAGCACGACGTCCTCCGACTCGCCGATCTTCGATCTCCGGAGCGGATCTTTGACCGCGCGCTACTCGCTTCTCTTTTACGTGTCTTCCTCCTCGCTCGGTAGCCCTTAGCCACTGTCAACCGGCGCTGTGCGACGCGACCGAGCGACAATGCCCGATGCGAGATAAAACGAAACCTTTCTTCAACGACTCTCCGTCGAAAGATGCGTCGCGTCGCGACCAAATCTGCTTCTCGAACCTCCTCAACAAACGCTTCTCTCTTCGATATAATACGAAGAGATATCGAAAGAACGAGGATCAATCGAATCGCTCGGTGTATCCGCGCGCGGTGAAAATTTACCCGGTCGTCTCGTTCGCGGGGAGAACGCTTTGTTCTCGCGTTTCGCTCCGGAGAGTTTGCAGAGGGAAAAGCGTTTTCGCGAGGATCGGAGATGTAATTTTTCAAGCGGTATAAATGTCTGCGTTTCGTTCCAAGGAACTGGAGCAGTCCCCGAGGAGAGATACGAGTTTCGCTCGCGAGAACGTACCGGGTGTTCCAACCAATTTCTCACGGTTTTCGTCTTTCTTTACGCATCGAATTTCTTTAGTATACGCGTAAACGATCGAGATTATCGATTATCTTCTCGATCGCAGTATCCACTCTGTCGATATCTTCGAAAGCGTCATCGACCGAAAATAAATCGATTCGTTGTTTTTTAATAAGAACAACTTTGCCGTCGATTCGACGGTCGAAGAAGCAAATTAACGCGGACACCCTGTAGGTGCAGGGGACGAACTACAAAGAGAAGCAACAGAGAAGGCTGATCGAAGATCTACTTCTCGGGATACCGACGCGTCTGCCTACGCCTCTGCCATAAGCGAACGCTTATTTCTTCGATATAATGTACCGAGATAGCCTCGACCAAATACGTAAAAGGTACCAAGTCCCGTTCCTTGCGCCGCGCCGCGCCGCCAGGAAGGTTGTTCAAGGATACGATGCACTCTTGCTCGAGTAACGTGCTAGGCAAACCTGCCCAGGACGCTATTAAAACTATCGCGCTTTTACGACGTTTAAACAAAATGGAACGAACAAAAATTTTCCTTCCCAAATACCACAGAATTTGTAGGAATTCGTACAACTACCGTGATAGATTGAAAAGTTATGCGCGCTAATTAATTACAATAAGCTACGGTTATACGGTGAAACGGTGTATAATAAAAGGCGTGGCAGTAAAAAGCGAAGAAACTATGCGCTCTGGGTCGACGAAATTAGAAGAGAAAGAATAGTAATCGATATTTCGAGCAACGTAAAAGGTTACTCTTATCGACGTCGATCGTCGCACGGATGCGAAACGAGCGGAAAGAGAGTCGAGGTAGGAACGCGATCGCGCACACTTTCCACCTAGGCCGTGCCCCGTCGAAAATCCGCTAGAAGAAGCGAGAAGAGAGGAGAGGAGAGGAGAGTCGGCTCGGAAAGTGGCAAGGTGGGCCTGACAAGGCCCCTTCGATGTCACCAAACTCGTTCCTCGGTCCAAGCCGCAAGAACCAAGCCCACTTTACGACTCGACTCGACTCGTCGCGACGACCGTCCAACCGTATCCTAATACGAACCAACGATCCAAGATTTCTGGGACAGTTTAAGAGGCGTTCTTATATAATAGCCGTCCATAGAATTCGAATTTTATTCCCGATTATGTAACCTCTGTTCGGACCGTGTTCGCGTAAATTGTAAACGGTCGTCGTTTGGGTCTTCTTTAAATTTCATCGAAAACAGCCTGTTCTACTCGGCGTACGCTTACGATACGCGACGCGACGCGACGCGACGGAACCAGCAAACGTTTCGATACTAACGCGAGGAATAAACTTTCCAGCGAAATGAAATTCCCCGCAACTTTCTTCGACGCGACAATTTGTTAATCCGTCGAATACGTAGCGCGTATTTATCGTTCGGCATCGTCGAGTTATCGCCGATTTGAACGCGATGTTTGAACGACAGGTAGGTAAGTCTAGAGGTAATTGGTCCGTCAATTAATACACGATGCATAAACGCCGTCTCTCTCTCACCCGGTTCGGTATCCTTTATGGACTCGAAAGCGCGAGCCTTCGTTTTATAGGCGTATACATAATTAATTGCCCTGTTCACCATCTTCCTCTTTCTTTCTCTCTCTCTCCCCTCGCTTCCCTCTCCATACTATATTTACATATATTCTCGCTTCCTCGGCCGTTGCTTCGTCCTGGCCGATACAAGGAGACCCCATTTGGCCCCGCTCGCTTTTTCTTCCTTCGTCGCTTCTGCGTCGCGTTTCAACGACTATTCTACTTTTCACGCGTTAACGACAAATTCTTTCGATACGTTTCGCGACTCTCCAAATAAACGATTCGGATCGTGTCCAGTAAATTATTTCCGAGTCGATTTTCGCGCAACGAAACGAAACGACGTCGCGCAGATGGTTCCCGTGAAAAGGACTCGAGAAGGCGAGACTCTCGCGTCCCTTTTACGACCCTTTAAAATACCATCGTCGCGGCAGCTACGGGGCTCTCTTAATTATTTTACGAGAATTCCGACGACAATGCTCGGTGGCAAAAACAGGCGGTAACACCCTGGCCATCGTTTCCTCGCAGCCCATGGAGATTACGAGCGCTCTTCGTCGTCGTCGTCGTCGAATTTCAACGAATAGGAACGCGTGTATGCGTAGGAGACGAAAGAACTTGACTTATTGCCACCTTTCCGATCGGTCGTTGCCGAAAGTTTACGAAGAAATCCTATTTTCGAATACGCGATCGCGAGTGGACGACAGGACGGCATGGAACGGAACGGGACAGGAGCGGTCAGGACGGGACGAATCGTGCATGAATAATGCATTGACCCCACGATATCGGTTCAAGTAAAAATCATCGAGCGTGGCCAAGCGCGCGAGGTCAACGCACGCGTTCAAATTAATAATTTTCGAGTTTCGGCTCGATCGAGCGAAATACGATTTCTTCGACGAGTATGAGGCGTAATTTTTCTAACTCGACGAAACGTTTAACGCGTTCGAACGTTATCTTCGATAAAGCGTGGATGCGGGGGTAAAAGGAAGACGAAAGAGAAAGGAAGATTTCGAAGGGACGAGACAGAATGCCGGGCAACGTAGGAAAGAAACAAATAGGGCCCGGTCCAATTAGGGATTTATTTATGCGCCTACGGGTATATTAAACGAGCGAAAATATGAAGGAAAAAAAAAGGAGAGGAAAGCCGCGGGAACGTGTCCACCCAATTCGAGCGAGGCGATCGTAGATACACGTCGCGCTTATAAAGACCGTAGCGGGTCCTCGTTAACGAACTGCCAGGCCAGTTAAACATAAATTGCAGCTTTGAGCCGTCTCTCTGCTGGCGTGTCCTGAACATTCTGTTTGCGTGCTGCCTCGCTTTCTCGCCTTAAATCCGCGCCAACCGGACGACCGGCTCGCAATTTCAACGCCGCGAAACGACGAGAGGCATCCCGTGTGACTGCGTCTCAGAAAATCAACCCGATCAATTATTACCAGCCGTTTAGTAGCCGTTTACGCGATTCTACACAGATTGTTCGTATTAACGCGTTCGCTGTCCACGTTCGATTGGAAATTCGATTCCCGTAAAACATTCTCTTGTATTTTCTTTCTTTTTCAACGATTACTGCAGCCCGGACTCGATATACATAATAATATAACATAAGATTATTTTTCATATTATATGCCAGGAACACGCATACACGCAAGTACGCGTCCGGCGTATCTGTTTTATTCTCACGGTATCGTTTCTAGCTGTACGATCTTAGCGAATTAACGAAAACGATGAGACTTTTCGAATTCGAAGGGTAGATAGTATTCGGAAGCTGCAAAGTATAGTACGCGTCGAAAATGCATGGAAGAAGAAGTAGCGAAAAACGAGAGAAAGAAAAATA
Source organism: Megachile leachella (assembly GCA_963576845.1). Taxonomy (NCBI): domain Eukaryota; kingdom Metazoa; phylum Arthropoda; class Insecta; order Hymenoptera; family Megachilidae; genus Megachile; species Megachile leachella. The sequence continues at coordinate 247,735 of OY756250.1, forward strand.
GGGCGTAAGAGAGCGGTCTATTCTCGACCGAGAAAGGTACAAGCTGCGACCTACTTACTCGCGGTGTTAGATCGTCGATTCGGCCTGTAAAGAAAAGACGACACACGGTGGAAGGATGGACAAGGAGCTGACGCCGTCGCGCGAGTAAGAAGCGAAGAGAAACGAATGAAGAGCGCGAGAAGAGACGGACGGGACGGACAATGTCGGCTCGTTTATCAGAGCGGTATTGTGGAAGCATCGTTGCCCTTCTCGACACCCTCTTTGTTGGTTACATCCCGACTACGAGGAGCCTCGATCCTTTCTTTACGTTCTACCCTTTCTATCTCTGCTCGCTCCGTTTCCGTCTTCCTCGCGCCGTCCGAACGAAGAGAAAAAAAACGATTCTCTGTTGCCTAGACCGTTTCGTACGCGATCCTACCGGAACAAACGAATCGTATCGCGAGCAAAATTGTCGGTAATTTGTCGATCGTCGGACGATTAATCGAGGAGAAAAAAAAGAAAGAGTAACGGCGAAGGAAGGCGAGTCGGTCGGGAGAAATAAAGTACGAAATATCGATAAATTTTTTGTAGGTGCTCGGGCGAAAACGAAAGCGACGACACGATCGACGAGCCACGAACAAATTGTTGGACGAGCAAAGGAAGGAACGTAGGAAGGAGTATAGAAGGAAAGATTAGCTAGAAGAGGAGGTAAGATAAAGGTAGAATCGCGATTTAACATCGATACACGGAAACATCCTGTAGCGGCGGGACCGTGGAGTATCTACGTGGGTCGTTACATAATTTAACGTCTTGTACGTCGCATAAGTTAAGAGGCTCGGTTAAAACGGGGTGACTATAATTTCATCTCGGCCGGTTATATCTCAGAGCCTAACCCCGACGAAATGTTGAAAATAGTGGTACAACCGATTGCTTTTAAGGAAGAACACCAGCTCCGTTGGTACCGGCCGCTCGATTTCGTTCAGCTCGTTCTTCACCCTTTACTACTATGTTTTTCCTTTTCGCGTACCGGCGCGGCGCGATGCGACGCGATGCGACGCGATGCGGCGTCGGAACGCTCGAATCACCGTATTACCGCAACAAAGTTATTCCATCAAAGTTGTAAGCTCGAGGAAATCGAATGACCGATAACGAGGAACGAGAAACCTATAGAAAATCGTGTAGATACGCGCTTAACGTCTATATTTTTTTATTTTTCGTCGGAGGATCCCTTCTTATCCTTCGTGGTGGTTTTTTTCACGAACAGGTCGCGAACGGGATTAGCGGACGGTAAGTCGAGGCCCGTTCGTTATCGTTACGTTAACGTTCTACGACCGCGTGCTTATGCGCGCGAGGCGTTTAATTTATAATTGGGGAAGAGCTTAGAAAGGCTAGATTTTATATTCACCTTTATACGCGTTTCTTTTATTTTTTTTCTCTCTTTCCTCGGAGCGAGCCCATGGTGCACGAGAAGGCGTTAATTCCCGCGAAGATAAGGAAAAAAAATATTTTTTCCCGGGGCATTTGAATATTTCATTTTTTTCTTACGGTACCGCCGGCTTCCGTTAATCTCTCGACTTATATCTACTTACTTTTGTATTGTACCGTCTCCTCGGTTAAAATACGATTTGCGCTAATTACCGCGTGAAATATTTGCGCGAGAGCGAGCAAAGTAAGCCGTCAGATCGTTAGATAGGAGCGGCGTACGTGTACGAGCGCGCGATAATATTATGCCGGAGCATCTCATCGAAAAGATAAGTTACAGCCGTACAAGGGTACACGGAATGGATTGATAAAGAGGATCCGTGTCTATTAACGGGATCCCCTCCTGACTGCGTCGAACAGCTCCGCCCAGCGGAATTCACGAGCAGGTAACGAGTCGTTGCTCGAAATTTCGGAAATCTTCGAAACGATTGAATTTCGGGTCGGCGCCTATACGGCCGGCCATAGATTTCGACGTAAGTCACGGGGAAACGGGCTCGTGTCAGGTACGTGCTCGTTTTTCTGGGCACCCACGGTTCCGTGTGAGCTCGAACCGATCTTACGGATCCCCAACCGCTGCGTTATAACGTAATAATTTAGCCCGGCGAATGCGACCGACTCGTAAAGACGTCCTTCGAGGGCGTTTAACTTGTTCTTAATGATTTCGAGGCGTGGATAGCGCCGCGTCTCGGGAAAATTCAGCCCCGCTTGCCTAACCCGACCGCTTTCTTAACCGAGTCGTCGAGACAACGCGACGTAATCAGCTGAAAAACCGACAACTCGTCGAACGAGTTGTCGATTTCCTAATTTATCCGAGTCTCTAGTTTACGTACACGCCTACATCCTACTTTCGAGTAGTTTTACGCGGATCGCGGAATCAACGTTTCTTCCGTGTTAGCTCGTTAGTTCGACAAATGACGGGGGCGTAAAATCGGCGAAGAAGAGGAGAAGCATGAGCGGTTCTCGGTAAACGAAATCCGAAAATTCACGGCAACGTAACGGGAATGACCCTGCGTGTACCTGTCGTTGTTACGGTCCGTTCTGTAACTCGCATCTGGTCGGCACGTGGGTTTTCCTCCGAAAACTCAGGTGTTCCTACCCGAAAACGTTTCTATTTTCACGACCACCTGACCAACCCCCAGCGAGTCTACACCCTCGTTCGGGCTGCTTGTAACTGCTGGATCTCAGGTGCGAGACCAGTCCCGAACATGTGTTTCGTATTAGCGACACAGAACCTTCCTTTGCCGACCATTAAACGCGCCAGGATGAATCGTGAGAAAGCGCACCGAGGATACTCGCATCTGGCTTAAATCGTTTTATTGGCATCGGCAGATTTCGAAGAAATCGAAAATAAAGCCGACGACCGTTTTTGTCGGATCGGTTGCCGCGTTCGAGGAGGAGAACGTTCGATCCGAAGAGCGCGCGTTTACTCGAACGCGTTTTGCCCTTGTTACGCGTCGTACATGTTCCCATTACGAATAAAAAATGGGAAAAAATTGTATGCTAATACACGGTTTAATCGCCCTTTATCATATTATGGAAATTGTAACGCATTTTTATCGTGCGAATGTTGCGTGCGAATGCTGTCGCCATATTTGATTCGCGGCATAACCTCAAAATGTAACGAATGCATAAATTAACGAACGTATCGATTTTTCTTCGAATTACGGCTCGCTTTCTAGCGCGCTATTACTATTCCTGCATAAAACTGCGATTTTACGAAACCGTTTTCTCTCCGCTCGATCGTGGAGCGGTCGACAGAAAAGATTCTTGCCAATTTTTATTTCGGCTCGACGTAAATACGAAAGCGTATAAGTATAAGTGTCGATTTTAAATACGAGCATCTCTCGAAACGAATAATCGCCAGGTATTCGAGGGAAAGATACGGCCGAAGGAAAATGGAATATTTCCTTCTTCTATGGAGAAGTTTTAGGCACAAAAGTTAATCGCGTTAACGATCCGTGTTTATCCGGACGCGACCAAGTAAACCGCGTGGCAGGAACAGGATGACGAGAAAGCGAGCGGTAAGCTGGCAAGGGCTTAAGCGATAATTGTTTAGCTTGCACGGTTTCATTCTGCAAAGTTTCATCGGAAGTTCGGAATAACCGGATATTAGACTTCGTCATCTTCGTCTCCCTCCTTTTTCCGTCTAGTCTCGAAAGGAAAGCACGTAGAAGGAGAATCGTGCGGTTAAACGCGTTCGTCCGTCGTAGAATTTCCGGCTTTGATTGCGGATCACCTCGACGCGAGCCTCTCTCAGCCTTCGGTTTTATTAGTTTTAAACACGCGTTAAATAAAACGAGACTAAGCCGGCCGTAAGATCAGACGGTGGTTCGGAGACGTAAACGTTCTTTAGGACGAACCGTGGCAAGGGCGAGACCCTCGCCGAATCCCTTTTCCGTTCAAGGGGGGGGATTTCCTCGAAAACGTAAGATTCTCGCGAGCTCCGAGACACGCGTTAAACCGTCTAGTCGATTTTCGATCGTAGATAAACGAAAACTTATCCGTTTGCGCAGTTGGTGAAAAGTTGCTCGAGTTTTTAAAGGTGCTCGATTCCGCGAGCACTCCGATTGGGCGAGACAGACCACGGTCGAGTTAGTTAAGAAAAAAAAGGAGGAAAAAATGAATTAAAAGTGTAATCCGCATACTGATTGAGAGGGTCCAGGCGGCACCGGAGAAAGACTTTTCCGAGATGGAGAGCAGCTCGGTCTCGCCTCGTGATTTCTTTCGCTCTCCTGGGGACTACCACGGGAAAGAAGCTGCCTAATTAAACGCGGGGTCGATCCGCTACGAATGAGCTACTTTCTTCCGGGAACGGTAGTCTTTCTCTTCGGAAAAACGGCTCTCGTTTTCTGCGGAATCACGATTTCTTCCCCTGAACGATGCCATTAACTTTCCTTGTCTCTACGATCCAGCAAAACTATCGAAGAACGGTCGCGCGTATATCTTCGCTATTAGAATTTTTCGCGAAATACTATATCCTCCATAGACCGTTATTTCACCAACATTTCTGGAATATATTATCGTCGTTGACACGCACATTTTTAGTCACATTTTTATCGCGATAAAAACAGCGAGTTAGTCCTGAGCTCCCCTGTAGAAGCATCGATGGTACCCTGTTGGACGCGATTAACGTAAATTGTTAGGAAAGAGCTAGGCCGTAAGCAAAAGTCCCGTTATTCCTGCGGAGTGTGGAGGCATTATTGCTTATCAGGTCCCACTCCCGGGTAGAGTCGGCTGGAATCGTGTCTCGGTTCGTTTTCTTCTCCCCTTCTTTGGTCGGGTGAATGAATGGCCATAAACGTAAACCGTGTTCTTTTAAGTGAGGCGCGTTTAAAAAGATCGCGGAGGCACGTATGAGTGGTTGGTTTGTCGGGGGAACCGTTTTACTCTCCCTTTACTCGTTGCCATTTTCCCGTCTTCCTTTCTTCCATCTTTCGTCCTTGTTTCGTCAGGTTTTTCCTCTTTATCGCGCTCACCGACGTTCTAGATCAAGTAAAAGCAGGGAGGCTAAGCGGTACGAAGCGGTCGGATGGTATAGGTTCGGAGTCGGGTTCTCGAGAGGGTCGAAGGGGAGGGTAGTTTAGAGGAAGGCGCAGGGTAGGCTTCGCGCGGATAGTAATATTCTTGAACCCCCAAGAGAAGGCTTACTGCAATAACCCCCGCGGCTCAAACTCGAAACCCACCGTTCACTCTATGTATCTCTTTTACCACCCCTGCACCTCCTCCCACTTTACCCTGCTGCTCCACCTCCTACGCATCCCCGGCTCGCTATAAATCTTAGCCACCTTAAAAGCGACCGAACGGGACACGCGGCGTCGTTCCGGAATCGTCCTGGAAAAACTAACCTCGGAATTCGTATCCGAGCTTAGTTCGAAAGTTAAACGCTGCGTACGACTTGCGGGTTAAAACATATTTTCAAAGAGTTTTCCGCAAGCGGACGAAAAGCTTATAGGACGTAATCGTCGAAACGTCGCACGAAAATAGCGATTAAATTTATTGGGTAAATTCGACGTAACTGCATCCGGCGTGCGAGGGTTAAAGCCTGTTTCGTTTCCTCTCGATCGAACGTGATTTCAGAATGTTACCAAAAGTAATTATCCGCGGAGGATTTGCATACTCGAAAGTAATAAAACGAACGTAATACCGGTAACGGTGACGAAACCGAAGATAAACGATAATTCTCGAGAATATGCTCGCGCGTTTATAGCCGAACAGCTAAAAAAGGCAGACGAACGAGTCAACTCGTGTGATTCGCGACTCCGAGCCCTACGTCGTTGAATTTCATAATCTCCTTGTATAAGATATGTATCTCGTAACATCGATCTGATAACGAGTTTACTGGGTGCTACCTCGTCTATCCGCTATCTAACCTGATCTACCAGGCTACGAACTACCTCCGTATACAGCCTAATATAATTTGCCTTCGCCGCTGAATTTCGAACAACCGATCAAACTTTTATTTCCTATTTAAAGTCGCATCGATTTTCACGGTTAGGATTTCGATAAAAATCGTCGAAATACCAGGAACGAAAACGCGACGTTCGACTACGCGTGTTTTTTTCGTCGGTTACGGGTACTTTCTCTGCCTGTCTCGCAAAAGCACCTCCTTCTCTTCGAAATTAGTAGGAGCTGATCGAGGGGTCGAAAAAAAATTGGTGGCAATAAAAATAAATTACATGCATCGTAACGCCCGGTAGTACCGGCGGGAGAGCTCGCAGGCATCCATCCTGCTTGCATACTTCGGGTCCTGATTAAAATTGGGGTGCGGTGGGAGAGAAGCGATCGGATGTTTGCCCCGAGCCTCTTTCCTGCGGGTGACTCTCGTTTTCTCTTCGTCTTTCTCGCCTTTCCTTTCTCCCTTTTACCTATCCGGCGTCGATCGCTTAGCTCGCTCGTCGAAATCGTCGAGCCTCCGTTCGGTTTTGTTTGACGCGACTTCGTCGTAGTGGTTCGTTATCTTAATCGTAGCGAAACGTTCGCGATCCGGCAATACGGGAACTTTTACGAAACGATCCGGTTAGTCGAGAAGGAGCCTCCTCGGCCGGCAAATCGGTCTCGATCCGTTCGATTAACGGCGGAACTTCCCTTTCGAGTTATCGGCAAATCGAGCGGCACAAGCGGAAGGGTGGAAAACGGAGATAATCCGCGTCTCGTTACGCTCGCTCTGCACGCGCGGCTTTAAAGAAATAGGAGAAACATTGATTTTCCTGGTAACGAGAGTCGGTGGAAACGAGAGACGATTAAGGAGAGATAGGCAGGATAGAAGGAGAGGCGCAACGATGGTTAGAATCCGTGCGTAGGCGTAAGAGTTGTCTCGTACCGCTGTGCTGTGCCGTGCCGTGCCGCGCCGCTTCGTTCAGGTACTGTTTTCGCATTTATTTAAAGCACAAGGACACCTAGTCGAGTCCAGGCTTTGCAGTCCGCTCGCAAAGTGCCAAGATGTGTCCTCGTCGGCGTAATCGAGTCGCGAGGTTAGAACGAGACGGAATAGTCGCTGGCAAGACGAAAAGCGAACGAGAGACTCGAATGGTGCGACGATCGAGCGAGCCACCGCGTTCATTACGCGCCATTACCCGCGATAAATCGTCCTCGGTAATGGCTCAACATTTGAATCGTTAATGATTAAAGGATTAAACGACTTGATCGCGTTAACCGTTTTTGTCGATCGCCGGCTCTGGTCGTCTCGCCGAGTCGGAACTTTGCCCTGGATGTTCGACGATCGAAATTTCGCGAACGGAAACGATCGTGGGAGTTCGATATCGGTCGCCGAATGGGAAGAACCGAGAACGGTGTAGAATAACGGACGATAAGTTGTCGGGAAATGATGTTCCGATACCGGAATGGTAAGCAACTAACCAACGGATTACGGGACGTCTACCTCGTCGTCGAACGATCGCGTGCACCTCTTCGATGTGCTCGCTTACTCGCGTAGGCGTCTACGAGTTTGTTTGTAAACCCGTGGATCAAGCTCGTTTCCATTCCCTTTGCATCCTTCGTGGATTAAGATCTCACGAGTAAATTCCCCGCGAAACAATTTGTTTTCGCGATGCGAGAATTATTCCGTTTTCCTGCACGCACGCTCCGATTAACGATATTTTCATAATTTTACGCTCGGATACAGTAGACGATGAAAAGCGTCGAAATACCGATCGGGCTATGGAATTGCGGAGTCGTATCGAAGAAGAGCCGTCCAATCGGTTATCGCGAACGAAGCGGACTCGTTGAAAAGCTTCGGTATACGGTTATATTAATGGTTCGTTCGCGACATAAACACTTTACGTAAAGGTATTATCGATCGATAAATCGGAGCCCACACGCGCTGTCCTCTCCTATCCTATCCTATCCTCGACTGGTCCATCGTGTATCGTTGATCATCGCGTCGCGAGCGCCCCGTTGTCGGAGATAACTCCGTCGGTTTCTTTCCCGCTTACACGATCGAAGAATCCATCGGAAAATCGACGAGAACGTTCGGCCGATTCGGAAGGGCATCGAAGAAAGAGTAGCGCGACGTCGAGAAAACGTTCGAATTTACATTTAATCCGTGGCGATTTACGGGAATCGGAGTTCGTACGTAGCCAGACACAGGCTCCTGTCCTCGTTATCGTAACAGGATTGCAACAGTAATTCGAGAGACGCATCGGCGAGCAGCGTGGCACGTCAGACGCGTCGGAATTCGGTATCCTGGCCGTCTCGATGTCGTGCAGAAGCCCGTAGGCGAGATCGATTTCTCGGTGACGCGATCCGGAGCTTCTTCTGGTCGCGTCGAGAAGTCGAGAAATAAAATCGTCCCTCGGCACAGGACACGCGTTCTCTTCCCAAAGGCTGAAAGTGCGTGCTCGCGGCGCATTCTCGTTATAATTGCACGTCGGCCGGCTGAAACGCGATCTGGATCGCGTGACCGTCCTGTCCGCTCGGTAGCGTCGAGGCGGTGCGACGCGATCGCGGAGGATGCTGGAAGGCTGCTTCGCTACCCGACGGCTGCTCACCCGTCATTAGCGGCGACGATTAATAGGATGACAGTTTCTCGCGAGACCCTCCGACTGATGTAAGGCTGCCGTTGATTAATAACCCTCGTGGCGACAGCCACGTTTCTCGCTCGGTGCAGCGCGCTCTATGCAGAAGCGCCAAGGGGCTTCTGGTCGTGAGCGAAGCGGACCGGCTAAAATTTTCATCGAAAACCCACGGAAATTCGTTCGTTAGTAGCGGCGAGTAATTAGCGCGAGCCACTATATCGAGGTTGATTAGATCGGAATGCACCGATAAGCTTCGCGACGACCTTTTTGCGCGTATCTTTTGCAACGCGCCATGCCAGAAAACGTTTAAAGCGGATGTTCGATTTTGGAACATAGAGGCAAGAACTGTAGTAAAACGTAGCGAACGCGAAAACGTTAATGCCCTCGTTGGCAAAGCATCGGCGTCGTTGGCAACGAGGAGATTACGGGGAGCAGTTTCGCGATTATCTTCGGAATCACGGAGAATCCGAAACGGCTCGGTGTAGAGCGGTGTCGGTAACAACGCACTATCGAGGAAGCTGATTAGCATCGGCAGCCAAACAGGCACCCCGTGAAAACGCGCACAAGGTCGGCATACCTAGCCGGCGACATGGGAAGCACAGAGGGGGTTGGTTCCTGCCGCCCCCAGGATCGGTGTTGCGCGTAGAACGCGGCATAAATATGTAAGAGCTACACCCCCCTTTCGGGCCGATAGCCCCCTTTGGTACCCCGTCCCGCCACCTCTTCGCCTCGCTGTTTCGCTCGCACCCCCGTCGATCCCACTCTCCTTGCCCAGACCTTGCGCAACCCCCGTGAGAGAAGCGTGGCTGACGTCAGAGAGCTCGCGTCACCGGCTGCGTGCAACGTCAGTGATCGAAGCCAGCTGAACCGACCGCGTCGGAACGAACCTCCTCGAACGCTATTCGATCTCTTCGCCGGTATTCGCTGTGCTTTCCGAACTTCGCGCCGTGCGAGACCTAACCTCGACCCGATTAAACACCTAGTCATCGTTACGATCGTTCGTTAACACGGAATAACCGGCGAATCCGATCTTCGCTTCCTTCGTAATAGCCATCGAACGCGGAGCCGTATCGATCGGTTACTTTCGACTTTCGATCGGGGAGGTTTCGTGCCATCCACTTGAATGGAGACGAGGAAAGGAACAGGACGAGGCAAGGCAAGGTGCTCATTGTGATGAAGCATGAGTCTGACCTAGTCGGGTAGTGGGGCAGGTCGCAGCGGATGATACATACATATTTATGTCGTGCACCGCGTACCACCGCCGCCGCCACCACCACCGCCACGACCACCGCCACCACCACCACCGACGTCTCTGCCATACTAGCATCCGACCAACCAACCAACCCCCTCTTTCTCTTTCACTCGAACACTCTCACTCTCGCTTCGTTTCCTTTTCACGTCCTCTCTTTCTCCGTTGTTCGGTCGCCTCGCAGCCGGTTCGCGCGCTACCCCTTACACGCTGGCAACGTGGAAGACCAAGCGAGAAGGCAACGAGGCAACCAGGGTGTCATTGGCCTTCGCTCGGTCTCTGGGTTGCTAATCAGGACGCGAAGGTGCGCATCCCGAGCACGCGCCGTTTCCACGTTGCCGTTGAAAACCACCACGAGGATGCCACGTGAGACGAAAGCGTGAGGATTCCTCGCGAAAGTGGAACGTTTCCGGGTTGTTCTCGCGCTACCCGCCTACGTTTCACCGTTACCCAAACTTTCGCCACGCGTCCGACTATAGACTCGGTATAGACCAACGATTCTTCGTGTCTTCGTTCGCGATATTTGCTCGCGATCCCTCTTGTTGATCGCAAATTCTTCGCGAAAGTTACAGTTAGCTCGTTCGCGAGCATCGATTCCTGCACGATTTCGCAGGCTCGATAGCGTCTAGCCGTGAGGCGTCAAGTGTCAACCGAGTCTGTGACAAAGGCGCGTTTTACACGGTGCAACGGTGTTAGCCGTGGGGCACGGCCAACGCTTCTCGGTCTTAAGGTGACGGACAAGCGAGTGGCCATTTGCATACTCGATGATGCACGCGCGAGCTTCCATCGAGAGAGCGGTGGCGCGTAAGTAGTTGGCCAGTTCGCGCGAGGAATGATTATCGTTCGCTACGGATAGCGTAGCTTCCCGCCGAACGAAAAAACTGTTCTCGTCCCTCTTCCCTCCTGACTCTTCCCTCCGAACGAAGGTCGCGCGAACGCAACCTGTTGTTACAGAGGTTGCTCTTACTTTGTCGCGACTTTGTATTCGAGTGATCTTCGCGGATCGCGGGTATACGCGATATCGGCCGAGCCGAATTGCCGGAACTCGGTCGAGCAACGCCGTAATTACGGACCCGTTAATCGACGATAATAGAAGCTTACGGAAGATTCGTAGGAATTTACGAGGAACCTGATCGCGTCGACAACGAAACGAAAGAAGAGACGAGAGCGAAGACAAGGACGGGGTTGGTCGAGGGTGAAAGGAGGGGGAGGCAGGTTGAGGCGCACGGAGTCGCGCGAACACGCGCGTCGTCACGGATTACCCAGGATGCGCGTGTCTTCCCTTTGCCAGCTATTCCCTTGTCCGTCCCGATGGAAATCGCCCAAGAAAAAAAGGCACGTACCGTCGGTTACATAAAGGTTCGTGCGACCGGTCCGTCGCTTACGCCACATACCTGGCAATGAGATCCCCTGGATTCGTTTCGAGATCCACGGATAGGAACGCGTTTCCTCCGACGCGATTAAGAAACCGTCTGGTCGAACGTACAAATAAATCGCGCGAGGATTAACGGAATCGGTTGGAAACGGTTGGAAACGGTTGGAAACGGCGCGACGATTGGAGAGCGAAAACGAAGCGGATCATTACGGATAGCTGTTGAACGTTCGTAATCCGCTTTCCGTACGCTTGCTCCTCGTCGTTCGAGAAACGTTTCCATTCTACCGATCGGTTCGTCGCGCGATTTTCCTCTCTGCCCCGCGTTTCCGTCACGCCCGCGACACACGAGCGACTTACTCGTCGACGGGAAACGATCTATAGGTTTAGCTTTCGATACGACATCGAGCACTTTTAGCTTTTACGAAACGGTCTACTCTACTCTGCGTTATCGTTCGTGTCGAACATCAATGGAACATAATTGTTCCCGTAGTTTCAAGTTTTAGGAACGTAGACACGATTATAAACGAGTCAGATTGGAAATTTCCAAAATAGCGATCGCGCATAGAATAGATAAATAGGATAATAAATGGCTAGGATTTTTAATCCTTTCGGTTTAGTCTGGTTTGATCGTTTGGAAGAAGTTGCGAATGAACGGTAAGCCGCAGAAAGTAGAAAACAAGCCATGCCGCATGCCGAAACGAGGGTCGAACTTGCTTTTGCCGTTCTTGCTTTGGCAAACATTTGAAAAGTGCTGATGCGCGTTAAATCCGGCCTCCGACACCCTCGGATAACGCGGGTCATCGAGTACGATTGAACTTTCAAGATTTTGCCTAGTCTGCCCCCGCCTCTCTAATAACATCGAGATTGCGAGAGCAACGGGGTTGAGTGGCCCAGCGGGAGAAACAAGGGAAAAGGGTGGTGCGAAACCTTCTAACCGGCTACGCTCGATTTCCTGCGTTCTTGAAAAATTTCGATCGCGATTTATCGTCGACGAGCTACGTTTCGCCGCGATAACTTTTCCAATTGTGGAAAGTCAAAGGAGCGCTCGTAGGTCGAAAAGAGTGGCGTACCTTTTGCTCTCGTTAAGTACCGTTATCGAACGACGGAGCAACGGGCATAGTTTCCCTGGAAGCTTCGAAACACGATAGGGGTGAGTCGCCGAGAGAAACGAAGAGGAAAAGAGGGGCGCGGAAGGGGAAGAGAGCCGAGCGTGAAGAACGCGAACCGAGTAAAGCGCTCGGCTGCAATTTTTCTCGCTACATACGTGACGGGGGTAGAAACGAGTCGAGAAAGGAGCAGATACGGGAAAAGAGCGCGGAACGAGAGGATAAAGTCGGTTGCGAATTTCCGGCCATCGCGACGATGACCAACCTGATGGCTGAGAAGCGGATTATTCGCGTGGGATTTTTCAGCTTTCCGAATCTATGGGTCGATTTCTCTTTTCACGTCACTTTTCAGGCCCGATCGATACTTTACGAAAGACAGAATTTCAAAATACCGCTGCTGGAACCTACGAAATACTGAAACTCGACGCCTTCCTTCTACTAAGCGGTATTACGATGTATCGATATTTCGACTCGATTCGACGCGTATCGTATCGTGGTTAAACAACGTAACGATACTTCGTGCCGAGCAATCGCACGAGTAACGATAGGTTAACGAGAGCGTGGAAAGGGGTTAATCGGAACGGAATCGTGAAACGTTCGAACGAACCGGGTAAAAGCAAAAAGCGGGGGGATCCGCGAAATAAACGAGCGAGATTTGTTAAATCTCGAACAGACGACTCAATCTTATCGAAGATGAAAAAGGGATGGATCTCTGTGGAAAGGAGCGTCAGGAGTAAATCAGACGCTATCGGAATCCACATTAGATCGGTAAGGCTGATTCGCATTGACACGTATCGTGCCGCTGGGGCGGAAAATATGATTGCTTCGTCTCCGTTGTCTAGATGGGTAAGCATCGGGGAGGACGAGGTTAGGATTAATGCCACCCTCGGGGATCCACGTGGCTTTTCTACCTTCGCTTCGCTCGCTGCTGCTTCTCGCTTTTATGCCTCGTACTTTTAACTCTCGTACACCTTTTACCAAAATTAGTCCCATTTCCCTATGCCCTACACCTACTTTCGGTTATTGCGCTTCTTTCTTTCGGCGAAACGTTCGGTGTTCGAAAGATTTTTAAGATTCGTCTATCGCGAATAACCGCGTGTCTAGAGAACATTTTTAGCGTGAAACGTTTATACTTGGAATAAATCGATTCTCGTCGAGACTAGTAGCTATCCGCGGATCGGTGCGCGCGATTTAGTCCGCGCTATCCTGAGCTCCGATTAATCTGTTGGCAAAATAACGTTGGTCTATCGATAGAAGGAAGACGCGCGATTTATACGCGTAAAAGTTGGAGAATCGATCGCGCGCGTCAGCGTGGAACAACAACGAAGGAAAGTTATCGAGATCGATAAAAAAGTCTGGCAATAAGCTATCGATACTGCGCGGGGCTCTGGTAGCGTCGTTTTATTGTGTCACGTGCGAAGCCACGCCGTGAGCAACCCCTCCGCGTCTATATATCAGTCGCGTCAGAGGGGAGACGTCGATATCCCTCGATCAATCATTAATAAAGCCTGAAACCCCAAATACATAAGTCGAAGCCAGTCCGTCTCTTTCTGGCTTTTTCTGTTTTCCGCGTTTCCAAACACGACCGGGCATGGCGTGGCGAGAAAAATGTATCGGCAACCGTTTCGTGCCGCCGCGAATTGATGGAATTTTATATTTTTCCTGCGTGATTTCTCATCCCCGTTTCCACGAACCGTCACGTTTTCGGTGTAGCGAGCCACTCGCTTTTACCGACCGCTCGAGCCTGCGCTCGACCCACTGACTTTCCCGACTACCGCGATTTATAACGTCGAACATCGCGACACGGTTTTCGACTTAACGTCAAGTAAGTCGACCTTTTTCCTAGACGATTCGTCCTTCCCCCTCTCTCTCTCTCTCTCTCTCTCTCTCTCGAATCAACCGCGAGAAATAGCAAATCGTTTTATCGCGTTCCTTTCGGGCAAGTAACTTTCGCTTAGTAGATTAGGAACGTTCGGAATAGAAACTCGTTAGGGCGTTAAAAATCGTATCGTAAGATTGTAGAAAAATTGTATTCGGATGAATCGAAATCCGAGCAGAGATCGAACGGCCGTGAAAAAGGCTTTGATTTTCAAATTTTTGTGTGTTTGCACGCACTCGGTGGTCGACCCCAGTCGTTTTCGGCGAAATCCCTGGGGTAGTAGTACGCGAGGGATTGGTTACGATCGAGGAACGAGTAGATATCGAGTTGCGGTTTAAAACTCGTCGTCGTTTCTCCCTTACCCGTCTCTTCTGTGGCTCGATCGGCAACAACGACCCCATCAGGAACTCGGGATTCAGCAGGCTGATCAGCAGAAATGCGCAGCCCTTGCCTTCACTTGCACTCACGAGAGCCACCCTCGAGTACGAGTCGATGTCTTTACAGTCGATGACTACCCTCTTGTTTCGCGAATGCGGCCAGCGGGAGAACGATCAAGCCGGAAACGAGAATTCGCTTTTTGACATTGCTACCTTCTCCCTTTTCTTCTCCCTTTTCGCGCGGTGACCTCGACGAATCTCGAGGGGTCTCGAAAACAACCTCTACGACTCGCTAAAGATTCTCGCTGCGAAAATCGTGTAAGAAGACGTACGCGGAGAGAACGAAGACGATATATTCGAAAAAGTTGTCAAACGGTCCGATTACGGTCGCGGTTGATATAAAGTTCGTAAAGAAAGAAAAACGTAGCAGCTCGAACGCTGCATCATTGATGCGGGCTATTCCCCGAACGGCGGTACATCCGGCGCTAAGGTCGTGGTTTATCCGGCAATAACCGTGAAATATCTGGTCTGCACACCGTATACGCGGCGTGTCGCGGCTGATTGGCGCGAACCGTTTCGACGCGGTAAATCTTTCCCCTCTTTCTACGCGAACGGTTGTTTCCTGCTAGTCCGGTGAACCTAGCTCGCTCCTAGTATCAAAATGATCGAGAGCAAACGTTCGAAACTCGTCGTCGTCGTCGTCTAAATTGCTTAGGAATAATCGTATAAATCCGTCGATCGACGGATCTCTGCGCGGAGAGCGCGAAAGAACGGTCCTGCTGGCCGGAGAAATAAAGAGAGAAGATGAAACGGTGACGGCCCTATAAGGGCCAGACGGCGACTATAAGGCCCTTGGGCAGTAACAATGCGGCTCGAGGTTCGCTCTGCCGGTGTGTCGTAAATATAAATGATGCCGCGACGCGGTTATAGCTCCGCTACCGTGTGCAACCCTCCGTGCGGACATAAAACGCACGGTGCATGCACACGGACGATCGGCTGCTTCTTTCTCTCCTCCCTGTTCTCTCGTTCGTGTTCTCGTCGACCGATCTTTCGTCTTCCGTTCGATAACGCGCTTTTCATCGATCCCCGAAAAGTTTCTCGTTGACGCGTGGAATCGCGCGAGCGAGCGATCGGCGGAGAAGAATAGAAAAGAGCGGATGTTAAAACTGACGTTAGAAGAATAGAGAGGAGTAGTAGGTGGCGGAGGGCGAGAAAGCGAAGGAGCTGCATATAGGTGGAAGGCGAGGGTGTTGGAGGAGGAGAGCCGAGGAGAGGGATGGGAAGGTGGAAGGTGCTGGAAGGCGGAGAAGAAAGATCGAGGACGAGGGCAAAGGGAGAAAGAGGGCGGGGACGGTCCATTAGGCGGTATCGGGACCATCGCACGGTAGCACCAACGCTCTCTGCATCTCAATGCTTTCGCCCCTAGCCGAACGCGAGACGAGGGCCGAACGGAGCCGATTTTTCGGCTTGGTCGCGCCTTCGATCGCGGTCCATCGTTGCTCGCTGACCGAAAGAAAGAACCGATCGTACGCCGATCCTACGCCGAGCCGGCCTTGCGGCACTCCAATACCGGTAGCCTACGGCGGCGACTTCTCTGATCCGACCCGATGCAGCCTCTTGCAACCTGCTGCTGCTGCTACTAACGCCACGATCGATCGAGAGCCATTCTCTCGATTCGATTTCGTTTCGTTAGGTCGCATCGGAGAGAAGCTACTCCGTCGTCGAACGCGAAATTCTACTCTTTATCGGGAGAAATAATTGCGATCGCGATTAACCTCGTGCGAAATTTTAAAGCGGTCTAGAAAAACGACGAACGGTAGGATCAGCGAAGGCGTAGCGCACGTGATTTCCACATTAGGCAGAGATGACAATCGATTCGCGAAGCACGTGATTCGAGCGCAAAGGGTGAACACGTTGGGATCGCGTGCGAGCGAGCGCGTCTCAATCTGAAAAATCCATTAGCGGCGCATCCCTAGGGAACGATCGAAAAGAAGAAGAAACGGAATTAAGGGGAGTCGGTCGGTGGTTGTTTCCACGGTCCGGTCGGATGCGCCTTTCCTTCGGAAACAAGACGGCGTTGACGCGCTCCTCTTTCGCGCGCTTAACCGCTAAAAAACTGACCGGCTGTGTCCCGCTATCTTTTTACCGAATTCCGAATCCGCTGGAAATGTTAATTTCCAAGAGGGAGCAGCGGTGGTTTTAGGAAAGCGCGCGAATAAAAATAAATCTTTCGGGAGAGATACTTCAAGCTGTCAAGAGAGCCGAGATTCTTACCCCGGCGACACTTTTTTCCTATCCGAAAGCAGACTCTCGACATCATCGGCGTTGATTTGCCGAAATATCTCGGCATCTTCTCTCTTTCTCCTTTAAGGACTGCTCTCCTGGCTAGATACGAAAAGAAGGGAAAGGAAAGGAAAGGTAAGGGAAAGGAGACGAGACGAGTCGCGGAGCTCTCTTTTTCGAGCGAAGGACATCGCACGCTCGTCTCGACGAGCAGAAGGCAACCAGCCGGTGAGGTAAGCCGAACCTACTCGTCTCGACTCGACTCGACTCGACTCGACGACTAGATTTTCCTGTCAATAAATCAAGTTGCTAGCCGTGCACGAGGCAGCCTCGACGTTTCTACCATTCGCGAGTATCCTTCTCTCGGTCGCGAGTTGCGTCGAGTTCCTCGTCGTTGGCATCGTCGCCACACCTCGCCGCACCTTCTCCTCTTGGTCCCTACATACCGTGCTCGACAACAACCAGAAAAACAGAACCTTACCGAGGAACGCGCGATCTCTAAGCGCGATCGCTTAGATCGTTTTCTCGTCGATCGATCCTTTCTGCTTCGACTCCGGTTAAAGCGAGGAAATCCCAAAAACTCGCATCGACTCGGATGGTTTTAGATTAACCGGAGAATCGAACCGATATAACGAGCCGTAATATAGAACTGGAACAAGCTCGATAAACGAGCTTTCGATAAACGTTGGAAAATTAATTGCCGCAAAGATCCGTTTCGTTCCGTTGTCGGAGAGCGCGCGAACGCATTGAAACGGCTATCGCGCGAAATCCCTTATTCGTGATTTAAAAGTGGCAGCGAGCAACGCGGGCCCGACGTTCACGCGAACCTCTCGTAAACGTAAGAAGCTGGCCTTCCGGTAAATCGGCCAAGAGTGACACGCGATCGCGGCAACGGAAGGTAGATAAATAAATCGTGTAAGCTCGTTCGCGGTCGCGCGTATCGGACGACGGGACACGACGCGACGCGACGCTCATCGTCCCGAACGTTTCAGGGTAAGTAATCGATGGTTAGCCTCGAACGATCGATGGAGGGCAATCGGGATGAATGTACGAAGAGATAAAGTGAAATGGCGTCGCCGTTTAATTGGAGCTTCTGACGCGTTTCTGGCATTAAGTATGATGTTGCGTTGAGTTCAATTAAAATGGAAATCGGGGATGGCCGTGCTGCCTGGCGTCTTCGTCTCTCTGACCGTTGTCCTGTTCGTCTTCGCTCTTCTTCCCGCGACCGTCTCGAATCCTCCGCACACGAACGAAACAGCCGGTTGTTTTCGCTCGTACAGACTCATCCTTCCAACCTCCGCGCTACCCTCCTCCGCTTTTCGTATCCTCGAGACTCCCTATCGACTCGTTCCTCCTCCTCCTCCTCCTCCTCCTCCTTCACTTCTTCTTCTTCTTCTTCTTCTTCTTCTTCTTCTTTCTCGTCCTGTTGCGCGTCGTCGAGGATCGAACCGCGGCGAACTCGAAGCTACTACTACCATTCGTGTGTCCCGATCTGAAAATAGTTCGGTGCTCGTCGGGCTCCCTAATGAACCCGAGATTAGAAGTCAGCCCGGAGAGCTCGAACGGTAGATACCGGGCGCAATTAACACTGAAATATCATCGGTGTGGGTCCGTTAGGGACTCGTCGATACACGTTGCCGTGTCTCAGGTGGGGCTCTCGAAGGAGAAAGAGGGATCGGACCTCGAGACAAGGGACCAAAGGACCGGCCAATTTTATGGACTCTTAAATTAGCCGATCCCTGCTCGCCGATTCGCGCCAACTCGACGTTACTCGAGCTACCATACTCGTTACGCGGTTACTTACTTACGTACGCGCAACTTTTCATACTTTCGTATTTAGGTTCTGTTACGATCGTGCGAGCTCGACTAGATCGCGAAAAATAACGGTCCTCGAAATCGCGAATCGAACCGGAAGCCGATCGTTCAGCGGAGATTCTAGTTCCGAGCGTAACAGAGGCGAAACGAACGAACGAAGAAGCTGGTCGGTTCGGTCCACGCTGCTCCCGTTGTGCCGGTTGCCACCGTGCATGCTTCGGACTACCCGGTGGTAGAGACTTAATAAGACATCGTGACTCGGCGTAACGTCAGGCCCTAAGTGATCGGTTAATTGTACATTAAACCGTACATAATAGAATTATCGACCAAAGAGAAGGAAGAAAGGAGCGAGCGAGAAGCGGATTTCGTCACGAGGGTGAATCTTCCGAACGCCGATCCATGCCGTCAATTAGACCCTATTTAGAAAGCTAAACTTTTATTTATTCCTTTATTTGTCGCTATAACTTGACGATGTCCGTTAGAGACATTTTTTTAATTCAACTGCCCCATCTCTGTTCGTCAATTAATTATAATAATCATAATTAGTAGTAAAACCAATGTCGTCAGTGCGACAAGATTAAAAGTATCTCTGCTTGGCTTTCTTTCGGACGGATGTATTTAATGAACGTTTCTTTTTCGATCGATCCAGGCGTAGACTAATTTTACGCGATCGAAGCGATTATCTTCCGAATTACCTTTCGCTGCTTGTATCGTTATCGATTTCACGCTGTTCGTTCACGGTCGAACAGTCGGTTACGGGAATCGCGATTCGAACGTAACTTTCATTGGTCGGATGCACGCTAGCCGACGTCGATGTCTCGTACAGGCGCCGTTATCGTGCGTCGAATCGACTCTTCCATTCGCGAATCGTTCGTTAATCTTTTCTATTAATTAAGAGACAGAGTAATTAGTAGGCATAGCAGGTACAGGGTAAGGAACGTCGTTAGAAACGTCTCGCGCGAATCGTGACTGGGCAATATTAATCTTAAATCGTTGCAATGGCATCGAGTTGCGATGTTTGATTCTCGGCAACCCTAACGCAATCAGTCACGCCACGTTACGATGATTTCATTCGCGTCTAAGGCCATTAATTATCGGTCGATTAGACCGTAAGCCTCGTATAAACACGAATCTAGCGCGTCGAAATAACTAATACCAGTCTCGCGATTCAAGAAGCTAAAGCGTAATTAATGAAGTGCTTCGCGATACCATTTTAGCGAAACGTGTACGACTGGTTCTACCGAACTCGATTTGCCACCGTTCACTGTACCGTGCTTTCGTTACGTCCGTCTTATCTAACTTAATATACGAGCTAAGGTAGAATAACTTTCTTTTTCGACTTAATTCGCGACCAGATACCGTTTGTCCTAACCTAATTTACCGGCGAAAAATCTTTCGAATCGGCTGTATTCGCTATCGGCGACAGTCTATTTATCGATTAATTACGTCGGTTCCTTCTCGAATTCTGCGCGACTTTCCGCGTTTCGGCGAAAGGACGAACTCGTCGATCGAAAAATCGCGACAGGAGGAAAGATTTGGACGGGTGAGAATTTAATCAATTTCGACGAGCTCTCGACTCGTTCGGCCGAGCGAGAGACGAAGAGAGAACGATAAGAGAAAGGAGGATAAGAGGAAGAAGAAGAAGAAGGGACGAGGCGGCAAATGGCACGGTGCGGCTTGGCGGGGCAAAGAAAATAAAAGAAAATAAAAGAAGGTAGCACAGGAGGCAGACAGGTTGCAAGAGATTGCACGATTGCTACCCGGAGCTAAATGCGTTAACCACGAAGAGCTCGTTGAGGAAATATGCGGGTCTTGGTCGTAACCTGTACGAGAGCGATCCTGGGAGCACGTGCTTCTTCGGTTCGTTTATTAACCGTGGGTTAATTCGCCGTTTAGAGTCCGTCCGCCTGGTCGGTCGCGCATTATAAAGCAAAACGATCTCGCGATAAGGATTCATTAACCATCGTTAATTAAGACATTATCGCGTCATAATGATCTTGGGACCGTGGTTTAACGAATGAATGAAACACGCCTCATAAATAATTAATCCATCGATTAAACCCTAGCGAACGGCCGCGGTCGCGGCCGCGAAATCCTCTGGACCTTTGACGTTTCGACGTTTGCCGGTATTTTTTTTCCGCTTCCAAGTCCTTTCTAATTCGCGTAGATTTCGAGCGATCAGGACGATGGTCAGTAAAGCGAGAAAGCATGCCGCTGGCGATCGCCAAGTCGAGAACGTTACGTCCCATCGACTCGTACGTACGTGTACATGATTACCGCGTACAACAACGCCTGTACCGTCGACAACTAGATATCGATTAATGAACGTTTCCTACCATTTTTTGTCGCTTCCGAGAAATTCATTATTAACAGCGCTTGTATCTCGATGCGCAATTTGCACGTGACGCGGTCACGTAACGCGGCGCACCGCCTCGAGATTATTTATGGTCTGCTTTGGCAGTTTGTTGATCAAACGATCGGGCTCGGATCGTTTCGAGTACGAAAGATCGGAACTAATCGATACAGGGGCACGCGTCGATACGTCGTCAATTTTTCAAATAGTCGGTACGCGTTCTACACCGAGGCGCCTACTGCGCGTAGTTAGTCCCGACTAACTGCAACAAATCGCTGACCCTCGCTGTTCGCGTCTATCATAATCGACGTTACGATACTTGACTCGTAAAAAGTTTTCTAATCCGAGCGCAATTAGAAACGTGAAAATTAGTGGAACGTGTATCGACTAACTTCTCTCGGCCGCTCTCTGTCGGTAGAATGGTATCCGCTTAGCGAATTCGTGTCGGCACACCGGAGATTGTCGCGTTGTCCGTTGACACTTGGCCCGTAGCTGCTACCGCGTGCAAAATCGCGCGAGAACAAGAGTCGCTTAATTCAAAACGCGTATCGCGAAAAGTCACGAACGCGTGATACGTAGCTACGTAGGGGAGTTAAGTACGCGTATACCGGCTTCCTGCGCCGCGGTACCTGTTCCTCCGCGCCAGTTCCCTCGAGCACGCTTAGTTACTGCCTCTAGATATACCGGAAAATCCGGTATATGTGACATGACCTGCCCTTCCCGTTTCGTAAAGCGTTCTCTACATTTTTTTTCTCTCTCCTCTCGTGCTGGCTCGTCCTTTCGACCGCGAGAAACGCCAACGTAAGCGCGAACCAGTTTCTCTTCGCGCGTAACGTACTCTCTCGCCAGGAGAGAAGCCAGGGTTCGCGAGGAAAATTCTAGCCAACAAACGCTACGAGTTTTTGATGCGCGATGCAAGAACCGCTTACTCGCGACCACCGAACAGAACAGTGCAGAACAGAATTGGCTTGTTTTACAGTTACTCTACTGTATATGTAATAGGCGACAGTTCCACGGCGACGTTTAAAACTCTGCAAACTTGAACATTTCGAAATTTCCCGTTCGCTGTCGAATAACAGGATTATGATTCGCGGTAAAGCGATCGAAAACACGCTCGATGCGGGTACATGGATGGACTCCTTTTCTCGCGTATCGTTTTCACCGGCTTCTCTCGAAGGTGTAACGCGATTTCCATGCGATCTGCGTATCTTTCTGCCCTCTGTCCCTTAATCGAGCGTGTTTCGTAGTCGTAAATAAACTATTTACGCGTCGCGGATCGTGACGCAAAGTTCCTCGACGACTGGACAATTCGACGAGTTGTTTCGCCGCGGAGGGGTTCGGTGACGTTTACGTGGTCGATGATCGTCAACGTTTAACGGGGATCTAACTCTGCTTCCGACGACGACGACAACGACGACGACGACGACGACGACGACGACGACGTCGACAAGACAGAGAAATAAAGTCGTGCCCGTTTAATGGAGCGTTAACGATATTCGAAACGGCAATGTAATAGTCGGTTACGGGTTTGCGATATTCAGTGCTCGAACGGTGCAATTACGTAGCTGCTAACGTTACATCTACCGCTACCAATTACATCGATGGACAGCCGCGCTGGAAACGAAACATAGATATTAGTAATACGATAACGCGTAACTTGTCAGAGGTTGGTGGTAGTCGGAGTCGGCGACAGGTATGCATCTTGCCTCGCGTATGTCAAGGTTGCGTCGTTCGCGTTAACGACTAAACGTCGTTATCATCGTCCGTCGAAAGTTTTAAAGATCTTGGAAAATAGGATTCGTTTAATCGATCATCGGGATCATTCGAATGGCCAGTTTCCTCGTTTAGGCGAGTTAATTCGCGCGATAAAAAGTTCTTTTACCGGATAACCGAATAACGATTCGATCGTCGAACGATCGTTGAATAAATGTTTGATCGAAATAATAATGGGTAAGCCTAGCTGGTATCGCTCGACGGCAAAGTGAACGGTGTCGCGCGATATTCGAACGGGTGCGTGTGTGCACGCACGATAGGCAAGTCGCGGTAGCGAACACAGGTGTCAGAAGAGTCGTACACGCTCGCGTTCTCGCGCACAGTCGACGACGATACGTACGCCCAACGTTCGCCGTGTCACCGAGGTCTCCTTCGAGCTGAACTCGTTTCGCCGCGATAAAATGTGCCATTTTAATTTATGCGCTATTTTGTTCGCGCTGGTCAAAGGTCCTCCGAGTGCAAAATACAGAGTACTCGCGCTTAGCCAGACCGCTGCCTCTAAGTCGTCGTTTCTTTCGATCGTTATCTACTCTATTCTTTTTTTCTAACCAGGCGAATTAATTATAACGTCGTTTAGACGAGCCGAATACTAAGATACGCGTTTTTTTTTTTTTACGAAACGAAGGAAATCTATTTTTGGGGAAAAGCGAATTTATCGCGTAGAATATTCGTAGAAAGGCATCGTTCAACGATTCGGTCTTATTTATTTCTCGACTCGTTGCATCGTGGCGTTTGACGCGATAAAGATTCGTCGGAATTGTAGCCAGTGAAATTACGTAAACGGTAAAAAGTTTCTGAAATCGTATTCCGAGGAAACTGTATCTACGACTTTGAAAGCGTACTCTAGAAAACGATATTTTATGAGGCAACTTGACCTATTAAAGAGCAACGTTGCGTTAATGCAACATTTCATTTGCAATTTTTTTACTCTATTTTTTTAACATTCTGCTCCGTGTGAAAAAGAGTTGCCGGGATTTGCATAATGTTTTCGTCGAGTCGAGTCTTACACCAAATTCGTCTACTATTACTTTAAGGCGTTAAAAGTTTCTGTATAGAAACAGTCGAGAAACAGGTATACGCATGTTTGGTTAATCTATCTCCGAACGATGTAAAATTCGGCTTAAAAGTCGCTAAAAGGTAAAGTATTCGTGATTCTCTGTCGGGTACTCGATTCTACCTGTCGTCCCGGCGCTCCTTTTATTTTTCCAACGATCGTAGCCGATCAAATTTTCTTCGCATTCCACTTGCAACAGACTGTCGAAGAGGAAAAAAAGAAATGTCGACTCGTTGACGTATTACGTTCTCAGCGATGAAAAAATGTAACCGGTTCGCGATACGCAAAGCGCGAGCAAGCGCCACGACCGCGTTTTACATACCTGGACAAAGTTAGCCTTCGTCCGGTGAACCCCTTTGATCGGATTCGTCGCGGTACGGTTACCGCCTCTTCTACTACGCCGCGTAGCCCGATTCTCGCTAAAAAATTATTACTGGAAAGCTGCGTTAAACGCAAGGTCGAGTCCGAACCACGAACTTCACCTGCTCCCTATCTACGTAGCCGATCTCCTCCAGCGTGACCGTTTTTGTACACCGTGTCGGCTAATTAGCCTTCGCGCCGAAATATGCGTCGGACACGCGTAATTCCTCCAAGCGATACACGCACGCTTCTTCCCTCGGCGAGACCGTTCACTCGCCAGCGAAGCAGCTGGCTACTTCAACCACCACGGATTCTAACCCGGTTATCCCTGCTTACGATATTAAGCGGATAAACCGATCGCGAATCCCGAGTTTCGCGTCAAATTATTTATACTAATCGAATAATAAAACCCTATTCAAGGTTAGGGTTATAATCCTTGTAAGAAGCGATTGCCGAAAACGATTCGAACGATAAATAAGACATTTTCGAAAGCGTCGATTGGCATCCTCGACGTTAATTAAAAACAACAAGCAAGTTGCAAGCTGTACCATTGCCAACGTAAGCTTCGAACACGAACGACGGTAAAAGGTTAACGTCGTTTAAAAATGTTTAGATGGTGATCCGTGGTGCGGGGAGAACGTCGACGACGAGTAGCCAATAATTCTTGTCACCGCGCGTGTCGGCTTTCTTAGGAAATTAAGCGAACCTCGATATTGAGAGCCTGTCCGTGGACATCGTCGGGTCCAATCAGGGTCAGCGAGATCGACTTTCTTGCGAGATTTACTACCGTTGGTAAGTTTCCACTAATTTTACGCTCCCGTTGGTCGAAAAGTTGGTTCGTTCGAAGGATCGTCGAACGAGAATCGAAATCGAGACGACCTCCCGGGACCGTGAACAGCTTCCTTCTTTTCAACTCGCGAGAAGTTTCCGTCTGGATCGCTTCCGTGAAAAACAGTTTGTCAACCGCGAGGAACAGGAAGGAACACTCGTCGAAGCGTTGTTTCGAAGGAACGTCGAGCATAAGAAGTCGTCCAAACTCTTTTAACTTGAAAATCTTTCGTTAAGAGTTATTAGAGTAATTAACCTTTTCGACTTTCCGCTCTTGAAGAGGGTTCAAGTTGTCTTATCGTCTCCGACTCGATAGAGAAATCGCTTAGATTAATTTGTATCGAGCATCGCGGGGTTAAAATGTTGAAGATCGCGGCTTTTTCCGTCACGATGATTCGAAAGAAACGGCTCGTTCGCGATCGCGATCGGTCTGTCGCGGGTATACGCGGTGTTGCACGGTGAGTTTTACCGTGGTTGGAACGAGCCAAGAGTCGTCAAGGATGGCCGCCATCCGTGCGAGGTACGCGCCTCGTGTCGCAACTTCCATCCGACTACATCATCGGCCGTGCGCACGCCTCGTGCTTCCAAAACAATTGTTCGATTCTGTTCAGCGAAAACTTTTCATCAGGCAACGTCGTTTCGCCGAGTATCAGATTCGTAAGCCGGGGCGTGATCGAACGATCAAACTACTTGTACCTCGCGAAGTCTCGGAAGTTAGACGACCGACTACTCGGATACGAAACTCGTCTCGTTCGAATTCCGAGGATATTATCGCGAACCGAGATACGAAATTAAATCTCGTGGCTTTCGAACTACGTTACCGAGCTAAATTTTCTAAGCTACCATTGGTAACGACTATTTGTATAAACGACTCGCAAATACGCATTGAACTTGATTTTGGTAGACGCATAATCTTGGAACGATTTGGCGAAGCACGATCGCTTCTTCTTTTCTATACGGTATGTGCGAGTAGTCAAGGATGTCCAGCACGGTGCAAGCTGTCGCTACGTGTCGCAATGTCCGTTCGATGACGACGTCATCGATGTCCACGAGAGACGCCTTAACGAGTACTCGCCTCGGATCCGCTCGAGCGGATGACAAAACTCGTGCTCGGTTGCGTAAACGGATACAACGAAAAAAGACTCGTTCGTTCGTTCGTAATTTTCCGGGATATCTTTAATGGAATATCGACGGTGGTAAGCGAAGCGGTCCGAAACGGTGCGAAATCGCGTCGTGCGAGATAGCACGAATTAACGCGAAATCTTCCTCGAGGCACGAGGAAGAAGAAAAAGGTAGCTCGGAATTCGAGCTTACGAAACGTTGATGAGGAAACGTGCCAGGGACGCGAAGGAGCGAAGGGAAAGAGTCGATCTTCGGATTCCAGCCGAGTCTAGAGGGAACGAATGCTTGGAAGGCCGACGACATTTCGAGCGGTCGTTACGTCATCGACAGAACCAGATCGTCGCGGACGTCGGAGAAAATCGTCCGTGCAGATTTCGCGATTGGCCGATTTTCACCGGATGAATCCGTAGCCTCGTCGAATTTGTCCCGGCTCGAGCGTGGGTGTCGAAGATATCGGGGCGAGCGTACGCTCGGGAACCGAGAACACCGATTCATTAGAGAACTCCCATTACGAATGCATTGGATAATAACGCGGTGTGGCATATTCTATAAATGGATCTCGAAATTACCCGGAGTACCGCGCGTTAGCAAAAATCGCCGCGTTAATTGGAACCGGTAGCTCGTCGCGTCGCACGGAACGGGCCGCAATCTTGCTTCGCCGATTCTTTTCTTGCGGCCCCGCGTTTTATCGCCGGCTAGTTCAGTATATTACGATGATAGGTACTCGTTACGGATCGTTCCTAAGAAAAAACATCCGTTGCAACGTTACGATTTGATCGCTGAGATTGCGCCGAATACAATCGTGTACGAAACATTGGTCAATCGCCGCTTCGACTCCAACGTCGATTAAAAAGTGTTCTTTCGATGATTCGCGGCAACGATCGAAATTACGTAATAACTCGATTTCCATACTAACCGACAAAATAATTCTAAATTGTTTGTACTTTGATAGAAACGCGTTTATAGAGACGGTACACTCTAGAACAAAAGCTTCCGCGAGAGGTCGAAAAGAAGCGAGAAGACGAGGAGAATAAAATGGCAAAGGACAGAAGGCAGGCAGAAGAATATAGAGACAACGTCGTGGCAGGAGCGGTGTCGAGCGTTCTCGAGATAGTAGCTGTCGATCGTACGCGGTAACCGTCGCCTCGGGGACGGACAGCCTACTTGTATGCAGAATTGCGTCGTACATTGTGTTTGTTTTATTAATGCGGACCGACCTTGTGGCTTTCGTGCGGCGCACACTGGCGTGGCGTGGCGCGGCTCGCATAAATACCTCCAGCAGCACCCTTTCCACCGGACAAGTTTATTTCGAACGACCGATCGGGATATGATCGTCGAAAATCGGTTCGAGGAATCCGGAATCGGCGCGAATTTCGCAAAAACCGGCTGCCCGAACCCCTCGACCCGTTACTTTCGTTTACTCCTCGAAAACTCGTTCGCGTTTCGTCAAAATTCGTTCGACGAAACGGCGAGCGTATCGCGTCGAAGCGCGCGAAAAAAAAGTCGATTCACCGCTCGTGCGCGTTATGTAACTAGAGAAAAAAAAGAACGAACAAGAAAAAAAAATAAGGTGATACTTGGTACGATCAAGCGATATACGAGCGATATACGCGTAATTAATTCAACCGTATCCGATCGGTTGTTGTTCTCGAATATAGTTAATCGCGAGTTTACGATCGTCGTAAAACGGCCTGTGCCTGGTCGATGCAGCTAAACGCTCGAAAAAGTACGCTCGGACGGTTTTGCAACCTAGAACTGGCTACAACGCGTTAACTTTTGCATAATTTACACCAGCGTCAGGCAAAAGAAACATTAATTATCGTTGTCGTCGGCAACCGGCAGAGTAAGAGAGAGAGAGAGAGGGAAAGAGAGTGGGTGGTGCCGTGGGACTAATTTCGCGCGAGGTAAAACGTGCTCTCGCAGCATCCTCCGCGACCGAACGCGGTATTAAACGATACGTCGTCGATGTAAAGCCGATTCTTTCGAGCGAGAAAATTTTCTTTGTTTCCGCAAAACGGCACCGCGACGTATTCGAAATCCATAAAGAGCGATAGAGAAGCGCAAGAGAGAGGCGAAGACGGCACGGTAGCGTCTGAATCCGCCTGTAATCTCCTCGAGGAAGGTCTCGACACTCGGCTCGGAGGTCTCGAATCGAGCGCCGTTCTAAGACCAGTTCTGTCACGGAGCCGCTCCCAACTCTTAACAGCTCCGGCCGAAAGCCTGGCCACGAACCAGTGTCGCCTGGCTTCCGTTTACCTCCGTTTTATCTCGATCTACGACGATCGCCGATCGAAAATTCAGGTTTCATTTTTTCTTCCTCCTTTTTTCCCCTCTACGAGCCTCTTTCTACCCCCGTGTCTCGATACGATACGCGATACCGCTCCGCTGACCGTACCGGTTTTAAACGCTTCGACACTACCTTCGAATCTCCGGCTCTCTCGCGTCCATTTTTTCTCTCTATTTTTCCTCGGCTTCTGGGTCCACGACGGAATAATATGTAGTTCACCTTCCATCGAGTAAAAGCGACGTTATCGCGACAAACGCAGGAACGCCGTTCGATCGTTATTCGTAGATCGTAAATCTTCCTTCTCGCGAAACGACCGGTACGCTTATCCGTTACGATCGATTAATTTTCTTTAAAAATCATCGACAACTCGCGTTCTATCCAAAGTTCGCGTTAAGTACGAAAAACATCGACCATGCGTTGCTCTTCGAATCCGTCGGAAATTTTCAACCGGCTAAATTCCAACGGAATTCGCGAAAAAGTATGGGATCGTCGATCGGAAAGAGACTCGGGCGAACGGCTAGCGGAAAACGAGTAGTCACCGGTTGTTTGCGAGAGTAATCTACGTATCTGTTCTGTCCTATGTACCACTGTACCCTGACACGCGTCGACTTCTACATGCTTGAGCGTTTACGTATCCGTAGATACACACCCGTATACGTACGTACAGCGTGTATCATAACTTGGACGATCGGTGCATACGAGTAACGAAAAAGATTCGAGGAAACGAAACGAAATTTCGATACTTTGAACACGGCGTGTCCGCGCCAACGAGAAATCGGAGGTAGGACGAAATTTTCGAACGTGAACGTTTAGAAAGTTGGATATTCGTGAATTCGGTATATTTAGGGGTACGAAAGATCGAAATTTTCGA
Organism: Megachile leachella; assembly: GCA_963576845.1. Taxonomy (NCBI): domain Eukaryota; kingdom Metazoa; phylum Arthropoda; class Insecta; order Hymenoptera; family Megachilidae; genus Megachile; species Megachile leachella. The sequence goes on from OY756250.1 coordinate 276,941, forward strand.
GCGGAGAAATCGAAGAGAGTCCGATGAAAGTCGCGAACGATTTCGAAGAACGGTGGTCAATTATTCTAAACGGACGATTCGGAGCGCGTTGTACCTACGGAGACGGATAAATAACGGGCGTAACGCGAAAACGTTAGCGCGATTAGATAGAAGGTTGTTCGATTGTTTATGCGCTCCGAGTTAGCCAGTAAAGTTATGCCCGCGTATTATGGCAGAGACTGTATACATACAGCATAGATATACGTAAAGGTATATATAAATGGTCTAGAGTCGCGATCCCGCTCGCCTTCGTCACCGCGGAATTACGCAATAAGTAGAAGTCGTTTGGTAGGCTTCGACTGCTCGTTGGACGTTTCCACGGAACTGGGCAGCCTCGCGAGGATAGGAACGACTTTATGGCTAGTAGAGAAGCGATATCGAGCGTCGTTTCGCGATCCTCGTGAATTCCGTTTCTCGGATTAAACCGGCGTTCGACTGTTCCGCCGCGTTTAACAACCGCGTTAGCCACTTGTAATTTGCAATAGCGATACTACTCGCCGATTCGATCGTCGTTTAATCGCGCTTGGACTTTAATCGTGTCGCGCCACCGACCAGTTTTTTCTTTCCTTCTTTTCTCGCGTCGACCAACGTAACCAGCGAAATTTCTTTCAACCTAGAGAAAGATGTAATTAATGTCCGTAGATCGAAAAGGCGAGATAAAATTGGCGAAAGATAGAAATCGCGCGCGACTCGCCCGACTAATCGATGACGAGTTCGCTCCAAGTAGGTCCGACGATTCTCCGTAGAGAGGAGAAGAGAGGAGAGGCGAGGCGAGTCGTTCGTCCAAAACCGAGTCATAAATTGAACTTTCCCCCGTCTTCTTCGACCTCGTTCGAGACATCGTCGTTGTCGCCTTCCGCAGGACGAGCACGAGCGTTTAGAACCTTAGGAACGCTCGGGTCGGCAAAATCTTTTGTTTTTAACGCGTTAGCTGACATTTCGAACGGCCGAATCAACCTTGATGGCTACGTCGAAATCTCGTTTCTGCCGATCTTCCGAATTCGTATCGTTCCTCTAGAAACAGCGGGAGTGCCGCGAATCACGGACATAAATTCTTCGATAGCCTTCCAAAAGTTGGCAGGCCAACGCGATTAATCGCGTTTCAAAATTATTCTCCGGCGACTCGAGCGGACGTTTTGGTGTCAGCAATTTTTTTTCTCTCGAAATAGAAAAGAGCGACTCCATGTTTTTATACGATACCATCGAATCTCGCGAACTATCCGGCGACTATCCCGCGATACTCGCAGCGCCGATTCGCTCTCGGCGTTGTTTATGGGACGCGACACGAACTTGACGCAAGGACGCACGAATCGCGGCTAACGAGACGCAACGCTCACGCGCTGCGATTTCGCAACGCGTAACCTCTAAGGAGGAATGCGTTTAACGTTGGACGCCTACGGGACGCCTGTACGAGCGCGCGAGAAGCCTTGAGGAAGAGCGTTGCAACACGATCCTTCGAATCTCGGCTGACTGCCAGCTTTTCAACTTAGCGACGTTCGAACCTTCTGATCGAGCAGCTCGACGTTTCTTCCCGATTACGCTCGAACGCGTAGCGAGAATTTTTCGATCTTCGACCGGTCTTACTATTCGATCGATACCGAATTACGCGAATACTTATCTTAATCCTGTTAATGGCGAAACGAGGATAGAGTCGGTCGAGCGGATACGAAACTCGTTCGGGACGAAAAAGACGAGCCTGCCTAGGTAGACGAATCTCCGGAGTTTTCGATTTCGCGACAAAGAGGGGCGCGCGTTCACCCCCTAACTCCGATAGGATTTAGCCGCGAACGGATCGAAAAGAATCATGGTAACCGATAGTCGCGTCGCTTTGGCGGTCGAGTTCCGATAAAGGGTGGCTGGCGGATATAATAGATGACTGCGGCTCCTCTCGCAGTCGAAACGTCGATGGGTCCGGTACGGGGGCCCTTATCCGAAGGTATCGGGCCCTAGTTAAGCGGCCAGCGGAGCACTAGATCAACGACAAGTTTCGGCTTTTTGGCTTTCATGTGTCCGATTGGGGGTCCCCATCGGGCTGCTTATAAGAGACCGCGCGCGGTTTAGAAACCCCCGAGTCTGTCTCTCTCCGTTCCTCTCGGCCCTCTCCTAACAAATAGAACACGCACGCACGATCGCTTCCCTCTTTCTTTTCCTCTTTCCTGGCCCTTTCCTCCTCCGGCTAACCACGATCGTTCCCCAAATTCGTTTCTCTCCTTGTTCCGAGACGCGACACCGGGATCGAGGATCGAACAGGAGAAAATCGAGCAAAGGCCGCCGCGTCGTCTTTCAGCTCCGCAAAACCGATCTCCTAGTTTTTTCGCTCGCGATACCTTTTCTCCGCTCTTTCGATATTTATTTCTCGCTACTCCGCCCGATACGGTAACGAACGGAAAGAAATTTATTCTTTCGAATCTGTGGGAAAGAAGTAATCGTAGATATTTAAGTTAGTCCAGTATAGGTGTATAATCGTCGAGGATATCGTTCGGTCTCGATATCCCGATCGAGCGACCGTTTCTCTGCCTTCGCGCGGGAGTATCGCAGGCAAGATGGAACGGCGCGGGAGGAATTTGGCGGAGGGCTGTAAATATTATAAAGTGACGCTACGCAGAATGCGGGAGCTCAAAGGTGCGCCTCTCTCGGAGGACAATGCGAGCAAGCATCGAGGAACGGGCCCTCGAACGGACCCACCCCACCCCACGCTCCCGACGTGAATTACGTCCCGGAGAAATAACTCGCGCCACCGTTCGCGATGGGGAGTCCTTGGGACACCCTCGTCTCTTTCCATCCTTTCCTTTTAACCCTTTCTCGATGCCGACCAATTCTGCGTTTCGTCCGCGATCAAACTGAACGGGTTTTTCGTTCGTTTCCCCGTATCGAAAATCGAGTTGCGCGCAACCGTCGGCCCTCCAGGTATCCAACTGACCCTAAGACAACTGAAAATCGAAAAAGAATCCTACTTACGCCAATGCCGACGAGCGTCGAGACATTCTTCTCGCGTCTCGGTTGCGTTAGCCAACGCGGCCGAGTCTTCTTCGGGTTTCACGAGGATGTTTCGTCAGCGACGCAACGCGTGAACAACGGTATAGGCTGGACAGAGAGGATCGAAGGTGCAGTCGGTTGCTCGTACAAGGTTACCGTCTCGGATACTAGGAAACGCGAGGTGTTCGTTCACGAGGAGAAGCGTGGACCGAGGCTGATGCACGCGTGCTGCCTCGTGGATATGGCAGACCGACCGGACCATAACTTATTCACGCGTACAGCTATGGTACCTGACACGTAACAGTGTTCCGAGGTCGAGGGCCTCTCTCTCTCTCTCTCTCTCTCTCTCTCTCTCTCTCTCCTTCTCTCTCTATCTCTGTCCCCCTGCCGATCGCTTTCTCTTTCTCTTTCTCGACGTAAGCGTAGAAACACGACGGACGGATCCCTTCGAAGCGCGAACTCACGAGTTACGTGTGCGCGCGGTGCCGGCGACACCGACGATTCGAGCTATTATCCGTGTCTAACTGGTCGCGAGTGAAAGGTACGGTAGTTCCTCTCCTCCCAACGATACCGTAATCCACCGATATCGCTTCCATGCCGTTACAATAATAACCTTAATAAATTGCGGTTACTCGCCGCGACGACAATAACGCGACTTAACCTTTGGCTACTTTACGGCTCGATTACGCGGCAGCGAGCCCGGCGACCGAGTCGCTCGGGTAAATCGACGGTGAATGGCATACCGGATAGTCGATGAAACGGAAAGCCTTAAAAATACCGATCGCTTTGGATAACGAGCGATCGACCGTTTGCGCGGAGTAGTATCGAATGGGGCGCGAGCCAGAATAGACACGGCACTGTCGAAAAAGACGCGTCCGATCGGTCAAGGGTAAGAGCGAGGGTCCGGCGAGCCCCCGCGGGGCACGTTTAGCTCGTAGCACGCTGAAACGGCCCCGAAGGAGTCGCCGGTGCAGATCTCCGAAGAAGGTACGCGACGCACGAAAGATTGGGCTGTATCGTGCGCGGACGAACAAAAAAATCTAATTAAACGAGTTCGCCGTCGAAAGGGTAAGGCCACCCTGCTGGCGTCGGAACGTCGAGTAATTTGTCCAGTGATTTTCTTATCCACGATTTCGACCGACTTAACCGAGAATAAGATCGATTAAACGATCGTTCGAGAGTTAGTTGGACTCGATGATGGTGTGCAGGTGCGCAAACGTTTACGCTGAAAGACGATTCGGTGGTTGCGCGCACGGAAGGCAATGCCGAGTCGAGGAAACGATCGTGTTCGACGCGCAAACCGCGAAACCGCAACCACCGTAAACGCGGGCACGCGCCCGTTACGACTGTAGGGGAAACGCGTATACCGGGAGAACAGAGGAATAAACTTTACTCGAGTCTCTTTTTAGTCGAAACGAACGCGACTAAGAGACGACGGAATTCAGCGCAGGAATTGCTTAACGACCGTCGACCACGGCCACCGGAAATTGAAGAGATCTCCGCGCGTAATCCAGATTCCAGAAGCGTGCGTCGCGGTCGCGAGCGTCGTGCGACGAAACGATCGAAAAGTCGCTTCCGCTTTGTCGCGTTCGTGGAACCGTTTCGAGCCCTCGTCTCGAAAAGTAAAATCGAACGTCCGAAATCGAGTTAGTCTCCTAGCTAGTCTCTCTCTGTCTGTCCTTCTCTCGACGTTTCTTCCTCTTTCGAGATATCTTTTTTTCTAGGAGGCAGCGCTCGAACGGGGGAGGGAGAAAGAAGCGAAGAACCGAGAAACGAGAGAGAGTGGAAGCGAAATGGGCCAGAGGTAGAAGAGAGAAGAGGGTCGAGTTAGGCGGGCGTAGAAGGGCGAAGAAGGGAAGGGCAAGAGAGGGAAGACAGGTGATGCTGGGCCCGAGGCTGGGCACGGGGAGAAGGCGCACGCACACGCGCGTTTTACGCATCCTACACACGGTGAACGGGACGGGACGCACGATTCGAACACACAACCGCAGAAGGCATTTTAACACACGGCATTCCTGTTGTCGGGCCTCGGGATGGTTCAGCTGGCAACGTGGCTGGCTCGGTGTTAACTCTGGCTTCGCGCGGGACCCGATGCCTCGTGGCGAGAGGCCGATATCGTTTCGTTACTTTACGTTAAACTGCGAGAGGGAATTCGAGCCAACGCGATATTTCCCTCGATTCTACGCGACTCCGCGAGAATACGGACAGACTTTTCAACGAATTCGAACTCTTACTCCGCGCCGAACCAGCGACGCGATGCTCGCCTTCTCGAGTTTGCGATACTTTTTCCTAACCCTAACGTCCGACGATTTCGCATCTACATCGATAGTTTGCTTATTTTTATCGATCCGTTACGTCGTCGCGTTAACGCTCGGACGAACCTCCTACGAATTTATAAGCTTTTACATTTTTTCTGTCGTTTTATAGTTAAACAGAACCTTCCGATAACATTGTACTCGAACGGTTTCCGTTACATGCCTCGTAAAATTACTGATTTCTAAATTACGATCGATAACGGCGACGCTACGTAAAAGCGGACTCGAAGACGATAATGTTAAACGGTACGTATCAAGATTTACGAGCTTGACCATCGAAACGTTAATCAGGGTCATTTTTAAGCTAATTTTCTTCGTTTTTTTTTTACCGCGTTTGATAATCTTACGGTGCAAAATTTTCAAACAGCTCGTACTTATCAGAGTTTTGTCGCGACGGTCGCACCGTTCGAGGAAACCACCGGACTCGATGTTTTTCCTTTTTTATACTACACGCCCGCGATGTCTCTGCATTCCCTATATACGGTTTCGCGGGCGTAGAAAAAAAAAAAATTCTCTCGTCTCGAATTGGCGACAGCGTTAAACGCTCGACGCGCAGAAACAGCGGAAAGGAACGTGGTCGTGTTCGATGGCGGTGGTGGCGGCGGCGGCGGCGGTGGCGGCGGTGGTGGTACGGCATCGGCAAACACAATACCCGTGCATTTACATGTGCATACAAACAACGGGGCAGGAATTATACTTACGGGAATGCAGGTTGTACGACACGACGAGGGGTAGAAAGGAGATGGAGGAAAAAGGTGGAGGCGAAGTAGAAGGCGAAGGTGGAGGAGGAGCGAGGACTCGGTATGGGAGGGCTCCGTAGCTGCAGCCTGACAAATACACAATAATATACATGCTCGACCTGTATCTCGCCTCGTATACCTTTCGCTTCCAATGGACAATTCTGCATCGACGAAAGTGGATGCCGTATAACTACTCCCGATTACGTGACAAGTGGTCTGGTCTAGAGGAGACCGGGCGCTTGGGAACCGAACCAAAGGAGCCGGTTGCATTTAAAGGTCAGATACGTCTAGCGGTAAATCATCGAGAAGGATACTTTTACCGAAATGCCGATGCTGTGCCGCTTGTATCGAACGCTATCTTTTTCGACCCAACGAATAAATTAACGCCTCGTTTGCGCAATCTTTTGCGCCTGTTTCTCGCCAGAATCTACGAATGTTCGGTTCATCCGGTTCGTTAAAATTCGAATATAACATTTTCGAAAACTGTCCTGCAAGTATCCCTTCTCGAAATCGCGACAAACTCCGACTTTCTATTTACGTTGCGAAATAGATTAATCCGGATAAAGGTTAAAAGACAGAGTCAATACGAGAAGCTCCGTGCGGTAGCACGCTACCGTGGATCGCACACGGAGAACTCGAGATCGATTACTCTGTCGCTATTTAATAATAATAGCGTGCTGAACCGTATTGACGCGTGCGTGCATACGTTCGAAACGTTCGCGTAAGCTTCCCTTCTCCGTCCACTCGCTCCCACCTTCTTAAATGTTTCTCTCTCGCGAGCATCGTTCCTGCCGTTCTCTCCGTCTCGAGGTGTGTCCTCTTTCTCTTTCTTTTGGTCCGGCAACTGCTCCGTCTGGTCGCGTTACAGCGTATAAAGTTGCCATCGCGCGCGTTCGTCCGTGTTCATTCATAGGGGTCCGGTGAATGGCGTGTCGGTAAGCGTATAGTAAACGCACGCTGGCTGTACACGCTCGCGGTCCGCGTTCGTCTCTCGTCCGCTGCTTTTCCAATTTTCTATCTTTCATCGATCGTTCGACGAATCGAACAAATGTCCAAGAAATTTTTGTCGCCGCGGATTTAGAAGAGAAGGAAAGAAATCGTAATTTCGATGTCGGGATAGTTCTCGGGTATACCAACGAAACCAAAACTCTTTTCCTCGAGCGAACTCGGAGAATTCGAAAGAGAAAACGACAAAGATCGCGAAGAGATCGTGACTCGAGTCTTCTCCTGGGATTTTCCTTCGTTCTTGGCGCTTTTTTCGGTCGGCCTTCTTGCGAGTAAACGCACGTATCTCTGTAACGTTCCCTGTTACGCAGTACCCTTTTTTTGTTCGGCATCGTTTCCCATCGAACGAACCAACGAGCGAGGGAACAAATCCACGGGATGCTCGACAAGCTCGCGTCTTCGCTGACGTCATTCTCGACAAGGTTGTTTTCCGTACAAAAAGCGAACCGTGCCCCGTGTCTGTCGCGTCGCGAACATGGAAATTTCGTTCGCGACGCATCGTTCTAACTAATAATAAATAAACTTATTAACTAATAGAGTATAAAGAACGGTGATGGTATGGAAGTTGTAGGGGCGAATTAAAGAAAATTCGAGAAAAAAAAAAAGAGAAGATTCGAAGGATCGCGTGCAGGTTCCGTATCGTCGAAAAGCTGTCGGGTACGTTCGGACGCGAGACGGGTTTCGTTACTCGTTAGTTGGGAGCGACGCGGTGCCAAGCGAGAGACCGGAGATCCGAGAAGGTTTGACCCGCGGCCCTCGACCGGTTCGTTAGAGGTATTTCCAGCTCGTTTCGTTGCTCTCTCGACATCGACTCGGTCCGTTCGTGGCGAAAAGTCGGTTCCTCGCGGCGACGGAGACAGTGCGGCGCGTGCCCGATCACGCGACGATACGAGACCGAATCGCCGCGAAAGAGACCGTGAATTCTCGAAACGACTCGAGGCGTTACCGCCAGAAATGATGATGTTCCAGCAAGATAATTGTAGCCTATTAAGGTTCGTTGGTCGTTCCCGGTAACGCTTGGTCGCGTCGCTCCTCCTCGATTCCTCGTAGATCCCGAAGGGTGGAAGGATACGCGGCTGGCGAAAAAGACCGGAACGAACAGATTGGCACGACATTAGATCGGTCCGCGTGATTATGGTTATTATAGCACGGCCATTATTGCCGCTCGTCTAAAGGATAATTGGAATTATCGAGGGGATAAGAGATATACGGCTGGAAAGGGACTACATTCGAAGCGAAGCTAAACTACGGCCGTGCTACGCGGCATTGACCCACTTTCTATCGGGCGCGCTTTCTTGGACGCGAATCGAGCGCAAGGATCTTTAACCTTTTGCGATCGATTCCGAGTCGAACCTTGCGTCGGTAAGGCGGCGAAAGAAGTTCGGTGCGCGAAGGGTTTCGAAGTAGGGCACCCTTCGGGGCCAGCTTTCGCGAGAAACCCCTTACCGGCAGAGACAGATGCGCCGGGACCGTGAACGGGGATGCTGCCCTTCTTTAACCGTCTCCGAGTTACCGATCTTTCTCTTACAGTTTGTACGAACAACTTTTGTTCCGGCTGTGTCGACCGTAGATGTCGCTGTGCGTTAATGCGTTAACCCTTTCGGTCGTGCACAACTTTCGGAGACGTACGCCGATCCGAATTAAGCTTCCTTCGAAATTCCATGGTAAGTCGGAAAAGATCGTTTCGACGGACGCGAGTCTAACTCGCGACGTCCGATATAGTGGGTCAAGGTTGGACCGTCGGTGGAAGTTGGTAATTTCGGACGAACGACGGACTAGTCCGCGAAGGGAGCGAAGCCGAGCCGGCCGTTCGCTATCTCTGATGCAACCGGGACTGACCCAGTCTCGTTTCCAGGCCTCTCGACGCGGCAGCACACGCCCGCGCTGACCTCGCCCTTGCCGAGTAGAAACACCATAATAAAACTCGCCGTAAGACAGTGGGACCTCGCCTCCTCAGATTACTCGGATAACTTTAGCGTGGTCGTGGTTAACCGCCCGTCATTCATCAACCCTCGCGAACCGACCGACTCCCTCCCTCTCTCTCTCTCTCTCTATCTTTTTCTAACGCTTTTAGCGGCGTTCTCCGTTCGCTTTCCACTCTCGGGATCGCGGTATCTCTTTCGGCTTCTCGTGACCACGTTCGAGCTCGGTATACGCGCACGTACGTCGCGGAGATAACGGGACAACCGAGATAATTCTTCTTCCAGCGGCGCGGTGCGGCGGCATGAATGAATCCTCCCTTCTTTCGCCTCGTTCTACACCGCCGCGGATCCGCGCGGGTATCCGTACGGGTATCCGTACGGGGATCGATAAGGGCCGAACACGAGCCACGATCTTCCGAGACTTGCCTCCGTTCAACGTAGATCGCGATTCTCTTCCGACTTTCTCGATGTAAATTCGGATTTTGTCGCGTTTCGGAAAAGGTGTCTGATAGACGGTAAGTACAAGAATACTGCTATTCGCCGCAACGGCAGAGAAAAAGAGAGAGGCGGATCAACGACCAATTACCTTCGATACCGCGATGCGGATTAGCGTCACGGCGCTTCGGGATTTGCATCGTATTTGCATAATTTTGGTTGCATCGTCGGATCTCGTAATCTTTGGAACAACGATGACGTCGTCGACTCGTTCGAACCTCCCCGTTCCGTCACTGAAACGAGAAAGGTGTAAGCGTAAAATCGAGATTTACGAGATCGCGCGACTTCGAATCTCGTTAACGAACGTCGCGACCGCGTTTCGACGCTCCTCGTCGTAACGGATTCGAAAAAATTGCTTCTGCGATGATCGTGCGATTCGCTCGATCGTTCGAACAGATCGAAGCGAGTTTAAAGGGAATTTAGTTGTCGAGCAACGACGAACGCTCGAGTCGTCTATTCTGCCCGAGTCGGACAGAAAAGAAAGCCGTAAAACTTTGAACGCAGAAGCATCCGAAGGGCTCGAAAGCGCGGTCCTTATAGGAGCCTCGCGGCCCACGCGCACCTTCTCGCCGACTCGGTTTTCTCGATGGCCCGGCGAGTGCCGCGCCGGCGTCGCTCTCGGCTCGGTTCGGCTCGCACAACTGGTTTTTTAAAACGCAGCCAACAACGATGCCTATACACGCCTCGTCTTTCCTCTTCTCTCTTTCTTTTCCGTCAGGGTGTCTCTTCTCGTTTCTTTTTTACTGTTCTTTAGAATCGCCAGTCGCCAGTACACCGGGGACCCGGTCCCAAAAGGCTGCCTTCTCTCTCGCCTCTAGCCCAGACGCTATTTCGACTCGTTCGTCTCCGCGTCGACTCTTCGCAGCGAAAATTCTGCTAAACTCGATCCTCCTCTCTCTTCCTCTCTCTCTTTCGAGCGACTTTTCGCGCTTCCGTGCAGCGACCGAGGCGAAAACGATACGCGCTAGCACGCCGTTGCTACACGTCGTACTTTGGAACGAAAAGAAACCGGTCATAGACGACGAATGATGACTATGCAACGAAAATAGATGGATACGTATGAACATGACAATGATTTTTTCTACGAGATCGTAGATTACAGAGATAAAGAAACGAAACGGTAGCGGTAGCGAACGGAGCGATTTCGAAGAAACATCGTCTTTCGCGATAAGAACGTTGAATAAGAACGCTATCTTTGTCTAAATCTGTCTCGTTTCGCTATCGGAAGAGTCGTTCTCGCAGCTTTCCTGTTGTTGGCGAGTCGAAGAGGGCTCGAGAGGATCGCGTTGGAGCGGCGCGGAGCGAAGCGACGGTAACGCGAGGTTGACCTTGGCTCCGAGAGGACCCGCGGTGGACCAACCGCTACCGAGAGAGTCTAGTCGATGCCGAAATTCCCGGTATTCGGAGCGACGAGTCTCCTCCGCTAAAATAGTCGAGCCGTTCGTTCACCACCGCGAGAAGCAAACAAATAACGAATGGAATACTTGGAAGTTGAAACGAATCTTTGAGTTAATGGTGCCCGAAGCGAGCACGAGAGTTGTACTCTTTCGCTCTCTCTCTCACTCTCTCTCTCTTCGCCTCTACAAATACGTTTCAGCTGGACGCGTCGCGAGTCGCGAGCAAAGGTGAACGCGAACGCTCGCGACGCGTGTGTGTACAATGCGCGCGAGAATCGCTGAAAACTACGCAGGAACTGCTGTCCGACCCAACCGTGCCACGCAACCTCGCGTCACCGGTCACTGGTCACTGGACAATCGAGCTTTCCTTGTTCCTTCTCCTCTTTCCTGCTGCCCCTGCTGTTGCTCGATCGAAAATTTTCCGCGTTCGCCGACTCTTTTCTGTTCGACGATACTTCGATCTATAGTCGAACGAATTAAACGCGAAAATAGATATTTTCTCTTTCGGAGCGAACAGAAATATTCCCAAGTACGCTCCCGTCGATGATCGCAAATGTGTGCAACGACCGCGTTTCTCGAGACAAAATGTTTTCGCGCTTAAGTAATATCCTGTTTTGTTTTTAAGCTCGATTTCATCGTGACGCAATGGGATATAACGCCGATACTTGCACAAACAGGTGACATTCCTGGTAGCGGTTTTTTCTTTTCTCTCCACGCTCGTATATCTAATGCGTCCGGTTATAAGCGCACCGGTCACCTTCTTGTCGGCTTCTTGAAATAAATCCTTCGTACTTATCCTACTCGGTATTTGAAAATATCGCGCCGATATTATTCGCGTCCGATTCGTCGAAGGACTAGAGATTTCGGAGGAAAGTACGCTGTGGAACGGCGTTGACTTCCATCGGAAGGGAGACCCGGACTGCAAAAGATGAGACTAACGGGGAACCAGACGGTAAACCAAGGGGGAATTAGCGGTCTATTCGATTATTGTAATTTACTTCGGAAACACAAACAATAGCGAGCGACGTCTGTGAATCGCGGGATCCCCGAGACGGTCGGGGAACCGTGTATGCACCGAGTACGCGCGCACGCACACGCGTATCGTCCTGAAAATCCGTCGATTCGACGGCAAACCCCGATGAATAGCGTTCGTTTGACATCGGTGAAAACGAAACGAAGTTGCCTCGAGAAAAGACAACGTTCGACCGTCGATGGGGGACGCGAACGTTTTCTTTCGAAGAAGACGACGACGATAAAGTCGCGGTCGAGACAGACGAACGAGAAAAGAAAAAAAAACCGTTGGCGCCTTTCGGTGAACAGAAAAGGGTTGGTTCGGTTCGTTGACGCATTCATCCGATCGAAGAAGAATCGATATGCATAGGTCGACGGGCAGCGCGGACGGCGGGTCGCGTTTTCGGTTGGCCCCTCGTTTGAATAACAGTAGAAGGAAATTTCCCTAAACGGTTCCGCAGGTCGGCCCCGGCTCGAGTTGCGTAGCATAATAAAAGAGTCGCATTAACTCGACCTCTTTGCCCGACTCGCGATCTTCCTGCCACTTCTACCGCCGCTGTTCCTCCAAACAAATCCTTGTCCTCGTCGTTCGGTGGAACCACGAGACTCTCGAGCTCGCTACCGCGCTTCTCGACACGACCGCGCGAAACGTTTACTTTATTTTCGTCAAAATATCTAATCGCGTTCAATAATTAGCAGCAGCTAATATCGGATAAGGTTAACGTATAGTTAGAAAAATATCGCGAAAAAGGAAGTTGGAAAGTTTTCCGTCGACGCTCTATCTGTAGCGTTATCGAATCGACGAAACCATTATACCGAAACATCGTGCTCGAACATTGTACCGGGCTTTAGAGCGAAACAGAGGTGTACAGGGCGTGTACGCGCCTGTTCGGTGTGTGCGCTCTCGTCCTTCTACCTGCTCTACCTGGTCCGTTGACACCGATGGCTGCCAGTAGAATTAGCAGGAGAAACCTCGTTCCACGGCGGTAAGCTTTTGCCGGCCGATAAACGTTTCGCGACGATATCGAAATTGGTTAGCGCAGGTTATCGAACCGATTCCGCGTCCCTCGGTGGTTGGCTGACTCGATACGGTACGAATACAACCTCCGATTTCGATCGGGAGAAAAAAAAAAATGGGACCGACGATCGGGTGTCTCGTTTTCGAGGAATCGAGTGTCCCCCATTGACGATGTTGCTAACGACAAAGAAGAAACACCTTTGAGACAGGTCGCGCGCACCTGGAGGAAGTGCTGGTTTCTTGGTTGAACGTGCATCGAGGTTGCTACGTAGCGGTGCCGTGTAGACGGTCGCGTTTTCCGTCGAGAAACGAAATTCCAGGTGAATCGAAATTTCCAGCTGATTCGCGCGTACGTTCTCGTCGAGAAATTGCAAAGTCCACAGAAGCCACGCGAGCGACCAGCAGCTGGAGGACCACCACAACTCTAACCGAAAACGCATACACGCACTCGCGCCCCTTGGCGAACAATTTATTAGATAGCTCTGGATAATTGGCAGTGCTAATAGAGGCTGGCTCGAGGAAGCTGGAACGGATCCGGCGTCTCGACCGCTTCCCGACCCTGTTCGACTTTGAAAATTCTTCTATCCTTTCACGATCACCGAAAGTTTCGTATTTTAGAATCCAGCCAAAGAACCGTCATTTTTATAGCACGCGATACGAGAAATCGACCGATCAATTTCTTGAATTTGACGCTGTCCGGCCTCGAACAGTGTCAGCTAACGCGTTCGCGTTCAAATTTTACGAAATAAACTTTTATTAATATCTAAATAAAAGCTAGACACGAACCGTGTACTCGGTGATCGAGAAATTATCGTGAAAAACCGGAAAAGTGGCTACGAACGTTTCGAAAGGAGCGAAACAAGATCTAATAACGCCGTTCGTGAAAGACTCGTAAATCGCGGTTTATCTCGTGACGACGCGTTCACGAAAATACCAAAGACCATCGAAACGTCTTTCGGTGTTCGAATCACGAATAACGTTTCGCGCGTAAATCGTGGCCCGCGTCGTTTGACGATAAGCTGACAAACCTTTTCCATCGCGCGATAAATATCGACTGGTTCGAGTCGACGAGAGTGATGCAACTTTAATGGAACGAAAAAGGAATCCCGTGGGGTCATTGTGCCAAGGACGGAGAAAAGGGACGAGCATAGACGGAAAGACAGAGAGGGAAGGACAGAGAGAGAGTGGGTCATCGGTTTCCCACATTTTGAGATCGAACCCTCTTCTCGCGCACCTGTCCACCTCCTTTCTGCTCTCTTCCGAGTGCCATCTAGCTGCTCCGCGAGATTCACTCCGACAAAAATAACTATCTACGCGTAGCTACTTTTTCTCTCTGCGTATACTACTTTACATTATGCGGGGTTTCGATCGGAAAAAGACGAAGCGTTAAAACGTTAAACGTCTTTGAAAGGTAAGATCCGCGAACGCTAAGGAACTCGTTAAAACGTAAGAAAGACGCGCGAAGAATTCTTGTTACGAGATAGAGAGAAGCGAAGGTGTATCCTGGCTCGTGTCGCTTAAACTGGACGTTCCGGGGGACGCGTGCGAAGGATCGCCTACGATTCTTGCATCGTCCATTCAGTCTGCACTCGGTCGGGTAAGCGGTGGTAACAGGTTCACCGGTGGATTAGCATAATCGTCATAAAGCATGCAGCCTCGATGAATTATTTATCCGTCGGAAGAGTCGGTGCGCGCGTACGACGGAGATACGAAGGGAGAGAAGAAGAAGAAGAAGAAGAAGAAAAAAAAAAAGTGTCGGGAAGGAAGAAACGCGTTAGAGGAGAAAGCATCGCGGAGGTTGCATCGATGGTTCCTTGTTTGGTCGTTCTCGCGAGCGGTGAGATGCTGGAAGGAACGAGAAATGGAAAGCGACTGGATAGGACGGTGATACGACAGGAAAGAGTAAGAGAAGGGAAGGAAGAAGAAGAAGAAAAGGAAGAAGAAAAATAAGGTGGGGGATCTTCCATTCTCTTCCTCGTTTGGTCGAGAGGCGCGAGCCGGCCTCGACATTTGCATATTACGCCTGCCTTTAGGTAGCCAGTCCCGACGATGCGTTGCATTAATTCCCGATTCCGTGACAAGGGGGATGACCTTAACCCACCGTAGGACCGGACGCTTGCTCGCGAACGATTTCGCGAGCCGTATTCCTCGTTCGGACGTCGCGCAAGGGTGTGTCGAAAGGAGTAACGGTGAAACGACTTCGGAGAAAGTCCGTTGGAAATCGTTCCGTGGATCGGATCGCGGTAACGGTTTTCCGTGAGAGTCGTCGACCGATCGAACCCTTCGAACCACTCTGCATCCTAGGAAAGATACGCGCGTCTCTCGATCCCCGTCGAATCGTCATCCCCTCCCGCGATACGCAAAACAGCGGCGGGCCCGCAGAAGCGGAAGCGAGAAAGAGGAGAAAACGCGAGGCGACGGGGAGACACCGTGAGAATCTTTCTCGCAGTCTTCGCTGGTGGCAGGCCGCGTTGCTTTTATTATAAATCTCCGATGATCGGAATGGAGGAGGGGGTTTACGAGGTAGCTCGGCTGTTTGAATAGGAAGAGCCCAGGTAATATGCCCATTTGAATATACCTGGTTCGAGGCTGCTCGGAAGTCTAGCTCTTTCTCCGTTGCTCCGGAGACGCTGACAGTGGCAATGGCCGGGTCGTTGCATAATTTTAAATTCAAGGGTGGCTCTGCCGGGAAAGAGAAACAGCTAGGAAGAAGGCAACAGGGCCGTGGAAAAAGGGGTGTAGGGGCGGAGAGGGTACGGGCCAGCGCGCAACCCTTCTTCTGCCCGATCTGGAACAATAAACGGCCGTGGAAAGGGTGACCCCGTGCTATCGGACGGATATATCCTTCGGCTCAGGTACAAGCGATTTTGCATAGATCTCCATACGTTACGTATCCCTTTTCTTTTCCTCTCTTCCGCCGTGCCGGCGTTTAAAGGTCCAGGTATACATCCGAACGGTGTCATCCCTATGGGAAAGTGTATGCAAACCATTGTGACCCCCGCGTCCGTTCTCCGCTCCGAGCCAACGGAGAGGGGATAGAAAGATCACACCCTTCGGATAGGTGCTCGTCTCCGAGCCATCCTCGTCGTACCCCGTGATCGTGCAAGAACCCTTTGCTTCCTACTTTTCCTCTAACACCCCCCTTTCTCGCTCTTCCTTTCCGCTCGCAAGGGATACGAAATCGTGCATACGTAACGACGATTCGTGTATCTTCGATCCGAGGATATGCCCGATCGGATCGACACCGATTCACGCGACAACCTAACGCCAAGGGGAATCTATTGTTGCGTAAAAAGATGTAACCGCTGCGCACGAAATTCTACACGGTTCTCGATCACGATTCCAACCAATTCGAGCACGATTAAACTGCCCTTTAAAATGATACTTACGTAACGGATTTTTTACGTTAGAACTTGCCATTTTGGAAAATCGCGTATTTTCAGGATCGTAGTTGATCCTGAGTTGCCATCGGTCCATGGGAATCGGATCGAGCAAAGTTTGGGACAGGTGCAACGACTGAACCGTACGGCCGACGTCCTTTGCACCTGATGAAATTAAAATAAACGCAGTCATCTCATTTTCATCCTCATTAGTATACGAGGAACAAGTGGGTTAACGGCTTCCTACGAGCAGGAGAGACTCGGGCCCAAGTTCCCTCTCTTCGCCCTTCCTCTCTCTCTCTCTCTCTTTCCCTTTCACGACGACGCGGTCGTTCTCTTTCTCTCTCGCGCGGTTCATTCACGGCGTAAGGGAATCCCGCATAACATTAAAAGCTTTAAGGTCGTCCAGATTCGATCCACTCCTCTCGGTCGAAGTTTCGCTCGCGACTGCTAGACCGCGTTTGTTCGGAGCGCGCGACACGCGCCCTTCGCCTCGACTAATAATAATCGACGGATCTGCTTTTGTTTCCAAGTCGGCAAAAACGATCCCTTCTCTCCTCGCGTAGTCTTCCCGGTCCTGCTCGAACTTCTGACCGTCGCGTCGCGTGCCAACTAACCCACCTATGAACCGGCGCTAGCCCGTGCCGGAATAAACCTATGCTAATGTATGCCGCGTTCCTACCTTCTCCAGTTTCTCTCGCTTTTCCCTCTCGTCCCTCTACCTCGAACTCTCGTTTCGCGTAAAGGCGACCAATTTTTCCACAATTTTTCCACAACTTTTCCTTTTCCAGCTGTTCTCGACGTTTCCAAGAAAACTATCTTCGACGAGCTCCGGTAAGTACGAAATAACCAAGTACGGTTTTACGGTTTACGCGTTCGATCTCGGGGATGTTGGCGTTTCAGTTTCCGTTTCGGAATCGAGCCGTCGTCTTTGGATGTAGGTCACCGGTTGTCAGCATCCCCGCTCGGCCCCACTCTCGTATTCTATTAAAACGATAGGAAAATGATAAAGCACCGGTGATTAATGGTGCCGCGTGGAAGGTGAAGGATTAATGGGAGAGGGGAGAGAGGTACGGTCGCGCGCTGCTACCAGATCGCCGGACGTATATAATGCTAATGCGAATTGACCGGTGAATACGAAAGCCCGTTACACGCTGTTGCTCGAACGGAGCTGGTAACTTCATTAACCGTGACAAAACGAGACGCGCGGTTTCATAGAAGAATGCGAGTTGACGTCTTACTGAGCTCGCGCGAGTAAGCGAGCGAGCGAAACCCGAGCCACGCGGCCATCCAGCGACGTAATGTATGCGCGCGTTTGTCGTTACGCTCGCTTAATAAATTTTCCCGGTCGCGATGCGATTTATATGTCTTCGAACGAAAATTAATTCGCGCTACCAACGCGATACGTCATTCCCATGATTCGATTCGCCGCGCCGGTGCGAGCGCACCTTCTCGCCAATTAATTTCGCGTCCCCGTCCTTCTCTCTTTTCTCCTCTCTTACTCTCGGACAGTGTGCTCGAGAAACTTTCCGTGGAAATCGATAGATATCGACATAAATTAGTCCTTAAAAGCGAAAATAACGACTGCGCTCGATTTCCGTATCAACAACTCGAGATAAATCTACTTGCTCGTAAATTCACGGACTTATCGAAACTTTATTGAACCGATTAAAAACGCGTCAGGATCGTCCGATTCAATTTGTCTTCTTGGATGGGAAACTTGGATTGGACCTATGGGAAACGCGATGACGCGTATGTCGAGGAACGTAAGTACCTGCACGAGTCGTTGAGACGAAAGTCTAAGAAGGCATTCTTCCGTAGCGTAATAAGAAGCACGCGCGGAGTCGCGGGCCGTTATGTACGCGATTTGCAGAAAAGTCGAGAACACGAAGAGCGGTGTCGCGTCGCAAGCGCACGTGCGCGTTCGTGGAAGACGATGCGGGTAGTGGGTGCGAGAACGACCAGAAAGTTGGGCCAGCTCGTCGGTGTCGGTGTGGGTCAGAAGGCGATCGGTGTCTGTAGCCCGAGGCCCGAAACGCTCGAAACCCGCTTGTTCCAGGTTCCAGGGCCGAGCTAGCCCTCCCGCCTGCCGCTCCTTTCGAAATAACGGCTCCTCTCCGATCGCCGTAGTCTTTCAAATTTCTCTCCACCTTTTTTCTTATTCTCCTTCTGTACTGGCCTGCCCTTCCTGCTCCGATCAATATTTTTATCGAAACGCCTCTTACCGTTTCTATCGTTCTACCTCATACGCTGTACCGTTTAGATTCTACATCGTCGTCGACGTAATCACGATTTTTCATCGAGTACAACGGTAGCTGTTCGAAGTATGAAATACGTAAAATGTACTTACCTCGGAAAACGATCGGTTTGTTCGCGAGAAATTCAATTCGTTTCCTGCGAGTACGAAAAAAAGAAGAATCAAGTTCGCGGATCGTGGACCTTTAATATAGTTATTGAAACTCGAACTGGTTTCCGTTCTCTCGGTGTTTACGCCGTTCCCGCGGACATAATCGTTCGCAACGATTGCCGCTTAACGGACGAAATTAATTGAAACGTCCCGATTTTAATGGACGTATCTCGTTCCCGCGACAAAACATTCTCGTCTCGTCCGCTAACGAGCTTTCCGTTTTCGACAGGTCAATTTCAACGTATAAAGCGAAAAGGAAAAAGCGAAAGAAACGAAAAAAAAACGAAAGAAACGACGGTGTTATTTTAGCGGAATTTCTGTCGATCGGGAATTTGTTTACGAGCTCGATGCGACATCCAGGAGTTTCGACGACCTCGAAGCGTCGTCGCGCGAACTCGACTTTTCGAATCTCGAAGGTGGACTCGATTTTCACGCGGTGACGGACCAAGGCGCGACGTCCTTCTCCTGTTTGACGGGGCATGAAACGCTTTCGGATAACGAGACTGGGAAGGACAGGCTGCTCCGGTAGGCTTTTTTCGATCGATCGTCAGAGAGTTACCTCTTTCTGCGTCCACGATGAATCTATCTTCCATCGAACGTTAGCTTGTTGGATGCGTGTTTCAGCGTTTCGATCGAAACTCGAAGGTAACGTTACCAGTATATTTCAAAGAAAACTGTTTTACACACAGATGCTTTACAATATACGTGATGTCGAATTCCGCAGAATCTTATGGAAAACCTTAACCCTTTAAGCGGTATGGTTCATCGTTGAAAGTACGGTGGTACAAATTTTTCACCGCTTCTATATTTATATTTATATTTATATTCGTATTTATATTTATATTTATATTTATATTTATATTTATATTTATATTTATATTTATATTTATATTTAGAGGTCATAATCGGGTAGTTTATACAGCATAACCGTAATGTAAAAACTATTTTGCGTAAGGAGAAATACAGGTACGTACTTTGGAAAAATCACGCGAGTCGAATATTCTATACTTTTGTCAGGTTGTACGCGTACGCCGTAATCGTGTAAGAGGTTAAAACTGATAGATCGATAAAGTGGCGGTATTATCCGAATCTGGTGATAAATTGAGCGAAAACACGCGTTTCGTTGAACGCTCGTGCAAGAAGGTAGCTATTAGATGTACCAATGAACAATCCTCTCTTTTTCTTCTCGTACGTTACATTTTTATTCGGGAAACTTATCGACGAAATAAATTTACCGACTCGTCTTCGAAACGAGTGTCGTATAAGGTTTTTCGCTCGATTCTTTCAAGATCTTCTATCGGCTATAGCCGTGGAAAGAATTGGTAGGTACGTTTGTTCAAAGTGCGGTAAAAGCGTGAAACGTTACTCGATTGTAGTATCGCAGTATCGTAGTACATATACATATTTTATTGGTTAATTCGCGGAACAAGGACATAATTGTACGTTTTGTATCAATTTATATTCTATATTGTAATTTTTCTAACTTGTTGCAAAGATTTATGCGAAGAGGGATCGCATAAATGATCCCTTCCTAGTTACGCCAATGAAGAAGAGTCATAGATTCCAGGAAATGCGCGTTCGTCAAAGTGTTAATGGTTCGAATCGTTTCGACTATATGTATATTCTACCGGTTAGCGCGAACCTTTATCGTCGACTGCGAACGAAACTAACGACATAAAATTAAACCGACTTTATTAAGCTATTACGCAAGGCGTTATTCGCGACAGTAAAGTTATCTTCGTATTCGCGGTTAATTTTTCTATAAATAGTCGGTAACGAACTAACGGCAGAATATTTTCCGCTTAAACGAGCACTTTTAAACGAGCTACTCGGGAAAACTAGGGAATTACTCGTTGGTACACCCGATACTGGGACGAGCAAAGTGTCACCGAAGCGACCGGTGGTTCGCGATTGCGCGAGATTTGCCGTAAAAATTATAGAAAATTAACACTCGAGAAACTAAACAAATTTGAGCGGCGCGCGTACGCTTTTCGCCGTGGCGGACGCGCGAGCAAATATTACGTCGATAAACATTCCCGCTTCTGAAAGGATCCGCTGTGTCTGGTCCGTGACGGCTTCGCTCTTCATCCTCGACCTCTCGCCTCCTTCTTCGTCTCGTACGTCGCGCGAATTCGCGCCATCGCGTCCGTCGGTTAACCGAGGCTCGAGCGTCTACGGATCGTTCCAAAGTCCCAGCGCGCGGAACTCGTGCGTCCTGCGAACAGAAAATTACCGGTTTTACAACGTTATTCGTGCTCGAGCTTTCCGTGGTTCGCGAGGAGATTTAAAAGCCTGGTCGACTTTACGAGCCCGGGGACCGCTTCCGAACGCGCGCGTTGCGTAATCTCGTCGAGTAACACGTTGTAACGCGTGTACCGATAACGCGCGGAAGAATGCGAAGCGGTCGAAAAAGACGAATCAAGAGGTGTTCGGGTTAAGCGTTACGGGTTACTTGGGAGGTTGCGAACGACGCAACGCGGCGCATAGACGACCACGGTGTCTCGCCGGATACCTGACAACGTGAGTCGGCCTCTAAAAATAGCCAACCCGAGCTACCGCGAAAAATCACTGTTTTTATCATAATTACCGTCACTTAGTAGCCCTGTTTCTTTCGTCGCGCCTCACGAGCTCCGTACGCGTCAAAGTTAACCCTCTTGTGGTCTTCCATTCTTTTTCCAGTTTAGAGGAAAATTTCGCAAATACGAGTAAATAATTTCAACGGGATACTATAACACGTTTTTCATCGTTTTTCAATAAATTCCGTAAATACGCCGTTGAATCGTAAAGCGCGATAGGATTAATTGGAAGAAAAAGTGTTTGCACGACGCGACGAACAGTTACGTATCTACTATGAAAGCGTATTCGAAGAGATGTAGGTGTGACGACGCTTATTATGGAACGGAGCACTCGTTCACGATTGGATTTATCTTTCAATTATCTCCCGGTCCGGTAGTTTTCTTCGACGACAATAGAGAATCCGAAGCCCGAAGGCCTAAAAACGTTGGAACGCTTGTCGCGACCCACTTCTCTCGATCAGGATCTGTCCCGTAAATCGGCTTCCGAAATGCTCTCCACGGCCGCGATCTACAAGTAAGCGAGACTGTTGCTGCTAATTCGATAAACGTTCGAAGATTCGAGTACAGCGATATTTGGAAAAGCGAGAGAGACAAAGAGACGGCTTCGAACGGTTGGCGAGTACTCGAACCGACGTGTGTGGGCACGCGTGCTCGGATCGCAAAGGTCGAGCAATATAGGAGCATTCGGCCACCGCTTCTGCAGCTATCCGAGGCTGGATGCGAACCTCCTCGCGGCCGGTTAGGCTCCCTCTCGTTCGTCGTGTTCGTGTTTCGTTCCTCGTCTCGATCCCTTCTTTACCCCCGGTGTACCGGTGCTCGGCCCCGTGTCTCCGTTTCTTTCTCCGTCCGTCGTGCTGCTTGAAATAAGTCAAGCCGCTTTTATTCTCGGTCTCTCGGATATTCTTTATAGCATCGGTGGCGTTCGTCGGCCCTCCAGAGGTCCCGTACGTGTGCCGTACGTTATGAAACGCGGGACCAGCAGGCGTACCACGCAAACTACAAGAAGCGAGCCTCGTGTTCGGCCCTTTACTTATTGGACAGTTTACACGCCGTGCGGTTTCCTGGCCCCCGACTCGCTCCGGATTACACGGTTCCGCGTCGTTGGACACCTGTCACGGTCTTTCCCAATTTTTCTCCTACGTCCAACTTGATCGACAATTTTTCGAAAACGCTCTCTTGGCCCTACTTAGATATTCTGTGCCGAGATAGATCCCGAGCTAACAGGTGCAAAGATTTACGCTTCGCAGAAAAAAAAGTTGTCGGAAAACTTGTGCTTCCCGACAGCGTGTTTCGAGGATACGGGACAATATTTCCGAGCGAGCCGATCGGTTCGGGAAACGGGCGCGTCGCGTCGAAACAAGAGGAAAGTAATAATCCCGCGTCTGGATGCTTTACCGATGAGTCCAGCATACTGGGCAAGCCCAAAACGAAAAATGCCTTCGTTTTTCGTGTTTCTGTTTCAGCGCGTCTCGACAGTCGGGTTATTTCGAAAGGAGCAAGAAGGAATCGACCCTGGAGAAAGGGTGTTCGATCGAGCCCCTGAACGTATCGAATCCGTAGGTCGGCCGGGTCTCAGGTAAGAGGGGGGAACCGTGGCATATAAGTCTGGTGAAATAGCGGCTAATAATATGCGCGCGAAGTTTATGTCGCCGGTAGATTCATACGTCACGGCTTTATTGTGAGGCCTCGGCGAGGTCCGGGGGATCTTCGTGAGACGGCGTTTGCATAAAAATACGCCGGGTGATCGAGTACTTTAGAAAATTTAAGGGCTATAGATTACGGAGCTACGAGAAGAAGCGAGGGAAACAATGCTATGTCACGAATGTGCCCGGACGGCTGTTTCCTCTGAGATTCGGCCAAGGACCGTTGCGAGATATTTTCCACGCGATTTCCGCTCGACGCCGTTATTTATCTGGATCGAGCGCAAACGACTCTAATATTCTCGCGCTGGTTATCGGGATGCCTTAATCTCGATACTTCCAATTATGTCCGGTTAAGAGATGTCCTCGATACCCTCGGGAGGAAAGCCAGGATAGGCTTCGAGAAGCGTCGGTCGAGCAGTCGTAACGAAAGAAAGGAGACAGAAAGCGAAAAAGATGGAGCGAAATAAAGAAAGAAATAAATAAAGAAAGAAAGAAAGAAAGAAAGAAAGAGGATGGCTGGTTCCATCCCGCGGCGAGAGATCCGGTCGGGCAGATGATTATCGGGCATATAGGAAATTGAAAGGGTGTCTAAGGAGGTGTCTAGCGAGCAGTTCGCGGGGGCGGTTTTCTCGGCAGGGTGGCACTCGACTTATGGGGTCTTAAGGGTATTCGGACACCCACACGGAAAGATGCTGCTGTCCGATAGCCGTTGCCCACCTCGGATAATAGGTTCTACGGGTTTTCGAGGCCCGCAGAAGCCACCTTCTTCGCTTCTTTTGCGTCGTCCCTCTTTCGAACGTCTAAAGGCACGTTTTCACGTAACGATAGATAACCTTCGCGTAAGAAAATCGAAAGACTCGTCGAATCGTTAGACGCGTTGTCGTTT
The DNA here is from genome assembly GCA_963576845.1 of Megachile leachella. Classification (NCBI taxonomy): domain Eukaryota; kingdom Metazoa; phylum Arthropoda; class Insecta; order Hymenoptera; family Megachilidae; genus Megachile; species Megachile leachella. The sequence continues at coordinate 300,751 of OY756250.1, forward strand.
CAAAGGTTAACGCGTGAAAGCGGCAACGCGAAATTCGGTAGCGCAATATCGCGACTAACCTCGCGGCGGTAAAAGTGCCGATCTACCGTTACGTGCGAACGTACCTTTAGTCCTTACGTCCTGTCCGTTCTCTATTCCCGTTCGGGCAAACCGATCCAACTATCCTTCTCTCTCGGTCGATCTCGCGCGCGCACCGTCAGGTGCACACCTCTTCGCGTTCTCCGATCGCTATCTGCCAAATCACTATCAATCACTCCGTTGATCCAGACTCCGGACGCTCAATGAACCAACCTTTCGAACCGATCCCCGCTAAGCCTCCTTTCCTCTCGCGATAAATAAATCGGACTAGCGACTTTAACGAGCTGTACCTGCCTCTTTGTCCGTCGTACCTTCGCTTTCTTTCTCGCGCTCCGCCTCGAGGACAGACCCGATTCGAGAGCGGAATGCCGCGTGCTTCGACGAAACGATTCCAGCTTCTTCCCTATCGGACGAATCGAGCGTCGCTCGATCAAAACGCTTCGTCGAAAACGATAACGATTTCTTTCCGCTAATCCGTTACGGCCCAAAACGACCGATCCAATAACATCGATTAACGATCGAGCAGCGAACAAATAGCGAGAAAATTTCAGATACTCTAACAACAAACTAATAATAATCTAATAATAATTTAATAATAATATATTAGAGGAAATATCTAGGGTAAAGTAGTGGTGGAACGTGCTTTATCGTGAGTAGGTTTGTTGGTTATTCGGAACGAAGCGACGGCAGCAGCAGCAGGTTCGGCGAATGCTCCGAACGTCGGAGATACACCGTGAAATTTGACGAGGCCTGTGGTGCTCGCTCGATCATTGATCACGCCCGTTGATGGGGCCTGAAACAACGAATCACTCGCACGGAAGCCTGCGGCTACGGAGCTCGTCAAATCGCAATTAGACGGACGATTTAAAAGAAATTTTTCATCTTCCAGCCGTGCGAACGGCCGCGTTTGTCTCTCGTGTTTCTTCTCTTTTGCGCGTTGTTTAACCGTGCACGACAACTACGAAACGCGATAAACGAAATGCGGGTTAATCGAAACGACTTTTTGTTTCGAGAATTTCTATTCGTTTCGTTTCGAGAAAGCAATCCTACTCGAAAGAACGTGGGATCGTCGATGTCGTAGAACGGTGATTTCAACGGTTGTAACAACGTCGGTAATAAAGATTAGACAATCCGCAAATTTTTCTTTCCTTTTTCTGTATTCTATATTTTTCAATAACGTTTTTCGTATCTAAGAATATTTCCTACAACGACGACGACGACGACGACGACAACGTTGACGACGACGATAATGATGTCGGCGTTATCGCGAATAGGTAAAAGACAAAAAATGTAACGTTCGATGTTATTCGTCGATTCGATCGATGAAATTTCAGAGTTCGGAACCGATCGTTTAACGGCTGAACAGCGCGCAACGGTCCGAGACTACGCCTTTATTATTGTCACGTCGATACGATCGAATCGCGATTTATAAACGATCTAAATATAAGCGTGCGCGACAAGAGGCAAAAGCTATAGTTACCGATGCAACGTTTATCGTTAACAGTCGAACGAACAGCTGCGCACCGATACGCTGGACAAATGCGGGTACGCTGCTCGGTTTCTCGATTAAATCGTTCGCTCGTTTGACATCTAGCTGAAAAAGTATGCTCTATTCTTGGGCATTGCATCGAGCCGCGCGTAACGCGGGCTTCGAGCCGAACGAACCGTCGTCCACTTTCCTTCGAATCCTTGGGCGTGTTGCTCGGGGAAAGGTGGCATGCGACGATAAACGGTCAACGCTTTATACTAGCCGAGCGAAATTCCAGGTCATCGAATGGTACCCTTCCATCTTACCCTGCGAATCTCGCTATCGATAGAGGACGAGGTTAGGATTAAAATAAACGCGGTAAAAGAGAGGAGGGATAATTGATCGGGAACGTTCGCCACGCGGCAACATTGCAATTTGCAGGTGTTAACGCGATGCGTGAAGCGAACAAACTTTCAGACATCTATTTTGCCGACAATTAAAGTAACGGTTGTTCGTGCATCGAAACATCGGGGATAGAATAAGAAAAAACCCGGTTTGGCAAGGCGGTCATCCGTTCACCGTTAACCCTCTACGCGAGTTCGCGGGTTAAAGCGAACGAGAATTTTTAGAAGAAGAGGAAAAAAAAAGAGAGAGAGAAGTTATTCCCTAAAACCGATGTCCCTGGTCGAACACGAACGTTCGATGATAGCTGTACGAGTAGTGATCGACCTTCCCCTCCTTCTCCCGCGTCTTCTCTTCCGACACGAAGACTCGATCGGCGCGTTCGGTTACCAAACCGAACATAAATTAATCCCGTGAAATGTCCTCGTTCGTTAACCGGCCCAGCCCGGGTCCCAACAGTCCCCCGTTCTTCTCTCCGCGCTCCGCGTCGCTAAGCAAGGTTAATCTTAACTTATAGGTATGAGACTTGCGTAAGCCTGTTCCGTCTCTTCGAGCTTTCTCGCTTCTTCTTTCGCCTTTAGCCCTCGAGATCGGTCGGAGCTCGGCCGAGCGTAGGTTCGAAGTTGTCGCTCGTGAACGAAAACGGTGAACGAAAACGGTGAACGTGGGAAAGACGTCGGACACTTTGCGTAAACAACTCTGGACCGGATCGACAAGGACGTCGCGGAAAGGTTGCACGCTTCTAAAGCGATCCGGCCGAACTTTAGAGTCGTGACCCGATGCCACGCGTATCGATATCGATATCGAGCCAAGGTTTCGATTCGAATCCGACGCGAAAGTGATGCAACCGGGGCGAACAGCAGCTGGTCGTTTACGTCGTTTTATCCAAAGTACGTCTAAGGATACCGCGCGTTACCGGTTCCACAGGACGAGCCTTATCCGGTGCTCGGTCGCGATCGATCGGTCGATCGATCGCTCGTCAATCGCGTCGCTGTACCACTGTCCCCGCTAATGGCCGCGCGGATCGTTTCGAAAAAAACGTACCTCCCGGTGCGGACGATTTATGAAGGAGAAACGGGAGACGCTGGAACGCGACCCGACCAAAAACGTCGGTCCACTGGTCAACTCTTTCTCTTTCTATCTTCATTTATTTATTTTTTTCTTCTCCTTTCTTTCTCGTTTACAATCTAGATAGAGAGCGGGAGTTTAACTCAAATTCGAGCGTTTCGAGGGAAAATAATTGAAAAGTTTCGTGTCGTCGCTCTGTTTCGCTCCGAAACGAGATGTCGCGTTACGTGGCGAGTCGTGATCGATGCTCTACCACGTGTCATTCAGATCGGACATAAGCGTTCTCGAAGCGAGATACAGGCGCGTATCTCCGCGGAACAAGCCGCGTAACCGAGAACATTAACAACACCCCGAGCTATCGTTTCGTTTCATTTCGGCGGCGACTCGTCCCCTCGTCGTAGGGGCCATAGATCCCGGGGCGGTGCGACAGTTCGTCGAAAGTTACCGCGCCGACCGTAAAACGATACCGCTCCGTAATCGCGAGAGAAAGCATATTGCGGTTATCGTCGAATTAATCCGCGCCGCGAACGAGGGTGGCGCGGCCGATTGTTCTTCTCGCGAACGGCTTGAAAATTCCGCGTCACCGTCGAGCGGATCGTAAAAAGAAAAACGCGTCACCAAGGCGGAGAAAATATCGGGACTACTCCGAGAGGACAGCTTTCGTTTCTCGTTTCGCGTTCGCTACGCAGCAGTGTTCGTAACTATTCCAGAATCTCCCCGAGGTTCGACTACGACGGGGTGTCTCGCGATTTATGCAAAATGGTAGGCAGCTCCCTCGGGAGGTTCGCGGCTCCGTTCGACCCTCTATCTAACACGTGCGAGGTTCGTGGCGCGCCAAACCCCTCGGCGAATACACCCCCTGCCCGTTGAGCCCTCTTCTTTCTCGTCGTCGGCACTCGAGGAAGCTTCCATCGCGAGGCTACCTTTCTCGCGAACACGTATCCCGGCACCCTTGTTCCTCTCTCGCTCTTGGAAAGTGATTTCCTCGTTCTCTTTCGACGGCAGCGTGACGTCCAGCGATTAGATTCGACTTTTTCGTCGGACGAAGGGAGGAAAGCGCGAAGGGACACGATTCGGAATGCGCGGCGCGTACGCGACCGAGAACTCGGCGGCGCGTTCGAAGGGTGTCGGAATAAATAGGCACTTACGAGCCGGATGATCGAGGGACCGTGGATCATTTAATTTAATTACTTTCGCGGGGGTTAATAGCAGAGATAAAGGTGGCTGACTGGGCTCGTGCTGGATATTATAGAGCGTGGCCGAGCCGCCTCCCCAAAGAATAAATCGTCTCTTTGCCGCGCCCGACTATGGTCCCGGCGAATACGAGGACCACCCTCAAAACTGCCCTCCTACTTAATTTCCAGAGGCGCGACGAGACCGATTATGACAACGTCGAATCGTTTCGTTTCTCCGAAGAGAAATTCTTTCGGGATCGTTACTACCGCGGAGTTTGTTCGTGCAAGAACGGGATCGAGCATCCACGCGTGTCTCGAACCACCGCACCAGGGTGAATTTAATTTCATAAACCGCAACTGTTGCCAGTATTTGGTTCGAAAGGGAGCACGAACAACGGTTACGAGCTCGACCTCCTGCTCTTAAGGTGCTTGTATCGCGACAGTCCAATTCAAAAGTTCGGACGATTAGGTTTACCCCTACGATCGTATCGTTATTCGTTTGGATTTTTGTTATTTCGAGTAGCTGAACCACTTTTAGTCGCGACCGACTCGTCGTTCCTCGAACGCGTTGAGGATCGTTCGGAGAGAAGAAGGCTGGAACGGGTGGACGGCCGGCTAGACGGCCAGACGGAACGAAGCAAAAACTTTGTCCGAAAGAATTCGAGAGACGCGTGCTGCGCGCGTTCCTTGTCCCTCCACGACGGGTAATTTCGATGGGCCGGCCGTATTAACGATATTCCGATGATACGTCGTCGGTTCGCGGAGATGTCGGACGCGAGGAAGAGGAAGAGAGGGTAAGGGCAACAGGGGGATGCGAGCCGCGGATGTCTCCCGCATTGTATGCAGATGAAGAAGGCAGGGCGACAATGACTCGGAGACGTCGGGGCCGAGGACCCATTCGTTCGTTTTCAACCGAAAGAAACCCATCCGACAGGAAAGGGGGCCCTCCTTTGGCTCGTGCTTGCCACCACCGTGCCCTTCTCGCCTTCCTTTTCCTTTCCTTACCCCTCTCGTTGCCCTCCTTTCTTCCAGACACGCTCTTACGTACTACGCGTCCATACATTAACATGTCATCATCGCGCGCGGAAACCGAACCGATCCTCCTTCTCCTCCTCCTCCTTCTGCTTCTTCTTCTCTTCCTCCTCCTTCTCCGTCTGCTGCGCTTCGAGCCTTTTTCGAGCGTGCAAACGCCCCCTGCGAGGAATCGTTTCTCGAAATTCTGATCCTGGTCTGTGGTGGTCGCGTGGGTGTCGTGTTCCGATAGGGCTGAAAATGCTGGCGGACGAGGGTGTCGAGAAACGTATTCGCGTCGGTTCGGAAAGAACGTTTGGAAAATCGTTGACAAGAGAGTTCGGCGATCGCGAGGGGAATCTGACGGGTCGATACGAGTTTGGGGGTTGTTTGGCGGATACGCGTACAGAGACGGAGGCGAAAGGTAGAGACGAGAGGAACGCGGGCAGGCAGGACAGAGGGGCGTCGGTGTTGGTGTAGGAAGAGCTGGATTGGTAAACCGGTCACGTAGTGCTCGGCGATGAATGGACCCGGCGAGTCGAGGCCAGAGCCGGGAATTGGCTACCGGGCATACCTCGACCACCTACCCCACTGCGTCAGCTTTAGCCACCCCACGGCAACGTAAAATTACAAAGAGGTGCTCAAACTCGGGCTTTCTAGCGGGCCGACCGATCGTCGCGCGAAATTGCCTCGTCGAACGTTCCGACGAGACCCACCCGTTCTACGAGTTTCTTCGAACTCACTGAGCTTGCACTTTCGACCTTACCTTCTCGCCGCTTCTTCGTTCCGAGTCTTGCCCCTTCGAACGATTTACTCTTTCTTTCCATTGATTATATGTACGGAATACCTCTCCCTACGTTTCTATCAAGATTCTTCGCGTTTTCTTTCGGAGATGGCTCGTCTTTGAACGCAAAACGTTTCTCGTCGAGAAGAAAATACGTCGACGCTGGACCGTTGAAAATTAGGGCATAACGTTTTCCGGACGCGTAAAAGATAACGTTTCGCAAGTATCCAGTGTCGCGAAATTCGACGAGGAAGAAAACGAAAAGCGCAATCAGGATTCCATTTGCGGAATCCTCGAGGGCCTGGCTGCTCGTTGTCGCATGGAAACGATCCTTGGACGCGTCGCGCGACCGCGTGACAGGAACCCCTTATGTAATCTAAAGCGAGCCTCTGATCCGCCATAAAGTCATTTCGTAACCCATCCCGAGGGTTAAGTACCCCCGACGTCCCGAATCCCTGGTTAAGCGCGAACCCGGACAGCTAATTTCGAAGCGATCGCGTTTCGAACGAGCGATAAATTTGCCTGGCGAGAGAATCTCCGAGAGCGCGGCAAAGGATCGCGAGGCTCAGGGCGACGATCGCGAGCGGGATTAAAAAAAATAAAAGCTCGCCGTAAATCAAACGACTTGTCAACGAGCGTGGCGCGGCGGCTGGCCTCGAAGCTGTCGCGAGCGAAATGGGGTGGCCGGACCGAGCGGAAACCCTTTCGTTAATTGCGCATCGCAGATGCCGACCGTTGCAGCCGCTCTTTACGAGCCACTTTTTCCCTTCTGTGCGCGTCGAACGACCGTACGAAGAAAAAAACTTCTTTATCGCTCGTAGTAGTTTGCACCGCGAGCTTCGCGACGGATATACTTATACCGACAACGATTCCAGGTTGAAAACGAGGAGAGAAAGACATTTTACATAAAATAATGTATTTATTGTAATACCCCACTTCGCTACAGCGATTAACATTGATATTTAACACAACTTATACCGTAATTCTATGTAATCATGCATTTCCACACTGACACGACGCCTGGCTGCGACAGGACTCTGGAACGATCGCTTGCAGCAGGACGATACGAGACAAATCTGTAAGCTGCAACATTACAAACAGAACAACCCTCTTAATTGTCAGACACCGCTTTCTCCAATTTTAGTCGATATCCAGTCGATTTCGACATTAAGTAAACGCGAGAACAACCTTGTCCACCGAATAAAACTCGAGTACTCGAACAAGAAACGCGGCCCAAAAGTAACGAATGTCTCGAGGTGTTGAAAGTCTCGAAGCTCTTCGATGCTAACGGATAGATGTTTATGCCTTTATAGAACAGTGGAGCGCGCAAAAAATATGTAAACTATATGATACGTATAAGAAATCGAGATAAATTATTCAGAGGTGTAAAATATGTAAATTGTGCGAATTAAGACGCTTTAAATCACTTAGAGAGTGAAAACACTCGATAAAAACCGTAGGTATATTTGCATAAACACCCACAGTTTACCGTCGCTAATTGCACGTAGAATAATTTTAATCCAGATTTCAGATTTGCATACCGTTGCGTGTTCTTCCTTTTCAACGATCGGCGACGTTTCAACATTTTCGGATATTCTTAAATTCGGAATCTTTACGGAAAGAGGTTCTTTGATCGAAGAATCGCTGGCATTCTACTATAAAAGCGTCGAGAGACCTTCGAAACTCGTCAGAATCTTTATGGAAAGTTCTGGATCTATGTAAGGATCTACGTAGAAACTAAGATTTCGAAATAACACGCGCTCTCGCGTCTCCGGTTTTATGGTACGGAGTCTCGGTAGCTACGGTATCGCCTTCCGGAGCTCCGAAACGGTCCGAGATATCTTTAAGGAGAGATCTGTTGTTGGCGACAAAAGCGAAGAGACAGGAAAAAGAGTCGGAGGCTCGCAAGGAAACGTTATTAATTGGCTACACGATAAAACGGCGTTAGTCCCCGTTCGCTGTCCTTCGCTGGACCCCCCTTGGCTTCGTCCTAAGATATGGAGCCACGCGACTTGGAAGCACGCGTGTACCTACACACGCGTACGTGTACGAGTCCTGTGTTCGGTTGCCGGCGCTCTCGCGATTCGAGTTGAACCGATTCAGCAGGAATTCGGCGAGACGTTACTTTTCCGTAGGCGAACGATCCTGGCCAAGCGTTGTTTCGCGCTCGGTTCGCGCTCGGTTCGCGCTCGATTCGCGGCGATGTCACGCCCCTTTCGGGTCGCGGCGATATTCTAATTTATAGGACGCTAATTAAGTGGTAGAGGCGGCTGGCGCGAGGTAATTAAATTTCGCGTGGCACAGAGAACGAAAGAAAGGCGAAAATACAAAAGGGATTCGCTTCCACCCCCTGATTGTTTCCCTCTTTGTCCGGCTTGGTCGCGTTGTCGCTGTTTCTTTGTCGGTCGGTGGCGCGCACGCGTTCGCTTTTTGCTCGTTTCTCGGTTACAACGCAAATGCCTCTTGGAAGTTGCTCCCTCCGCTTCTCCCGCGTTCACGGTCGCTCCTTCTCGATTTCTGCTTCTACCTGGGCGGCGGCGGGCAGGCAGCGGGCAACGGGTCCTCGGGCTCGCTCGTTACACGGACTCCGGTGTCGATAGGGTATACGTATATATATATACATATATATCGCGCGTGTTTCGCGTTTCGTACCCCTATCGCTTCCTCGTCTCTCCTTCTGCTCGTGCTTCTCTCGCTTTTTTCTCCTTTTTTTTGCAATCGCTGTGCGTGCATGTCGGCCGTTGTTGTTGTTGTTGTTGCCGTTGCTGTTGTCCCTCCCATGGACATGGGAGCGATCGTATGAGCGCTATAGGCCATAAGGGCTAACAAGGCGATTACTCATGCCTCCCATAAGAAGAAGTTACAAGCGGGTTCGAAAGTTTATTGCGGCAAATGGCGAAATTTGTACCTTGCTAACGATCCACCGTCTTTTTTGCTCGTTCGAGTCGCGTCCGAGCTGTCCTCTTCGAAACCCTCACCCCCGTTTCGATCGCGGACACCGCTACACGGCCTCTAGCCGACTCCGCGCGGTAATAATTAACGAATCGTAACGAGTTGATTCACGAGCTCGGAGCTGCCGCCGCGAATACCCTTCCCTCGATTCGCTCTCGATCGTCGCGTCGCGCCGCGCCGCGCCGCGCCACGCCACGCCGTTCGAACGATCATCGTTTCGCTGCCGCGTAAGCGAAGGGTTCTTACCTCGAATCCAAGGACGATCGAAACCGCCCGAGTGTCCAGACGGCGCTGATCCCGGACGTCCAAAGTGGCCCGAACAGCGTCGGAAATCGGATCCCAAGGACGAGGAGGACGTCGAAAGCGGGTCCGAGTGCACAGCCGGTTGGATCCAAGGTGGGACCCGCGGGACGATCCGAGGGTAGGAAACTGCAATTTCGTAAAGTACTGGCTTAGCTCGAGGATCTTTGGGCCGTTGGTCCCGAGGTCGAACGCGTTGACCATTCCCTTTTCGATCAACCTCTTTCTCTCTTGGCCCACGGCGGGCCCGCCGAGCTCTAATTAGATTTTAAGTGAGAAATTGAGCCTGCCGGCAATTTTAAGGAAGCCGAACGAGCCTCCCTGATTAATATCATTATACGTGTTCGCTCGTTACACGGACAAGCGGGGATGGAATTCGCGGCTCTACAGTCGACTACAAAAGTTTACCATAGCTCCTCGATAATTAACGATATCGTTTACGATATTAATTCATTTTTTACACGAGACACGCGTCCGGAAGAACGTCTAAACGTTCGTCGACTATAAAAAATATTTCTGAATTGTTCGGAAGCAAGGACACGGTTGCGCGAGACGTTCCCTGCTCGGCGAGTATCGTAGTCAACCGGAAACGAATCGACTCGCGCGATTAATAACGCGTGTTTCACCGTTTTTCCATCAAACTTATTCGTATCCGAGAGAATCAGGGCCGTAAGCGGTTGTATTTTTTTCAAGATACGTGGCTCGATAACTGTTTAATACCTCGCTAATGACGGTTTTTGTCGAGACTAATGATTCCGATCGCGCGGCATTAACGATAAGCGGCGTGTACGTGGAACGGTAACAAGTAGAAATGCGCTATAGAACCTCGCGTCTGTCCTTTTCAACGGTTTTATCGAAAAAAAAGAAAAAAAAAAAATAAAAAGAAGCAATCGCGCTCTGAATAATTTCGATCTCTGGTTCTCCTCAACGTGACCTATTCGCAATACCGCCTTCTTTACGCAGCTGTAATTAACGTAATCTGATCGATTACACGATAGCTCTCGTGTCGGCAGATAATTACTAGGAGAGAATCACTATGATATTAACGACATTAAATGATATATGTATGTATATTCGATAACGAACGCTTCGTTTTCTTCACTGGCGTTAAACGAGTTTCGAACTTGCGACTTTATTCGACTACGTGTAATCAACAAGACCCGAAGCTTTACATATTTATCGTATTTAAATTGAAATTCTGTTAATTCACATTGTCAGTTACCTCGCGTCGTTGATACAATACCTACCGTAAGGCATCGCCGTCACCGTCAAGCAGCATCACGAATTCGGTATAATCGAATACGTAAAATAGAATAAAGTCGAACAACAAAGTCGAAAGTTCGATCGTTTCGTTTTCCGTAATAGTAGAACATTTGGTTTCTTTCGGTTGTTCGATCGCGTTAGGTTCGCGAAGTCGGTCAGTAATTAGCCCGTCCGAAGCGTCGAACGAAATAATCGTCGATCGATAAACGTCGACTCGGCAGTGGATAGCGGCCGCGAATACCGCGATTCTTACCGCTAAACATTGGCATCGATTCGAGCGGGCGTTTTTCCATTACTTGGCGCGGCAGCCATTAATCTTTGCAGCTCGGGGGAAACGCGATGTTATTAATTCAAATAGCCGCGACGAAGGTCCCACCGTAAATATAGCAGCCACCGGTTGTTCCTGGTTGGCCGTCCAAGATAAAAAGTTTCATCGGACGCGACGCGTAGAGGAAGAGGGACGATTTAACGGGGATCGATGGTTGGCTCGATCGACGAGCAAAATCGTCGACGCGCTGTTTACGCAACGATCCCCTCGAATCCTGTGCAACCCTTGCTCCCGGCAAACTCCTTTCTTCGTGCAAGCTGTCGCGAAGACAAAACCGTAGGACGGTTAGGATAGAGGCTTCCTCCTCTGTGGCAACGGTCATCCTGGACCGTTTCAGGAGGATGAACTCGATTCGAAAACTGGATTCCGATGTGGACTGAAAGAGGCCGAGGGTTAAAACCGGAGAATCTTTGCCGGGCTACGCGACTCCGCAGCTCGGGGACGCGTATAATGGTCAGCTCGGAGACTGGAAGGCAAGTAAAAGATTTTGAATGGCGACGCGATCGTGCGACCCCGACAACGTTTCTCGGACGAGCAGCGGGAAAGACGAGACCGAAGGATAACCGCGGTAAAGCGGTCTCGAGACACGGCCTTTAGAGAACCGAGCACGCCAGTAGGAAATCTCGAATCGATAATAAGACAAATTGCGTGGGCAGTGCTATAATTAAAGTTCCGGTAGGCAGCGAACTGGCGATATCTCGGATCGCGGAGAAACCGAGAGGCTCGCGTACTCGCTACCGTCCTCGCCAACAAAAGCAACAGGAGTGCCTCTCTTTCTCGGTTTCCTCGGCAACGCAACGGATCAGATAGTACGCGGTCGTATCGGTGTCGCGAGGCTAGTATCAAGTCATCAGACAGCCAGCCAGCGAACCAACCAGCCGCAACCGGAGGGACGAGAAGCGAAGAGAAAAGATCGCGAGGATCCGAGCTGTACGATGATAAACGATACGTTGAAACTTGGTAGATAGGTGGAGGAACGAGTCCGCGGATACAGCGCGAAACTTCCTCTCCGCTGGGGTTGCAGAGAAAAAGAGAACAATTGTTATTTCGATATTACGCGTTTCCGATCGTAATAAAAACGATGAAAAAAGTCCGTTACTCCACGGACTTATTTTGAACGGATCTTAAGCGAGTCTCGGGTCTGGCGTGCGTCGTAGTAACGACCGGTGACCAGCGACCGGTGAGAATGTTCGCGAGTCCCGAAGGCTAGAACTCCTAGGGAATTCAGGCAAAACCGGTCCAGTCGGATCCGGAGCACCCGCTGGTCAGTCCAGGCTGCCAACTATTCACTACCTGATCTCTTTCTCTCCTCGTCTTTCCATCCCAGCTCCTCGACCCTTTTCCGTTTTCTCCGGCTCGTTGCTCTAGTCGCTGATCTCTCGATCCACTCACGAAATCTGCTACGGAACGCGACTATTTTGCGGGAGAATCGTGTCGCCCGGATACTCGGACAACGGCTGCGCGCGACACGGAGCAAAGCGGATCGACTCGACTGAAAGAGCTCCGCGCGCGAGTATCGAGCGCTATGCGGTAACAACGACGACGAGATCATATCGGCGAGAAAAGAAAAAAGTCGAGCGTCGTAGACGTCGATGACGCGATTAGGAAGGAACGTGGTCGTCGTCGTCGTCGTCGTCGTCGTCGTCGTCGTTGGATCACGCCTATGACGAATCACCCGGCAGAACCACCTAAGGACACCTGCCTTCTTTCTCCGTTGCTTCGAACTCCCTCTCGATGCTCGTTGCCACGAACCGGTGGCTGTCGGCTGTCGACGCGACGACAAATACCGTACGACCACCGTCTTTGCCGCTGACCCCTGACCCGTTCGAAGATCGATTTCCTAAATGCTCGATCCGTCACCATTAAATTTCAGATCGGAAACGACAGATACGATTCGGTCGCGTCGGTCAGGCACCGATCGTCGTTCGTTTCTGAAACGGTGATCCAAGGAATTGGAAACCGTACACCGAGGCTGATTGTTCTTGGAGCGTAAACGAGGCGGAAATCGTGTCGTATAGGCTCGGTTTTACGATAACCGCGAGCGTGTAACTACGTTGTAAAAAGTTTGCGGATCTCGCGGCTCGAATGGCTGTTACGCCTGCAACTTTACAACGACGATCTCTCCGAACGTTCGAGCATGGAACGTCCCGATCTCGAAACGATTCTTCCGCGACTTTCGCTCGAACCGCTCTGACGTTTATCGCGACGTCTTAATAAGTTCGCGGACTTTACGGCAGCGATCTCGAGCGAATCGATAGCCTGTAACGATACGGGGCTTTCGTAACGTTCGAGTAATTTGCGAACGCCCGATAAGGAGGACGGTGATGCCGATTTCGCGAAACAACGTTTCAAGCTGCGACGAAAGATCGTTGAGAAGCAGACCGGAGACACCGAGGTATCTCTCTTCGAGCAGGGGGATTCGGGAAGGATCGTGCCGAACAAACGCGTTCGAAGGATTACGGATGTACGTTTGCAAGCGAACGGACGCGCGTGTCTCGTGAAAGTTCGCTTCGAAAGCAAAGGCGGTGTAAGTTTTCGACGCGAAACCGATTCCACCGAGGCTTCGAACCTTTCTTGGGAAACTCGCGAGCAAGGTAAACGGTGAAACGTGTGGGAGGATGGTAGAAGGGCACGCGGGTAAAAGGAAATGGAGGAGGAAAATGAAGGACGAGGCGTGTGCGCGAGCTGTATCGTAATATCCGAACATAAATTCACTCGCGGGTTCGATTCCTATAAACGTTCGTTTTTCGGTAATCCGTCGCGTTAAAGAATCGAAATTCAGTCGCGAAGGTATAGAGAGTCAGGAGTGAACAACCTCCTGAAAGGAGCCTCCCAACAGAGTATGGAAATTTTCGAGGGGCCAGAAGCAAGTGGCGCATAGAGGTTCTAACGCGAACAAGAAAAAGGACAGGTGAACAGATGGTATAATAGTAAAACGACTGTAATCGGGGAACAAACGTCTGTACGTTCTTCTGTATCAGGATTAAGGGCACATATTATGATACAGCTTGTACATCGGATAGTTCGATTGGCCAGTCGAACGCCGGTTTTCCACTTTCGTCCGCAAGCCGGATTACATTCCCGAGCTCTTAACGAGACGTAATTACACGGCGAAAGGTACGAAGCGACGGATGCCTTTGGAATATAGCTACTAACACGATAATTGCTGCTATTACGCTCTGAAACGTCGTATTTAACGGTTAAACGCCGTTCGCCTACTAATCGTACAGGGAAGCCCCATTGATCGATCGGAATTGATACTCCGCGTTACGCGTTACGCGTTACGCGTTACGTATTCGTCGCGAGTCCTTTGCTCGATTTCCTTCGTCCTCTTCGGCGCTTTTAGTTTCTCGACCAATCGCGCAAACTCCCTAAATCTAACAGGAAACCTGCGATCGGTTTAGCATCGTCGAGTAGCGAACATCGTTTCGATAAATTTCATATCGGCTCGAACATTAAAGCAGACGCGTAATTGTAAACGCTGCGCGTGTTCGGCCAAACACCTGCGTTCAAAGGATTTCAAGATCTTTGCAATATCGGCTTAGAAGAAACTGATCGAACGAGGCGATAGTTCGTCATCCTTTTTCCATCATGAGAAAACTTGCTAAAAGCGCGGTGAAACTCTAGCTGGGAGTAGAACAAATGTCTCGTTGCGTTGCACGCGTCATATTGTTTTCGTCATATCGTTGTAATCAACGTTGCGAATAAAAGAGTGTATCTCTTTTGTAAGAGTAATCTCTTTTGTGCGTAAACAGTAACACGATGTCGTATGTGACGTCGATTAATTAATTGGTATCAAACAGTATTATTAAAGAAAAATGCAAGCGTACGAGTTTTTTTATCTTGCAGTACGCGAGTCTATAGATATAATATAACAAAGTTACAATTGCTATTGTACAACTAGCATCGCTTTATCTTCTCATTGTTATGTAGCAATTTGTTAAAGCGAACTTTATACCGTTAGCGGATGATAAAGAATTTCTCGAGGAAACGTATTTCGTTCGTTGTAATTTCGAGTAGGAAAACTGGAGGTTTTTGCTTGGACAGGATGATAACTAATCGCGATAACGAACGGTCAAACTCGAATTAAACGTCGTTAGTTTAGTAACGCCATAGTAACGTCCTGAAACGAATGGAGCGCCGTTCTGTACTTAAATTTACTTGAAACATTTTATAGAATCGTTCCGAAATAGTTGTTAGTTCGAAATAACTTTGGACAAGTTTGACACGCGCATCTGGTCGTGTAAATGAATTATACACGGCGAAAGGTTGAAAACTCTGTGTCCGCTGGTGAATTTCCATCTCCGGTTCGAAAATATCGTTTCTCGATCGTCCGAAATAACGACGTGACAACCTGAATAGCTCCTGTTCCCCGTTTGAAAAACTGCTGTTCGAATCGAGGAGCGGAGGCAACGCGACAAATGCGTTTACCTGGTCGTCGCGTAATCCTGTAAGCGCCCCTTATTACGCTCCGCGTCATCTATTGTCGCTCGATCTTAACTTTTACGGATTAGAAACTGTTTCTCGTTCGGCATTAACGTTCTTTCTTTTTATTTTCTGCACCAACATCCAGCCTCTGTCGGCTTCTGTCGCGCTAGCACGACCTCCTGCTGCGTAGCCTCGCTCTCGTTTCGCAGATCGCATCGAAACCCCGCTGTTGCTGAAAACCGAGCTTGTTTGCGCGCGAACGTCCTTTTAAACGAACGAATTCCACGCTCGAATTCAACTATACGAACAACATCGGAAACAATTATTTCGTTTCGCGATTGGTAAGAAATTCTACTCGATCGGTACGAAAAAGAGATGCGAGAAGGAACTTTTAATTGGTCCAGACATTGCTGCATCGAGTCAGAAAAGCAGGGGCACGACGCGACGCCGAGAATCCAATGACGCGTTTCATTCTCGGTTTTACGAAACGAGCATAAATTCCACGGGAACGTATCCGTGGGCACGATTTCAATCTCGAGCCCTTTCATAAAAGAAGTCGCGCGAGCCCGTAAGCGCGCAATAATTCTCCCCATTCTGCGAGCTGTTCATTAATTACGTACGCTACGAGCAACAGGGAAAGGAGGAAGGGAAGGAGAAATTATGGATCCCCCTTTATCCACGCATCGGCCGCATCCTCGCTTTAAGTCCAAACCGAAGGACGCGTACTTTTTCTCGCGCTGTTCGCCGCGATAAGCTTTACCCACGATTATTTATTATTCCTGAAATCTCTTCTGGATAAATAGCCACCGTAAGGTGAAGGAACGTCGATAGAAAACACTGTCGCCGGTTTTAACGAATTCGATTTACCGGTCCGAAACGTAACATTTATTTTTTATCATTTATATCGTTTCTTCGAATATCGAATCTCTCGATCGAATATCCGATGGTAGACTAGCCCGTGGACAGCTGCAACGCTTGAACCCCCGTAAACGATCCCTGTCGCGAGCAAAACGTAGCTGGTCGACGTTCGACGGGAGGAGTAACGATACGAACTCGAACAAAAACGGACCACGCTACACACGACGTACGAACCTTTACAAAAGACGAAACATAGCAGGGAAATCCATCATCGAACTCGACAGCCGATTTTAACGACGACGAGACTGTGCGACGAGGGACTTTGAGACTGCCAATTTATCGAGGATACGCGCAACGAGATTCTTCTGCAAGAGTCGTGCAACGATGATAAAGTTCAAGGCAGATCGACGTTAACTGGAACAATCGTGTCCAGTGCGAGAAAAACGCGTGACGCGGAGAACCGAACGGAAAAAAGGGATGGAAAAACGTGGTGAACGTTAAACGCGAAACGTAAGATCGAGCCTAAAATATCTTTTACTATCGCGAAACATTGTGCAATCGGTCCGCAAACTGAGCGTATTTTCTTTAAAGGATCAAATTATCCCTCGAATATCGATAACTTCCACGTTATTTAAACCACGATATTTAACCTTCGCTCGCCGGATGTAAAATCATTTTCGACCAACTGTACAGAAATAAAAGGTGCAAAACATGGAAGATTTATTTGTAAGTCTCATGCAACAAAATGAAACTGTTTGCTGTATCTAATGCACCTAAATGTAATAATTAGGGCGAGTCACGCAATGTGATCGCTAAAAATATAAAACTGCTTTTTTCTTTCCTTTTTTGCTCCTTTTTGCGTAAATCGATTGTTGCCAACATTTCTTCTATCTAAAAAAAAACATTAGGACAAAAGATTTTTGAAAGAGGTTGTTTACGTTTTTCGCGCGACTCGTCTAAGAAATTATTGATTTTTTGACATCGGTACCATACATCTCCGCGCGCGCGAAAATATCAGGAAAACCGATTTGTACAAGAAAAAAACATACGCTGTTTCCATTCCGAAGCGAAATTCATTTGCATTTGCATCATCGCATTTATATAAGACTGGATATTTCTAAATATGTACTTCGACGTTCACCTCTACAAGTCTTATCCGCGTCCAACCAAACTCGAGATATAATATGACCCAGTTGCACGATTTATCTTGTATATCATCTCGAATTCCGTAAACGTTCAAACACCGCCACCGAAATCGAAATGAAATTCTTATCGGTGTTTCAACGAAGGATTTAAACTTCGTTCCGTCCGTATCTTTTATTTTGACGAATTCTTTGCGTTCATTAAAATACGCTTACAAAAATTCGTTGAAAGAAATTAGAAAAATACGTAAAGGGTTAACGAGTACTCGACACGAGTAGAAAAAGCCGACAAAGTGGAACGCGGAAAAGTCGAAGATCTGGTAGGTACCAGGGACAGAAGCGAAAACGCGAGGGGTGGCTGCGCTAGGGGTCCCGTTTCTCTCCCTGTTCGGCTACCGCCAAACATCGCCGTCTCTTTTCACGCCTACCGTTGCTGCCGCTAATGCGACTGGACAACAATGCGGACCCGTCCACATTGCACGCGTCCGACCGCTAATTCCTCACGTTTTTTTCCCTTGCCGGTTGCTCGTGTTGCTCTTACCGACCTCGCCAATCGCCAACAACCCTCCACCTTTTTTCAATTCGAGACGCGTCGCTTTCCCTTCCTTTTTCTCCTTCTTCGCGACCCTCGCTCCAGAATTGGATTTCACCGACGAGTTTTTTTCCAAGATCCTGTCCATCTGCTCTACCGCGATGCAAATCCTTCGATAGCGCATCTTCTACAACGAATCCTCTTGCCGAGAAACGACCATAATTTTCCCTTTGAACGTTAATTGTAACGTATACCGATGTCACCGAAGTTCCAACGACGAAAGCGTAGCTTCTCGGTATCGTAGGAGAAATTAGCGTGCAAAGTTGGTATTAGCTTCGCTGGTCCAAAGTTGTGGTAAAAAAACATTAGAGTCGAGCCGTATCGAGGTTGTAGACGCGAAAGCGTCGAATATCTCGGAACGACGGTCGGTTACGCGAGGAAACTATTCCTTAACCGGGCAATTAAAGAGACGAGGACATCGATAGAATCGGCAGAGCGAGAGGTTCGACAACGTCCTCTGAATACGTAACGCGACGAAGCGTATCGTCGCGCGTCGCTGCGTTAAATGCGGGCTATCGGGCTCGAGTTTCCCCGCAGGTAAATATTTCGTCGGGCGACGCGGACGATCGTTAAATTCGTGAACGGGCCCGTGGCCGGAATTCGTGGTCCGCAATCCCTTCGGACTTTGGCGTGGCGTGGCGCGGCGCGGTGAAAATCGAGCCAGACTACTTTATCTCGCCACCCGGTACATTCGGTAGCCCGATAGCGTCCTTCTATCTCCCTCGCTCGCTCTCGGCGAATTTGCATCGCATTTACATCCGATTGCGACTCGATCGTACAAAGCCCCGAAGGGCACCTGCCCTTCGATACTCGGTTCGGCTTTTGCCACGCCAAGGGTCAGCCACGAAACGTTGCCACGGTGCGGTGATCGAGAATCTACGCTCGGGAGAACAATCAATTGTCGCTCGGCTCGAATTAGGCATTCGTAGAAAAATTTCGAAATCTTTCGTTACCGACACCGATTATCATCGTTCGCCGTTGAATATTCAGAGAGTATCGGTCGCGCGCCTCGGTACTCGAGATACGAAACACGTTTCGTTTACGCGAAACGCGAGCTTACGACTTCGCCTTATTTACTTGGCATATCGTACAAATCGCTGTGCTCGAACTTCTCGAATCGACGGGATGTTTGTAAATGCTTCGATAAGCGTTTATCGCTAAAAATATCGATGCTTTTATCGATATTCTTACATAGAACCTAATCGAGTTAACGAACGCGTACCCGATACAAGTACACGTTTTCTCCCCGCCGTATGCAGGTTACCCGTGAAATAATATTTCTTACGTTAGGTTTGCCGTGTGTCTACGAGTAGGTAAATATCGAGGCGAGAACCAGCTAAACTAGTATCCCTGTAGCGACGCGTAGCGAACGAAAGATATCTGGACGAGTTTCGCTATTGCGGAAATTTATCGGTGTTTTCGAGCGAACCGATACAAAAGCGGCTACGAAGAGCGTCTGGTATACTAGACTTTCTTGAATCGACGCAGGTAAAAGAGTTTATTCGAGAAAAGTTTGTCGAATACGAAAACGATGCTCGAGCATTAAAGCTAGACCGTTCTCGACTTTCGGCCAATTCGAAAGATCCGTCGGGTCGAATGTGTCGAACGGCGCGCGAATATCGAAATAGCTGGGCGTCGAGCGAAAACGCGCAGACTTTTCCGCGACGAAAGCGCGACGCTTCGTCGTACGTGGGCTCGATTGTTTCGAAAGGTACGAAGAGGAGAAAGCGAAAGAATCGGAGAGGGCCGCCTACTCGCGCGACCGTTCCTCGGGATTTCCGAACGAGCGCTCAAGGTAAACCGAGAAGAGTCAGGGTCATAGGTGCAGTTACGTCGGAATTGAACGTTATTTTCAGCGAGTGCCGGCCACTTAAGTCGGCGCGACCGCGTACGTGTGCGTACGTGCGTGTCATAGGTCCTATTATCGCTGCCAGACCCGTTAAACTTACCGCCTATTCGACCTATTTCGCCTCGCGTCTCGTACCGAGTCGAGCACACGGTTTCCGATTTCCTCTTAGCGTCGCATCGCGTCGCGTCGCGTCGTCCTTCGACCTTTGCTCTCGAGTATCTCGACTCGCGCGCGCTCTTCTATTCCCTTCCGCGTTTCCTCCCTGGCTCCGAAGCAATTCGCTCGAGAGCAACGGGACGGCTATAAAACGTTCCGGAGGAACGTCGTAAAGACGAACGAACAAGCCGTGCCTTCGATTCTGCTCGGTTCGATCGCGTGTCCGATCGAGGTACGCTCCTATTTGCGGACACCGAACGCGTCGATCGGCCGAGGAGCGACCGGCGCCAACGATCTATTCGATTCGAATATCAACAGGTTGACCGACGCGCAGCTGACACCTCGGATATAATGTATCGAACAGTCGATAAAATAAAAGAGACGACCAAGCGTTCTCGTAATAATAGTAATAGATAGAGCGAAAAAGTTGGAGAAGCACAAGGCGGGCGCGTGTCTCGTGTTCCGTTGGCATCGTGTTCCGCATGGCCGCGGGAGGCCGATAAAACGTATGCAGATTAAAACATTTTATTTGAATGATAATATAACACTTGTTGATGCAAGCTCGTTGGCCTAGGTTAGCATAATAAACATTATGTAGATCTGTACGGCCACGGCGAGCTATCCGTTCCGGCTACGTCCCGCCGTAACACAAACGCTATTAACTCTCCTATAGGTGTGCGCACCGCGTACCAACAGCCGTCCCCTCCACCCGAGGCCCGTTCTTCGTTCTTCTCGTCCGCACCCCTCCCTACTTTCACAGCCTTACTCCTTACCGCATCCACGAGACGTTCATTCATTAAAACCAGGGAGGCCGCGTGCATTCTCAATTTTATCGATGCTCTCCGATCGAATCGCGGCCAACTCGACCATGCATTCTCCGCTTATTCGCGCTTCTATCGCGCGATCTTTCGGATCAACGGACCACCCTCTGCTCCGTTTCTCCGCCGCTAAATCTTCGCTAAATTAGTCCTAGCTAGAATTTCGCTTTTCTCTCTTTTTCCTATGCCTGGACGTCGCGATTAGATAGCGAGCAATCAACGGAGAATTATTATTATACAATGTTCGCATCGCGGTTGATCTTTGCCGCGTTTCATCGCGTTTCGCCGAGTCGCGCCACGTCGCGGTGACTCGAATCGCATCGACTCGACGATGGAATTCCGCGTAGCGAACTAAGCCGTAGGTGTCGAAGGAAAATGTCAAGGAGAAGGTGTCGGCTCGGCGATCGGAGGCGAGTCGCGCCGAGTCTGGAGACGATTTTCTAGCCGCGCCACGCCGGAACGAAATTCCACGAATTATTCAAAGAAAATACGATCCCGAGGCTCGAATTGCACGCGTCGTCCTACGACGATCAAATTTGCCCGTTTCGCGTACGGTCCTCGGTTCCTTGACCGTCATGATCTTTATGTCCTGCGTTCTAATCTCGAACGAGCGACGATTCAATTAGTCGCGCGAGATTCTAGCCTCGATTCTACCCGTTTTTCTTTTTCTCGCTTGCTTTCTGATTACTTATTTCGAGATTCGGGACCATCGTAAAATCGCTCTCTCGAGATGCCTTGGCCCGACACTGTTGCGCGAATCGTCTACGGACATAAACTCGAGACTTTTCGTTGTACGCGACCGCTCCGTTTCGGAGTGAGTCGAGCCTCGACTCGATTGTCCTACGAAATCCCTGTAAATTTCTTCCGTTTAATATCGACGAGCTATCGCTTTGAATTATTAATTCGTTTTCGACGTGGATTTCTAGGCGGACGCGAATTTACAGAACCGTCAGCGAAACGGTGGCTGTCGGCGCGAGCCAAAAGGTCGATAAAATTACTTCGGGAACGAACACGCTACGGATTGGATAGCCTACAAATGCAACGGGCGTGCAGGAACGTTGTCGATAAATATATTCGCCAATCCAATTACGATCGGGCAGCGCTCGTCCATCCTTTTAGCCGAAAAATACGGTGGTACGTCGCGCGGTCATGAATCTTTGAACACGTTGCGCCGAAAGAGAATGCTACGAAAAAATCCTTCCGGAAGACAAGACTTTATGTTTTACTTTGAAAAACCGTATCGTCGTTCCGTGCGAGCAGCATATAAGTATCAAAAGCCAGGAGAAAAAATGTACGCTCATGATAACGTGAATTTCACTAGCTAAATTGTATCCTATTCAGAGCGAAATTCAACGAATCCGGTAAATTTTTCTAATGAAATTATTTGAAAAGTTAGAGGTATTCGAAATACTCGTTCGTGCGTGTGTATAAATTGCTCGGTTGTCCGAGTCGTTTCGTCTCGCTCGACTCTCTCGAGCATCGCTTTCTCTCTCCGTGGGTCACTCGCGCGTTGATCCTAGGCGGGATCTTTCCGTGCCACCTGGGTGTCTTCATTATTCAGCAATGCAAATAGATTACCGGCGTATTACCATAATTAGATTCAATATTTGTAACTTGTCACGCCATTAGTATAATTCATCCGGCAGCAGCCTGTTCGACGATTTGCCGACTAACTGGACAGAATTGCCAAGGGGGTTAGCTTCTATTCGTAGAGTTTTTCTTTAAGACCTCGACGATGCACGAGGCTTCGAGCAGTTTTCTTCGCGCGGAAAGAAAGACGGCCTTCGAGAGGCAATTGATCGATCCGACGCAACTCGACGCAACTCGACGCAACTCGACGCAACTCGACGCGACGCCACGCGACAGGAATCAAAGATTTCTGCGATCCGTTCGAGGCGTGTCCCTTGTCAGCGAAAACGAAAAGAAAAAGTCGTAGGCGATTTTTCGAGGAGCGTCGCGAAAACGCATAATTATTGAAAATCGAAGCCCTTTGATCGCGGTGTATCGACCGTTATCGAAGGTCGGCGCTTTCGACGAAGCGCAAACGCGGCTGTTGCCTCGTCTACCTATCTTAAGAACCGTGCCGATTCTTAGCGTCGATCGTGAAAACTCGAAGCGCAAAGTACGAGCGTGAAACCAGCCAGCTCGGTTGCAAATGTTTTCGGCTTAGTCAGTAGATCGGTGGTGGACGTTTGCCCTCAATTAACTTCATAAGCGAGTAAGGAGGCGTGCGGTCGACGAGGCCGTCCGTCAGTTTGCTCGTATCTTGCGCGTACACGCGCCAAGCAGTTGCGGATCGCGATTCTTTAATCCTGCCGGTCCGTTTTTGCGCGACACTAGACCGTCGCTTTTAGAAGACGAACTATTCTACGTATACGTCGTTATAGTCGTTAAAATTCGCTAAGGACTAGTGTCGCTCGTACGCGAACGACCCTGAAATATTCGTCGGAGAATTCCTTTATTTAGCTAATATCATGGGAATAGTATATAGTAATACCTAGTAAAATTGTCTTTTCGTTCGAAAGTACAACGTCGTCGAAAGTGGCATAGCACGATCGTGACAGCGTCGAAATTTTGTTCGATCGAGAACCGTCGTCGCCGTAAACGTCGAACCGAACCGCGACTTTCCGCTCTGATTCCGCGAGTCGTAATTCACGCTTCTAGCACGAAGGACGAAGAATCTAATAAGCGAGGTATCGTCGAGGGAACGAAGAGCGACGAGTCCGGATTATTCGGGAAGTCGTAAACCGAAACGGACGCGGTTGTCTGCCTAAACGGGGAATCGGTCGGTAGACTGTCGGGACTTGTTCGGACGCGTAGAA
Source organism: Megachile leachella (assembly GCA_963576845.1). Taxonomy (NCBI): domain Eukaryota; kingdom Metazoa; phylum Arthropoda; class Insecta; order Hymenoptera; family Megachilidae; genus Megachile; species Megachile leachella. The sequence continues at coordinate 324,245 of OY756250.1, forward strand.
GAACGGTACGGCGTCGCGTCGCCTCGTCCGCAAGATCAGCGAGACGCTGTTGCGAGTCACGCCTACGCGCGAGTCGCTCGTTCGCCGTTCGAGAGCGACAAAGATCAAACCGATTCCAGCGAGTCGAACCAGAAACAGAGATGGAAAGATAGGTGCTCACAGAGAACGAAGCTGTACGCGCGCGACCCGTACAGGTGTACGTTTCGCGAATGCGCGCGTAGGCTCGTTTACTTAGCCAATGCCATAGCTGAGTTATTTATCTGTCTTTTGCCCGGCAGCGCGAGCCGAGAATGCCTCTATATACGAGCCAACAACGCTCCTAGAGAGCCGTACGTACGCGTGGGTCCGGGGCTGTTCAAGGCCTACCTGCTCCGCGTTGATTCCTTCTCTTCCTCTCCCCGCTCCTACCGTTACCTCTCTCTTTCTTTTTCTACGCCGCGATTGCTACGCAATATCAGCTGGTCGTCGTGAAAATATAAAAATATTATCCGAAACGAATGTTGACCCGGACGCGATCGAGGGATTCGGTCACCGCGAAGGACTCGCCGCGCGCGAAACAGCCAAAACGAAGCGTCGGATTCCGCAGTTAAACCGAATACGATAAACGACGGAAGTGTGTGTAATTTGAAAAAGTAGAAGGTGGCGCGGTAACCCCAAAGGTAACGACGGACAATGTCCTCAGCAACGGAGGACGCGAACTTTTCCCGCGATGGAACGTCGAAGGAAAAACGCGTGGAAGGCGCGATCGAATCGGGTCGTCCTCGATCGCGAAGACGCTGGGCGTCCGACGGAGGTCGCCTCGAGGAAATCGCGAAATCGTTGCTGGTGTTTGGTCGACAGAGGTGTGGGTATACCTAAACGATGGACGAGGCTCGGTACGTGGCTCGACGAGCTCTCCGTAGCCGGATTGTCAAGTGACGTCAGCGCACCGGAAATGGAATGTAGGTAGCTGTGCTTATTAAGCTTCGCTGCTGAGCCGTAGAGGAAGAGACAGACCCTGGTGTGGCGACGAAAGGGACGAGCAGAGGAAGAGAAAGAGAAAGAGAAAGAGCCTGGACAGGCGTTAAACGGACAAAGAAAGAACTAGAAGAAGAGACCGGAGGAGAAAGAAGATAAGAGAGAGGGGGAGAGAGAGAGAGAGAGACATTGTTCAATTGTTTCCTCCGCACACGCGTGCCGCGAGTGCCGCGTATCGTCGACGTCGTTCCTCGCGCGGACGGACGTAGGTATATGTACGTCCGTTCGCGAACAAACTCGGACGAGAGAAACGACGACCACGACCATCCTCGAGCGTGGGCATCGGTTATTAAATCAATGCGCCGCTGTCAGGATCTGTTCACGCCTCGCTAATGCGGCCGTGGAATGTCAACGAGCCGAGCATCGAGCTCGCGGAAACCGATCGCTTTCTCCCTTTGGAAATAGGCTTGTTTGGACAATCCGCTCTCGTCAGTATCTCGTCAGGCTCGATCGGTATCGACGTAGACAGTAAAATGGACGCGAAATTTTCATCGTCTTGAAAGAGGATCGAAGAGCTTCTGACCAATTGATCCGACGCCATAAATACCTAATCCACTGTGACGAAAGCACCTTGAACGTCGCGTGACGCGTCGAAAAGAGCCATTGATCTTCGAAAGAGAATCAGTGATTCGCTAAAACACCACCGAGAAAGGACAATTCCGATCGAATAACCCACGAGACGATACTCCCGCTATCGACAAACTCTTATCGAGGGATTGGGAGGATAAGCCGCGACACAAATTGCGAGCGTGCACGAACTCGATCGTGAACCAATGTACGCAGACGTCACGGTACGCCTATAACGATAATTTTGGTAGGTGTGAACGAAACGTCGGCGTGGCGTCGGCGTCGGCGTCCGTGGCAAGGGTAGAGTAGAAGGTCGAAGAGGGTGGAAACGGGGAGGTGCCCGAGAGCGCATGTCTTCGCGGTTCGAAGGGGGTAACTGGCGCCTGCGCCGCATTTCCATTTGCCTCCCTTCAATTTCCTCTCCTCCTCTCCCTGGCTTTCTTTTCCTTCGTCTACCCTTCCTTCCAGTCCCTTACACTCCCGTTCAAAAGTCACAGTTATTTCGGTACAAATTAATAGTTTATCGAGTTTATTTCACTCGTCTATTTCAGTTTCTTTTATTCCATTTTCTTCGATCCCGAGAAAACCGTAGCGCAGTTCTCCTTGCTCCGCAACGATTACTTAATAACGGCAGCCTATCGACGATAGCCTACGCTAACAGCAAAGCGATCGAAGTAGCTTGAAAATATGCGATGTCGAGAATTAATTGGTCATCGAGTATGATCGACGATGAATTTTCTGCTCGAGTATCTTTTCGCTTTTGAACGGTATTGTACCTGTCGTCATCGTCTATCTTGTTTTCCCTGTTTTTCGTCCGAGTTCTTCCGCATTTTCCCTCCGCTTTTTTCTTTTCTATCTCCCGTGTTCCCTTCCACGTCCCGTATACTCGCGAACCTGCCCCCTCCACCTGACAGTTTCTCATCCCCATTCGAAGCGGTGCTCATTGTTCGCGCGTGTCACGCACCGGCTAGGTGAAACCGGCAAAGATTTCCTCGTTGACACCTGGTTGTTTCGCGCCTTTTTCTCTCTCTCTCTCTCTCTCTCTCTCTCCCTCTCTTTCTTGTTCGTAAATTCCTTTTCTTTTTTTCCATCTTACTTTTCACGAATTCGAACATCTAGGGAATACAGGGAAAAATCCTTGGAACTGGCGATATACGTAGGATATTCGAATAGTCAAAGGTCAATATCCTTTGATATTGTTACCAGTTCGATCATTCGGACAGAATCCGGCTCGAGGAAGCATCGCGTTAAAAATTGAAATTTCGATTCGCGTCATATATTCGATAGCGTACCCGAGATCCTGTCGAATCGATAGGGAAAGAAGTACGCCTGACCGAAACCTGTTTCTCAAATTGATTTAACGGTCACCCGTTGCCGAGTTTGTCTCGCGTTGATTTTCCTCGAAACGCGAAGCGAACAAAGAATCCTCTGACAAGAAAAGTAAGAATAATCGGCTTTGCGCGATTAACGCGATTCAGAGTTCCAGGTAATAATCGTTTTTCGCGTTCAATTTGCCAAGTTTCCATAATGTCGCGACGACTTTGAACCTGCATCGAGAATTCTCTGCTAAAGTTTCGAGCAAGGATATCGAGATTCGACGAGGAGTCGATAAATCGTTTCTATCATAGTTTCTTTAGCGTAGAATCGATGTTAACTCTCGAGCAAAAGTACCGGTAAATCAGCGAAACGACGGACTGGTCTGTCAACTAGCGAGGACGTTGGATTAGTAGTTGTCGGGAAGTATCGACGATCAACCGACCGGACCGTCTGATTATTAATATTATCGGTCGATCGAGTAGCTGAAAGATCGTAACGCGACACCTTTCGGTAACACCTCCTCCGAGGGACAGAGCCAGGATCCGGCAAAATTTATTCGATCGTCCGAGAACCCTTCGTCGAGAATGTCGATGTTAACGCGACGTCGATTAACAGACCGTTCGGAACCGATGCTTGACGAAGCTCGTTTCGATTTACGCTTTATTACCTGTTTCTCCATTAAACTACCATTAAATTTACGAGCGACGATCTAGCAAGAAAATCCTATCCGACTATCTGACTATCGGACTAACTGTCCGTGAAAACGTAACCTTGTTTCTAAATCAAACGTTTCGGTACTTGAGGGAACGATACGTACAGTGGCTAAATTTCTTCATACTTTTACCATTAGATACCAATTATTCATTTCGTTTCGTTAATTCTTTCGATTTAATCGAACTAACCTAAATGCTTCAGTCGGCTGGTACGACCGCAAACGAATTTAGTTCGCAACGTTTTTCAATCTGACGAGATAACGGACGATTGCATACGTTTTCAAATAATTACATCAACGCAAAGAAGAAGAATAATTAAAAGTGATAGATAATGTAATCTATTAATCACAACCTTGCAACGCTACAATTACGAGTATACTGTTTACTATTTTATCGATTATTCTTTTATCGGAGTGTTCATTAACAAGTATAACTACAGATTTTAATACGGAACGTTATGGAATACGTGTACAATTGTGAAGTCATCGGTTTCGTAATAAAAATGTATGAGTCCGTACGATAATTCGCTAGAATTAGCTCGAATTAGCAGATAATTCCAATTAGCGATAAAATTGAAGAAATGGTCGAGACGAGCGAAGAAAGTTCGAAATCTTGAAGGGCCATTCTCGATAATCTTGCGCAAATATTTTCACACCGTATTAAGTGACAAATAACTACTTTTAAACGATCGCGTTCTTCCGTGTCCGATAACGAACATAATTTACCTTGTATCGTTTTAACTTCATCTTCATTTTCTCCCCGTTTCCTTCTTATTTCGTTTGGTTATTTAGTCGTAAAGTGTACCGTATGTTTCAGACCATTCATACAAACGAAAGCTTTACACGGCACAGAGAAAAATCGGAGACGAATGTCAGCATATAACTTTGGTGCATTTATTATTAAGGATACGTAAAGTTAATTTTTGAAATTTAACCGGGATGTTTTGTATGTTTTATGAAGCGTCGCGACGTGACGCGACGCGACCGATCACCGGTGATTGACAGGGCAGTTAACGCGGTGAAATGTCACAAAGGGAAACTATAAAATAAGAAAATTGAAACGAGATCGACGACAACCTTGTCTAATTTTAAACACGCGACTAGACATTCTGCGTTTTAATCAACCGTATCGCTCGTTATCGGTATCCTTTGGTAACGTTCGGCGCAATTTCCAACACCGAGAATCCAGACACCGAAAATCCCAGCTGTGCAAAGTAGTTCAACGTCTCGGATCTCCGTTGCGCAATGCTAGAATTTTCTGTTCTTGCCAATACAGAACTCGCAACCGGAGTAAAAACCGCACGATTCCAACCGAACGAACGATTCTCTTCCGCGAGTAAAAATTGGACCAACCAGAATTCTACCTCCAATTATTTCGCGGCCGATTGGAACCATGGATAGATATGACGGAATTGGAAACGATTCGAGCAGATCGTCGAAAACGAACCGAGTCCCGCAATTACGAAATCCCGTTTGGTAGCTACAAGCAATCGAAATCTTTGCGATATCAAGGATGAACCAAGAGGGAAACGAAAACGTTCGATGAATCGATGGAATGTGCTCCTCCGTGAACAGAGCTATCGTGTCGAATCGCATCGCGAGGGGAAATAATTATCGAAGCGAGTTCTACTCGAAGAAACGGTGATTTTGCCACTGGGTATTGTTTACGCGTTGCTGAATAACCTAACGAGGGAACTGTTCAGAAAAATTTTACGATCGCGTGTTGGAAATTCGTTTCTTCGGCTGGTTCGTTGTTCCGCAGAATGTTTGGAAACCAAAAGAGTAGACTATCCTCGTTGCGTACTTTCGATGCCCTACTATATTATAGATCGCTATATTAGAGCGCGTTTGGTACGACGAATAATTCGTTGAAATTCGATGTAAGCAAGAAACCCTTACACAGACAATTCGGTAACCAATTTTTTCCAATATTTATACGGTACGCGGTATTTAAAATATCTCGTTGAGAAAGGTACGAAACTCTCTTGTTGTTGGCAAAAGGTTAAACAAGGTTTGGTACCTGAATGGAAAAAAAGAAAAAGAATTGAAAATGACGTTTCGTTTCCAAACGTAACGCCTCTTAGGATCCCTTTTCGAAAATTTTATTAAGATTTTATCGAATTTACGGCAACGATACCTACTCTTTAATCGAAATTTACCTTCCGATTGTAAAATCGTGTTACTCTCCAAGTTGTTACCTTTTTTAAATTTCATCGGGTACGTTAGTTTGGCAAATGAATCAGAAGAAATAAAGAAACGGCAAATACGTTGTATTACTTTCATGTCGTTTATTAATTAAAATTCAGTAGTAATTTAGTTTCTGCCATTCTAACAAAATGTGTCACCACCATTCGCCAGATTTTTATTTTACGTTAATAATAATTAATGTTTAATTATAATAATATACAGGGAGAAGAAGGAGATGTTTACATTTTTCGCGTTTCGTTTCGTTTCTTTTCGTTTCTTTCTGTTTCGGTGTTATTCTGCTCGCGCGTTTCGGTTGATTCGCGCACGATTTAAAGTAACCTTTACAATAATACCATTTTCTCTTTCTCTCGAACCGACTCTCACGCTCAATCACACTCACGTTCGCACGCATACTCGATCGGTAATTTTTTGTCATCGCGTGATCGCCGATGTAAAATTTCGTGGCTTCGAACGGAAATCGAAGAGTTCGATCGACGAGACGGTACGCGACGCGAAGCGAAGCAACGAAATAAAATCGTAAGATACGTTCTCGTCGAATCGATCGCGCTTTTCGATTTCCTTCGATTTCATCGAATGTCTCCGTATATTTACAAAACGCCTGCGCGTATCCTGTCGCGGTTCTTCAGAATAATTGATCACGGTGAAGAATCGTTTCTCGTCGCGAAAAGCCGCGAGAGGATACGCGACGATTAACAAAACAACGTGGTAAACGCTAAACGATTTCGTTCGCTCGACGAATCGCGCCCGCTCGTTCTCTGCTCTCCTCGTTCTCTTCTTTCGTCGAAACAACGAAAAAGCAAAAAAGAGACCGAACCGATAAGCCGGGAATCGATGAATCGATAAGCCGCGTTTCTCGGACGACTTCTTTCTCGTGGAAACGGCGCGAAAATTAATTACCCTGCTACGTCGAGCTTCTTTCTCGGTGTCAAACTATCAATCGCGCGCGCTTTCCTTTCTCCGCTCGCTCTCCCTTTCGTTCTCGCGACGCGAAACGCGAACGATACAGATCCGTACGCAAACATTCTCTTGTTTCTACGCCTCTTCTTGTTTCTTCTCTTCTCTTTTCTACGTTTCGATCGAAACCGCGGTCTCGAATAGAGCGCCGACGGTCGGACCAGTTGAGCAAATAATCGCGGAAACCGTGTGACACGGATAACGCGCGCGTAATCCCTTCAGGAAACGTCGACGATAAGCCTCGAGGAATCGAAGAAACGAAACGAGAGCATGGATTTTTCGGAAATGTTCCTGGAGGGAAGCGTCTTCTAGAGAGCCTAACGAGGGCGCGTGTTTAAACGCGAACGCGTGATAAGAGACGGAAAACTAGCGGTCTTTGGAACGTTGTTGAGGAACGTAACCGTACGACGATTTTCCAAAATTTCGCTCCACCGTCGGCCCAACGTCTCGCGTTAATTTTCCCCTGGAGTAGAGTCGTCGAAAGGATAACGATCCTAATGGCATGGGAGTTCGATGATGGTTTTTTAAAGCTCTGGTTCGTTTGCAACGGCCGACAACGCGACGGGAGAGTTCGGGAAATACATATAGGGGATGACCGCGACCCTTTGTCGCGACAACTTGGACATTCCTGACACGAATTTTACCCTGTAACCGTGCTCGTTCGATCTACGATCGAGTTTCGTTGCTTTACGCGACGGTGAAATCACGCGAAAGCGTATACCGGTGAAATTTCGAACGCGGAAATTCTAAAGGCGAGGATCGAGATCTCCGTTTCGACGAATCATCTTCTTAACGGGCGCGTAGTTACGGTGGATCGAAGGAACGGAAGAAAAGAGTCGAGGACTCTTGGAAAAACGCAAATATTTCGATCGCGGATAAAACGTAATGCCGATACGAATCCCGTGGCCAATCGAGGAGCGAGAACGTCGAGAACGAGAACGAGATCGCGAGAATCGCGAGAATCGCGAGAATCGCGAAAGAAAGTTAATCCGGCTAAAACGTAACGACGGAAGGAGAAAATACAAAGAGAAAAAAAGCGAAGAAATAGAAGAAGAAGAAGTAGAAGAGAGAGGAGCGCGTTCGCGAATGCCCGGTGGCGACGGAAAACCTAACATTCTCGCTCCACGATTAGCCTCCGGGCAACAGAACGATAATAACATTAATAATAGCAATGTTAATAATAATCGCAATAATAAAGAATAATAATAATAAGTGACAATAAAGGATGACGAATAATATAATTAGCAATTAATAATAAAAATCATCGTAGCAACGACAAATAATAATGACGGATCTATTGTCGTTTACAATAGTTTGCTCGCGGAACGGTGCCTCGACGACGATAAACAATCGCAATAATTATAATATTAGCTACAACTTTTCGACGTCGCTATAAATTTCTCTCTCATGTACATAGACTTTTCTCATTTATATTTTTATATTTATATTCGTTTGTATGTATATATAATATATATCTTTGTATAATATACATATACATATATATACATATATGTATATATGTTTTTAGTGTGTTCGCGTGTGCGCGTGTGCGTGTGTGTGTCTACGTACAAATATATGTATATGTATATATATATATATATTTATATGTTTACATACTTACTCTTTATACAGAAGGGGTTTTTCATCGCGAGGGATTTCCGCTGTCGCTAGGATTCGGCACACATTTTTCCGACACGCGCGAGTTCCCCGTTTAACGCGTGTCTTGTCCCTCATTGCGAATTTGTTTGTCTTTTTGGTCGTTCGCTTCGTCGCGCCGCGCCGTACCCTCCAGATTCCCGTATTATTTGTCCTTGTTCGTGGCTCCTCTCCGATTCCGAGATCCGGCCGTTCGGTTCGGCGACGTAGCAGGCGACGTAGCAGGCGACGGCGACGGCGACGGCGACGGCGAAGAAAACGACGACGATGCGCGCTCTCTCTCTCTCTCTCTCACTTAACTTACTAGCTTTATCTAGTACATTATTTACAGTCCATATTTACTTATGTTACATCATCCGGCGGGTTTGCTTCGGACAAAGCCCGCTCGAACACACCGCTGTTCGCCTTTGGCTGGGTTCTATTCGCTTTGGTTCGAGCGACCATCCCGTCCGTCCGTCGGGTCTGTGTGTCGACGGCGCACCAGAACGTCCTATCGCACTGGTTTTTCTCTCGTCACCGGCACGCAACGAACAAATCGGCGGATGGACGGACGGATTCGGTTGGCCGTACACGAATTTACGCACTGTCGACACCGGAATATCGCGCGGCCGGATCGCCGGAAACGGACGAGCGCGCGCGGGTCACTGGCGAATCGGAGTAGCGCGAGAACACGGCAGCGAAAAGTTCGATCGACCAGAGCGTCTTGTTCGCGGACGGCGAGCGTTTTTTTTTTTGTTTGTTTTCGACGCCGGATTATGCGTCGACCTACGATGCGTTCGGCTTTGTCGAGGGTGTTGTCGGCGGGCGCGATCTTCGGATCGCGCGAAGCAAGCCTCCCCGTTGGACCGGATTGTCGGCCTCGTGAATCCCCGTTGAACCTCGTCGCGGACACGGACTAGGAGCCCGAGCACGCGAGACAGCATGGTACGGCTGATTCGCAGACACTAGAAAGTGGCTACGAAGTGGCGGAGTAGCTGCCGGTGCGCGCCTGCAGGTAGTGATGATAGAACGGAGGGAGCGTCTCCGGCGGCGAGGAAGTCGGGTTGTTGACCGAGTTTTGAGAAGTTATCGACAGGCCCAACGGGGGAGGCCCGGGCGAACGCTAGTGAGCCGTCAACGAGTGAGCCGTGATGCTCTGAGGACTGAGCATCGGTGGACTGTGGCTGTGACCCATAGGCGAACCGTGGAGGTGATCCTGCGGATGGTAACCCTGGTGAAGACCCGCCTGTCCCTGATGTCCGGGCGGCATACCCTCCATGATACCCTCGCCGAGCGTGTTCGGCGGCGTCATCCTCTTCTCCTTTTGCCGCCGGTTACAGAACCACACCCTGACCACCTCTTTCTCGAGCTGCAGGCTATCCGCCAACGTGGTGATCTCCTGGGCGGAGGGTTTCGGCTGTTTGTGAAAATGTTGCTCGAGGGCGCCCTTGACCGATACCTCGATCGAGGTCCGCTTCTTTCGTTTCCTGCCCTGTGCGGCGATCTTGTCGATGCTCGTCGGCGAGCCGGTCGTCGAGTCCGCCTCCTCGAGCCACTTCTGCAGCAGCGGCTTCAATTTGCACATGTTCTTGAAGCTCAATTGAAGAGCCTCGAACCTGCATATCGTCGTCTGCGAGAAGACGTTGCCGTAGAGAGTACCGAGCGCGAGACCGACGTCCGCCTGGGTGAATCCCAACTTGATGCGCCGTTGCTTGAACTGCTTGGCGAACGCCTCGAGATCGTCGGAGGTCGGCGTGTCCTCTTCGCCGGCGCTGTGATCCCTGTCGTGCGCGTGGCCAGGGTGCAACGAGTGGCCGACCGGCGAGCCGGGATCCCTCAGATTCGGATGCAACCCGGTCTGGTGGTTGTGCAGCTGCGGATGATGTTGATGGGGATGCGGATGCAGCATGCCGTTCATCGCGGCATGATACTGTTGAAGGGTGGTGGGCGAGGCCGCGCCACCGCTCGGATTATAGTGAGCCGACGGGACGACGGGCGCGTGCCAGGAATGCGGCGAACCCATTCCCGGCGATTGGTGAGGACCTCCGCGGTGCGGATGCATCGACTGGTCGTTGGCCGCCGCGGCGGCCGCTGCAGCCGTCGCCGCGGCCGCGGCCGCGAGCGGCTTCACGTCCAGCCCGGCGTTCGCCTGGTGCGGATGATGGTGCGGATGATGGCTGGTATGGTGCATGCCCATCGAAGCCGCCCAATGGTCGCTGCTCGGTTGCAAGCTCACCCAGGGGTTCGCCGACGAGAGGTTGGCCGACGGGTGCGACAACCCGTTCGGCGACGGCGACGACGTCACCTGGTGATGATGATGATGGTGATGATGATGCTGAGGCGTCGTTATGTACTTCATCTCCCCGGCGTCGGCGGCGCTGCGAGGCGAGCCCGAGGAGTAGCCACCCACGGCGATGTTCATCCCGATCGCGGTACCCGAACCACCATCCAGCTCGGACGACACTGCGCTACTAATCGGCATGTACGTGGTAGCGGCCATCTACTTCCCCTCGTACAGAGGTTCGCCCGAACCCTGTTGTCTTTTTCTTTTTCTCGCTCGTTCTCTTTCTCTATCTCGTTTTCTTTCTTTCTTCCTATATTTCTCTATCTTCGTTCTCTCCACCTTCGTCGCGTTATCTCTCCTTCTTCCCTATTCCCTAACAGGGTTTCCCGAGTCTAGTCGGACGTTCCTGGGCCCTTAGGGCTGCCCCGTCAGGGCACCCTGCCTCTCCTCTACGCTCCGTTCCTTCTGTCGCCTCCGTATCTTCGTGCTCTCCTTTCTCCTACGTTTCTCTTCCGATCCGACAAGCGGAAACTGGAAAACAGTTCGTATCGTTTTGCGGCGAACGAACACCGATCACACGTTATACACCACAACAGTCCATCTTTCGCGAGAACGCACCAAATTCCGATCAAGAGACATCGTCGTTCTCGCAAACGACACGTCCATAGTTCGTATCTCGCGATGCCGTCTTCCTTGTCCGTTCCTTTCGGTGCAAACACTCGAAACGATTTTCTTCGCGACAGCTTCCGATTCCTCCTCCGAGGAGGATCTCGTTCGTCGAACTGACACACGAGAACGACACACCTCGGCTACTCGACGGCTGCTGGTACTCCAAGGGAGCGAATCACTCGCGCGTCGAAGAATCACTCATCGTTGTGGCGCGATCGCGATCGCGAGCGAGAAGGGTAACTGTCGCGAGTCGCGATGACACTCACGGTTCGTTGGGTCGGGAGATTCTCCCGACTGGACACCGAGGGATTCGGACACCCGATGACGACGACGACGACGACCACGACGACGACGACGATGACGGTGACAACGATCTCGCGAAACGAGACCGATTCGCGATGCGAGCGCGGAACTGTGAATATGCGCGCGCGCGTGTTTTCCTCGCGGTGTCTCCCGTACGAGTGTGCGTACGCGGGAGCAAGGAGGAAAGACGTCGACGACGACGACGACGACGATGACGACGGCGGCGGCGACGACGACGACGACGACAACAACGAACGACTCGAAAAGATCTCGCTCGGGCTCTCTCATGCGTTATGCATGTCGTAGCTGAGAGCGACTGACTGCCTCGCCTCGCAGCTCGCTCGAGGTTCCCGAGGCTCCCGGAGCGCTCGGTGGAACCGAGTCATGCGCGCCACCGTCCTGCACATCCCCACCGAATCTTCCCGTTCGAGCTCCGATTGGTCCCGCTCGCAAGGTGGCCGTCGACGTACGTCACCGTCGGGCGGAACCTGGACCGACCGCGCCTCCGAGGCAGCCTACGCACCCCAGGCGCCACTGCTCTTGCCCCTGCTCGCTCCTCTCCCTTCTCGCGATTCCTAGACTCACCTGAACCGCGAGCAGCGCACCGCGACTAGCCCGCTCTCGCTCGAGCACCGAACGCCACCGATCCGCCGAAATCGAACCGCCAGAACCGTCTCGTCGTCCGTTCGATCTCGATGCGTCGCCGTTTAATCGTTTCTCGCGCGCCTTTTCCTTCTTTCGTTTGCTCTCGTTTATCGCGTCCGATCGTGCCACGCAACAGGTTCTAATTTTCGAACGCACGACTTTAGCGAACAGCTACTCGCGTAATTCGCGATGCAACAGGTGCACACCGCGCGATCGCGGTCGACGGTGCGCCTTCTTTCGAGACGTTCGGAACCGAGCTTGCGAGGTTACCGAGTACCCGGTCCAAAAAAAAAAGAAAAAAAAATCCGAATCGAAAATTACTCGTATCGCGTGCCGTGTACGCAACAGGTACTCGCGCCTCTCCGGAGAGGCGATTAATTAGCGAGGAAAGCGGACCGTCGGAAGCCCCGAGGGGGTGGCGTATCAATAGGAACGGTCGAATAAAAAAGGCTGTTTCGTCGAGCGCGAAGCAACGGGCGTCCGACGAGCGAGCATACGCGTCGGAGGAAGGGAGAGGGGGCCGTGCTCGTCGAGCGAACGGGCGAGCGAGCGAGCGAGCTTTAGTACATTTAAATGAGAGCCACAGGTAGCAGCATTATGCAGTACGTGCCAGCCACCCCTCGGGAGGGGCGAGTTAGATCATCGTGTGCCGGGGATCCCCCTGTGTCGTACCGTTTCAACTACCCAGCTGGCTTTGCGCCTTCGCACCTGTGGGCACCCTCGAGTTTTCTCGATCGGCCCGACTCTCGTAAACGTTCTGCGAGGGTGGCCGATAAATACCGCGCTACCGGTCCGTGGCTCGCCGTCGTTCGCCCAAAGAAATCGTCTACGATTAATCGCGCACGCGTTCCTGATACTCGCGATACGTACACGTCGTGTCAACGACGTAATATTCGCGTTGTATCGTTGTTCGGGATTCGAACGTTTAAACGGGCAAAAACGCTGTAAGACGTTCGAGTCTACGCTGGTACGTCGAACGTTCCCAACGAAGTTAGAAATCACGAACGCATCGTTTCAGCGATGCCAATTATGCACGATAGACCGTGTCATTTTCTCGCGGTTAGTCATTATACTGCGATCGTTTTAAAGCTAGTTATCTCTTCTTTGGCAAGTTTATCAGACGCGAAGATTCGATTGCTCGGAATTTGATCGAACGCGAGCGCGTTTCGGAATCGTATTTGCTTAGGACTCGACAGGTTGCGAGGTAGGTAGCTGGTTGGTGCGCGACGCGAGCAGCGGAAGGAAACCGGCGCGGCGGAGAAACGGAGACGAGACGAATAGAACGAAACCGAGCAACGGCCCGCTACGTGCCGCGTGAAAACGCTTTGCTACCTGAACGTTTGCTCGCATAATTTAACCGCCTCTTTCCTAACCCTGAACCCTAGGGGACGCGCCTTGACTGCACCTTGTCTCCGTGCACCAGGATCTACGGAGACCGCGAAAAGGTAGTCCGTGTGGTTGTCTTCGCGAAGAAATTGCGCTTCCGGTCGATCCTGCTCGTGTACCCTCCTCGAGAAAAAAAAGCCGTTCGCTGTCTCGCGATCGAAAAGTTTCGCGATCGGAAAGATTTGGAACGTGGCGTAGGTCGTGACGGGCGTGTAAAAATAACAGGATCGTGCGCGTGAATGGAGGACGGTAACCGACATAATTTGCTCGACTTTATGCTTCGAATGAATATTTTAATATTTTAATATTTTAATACGAAATACGCGGAACGATTTTTACGACGGGCCACAGCTTTTTCTGTAGCGGCGTGCACGCGCGTCGTCGAGCTTTCCCTCGACGAAGGACGCTCGGAAGGAAGAAGGACTAAAGAAGGGTGGGAGAGAAAAAGGGGATTGGGTGCGCGACGGAAAAGGGAGAAAAACGCGGGCGAAACGGTGAAAGGAGAAGGAGCGACGTTCGTTTCGTTCGAGTGGGGATGAAACGCGAACGGAGAGGGAACCGAAGGTTCGAAAGGGAGGGATAGAAGAGAAGGCTATCTTTCGAAGGGGAAAGGTAAGCGTTGCCGAGGAAATCGTTCGCGAGGTGGCAGCAGTGCGCGGCCGGTACACCCCTATTGGATCGAAAAATTACTCTGCAACCCCTTCGCGACATTTCCCGAACGTTTCGAGCCCGGTTTGTCGGTAACGGTGCTGCCATCCCGCGAGAACGAGTCGAACCACTCGGGACGAGCAAAGAAATTTCTGCTACGTGGAGGAATGATCGACGGTCGAGCACGAGAGAGGATCGGCGAGAAGAAAACGAGTTTCTGCGACGGCGATAAAAATCGAATATCGCTAATTCGAATTCGGACGAAACGCGAGCCACGTATCTGTTCGAGCTTTCTCGGATTTCGTTAATTTCAACGAAAAGTTTACTCGGACACGATTTATCTCCGAACGAAAAAACGGGACGAACTTTTTCCGCCCCCTGATGCCTTGTATCGAAAAATAAGCGAAAGACACGAGTAAGGTTCGTTCGAGTTACGCGAGAGGGGAAATCGATTGCTCGCGCGTGGAGCGATGCGAGGAGCGCGAAAAAAATATGTCAACGATGGTGGGGAGAAAAAGACAATGGTTTTATTTACCGCGAAGGATTCGTGACTGGAATTCGAAATATCTCCAGCGACAAACTCGTGTTTCGTTCTCTCGGATCGCGGTTTTCGTCGCGGTCGTTTCTTTCCGCTGGAAAAGCTTCGGGCGAGCAAAGTTAACGGACACGACTAGGTTCGCCGGAAACGGTCGGACGGAAACACGATGTTAGTTGACCCTCTCTGGGGTTCTCGATCGTTCGTTGAAGCGTCATAACCGTCTAGGCTAGGAATGGATTAAGCTTGTCCGGGATGGGATTCGATTATAGCCGAGCGGCGGAGGATCGAATCGTCCCGCGTTAACTTCCTCGACCACGATCCTTCACGGGGACCAGCGAAACTCGCACGGGACTCGCGGCCGACGCGAATTTGCGTTTGAAATCGAGCAGCCGGCTTTCGCCGTCCAACGAACACCTTCGAACCTGCCGCTAACTATTCGAACCCGTGCTCCCAAGAACTTTACACCGTGACAAACTTCTCCGACGCGACCTAGCGATGCAATTACCGAGCTACGCCAAGCAAGATTCCCCTTCTCGCATAGCTCGAACGGTGCGCTTCGTTTTCGAGAACCGTTATTTCGTGGCGAACGGAAAAGCAGAATTTTTGTTGCGCGCCGAAAGAGCTGAGGTTTTTCTTTCGGTTTCCGCAGGAGACTCGACGGAAGAGGATAACAGGTTACACCCTCGAATATCCGTGAATCTTGCCACCATTCTGGCACCCGTTACGGAACGGAATCACGAGAAGGGCCGAAAGTTTCGCGAGATAACGATCGAAGAACCGAAGTATGCACCACGCCAATTTGCCGATCGAAATTATTATTAAGAGGTACCCCTGGCGAAGGGCCCGACGAGAGGTCCAGCAGGGAGTCGAACCGCCCTTCCACCGTCGCCGTTCCAACGATCCGAACCGCCAGCTTCTCGTTTTGCACCGTCAAACCGTAATATTCGATGCGCGAAAATCGGGAAGATCGAACAGGCGAACGTGCAACAGCGAAACGAAAGGAAGAAGGAGAGAAGAAACGATTTCAGGGACCAGCTTGGACAGGGAAAAAGGAAGGATGTTCGGTCTCTCGTGGGTAGACCATCTATATCGTTTGTAAAATATATCGTAAAGCTTCGGAGAAAGTCGGCCGAAGAGTTACCGCGAAGAAAGAGGAAGAAAGAAGGAGAAAGAGCGGAGAGAGGAGCGTGCGCGCGAGCGCGAGCGCGAACGCGAGCGAACGATTCAAGGCAAAAGAGAGACCGAGAGACTGGAGGCTAAGCCTGTAATCACGAGATTGCCAGGAGCTACTGCAGCTGATTGTTATCTTGTATCTACACCCACCACTTTATCGCCGGCCATCTTATTATCCTGGACATATTGACGTCACGCACGTACACGAAAGAGGATAGCCACGTACGGTGTTCTCGCGAGGTTGCTCCCTTCTCGGGGATGAAACGTTTCTAGCCTGGAACATCCCTTCTCGAATGCTTATCCTTGTTCGAACAGGAATTTTTCGATCGTTGATCGATCGACTCGATAAAATTACCGCCGCCGATAGAAATTCTTAATTATTTCACGGAATAGTCGAGTCTCGCTCCAGCTAAAGCCGGCGCTACCGTACGCGCGAACGGCTGCGAAACGCTTCGAATTCGTCACGATAGCGTATCGTAGCGCATCGGTAAGAGCTATTAAATCTAGCAGGTAGAAGGTGTCGGTCGTCGATCGCGTTCGTTTTAAATTGCAGCCGAAGATCGGTCGATGTCTTCTCGGTAACCTGAAATAGGGTCGAACGTTCTCGGTAACCTGAAATAAGTACGGCGAACGATCACGATAACTAATCGCGAATACACTGGCGATAAATTAGACGATCGTTAGTCGTTATTACGATAACAGCCGCTTGCTCCATGTTTATTACCCTCGAAGGTCTCTATAGGAAGCTCGCTCGGATGGAAACTCGGACCAGGAGGAGTCTCGAGGGGCAGGGTTACTCGTCGAACATTCTACGTTCCGCGTCGAAGAAACTTCGATCCGACTATTCCTACGATCTCGATCTTGGAACAGCGATTCGTCGGACAAGAATTAATCCCCCTGTTTTGTCGCGACATTATACGAGCAAGCGCGATGGTGCGCGCGGAGAGAGAGGAGGAGACGAGCAAGTTGTGCTCTCGACGTCGACCAGGTATTTACGACGCGACGCGACGCGACGTCCTGATCCTGTGGTTACGAGTCGGCTACAAGTATCGGCAAAGACTGTCGGTAACGCAACGCGTCGATATCGCGCGGACTTCCGTGCTTCGATCGATCGATTGTTTCGCGAATCGCGTTACGCCGATCGAACCTACTCGACTGGATCTTACAAATCGATTAGATTCTAATCTACGACTATCCGTCTAACTCTCGTTACCTCGCGATCGATGCTGGACTTACGCGACATCGTACCGTTCGCTGTTCGTTCTTCCCTCCTATTCGAGCATAAAATTTCCGTCTATTGTCCTCTCGAAGAGGACCGTTAGAAAAGAAATCGCGAAAGAAAGTTAACGAATCCCTGTCCTCGATGCGTACTACGTACGAGTAGTACGCGACGAAGAAAGGACAAGTGTACGGCAACGAAAGACGGGCTAGAAAGGAAGAGTAATCCGGGGAGGAAACGATTACGGCACGGGCAAGGAAGGAAAAGAGGAATTCACGAACTGCAAAATGCAATTATCGGCATTTGACCGCGGGGTATCACGATCCGCCGGGGCTGGTCCTGCCTTTCGAGTGGGTGGTGAAGCTTCTGTACCGGGTGTGTAATCTATCGTCGATGAAACCTGCGATTTCCTGCCCCGACTGCGTACCTTGCCTCGCCGCGAACCTTCGTCGACGCAACTTACGATTAGATCGCCGATATCTAACATATAAACTTAACGATTGTTGATCGTCGCGGCGAAAATAACTTATGAATTTCCTTTAGATTCCTCGATCGACGACGACTGGATCGAAGCCGATGCTGTTAGCGAAAAGCGGAAGATTCGCGGTAATGGCCAACGTTTTGCTCCATTACCTCTCGAACAAGGAATCGCGTCGTTACGAAACGTTTCTAATAACCGATCCGATCGTTCACGACGGACGATCGTGCCACGGGAACCACCAACGACGACAAGTCGACTTTAAATTGCGAGTGCACCGTCCACGTACACCGACTACCACCTAATAGGAACTAATTCGAGACGAATCACCTGGTCGAGAATTATGGCGGCGAAAGAATTTAAGATTAATTATTTAACGCGTCGCGAGCTGCATACCGAGCGGCCAACTGCTTTTCTATACACGGCGTTCGAAATTCTTTCTTGTTCGATGCTCCTACGAAGGACGCGTTTCGCTATACCGTGTCGCTACACCTATGAAATTCTTTCACCGCGCGTTATCGTAAGCCCTTACCCGCTGTAGCACGATGTCTCGAAACACCGCGTTTAACAACTGTTGCAAATCGTTGTTGCACGCTTAAATGTTTTATTTGCTCGCATTCCGTTAGCACGAATTACGTCGAGACCAACTAGAATATGGATCGTCGAAACGAAAGATTCGGAAAAGTTGCCGGCGCGATTTCGAAGAGGATTTCTCGCGTGGCTAAGGGACACCCCATATAGGAAGAGCAACTTAGGTACGAAGCCCGGTAGCCCAGGGCCATAAGGTCGGCCCCCTTGTACACCCTCACCTACACGTATTCGAAGAGAACAGAAAGAAGAAGACGAAAAGAAGAGGCACAAGCTGGGAAGGGGAAAAACAAAATGTACAAGAGGAATTGATGGTGTAAGGACAAAGATAAAGATAGAGCGAAGCATGGCAGCAAGAGCGAAAGGAAAGGCTGAAAGATCGAGCGCATGCGACTCTGAGCTTACACGGTCTATACTTTGGGTCTACGTGGTATCTGTATCTCAATTCTGACGCCACACGAAGGAGAGAAAAAGGGACGGACGAAAAGGGAAAAAGGACGAGGAGAAATCAGTCGGAAGGTGGAAAGAGAGGGACAGAAACCGAACGGGTCCCTGCACGTTGTGTCGGAGCTGACTCCGTAATTTTCTAATTATATACTCCAAAATAATTGGTTATTATCCCCCTCGCGTATACGTGTACGCGTGTGTGCGTATGCTAGCACGCGTGTGATGCTGAGCTGGATCGCGAATTCACCGTATAGCTGCAGCCTAAAGGGAATCACGAGCGCGTCACGGACCTTCCTCTTATTCCTCTTCATCTTCGTATTCGCCTTCTTCTCCATCTTCTTCGGGGTAGAATTTTTCTTTCTCTTCCGTTAACCGTTGTTCTTCGCTACTTGTTCTTTGCCTTTCGTTACGTCGTCCCTTCGTTTTCTAATTCGTTCGTTAAATAGACGAACAAACTGTTCGTCTACGTATACGTATACGTATAGAATGGAAGAGCGATAAAATATACGAGTTCGGAGCGAACGTGGGATATTATTTTCGAGCGGGAGCCGCGCAAATTTCGTGGCTGATATCCGAGAAAGGACAAGAATCGATAACCGCGGCCGATTCGGTAGACGAGATAGGCAAAACGCGATTAATCTGGGAGAAGAACTCGGCGAGAATTCGAAGCCGGTCTAGGAGGAGGCAAGAGCCGTCATCTCGGATGCACGGGACGAAGGGTAGAGCGGTCCTCGACGATAAATTAGCGTCGAATTCATGAGTTTTCGTCGGTAGCAACGGTAGTCCTTTCGAGGACAAAACGATAGTCATCTCCTTTCACGAAGGGTCGAAAAGATTCACGGAGTAAGCGGCATCTTCACCCTAATTTGCCGAGGCCATGGCCTCTCGCTCCAGACCCCGGACCAAGGGTATTAATAAAAATGCTGAGAAATAGCTCGCGCAATATCTGGAATCGGCTTCTTTCCCCCGTCATCGATATTTTCCGCGTCTCTCGGCCTCGGAACGTACCGCTCCGGAATCTTGCGAGATCGCTCGCTTCGACTCGTTTGAATATGCGTCGACGAGACCGTGTCGAATCCGATAGATCCGACGTTTACAAGCCGATCAAACGCGTTGTTTATCTCGGAACCGATGCCACGACGATGTTCCTTCGAGCTTGTACAAATTTGAATTTGTCTCGACTATGATTTGCCCGTGGTCAAGCGAAACGAAGAAAAAGAACGTTCGATCTACGAGCTTGTTGAGCGGTCGACGCGAAACATCGCTGTATCGGTACCGACTACTACCTTTTTTTTTCTCTTGCCACGTACATTTTTCTAGTCGACCGGAGGCGTCGATCCTTCGACGAAACTCGACGAGAGAGTCAAAACTTTCGGATCGAATTCTGTATCGGCGACTGACCGACGATTAATACGCCAAACTCGAGGGATAGATTTATTAATCGGTGAAATTGTTTTTGGACGGTGAACGATATCGTCGAAAGGAGAAAAACATCGAGTTTCGAGCGTGTCGAACGATATCGCGGTTATCCGAGGCAGTAAGAAGTTCAGACGGACAGATCGGCCGCCACGATCTTCATGAAGAATGCAAAAGGTGCCGGGACCTTCGAGGGGAACCTTCGAGCCTTCCCCTACGCTGACCTGTCCAGAAGGTTTTTACCTTTGACGAGACGCACCAACCGGCCAACCGGTAGAAACGACGAAACAGCGGACGGGTCGTTAGTTTCGAACCGATGGCATTAGCGTTCTCGCATTAGTGCGCGTTTGTTTACGTGTATCCGTCCGATCGCTCGATAGATCGAACGTTTCACGGCAGCGGATTCGACCAGTCAGTCGGATAAATGGAAAAATTATGCCTGTCCATGGCCGACCCGTTGAAATTCATGAACAGCTGGGAAGAGATTCCGATCGTTCGAACCGATCGTGTACCGTCTAAGTACAATGTACATTTAACTCGACGACCTGTACAACCTAATTTCTTTCCCTATCCTTCATCCTCAAGGATCTGAACCGAATTTGGAATGTACCTATAAGAACGTTTCGTTACGTTTCGTACAATCTCGCTCGTTGTCTAGTCAATGATCATTTCCATAGAAAGTTTGAAAAATATTCGGACCGAATTCGTATTAAGAACGAGATCGAGAATCGACGGAGAATCGCTCGCGTAGGATCGAAAACGGGAAAGAACTCGAGTTGTATCGATCGATCTGTCTATCCCGGTTTAAGAGAAATAGATTCCCGGTTCGCTTGACCGTGCCGGTTCGTCCCGAAAAATCGCCGCTCTCGTAGCCAGGATATGGATCCCCTTTATGGTAATGCCGTGTTTATGCGTTGACAGTCGCCGGCGCTTCCGAACCGGGGAAAGTATGCAAATCCGGTGTAGTCAAAGATTGAATTTCATTTGGTGCGTCTAGGAAAGGGGACGACCTGGATGTCCGACACACCCGCGTCCACGTCCGCGTTCGCGTCCGCGACGGAGATAACCTTTCGACACTCGAACGACCAACGACACTCGCCGACCTTTTGACGAGAGCCTTCCTGTTTCCATATGCATCGACCCCGTCGACGCCTGCAGACGGTCCTTTTGATTTTCGACCAGCCATCATCGGCCACGGTTCTCTCGCTTTTCAACGCGTACCGTTCAAAGCCGAAATTACGCTTCCGGTAGTTGTCTACGCTTTTCGTCGATTTCGATTTAGTCGATGTTGAATTTTCACCATTTAGAGCACCTTGTGCCCGCGCGAACTTTTCGCTCGTCCATTCCGAATACAATGGAATCTCGTCTCGTATCGCCACCGGATCGCGATCGACTCGTCGTACAATAGTGGACAATATTTCAAATTCGCCTTATTGAAAGAACTTTTTTACTCCTTGATCGACGGTTTAAACGCGTTCTTAGAGAGTCGATGAAAAAATGCTGAACAGGCTACAGTCTCGAAACTGGTTCCTTGTACGCTCGCGCTCGTTTAAGGAACAAAGTGTCGGTCCAGCGCGTTTCCTCGAATCCTGGAAACCGCTAAACGACGAGAATTTTGTCGAAACGCTAACTGGAAGGCGTTCGATCCGTGTAACCGATACTCGGACGCAATGTCCGAGGGAAAGGAGACTCTAAAGAAACAAAAGGAGCGGGGCGAGCAGGGAATATGAAGAAAACGCGCGGATAGAACGAATAAAAATACGAGGGAGAAGGTGGAAGGGAAGAAGAAGATGGCGCAGAGAAAGGAGAGAATAGAATCGGAGGAAACAACGGTGGAAGAAAAAGAGTGGACGAAGAAGAAGGAAAGTATCGTGGGGTCTATGTTCCTGCGGATGATGAAGTGGCCCTCTTGTTATCCCTAAATACCACGCGCGGCTCATGAGCAAACACCGACCGCGGTGAGACTGCCCGCCGGTTAACACCGCCGGTCCCTATGGGGCCCCATAAGACCCGCGCCTTAGGGGGGCCAGAGCCCCCACTGGCTTCTAGCACCCTTGTTCAACCCATTATAAACAAGGCCTGTCTGGACCCCAATGCATTATCCCGATATTCCTGCTTCAGCGCCGGATTCGGGACTCGCGCCGCTCCTATCTTCCTATCCTCTCGCCTAACCATTACTCGATTTCTTTTCTGTCTTTTCCCCGCGGACGCTGATACATATTTCTTCTTGCGTAATCATCGAAATTGTCTTCCTTCGACCACGAATCTCCGACATTCATCCCAGAGAGTAGTTCGCGTTACGGCCGCTGCGCCGAGAAATAAATTGAGAAAAAGGAGAAAACGAAAGCAGCAGTTTCCTAGCGAATTCGTGCAGTCGAATGCAGTCGAATGCAGCCGCGTGCTGTTCGATCAAAAGTCTTTCGATTCTACCATGGCCGATCGTATTATCGAAAGAAAGTTGGAACTCGAAAAAACGAAACGGAATTCGTTCGGTTAAATAAAGTCGCGGATAAACTAGTCACGACGCTAACGAAACGTTGATAATATTTTCTTATCGCGTATCTATACTCTTATAGATATCTAAAAAAAGTACTCTTAGGATCCAGCGCGTCGTTTTCGAGATGTAGCTCGCAATCGATTCGGAGCGAATCGTGGACCTCTCGACACAGGATCGTTGATTAAATACCGTACTAATTAAATAATTTATGACGGACTGCAGCCATGCTCGGTTGATAAACGATAGCCTATTCCTCGTGATGGATTCGGAATGCTGACGAATCCGTAGAAGAGTATCTTCTTGGGCGTCGCGATCGGACGGCCCCATTACCGTTCGACCAAGAAAAAAAAATCATCGACCGTGAAATTAATCCTCCGACAACGGTTCACGTCAAAAACTCTCGTGGCCCGGTCTCCGTCTTCCAGAGCGACTCGAAATGTTTGCTCGTACGATATCGAACGATTAAATGCTCTAATCTGTAGCTCGAACGCGTTAGAACGCTTGGAAACCGTCAACTTTTTTTCGATTAGGTTATTATATTGTCGGAAAACGAAAGCACGCTCGTTCGTCGTTTTCCTCCGAGTCTTATCGAGCAGATGCTTCAAAGACGTCAGCGAGGTTCTATTGTCCCGCCACGACGCGACGCGACGTGACGCGACGCGACGGCAAATTCAACTCGAATAAAATGCTCGAAGCGATACGTAGAGAAAATCGGCCGAATAAAGGAGAATCACGGACAGATGTCTCCCGTTTAACGTCTTTTTAAAATAGAGTACGATCTTGTTTGTCTTCGATGGACAAGGTCTTTATCGAGCGAGGCTTCGAATCCGATACGATCAAACATTTTCTAGTTTGTAAAAATCATCCCGACGCTTCGTAAGATCGATTCGAAGGATCGAACAACGAACGGCTATTTCCGTTTAATACCGAAAATTTGTGGTTTCGAAGTAACAGATGGTATCGCGGTTGCTTCTAAAACGATAAAATAAAATTTAGCTTTCTTTTACGTGCTATTTTCCGACGAAACTTTATCGTCGTATCGTATGTATGCTTGCCTATTCGAATAAGCAACGTCACTTGCCGAACGATAAATTAACAGCTGGGGTGGAAGAACGAAAAGAGACGTCTCCGAATTGAATCGTTTCCGGTTGCCGCGTGTTTCACCCCCGTCATATTACCGAGCCATTACTCGTCCATGGCCGATCCGGTACCATCCAGTCATCCCCTCGCCAAACATCCACCCCAATCGTCGAAAGAAACACCCCGTAAGATCATAAGGGAGGTTGACACTGGTATTTTCCACTTTCTTCCTGTGCATCCGACAATTTTAACAGAGAATATTCGCGTAAAAATCACTTGCCAGTTATACTCTCTAGACGAATTTCAGCTTTTATATGATAATTATGGATGCATTTTGTAATAGGTTTTGCTCGTTGTAACATCGTTATAGTACCGTTATTATATCTTATTCTCTCGAGCTTTTGTAGACGCGATTTTTTAGCAGAAGAAGATAGAAAAATTGGTCGTAATAGCCGAGATATATTAACCATCGAAACGGAACGAATGTACTCGTAAATTATGCTTTCGCATCCCCGCGGTTCCTCTTTCGTTCCGGCGTGATCTCTGGATTTGGTTGCGTCGCGTGTGCGCGCGTTACGTCGCTGGAAGGAAGAGACAAAAAAGGCCGAATAGGGTCTAAACTTCCTGGGGATCCACGTGGCTGTCCCATTGTGCCGAAACGTTCCTAATGATTCGTTTTGATCCGGCCTAGCCCCCCCCTTTCGGGGTTACTGCTTTTATGACGTAGAATTCCGCGACGCATCGTGGCCGATCGTCAACCCCATAATACGATCGCGATTCACCGAACAATCGGTGGAAAAAAAAACCCCTGAACATTCTGCTACATAATTCTGTCGCGAAACAACGAATTTATCATTCGAGAATGAATTTCTTTTTTTTTTCTTAAATCATTAAACATTTTTGGATATCTTTTCATAGTTATAAAGAAAAAGAAAATCACTTACGATATCGAGCCGAAAGAAAATGAAATAAAATGGAACGCGAATGCATAGGAGGGAAAGGAAAGACGCGAACAAAATATTAAAGTAAACGACAGAATCCGAATAAGTATATTTTGGCATTGTCGATCGACGAGATTTCGCAAGAGAACATTTTCGATCTTCGAGGTTCCTTCGAGGTTGAACAAAAACGCGGCACGAAGAGGTTTCGTCGACAATGGTGGACGGAAAGTTATCCTCCACGTTGCATTGTGGGCTCAGGAACCCCCAGCTCGAGGGACAAATTTCACCCCTAAACACGCAAATAAAGGATAAAAGGCAGCAAATTAGCCGAGTGAAAGCGGCATAAATCAAAATATTAGAAAACAGCCGCGTGGATGGCAGAGTCGAGTCGGATGAAGGATTTATGGGGTTGGTCCAGTATATGTTGCGGTTGGCGTAAAACTCGGCCCGTTCCCACCCTCCCTTTCTCGCTCTTTCTTCCTCCCGCTACGTCGCGCATCCTCTTCGACCCGCGAGGATCAGCGACGCTTTTGTTTAAAACATGATCTATCGCTTAAATAGCTAAAATGGACAATTTATGGGCTTGGCCTGTCCATGAAACGCGGCTAACGCACGGACAATCTTTTTCTTTCGAGCTGAACGTCGTCGTCTCGCAGGTGGAACTCCCACGGTTTACAAATTTCACCCCTCGCCACCCCGTTTTCCTATCCAGCGAAACCCGACGCGTTCCTTTTCACGTCGACGGATGTTCCCCTATACCCTGTACTCTATACTCTATCGTTTCGACACACTTTCTAACGCTCCCCTGGCTCGAGAGCCAATTTACGCTCGTCTCTAACACCGCGAAAAAGATTCCTCCGAACGTTTTCGTCGCGTTTCTACGTCGGTTTCGGTTATACAGCGAATCAATTATTTCCGATTATGCATCGAATTTAATATCGCGCGCTAACTAGGATAAGAAGAAATCGCGTACGTAATTCGTGTATAGGAGAAAATTAACTTGCCAGCGCAGCTCGACAGGTAAAGATAACTCGCGCTACGCGATAAGGACATAAAATTAATTTACCTCGATAATGCGATAAATAACGACCTTCGGTTTCCGCATAAAAAATATTAAGCCGATTGAAATTCGAAAATCTTTTCCTACCTATCGTCCTCGACTTTTCTTCGAACGAAGGCACTTTAGATGAACGCGTCGATAGATGAACGAACGAGCCGTCTCGTCGGTGTGGTTGTCGAGGTTGTAAAACAAAACGTCGAACAAATTCGATTCGATCTCGAAACGGGATCCCTGAACAGGGTAACTTCGTGTTCGAATATTTTGCTTCGACTTTAAATTCCATTTGGTCGATCGACCGATGGTTATTTGAAAATGTTTGCGAAAGTTGGGAAATTGGGAAAAGATCGTAAGAAGTAAAAGCAGGGATTAAAAGTTGAAATAAAAAGTAGGATCGTTTAACGTCCTTCGGGTGCATGCGTAAACTCGTGTCCTTACGTAAAAGTGGCAACGGTGATACGGCGGTCGCGATAAGCTGGACACGCATGCCGATACGTACGTAACATGCGAACAAATTCCTGAATAATGGATGTATTTCGGCGTTATCTACGACGCAATACCCATCGACGTAGGATACATAACGCGATAAGGAACGGACAGAATCGGACAGTGACTCGATATCCCTGGAACATCGGATCCGGATAGCGAGAAAAAAGTCTGTCGGAGACTCCGAGAGACGCAGAACAAACGTCGTAGCTGTGCTTTCGTTAATGTATTTATGTATCTGTCGCGATCAACACGATACCTTCTCCCCTTTCCTTCGCGTCTTCGTCTTCGCCTTCGTCATGGTCGACTTTCCGTTGTTCGAAGGAGACTGGCTCTCGTCGTCATCCTCGTCTTTCCTCGTGATCTATTCATGGACGAACGCCGCGTCGAGCCGTTCGGAATCACACGAATATTCGAGAAATCTGCATTGCGTATCGTCGTCGTGTCCACGATTCCTTAATTCCCGGAGATCGATGGATATCTTTGGCCGGTCGTGTTCGTCGTACGTAGCCTCGTGATCGTTCCGAGTGTCCGCTGGCTACCGATAGACGTATACTTTCGTCGCATGTATTTTCGTAAGCGCGAAAATACGCGCGAACGAAACGGAATAACGGAAAGCGTTCGTTCGGACACGTAACCTTCCTTTAGGAAAGGACGAGAGAATCCTCCGCGTTCCTCCACACCCTGGACAAATTACCCGCCACGACTCGACCAGATAAGCATTATCGATCGACGCGAGAGAGGATCTTCTAACTGTTTCGCGTTCGTGACCGCAGATGAGCGCACGAAACGCGCGAGGGTGACTCGGTTTTACCTGATCCTGAGCGAATCCTAGAAGCGGACAGGTTCGCCGGAGACTTTCCGGTACCAGGAACTGCTGCGGAACGACCAGTCAGGATCTCCTCGTTCCTTCGCCACCGACTACGCGACTCTACGACTCTGCCCTCTTCCACGACATTATCTGATCCTTGCTCTCATCGCCGAAAGAACAAAACGCGATGTTGCCTATCTGCTCACGATCGCGAACCTGCTACATGATCTATGCGCTACTCCCGTTATCTGGCGACGATCGAGGATACTTACTCGCCGTTGACCCCGAAAAACTTGGTCCTGTTCCGAACGTCCTTCCAACCAGCAGCATTTTCTGTCCTTTACACCCCGAGAACCGTAGGTAACCTTCACGAATAAATGTTCACCGAGCGATCCGTTGTTCGACAAGTTAACGAGTCTTGTTAATCGATCGAATCTTCTGCGGGCGAACATTCCTACCAGACTCGTCGGAATATCTACGATACTAATTTTTCTACGTTTCCCGATCGAAAAACGGCCAATGATATACGTAAGCGACGAAACAACGCGGAGACCGAATAAATTTGGAAAAGTCGAAAACGGAGAGCGCGTTGATCGATGTATCGAGAGACGAGTTACCGAAAGAAACCACACCGTCATCGCGTGACCGTTCGGACTTTTAAAATCGTTTCACTCGCACCCTGACGAGAGAAAAACGATCGCACAGGTGCAAACGTTTGGCGCAGAGGCGCTTCCTAGGTGTCAAAAGTTGTTTTATTACCGTAAACACTTAGATCGGAGGAATAATTAGGATCGTAACGACGGAAACGTTGCTTTCTGAGATATCGAAGAGAGACAAAGAGCGACGAAGAGCGCGGATGGCAAAAAGGAGATCGTAGAAGGAAATTGAGTCGAACGAGGGCGAACGATCGTGAAATTCCTTGGAGCCACCTGTCCGAGGAGAATACCTCGTTGAACCACGGAATCCACTAGTCCTCAAAGTATTTCTATTCTCTTTGCCAAGTATTTTCATTCTGGCTCCCTTTACCTGGAAGTCTGACGATCGGACGGAGAATTAGTTTTTTTTCCCCTTCTTTTCTTCCTCGTCGTACAGCATCTTTTTTGCTCGAGAATTAACCGTGACCAGTAGACGAACATTAGCCACATTCGAACTGTTCGCGCCGGCGACGTCAACATTTTCTAAACGGAAAGAAAATCGATTCGTTCGTTTCAACTCGGTATTTCCGATCGATTCAACGTTATTTATGCCCTCGTTATCCGACCGATACAAGCAACCACGTTGAAATGCAAAGACGCGACGTAGGAGAGAAGCGATAGTTGACGAACGAGACAATCGTTGGAGACTTTCGAATATTTGACAGGGCGATCTTTCGTTTCGGTGAAGAGGAAGGATCCCTTGTTTGTTTAACGCGTAGGTCGATTGTTCGGCCGACCAAACAGAGGCTAAACAAGGAAGTGTAACTGGTGGCTGGTAAAAGGAGTCGATCGCCAACGGAAAGAGGCTCGTTTACACCCAGTCACCGGCAGCTTTTCGCCTTTTGTCTCCCCCTTTTACGATCTTTCTCTTTCTCCCTTTTCACGTTCCTCGGTTTCGCCGAAACAGACCGCGTACGATGCACGGAGTACGGCGTGTACACGCGTACACAGGGTCGAAACGTTGCATTCTTCGGAGATAGGAGGTCGGTGTCGTATCCCGCGACCGCAACTCGAATTTGGAACAAGGCCGATCTAATGCAGCGGACAATGTTAACTGATGAGCGAACCTGGACCCGTTGCAAGAACAATGCAGTACGAGGAAAACAGAGGAGAAAAAACAATGGGTTCCCATTAGCATCTACCTGAGTCTCTCGGGTCTCTCCTGGCTCTGGCCCCCTTTTTCTCTTTTCTCTCCACTCCCTCGAATACTGCAGCCCTTGTTTCTTTCTTCGGTCTGCAACTCTATTCACGTAAAATCGCTCCTCCCGATCGTTTCACGGCCTTTAACGATTTCAACAAATTCTAATTTTCGACTATCGTTACCGTTATCCAATCGAATTACCGTTCTGTCCATGCTGTTTCCGAACAGGAGTCGCGCGATCAACGCGATCAATAGGAATTCAAAATTCTTAGAAAATAACGCGATATAAGGGAAATTTGTACTCGAGGAAGTTCCGTTGCTCGTCGAACAATACCCGATAACTTTCGAGTGCGATAACAGCGACATTTCCCTGCGTCTCTCTGTTCCTTAGGGAAACCTACCGCTCTCGACGGTACGTAACTACGTAACTCGCTAATGGAATTGAACTTTCGTGAATCGTAAACTTTGATTTTGCGATCGAGTTTCGAAAGTTTCGAACTTTCGGCGTAAAAATAGCATATTAATACAATAAAGGATATCGTTACACGGCTAAACAGAAAATTACGATCCAAAGTAGTTTGCGCGTTCGATCCGTTCCATAACGATCAAGTTCCATAACGTCCGCGGTTATTGGAAAATTTGCAAAAACGGTTAGCTTCCGGTCAGCTTTCCGATGCAAACCTATCAATGGACGTTTACGAAGTAGAGTTATCGAGTCGAGGTTCGCGTTTGGAGGAGGTTCGAGGTGCAGGACGGTCCCGATTTGCGGTCAAGATTGATGCGTTATGGCTAGTAGGTTCAGATGAAACTGCCAAAGAAGACGAAGCGGTGTTGGCGGTTGGAGGGGGGCCTCGCCAGTCGACCGCGAAGGGTGTCTTTTTAACGGAGCGACGCGGACGTACCCCTGGCAAATGGACAGGAGGAGGTGCCGATATCTCGAGGTGTAATTTATCACCGTGCTAGGAACGAGCAGAACCGGGCAGGATAGTTGTCGAGGACGGGCTCTGCTTCAACGTTTAGAACGAACTAAACAGCGAAATAAAGAGAGGAAAGACGCGAGCCGAGAGAAGAATCGAGCTAGTTGCGAGGGCTCAGCCCTCGTTACCACGCCCACCGACTTCCTAGTCATCATCTGGTTCACCGTGGATTCCGGAACGGACATTCCATGCCCTGCTAATCGGTCTTCCTTTCGACGGATCCTTCTGCGAGTTATCGTTTCACTTTTGTCGTTAAGGGGGTACGTCTACCCACCGTGATCAAACGCGCGTCTTCTCTTTACTTTTCGCCCGAAAAATTTATTCGCTGTTTTCCGATAACGGTTTCTTCGACTTAACGATCGACAAGGTATCGCTAGCCACTCTCTGTACTTCGTTCCCTTGCATCTAGGCTTTCCCCGAATCTTCCATGGACTCTTTCTCTTTTTGCTCGAGAAATTTTCTGCGAGAAGAATAGGGCGTCGAATTAACCGCCGTGACACGAAGATTAGTCCACGTTCGCAGTTTCGTAGGAAAAGGTGAAAAAATGGAAGGGATTATCGAGTCCTATCGAGATCTATCGAAAGCAAAGATATCGGGTGGGCTAAGCAAACTGAAGAATACCATTCGGGCGGGGGCTGGATGTAAATAATTAAAGAGGTCCGGCGAAAACAAATATATTGTTTCGCGCAGTGTGATAGATGATGTTGCTTATTCAGCGTCCTGGATGAAGAGAAACGAATGGTAGGGAAGAAGAGCAAGGAGAAGGATCGCGAGGAGCATGAGGAATAGGAGAGGAACGAAAAAGTTTGGATCTCGGTAGGCTTTTAGGAGGTTAGGAGGACCGAGGAGAGGGTTCAAGGGCGTGCTGGACGTTTCGAGGGAAGGATGGCGAGGCAATTAGGAGACTCAGCAGGGTGCCAAAATCTTTGCCCTCTTCCTCGTCCCTCCTTCCTCGTTCAACCACCTCCTACGCCCTGCGTTCTCTACTCTTGCTCCTTTCTCCTTCTTTTCCTAACACTCGCCTCCTCCTTTTCCAGCTGTTTTCTATTTTTTTAATTCAATTCTTCCTTCTTTCGGTCGAATCAGGAAGAATAAGCATTCCTGACCCGCCACCTTTCGATCGACCCAACCCGTAACGCCCTTTTGCGCCCACACCCCTTATTAGTTAATGCCAACGTTATTCTCCTAGACGAGACGAACGCTAATATCCTTTTCCGAATTACCTGTCGCGTCTGATCGCGATAAACTACCGATATTAGATGTAGTTAAGGTTCTCGAGATTCAGTCGATGTTTTTAACGCGTTGCCGAGTTTTTAATATCGTCCGTCCGCTACAGTTCATTTAGTTCATCCAATTTGTTTATTCGAATAAACAAACTTACAACACTGGCGCTTGTTAGAATAGTTTTAGGAAGACAATTTCGTTTCCTTTTCAGACAGCTCGAATAGTGTATATCATTTCCGAATGGCGATTATTTAACATGGGACACTATGCTTTCTATTTTAAAAAGACCGCTACCAGACAAAACTATCAGTACCATCTAACGACAAACGTTGAATTATTGGGTTCATAATTATTCTGCAGAAAGAATCACAGCACGATAAACGCGAATGGCTGAGAAACTTCGAAATACCGTCATGCTCCGATATCCACCGAATATTCCAAATAAGCTCTTTTTTTTGCAAAAGAAGATATCTGCGAAAATGATTTTTGCCGACTCGAAGGAAAATTGTTTGCTATTCTCGTGTCATTCCCTATATCATCGGCAAGATACAGTGTAGCGTGCGAATTGTTCTGAACACAAAATTTGCATCTTCAGAATCGCAGAATATATTGCAAACGGTATAAAATCGACATTAATAAATATATTATAAGTATATAGCATATTAATAAACAAAATCAATATTAATTGACTTTTTACGAAAATGGAACAAGTGGCGTCATCTCTCCGGCGAATAGGGTGAACTACACGCTTTTGAAACTGCAGTTTCGTTAGTCCTAACCTTTTGCCGTTAAATGACGGCACATGAAACTGGGTTATAGAGAGTATTTCTCTATATTTAAAATAGATAATTAATTAAAACTTTTGAAAATAATTGATTTATTGAGACTGACTTCGAAATATATGTTTCTGAATTTTGATTTGATTATAGAATGAATGACGAACGTTTTTCTTTTTAAAATACAAGTGAATATAAATTAAATTGAATAACAAATATAAAAATCTTCCTTAACGACGGCTTGAAAGGAAAACTCTTCTTTATCGACGATGACCACCACAGGGTATGCGGTGATCATCGGAGTCGTCGGTTAAGAAGAGTTCTGTTATCAAAGCCGTCGGAAAAGAAGGAGCTCGTTTGCAAGATTTGGACCGGTACGTTTCCGAAAATATATAGAAAACGATACCGATTGTTAGTAAATATGTTACTTGCACAATATGTATACCAGTATCGGTTGGTATAGTAGGCTGCACTATGTCAATCCATTCTATTAGTTTCATATTTTACCACTAATTGGTTGTAAGAGTACAGTATGCTAAATGCGCGTTATTACAAAATTAAATGCAACACGATAAAAAATAATGCTTGTCAACCTCTTCGATAATACGACGATTTCCATCGACATTGTATAATACTGATTGAAATTATTAAATTTCGGAGAATGAGTTTTATATATTTTCTGTGTAAATGTCACCTTTAAAGTATAAAACATAGAATTTTCTAACCATAATACTAGAGTGAAATATTTTCTAGCGATTTATTCTATACCACGTCAGCGGTTTTACTCACGCATATCGAATAATTGATTAGACCCTCGTATTGCATAATTTAATGCAGAGGGAAAAAAAAGCTTAACTCTGTTAATTCCGATATTTCCGAATAAGCATTCTTATCGAGCATCGGTGTCGGAAAAAAAATCATTGTAAATTTTGCTCCTGAATGATTAATAGACATCGTCGAAAAGTTATATCGATACAGCAAATTCCTTTTTGTTTACGTTACCCTGACGACACCGGTGCAAGTCGATTATCCTCGAAACCGCTCTAATTTTCCGAGTTAGTCTAACCGGCGCTAACGAACGCAAAGAAACGAGACGTTGAACGCGAATCGCGATTATCTTCCGTATTCGAAGAAAATTTTTCAATAAAACTCTCGATAAAAGATATGGCTACCAGAATGGATATTTGCCGAATGTGCAACCGTGCGCCCCATTCCCACAAAATTCCATTGGAGGAGTCAGGGAGAAAAGAAACGTACACTTTCGTCAAAAGTCCAAGAGCAATTTTGCATATTCATAAAAAATACAGGAACCCGCCCACGTAAGTTCATTAAAAATTCCTACTTTTTTCGTAGTATAGTTAAGAAAATCAGTAGCGAAATCTTTAAGAAGTGTAGGGTAAACGAAGCGAACAATCAAACAACGGTCTGTTTCTTGCAAGAAAAAGTTTTTATCGCTTCCCGAGATTGTTCATAAGATGAAAAGTGCTACAACATCGCGAACGATAGCGTATTATTCCGTGAAACGAACGATCGTTTTAACTACCGGTTAAGAAGCGAAAAGTTAAGTCGATCAACTACCACGCTTTACTGATCTCGATTATAAATTTCGCGCAAGTAATCGATAAATATTATATACCTTAATAGCGGTACAATATTTGGATCTACTATGGACGTACATTCGTATATGTACACCTCGTTATATTGTCGCAGACGTAACAAGAAATAGGCGGTACATTCTTAAAGTTGGCAATGTATCGAGTTGACCTATCGATTATATGAAATTTTCTTCTCAAATATAATACCGGTGGCCTTGAATTTACATACGCGCTAACGCGTGTAACGATAGAACGTGCGACCATTGGCGGTATAGTGCGTAGCCATACAACGCGTTACGATAGTTTCATAGACACGATTCTTGATACACGCTCTACGTTCATACAATTTTTACTGCCTTCCGTGTATCAAGAATCCTTATACAGAGTTACGTTACTGTACAATAATAGCCTTAATGCTCGGTCTTTTAGTATGTTCAACGATTTTTATAGTACGCGAATGAAACTCTGGTCAATGTCATAGCTGCTGTACACCGTACAATAAGTGATCGTCGAAAGCATATGCCACAACCAATGCATACGCCATCAACCAGTTGAGTGAACTCTGAACGAAGGATTCTTAACACGGTACTAACAGAGGCTTTCCCTAGTTTCCCTTCTGATAAATAAGCATCGATGTTGAAGGGTATAGAACGCAACACGCGAGCAATTTCGCAAGAATGTTTCACGCCAACGGTATAAAAATCTATATTTCGTTCTCCTGAAGGACATTCGCGGTGCAATTCGAAACGAAGAATAAAGCGTTAAAATATATGTATGTACAATTACACCGATCGTCGAAATAGCGCGAAAGGTTATCGATCGTACACGACGATCAAACAGGAAGCAATGGACAATATTTGAGGACGCGATTAAAGAAAATTAGTAAGCATTGGTTCGTGGCGAGAAGCGAAGATAGCGAGGTAGCGAAGAAGAGGGTAGAAAAGGCGTGCGCGAGAAACGATCGGTGAAACGTTTCACCTTGAAGACGTTCGACGGAGGGGGTCAACCGCGTGCTCTGGCACAACTTCCCCTGTCGCTATAGAACGATACGCGAACGGACATACGTGGTCATAGCTACCACCGATTTCGAGCCCTTTTGCATCACTTAGGCATGCGCAAAGTTCACGTTGGTCAACGTTATTGAGTGGCCGCTGGGTAAAAATATACGCGTGGCCCGTGTCTACGGTCTATGTCGGTCGATTCTAAGGACATTGTCCAGTCTGTGAACTCGCGAGCGGCGTTGCGAGCCGGTTAGTAATGCCGTGGAGATCGCGCGAGCCTCGTCGTCGCGCCGCGCCGCGTTTCTTCGCGATCTTTTTATTTACCGTTCAAATAAAGTATTCTCATCTTTCAACGTTCGTTAATCCGATCGGTGACAATTTGATAAAACGTGTACGCGTTATAAGCGGCACTGGATATTTCCATCGTACGAATGGCTGCATTCGCTTGTTCTTGTGCTTGAATCCTGAAGCTCTTTCTTTTTATTGAAAATGACTTGATTTTACAAGAACTGTTTTCAAAAAGTTTTGCCAAAACGAAAGTTTGCTACCGAATCGGTAGCGCGCTCGTCTGATCTTTAATGGACCAATTCTACTTCGAGAGGTTCGATCCTTTCGGCACCGTAATCTCCTCTATCACTGACACTTTTCAACATTTTCAACGAGCGTAACATTTCCTTATACTTATACATTCCGATAACTTCCAAGATAAACGTTTACAATGTTAAATCATGATTCACCCGACTATAGTCGAGATAATTATAGATCGTGACTCGACAATTGTACTATCTAATGTTTCAATTTGAAACATCGAGTCGAAGAGCTTAACGTGTAATTCGACATTTTTTACAAATACTAGAGACATCGAAATAAAACGATCGTGAAACTAATGGCTGACGTAATAAAATTTCTTTAAAATAAAAGCGAAACTTTCAATGGATTTAGCGTAACGACGAAAGCGTTGAACCGAACGAAAGTTGGCGAGCGAAAAATGCAAGCGAATAAAATTTTCTTGGAGATTCATTGAAGGGAAAGCAGCATGCCTGCCGGAATCGGTAGCTGCGCGATGGCGCCAACGAGCAACGGAGATCCTTTCGAACTCGAACAAAAGGATCATCCGGCGTTTACGATTCTCCAGAAAGACGGTCTGGATACGAGTCTGCCACTACTGCACGTGAACGGCGACGAGTCGATTCGGTCGGAAGTCCACGGATTCGAGAACGTCAAGAACAATCTGTTCGATCGAAGACGCATCAGCAGATCGAACGATCATCTTCTTCAAGCTGCTCTCCAAAGCAATCAGGCGAATCCGTTGAAGAAGAAAGCTAGAAGCAGAAGTCAGGACAGTTCGCGTTCGTTGGAAAAGGTTCCGGTGATTAAACCGAGCATTACCTTGTCCACCGAAAATTTCAACGAGGTTCTAAACGCGAAATTGAAGAAACTGCAAGAACAGGAGAAGCAAGAGCAACGAAAGAACGCGAAGAGGAACGAGAACGTTGGCAGGAAACCGTTCATCAGTACCGTGAAAACGGGGGAATTTCTGATGCCACCACCGGAAGTAGCGGCTCTACTTGGCATCGCACCACCCACTAACGGTACCAACGAAATCGACGTTTGCCCTTTGCGGTCGAGATTCAAAACCCTCGTGTCGCTGGCCAGAAAGCCGGAAGTACGTCACAACAGCCACAATGCCAGGTGTCCGGCCGCGCTCAAGGCCACAGTCGACTACACCCTTGGAATGATGAACGCGACCACCATCGCTGCATCGACCTTGGACGACAGGCTGAAAACGATCAAGAGAAACGACGCGACGTAAGTTACGGAGTTCCGTAACTTGCTCGAAACGTTGCTCCGATTTCCGAATAAATTATTTTTTTCGAAATCGACGGGATGTTATTCCGCGTACTCGTTACGAATTACGACGCGAAACGATCGGTTTTCCTCCGATAATAGCTTTTACTAGCGAACTCGTTCGCGGAAAGCTCGAAAAATAATGTTTTAGATTTCGGACGAACGAAGAGAGGGTTAATCGTTTTGTTGCGTGCGCGAAACGGTAGCTGGCAATTATCGGATGAGATTGCGTACGGCCAGATTGTAACTTTACTGGTACGACCGAGAAACAACTTTTCGACGCGTGCCTAAAAATTTTCTCACGATAATCGTTTCTCGTTCGTTTGAAATTTTCATTGTTTTTGCAGCGATCAACCGGTTCCTTTTGGGAATATCATGTTTGATCGTCGGGTCGTTCGCGGAAGTACCTACGCCACTGCCCCTATCCTCGTAAGTAACAGAATAGTATAAGATATACCGATAACTGCATTTTAACTGCATCGAGAAAATAGTGGAAGGAAGTGGACTTCCCTCGATTCAGACTCTTCTATGAACGCGGTTCAATTAGTTGTTTTTCGTAGATCGATGGAGAACAATCGACAGCAGCCAGACAAGCGGAAGCTAGGAGAAGAAACTTGACGAGGAAACGAGCACAAGCTCAAGCCACGAAAGCACTCGTCCTTAGAAAAGGTTCGCCACCTCCGGTTGCTGGTCGCAAACACGAACCGGTGCAAACGGATCTCTTTCTCGAGGAGGTGACGTATTTTGCTTTCGATAAATACGTACGATCGAATGATTAATAAGAGGAAAAATGCTACTCGATCAGCTGTCCGAGAAACCGGACGAATCCGAAGTCGCGACACAAACCGATTACTTCTTGGATAGACCTCCAACCCCGCAACCCTGTCCGCAGAAGGTTGGCGAAGATGTTAGCACGCAAATTGAACCCGGCGATGTGAGTTCGAAAAAATAAAACGTGTCGACGCTTTGTTTGAAAATATACGAGAAAGTTTTTTTTAGCTGTTCGACTTCGACTACGAAGTGCAACCGATCCTCGAGGTACTCGTTGGAAAGACGATGGAACAGGCATTGATCGAGGTACTGGAAGAAGAAGAAGTTGCTGCTCTGAAGGAACAACAAAGGAAATTCTTAGAGCTTCGAGCCGCGGAAAAAGCGGAAGCTCGAAGATTGGAAGAACAAGAAAGAAGAGTAAGAGAAGAAAAGGTACGCTATATTCTACAACTAACTCGTAAATATTCGTCTAAGCGTACCACTGTTTTATAATTGATTAACCGATCTACAGGATCAACGATTAAGGCAACACGAAAAAGCGATGGTAGCTGAAAAGGAAACGGAAGAACGTATCGCGGCAGCGACTCTTTTAACAGGATACATTGCAGAACTTTTGCCAGCGGTTCTAGAAGGATTGAAAATGTCTGGATTCCTATTGGACGAGATCAAGGCTGGTTCGTGAACTCGCAAGAACACTGCTACTTTTTGTGAATTAGTTAGTCAGAAAGGTTTATCGATTATTCTTTGTTTTATATCATTTAATTGGACCTTTTCAACTATCCTTTACGCAACCATCTTTTTACTCGGCATCGTGCTTGTAAGGAAACGATGGTTGTCATTTCGTTGTTCGTACAGTTTTCGAATTAAGCGATGTAAACGAAATCAAGTATAGATAATAAATAAATAATTAGAAATGTTCTATTTTTAGATAAATTCGAAATAGTTAAAAAGTGCCATTTAAGTGACTGCTTTTTTCATTGCGATTCGTTTTACGATGCGAGTTAGAAAATCGCTAGAAATTCGTAAGAAACTTGAAATATGTTTTTCTTGCGTAGATGTCGAGGAAGGTTTTGTTCCCTGGTTGATGAAAGAGGTGAAAAAAGAGATGGGCAACATGATCGAGAGTAGAGAACTTCTCATGGGTAAGCAGCGATCTGTACTGCGTGTAATAATAAATAAACACAGAAAATACAGCGGATTCCACAAGCTAATTTTCTGCGTAACGTTTTAGAAATCGTGAGGGAGATTCTGGAAAGTCGTGCAGAAACTTATAGAAAGCTTGGCGAAGAATACGATGCGTCGAGGATAAGGAAACCGTCGATAGAACATATAGAAGATGGAGGTATCGACTCAAACTTCGTGAATTATCAACCACCCGCTATCGAAAATACGAACGTCGTTGAAAGAGTCGATTAGACGAAACACTCTGGTACGTGAATTTATAAGAATCAACTTTCTTTCGATTACTTTTTCGAACTCGCGTTAAAAATTCGAAATGTTCGTCAAAGAATTTCCAACGATATAAGCGAATGCAAAAGTCCTCCGATCTAACAACGAGTTAATTCGTCCTTCTCGATTAACAGGTTAAATCGTCATTATTTCCTTTCTTTTTTTTTTTGGTAGCGACATTGTACCGTTCGTTTACCAAGGTTTTAACGCTCGTTGATCTTCGAACGCGCAAACGAGCGTATCATAGTTAGCTTTCGGATTTTGGGACACCTTCACCAGTGTCGGAGGAACAATCCCCGGTTCTACTAGCTCCTACATTAAGCAGTGTACACAGCTGCGAAACAAATCCATCTCCTAGAGTCGCGCCCCTGTGACAGGTCACCGCGTTTGCGATCCCTATGACAAACACCAACTACCACCATCACCGTACCGTGTCTCCTACAAAAATCCATTAGAAATTAATTATCGATTTTATTTGACTCCGATCAAAAAATAAATTGTCTCGTTCGCGCGACCACGTTGAACCGCTCGGTAATGCAAGAATTAATCAACGATTGTTCTTCGTATATTTGCAGATCCGTTTGAAATCGAGGAAAAGAACAAGGCAAATGAAAAGGAACGATCGAAGCCAAGAAAGGAATTCTCTAACGAACGATAGTATTCCATGCAAACCTTCAAAGTAATTCGAAATAAATGAAATTGTTTAATATTCTTGTCCGATATTTTCTTCCCTCCCCTTACATTTTATGTATATTTTCTTTCGTTAAAAATTATACGATCCGAAGAAAGACTAACGTTTCGAACCAAGTTAGACGGAATTAATATATTTGTGCTCGATGGTGGTGGCTAACTTGTCTTAGTTGGTTTATCTTTTGGAGGTACAATACAGGCAACAACAGCTGAAGCGACACTAGAGAGATCGAAAATACAAATCGGTCGCTAAAATTGTCGAACGTTGTTTCACTTTCCCCACCAGCGTCTGTTATTTCGGTTTAAAAGAATCCACGGTTCAGGAAAAACGAACACGCGACTCGTAGTCGTAACGAGTATCCTATCAAAATTTCCAACGAAGAAGAATCGAAGAAGAATAAGTGTGGATACTTGAACTGAAATGTTGGCAATTTGTAAAATTTTTCGAAATTTTCTCGGATAATTTGTTGAAAGGTAAAATGGTAAAGCAATTAAAGTATAATAAAGATTTTTCGCGATGCAGGTGAAGATAAACAGATATAGAAGCTTCTGAATCATAGATTTCCGTAAAGAAGTTTCGGCGACGAAAGGCCTGTAAAGCAGTAAAATCTGGCGTCGCCAATACTCGCCTACCTTGCTATTTATTAGGTCGGTTCGGACTTGTATATACCTGTCCTACCCACAATATTTAAAAATGCAACTCCAAATTGCCTAGAAAACTTTCACGAACGGACGAGCATTTAACCGGTTAATGGACTATACCAGCTTGAGGTCAAGTTATATTTCGGTGTAGAAATTCAAATGAAAATTGTTAGAAAATTATGAAGTTATCGATAGTTTGATAGCGCTGGAAAAAGAAAATTCGAATAAAGTACGAAGAATAAAGATAACGCAAAAATAGGATAACATAGAAGAATAAAAGATTCGATAACGTTCATCGTGAAAAATAGATAAACTTCGTCGGTACACCGCGAAAGTAAAAAACCTGTCCAGCCCAATCAGGATTAGATCGATCATAATAGGATAAGGTTTCACGGTGAATCGAGATCGGTACAGTTTTAAAAAGCCACCCACCCTCTTAAACGCACCCCTTTCAATGGTGGACGACAAGGTGAAGGGGGAAGGGGAGCCATATTGTATTGGATTAAATTAAGCGGGAGGTTCATCCCGATACCGTACGTATTATATGCACGAAACTTGTGTGCCAAGTGAGTCGTGTTTTTTGGGGAGATTCGAGAAGGGGTACGGAGGTGGGTCTTGATCGGTCGCAAAGAGGGTGTCTGCGTTATTTTATCATGTGATCCGTGTCACCTGCATCTCTGCGTGATTTTCTTTGTCAATATGGACAAATTGATAGTAAGATTGCAAAATGGCCTTTCTCTTCTGCTCTCAATACATATATGCAAACGTAAAAACGATAAATCGACAAGTAACAAGTTTCGGTAACGAGTTATTTGATCGTAAATTATCTCCTTAATTGCAAGTTCTTAAAGTAAAGTCAATAGGAAGGAGCAAATAACCCAAGGTTAATTAAAATCGTACCTATCGTACCGTAACAATAAATAAATGATGAAAAGTTTATTCGATGTCTGGTTCGCGTTGGCAACCAAGTAATAATATCTTGCCTATTAACTGAGCGTTTGTTCACGGTAACTCGTAGAATTGACTGCTAAAATCAAGTAAACAGTAGCTAATGGTTAAATAGGAATTGGAGTACGGGATGCACCGTCCTCTGCTACGGCGTTATGGCGTATTCAAGTGGCACGTGTCGCGTTACACGGTACTCGGTTTCGAGAGACACGAGCAATATGTCGACGGCACGTGATCGCAACGATTAAATTTTTCACCGTAGAAAGATTAATCTCTCTTAAGATATCGGTCATCGAATTCAAGAGATACGTGCGCCCGAAGAGACTAAACAACAGGTTAAACTTGTTGCAAAAATTTCCGGCGTAAAGTATAATTAAATAGCAATCGCGTATATTCGCAAGTGTCTTTGATAAATATTAATAATGCATAAGCCAGTGTCTCGTTGGAAGAGCCATTAGGGGTAAACTTTTGACACTTGCAGAACCGAGACGAATCACCTTTATGGTCAACTCCCCGCAAAGGCGACCATAATTCAGACTCTACCCCGCAGCATCCAGGGTGGTTACGTGTTATGTAGAATCTCGTAAAAGGGCACCAAACAATAAGATTTGTTACGTCGGTGAATATCGAAGGGGTCTAGGTCTGCTTAAATTCGAAAACCGGAAGGCTCGTACTTCACTGTCGAACATTTAAACGTATGCATAAACACTTGTCCTCTAACGATTAAAAGATCGACCGCTTTTATAACGGAATTGTTGCTTCGCCGACGCTTTCGTTGCCGTTGGTTCGTGTACCGATCGTAAGCGGTGAAATTTCTAACGCGTCTCGAGAGGCATTTCTCAAAAGAATAATTGGTTAGGTGTACGAGTGTACAGGGCACGAGCGAACAAGCGAAAAAGAGGGTGTTTCTTCGAGACTTATTTTGAGCAACGCAGAAGGGACGAGCGATAATACGTAGATGATAATCGCGATATTAATATCGCATTGGGAAGCGCGCACATGCGTGCAAGGGCCCATTGGTCACGGCGGAACACTTGCTCGCTAGCTGGCCCGCGCCGCGGTTCTTTCAATGCACCCCGGTTTTAGAAAGAGACAAGCAGGGGGTGCAACCCCAACCCGGGATGCGGGCAAAAACCAAAATTTATCCGAGAGTTGTGGCCAGATAAGCATTTCCTCTCGCGTCGAATCAAATGTTTATTATCAGAATAGCCTATGACTAAAGTTACAAAAAATATTTTAAATCCGAGTTATATATTCCCGAAAACGAAACTATAGGTACAGTTATAGTTAACATTTAAAGGACTCCTTAGCGGATAAGATCGCTAAAAAGTATTCTAAAGTAATATGAATATTTTCGTGGTACATAAATAAGGAAAAAAGTAGTTGTTTACCAGCGACGAATCGCGCGACGGGGCTACCGAACACTTGCCGCAAGTTGGTTGGATAGGTAGGACAGAGAGCAAGAAACTCGATGCTCGAGTTTCGAGGGACCAGAAGAGGGATTGGTGCAGGGGATGGTTGCAGCTTGTGAACACTCGTGTCATTCCCTGGTCCGGCACCATTCAACCCCAGATGAATCACATCACCCGTAGAGGATCCACCAAGAAGAACCATACCCTTTCTCTGTTTCTCTTTTACGATCGCAAATATCTCTATAACTAATCTCCAGAACTTTCTCCATATTTCGGACTATATTTCATAGAAATGTTAATTTAGAAGATTTCAATAAAA
The DNA here is from genome assembly GCA_963576845.1 of Megachile leachella. NCBI lineage: Eukaryota > Metazoa > Arthropoda > Insecta > Hymenoptera > Megachilidae > Megachile > Megachile leachella. Next base: position 366,809 of record OY756250.1, read on the forward strand.
TACCTGGACTAAGTGCGTCGTAGGAACGCCGTTAAACTTTATCTCGGTCGATCGCGCACGATCTCCGCTAATACCAAACTAAATCCTCGGAATAACGTTAAAAGTCTTTAAACCAGAATTAGATAAAGATCAGTGTATTAAGCAGCTCGAGTATCGTTATAGAAGGAATAGTCGGTTGGTACTAGCAATTAGCGCAGGATACCTGTAACTGCGTAACTGTGATATCTACGGACCAAAGTATTAGGCGAGTCATTAAGGTAGGAAAGACAATTTTCCAGTCTCTTTCACTAGTTTCAGGTATATATTACCGTCGCGTTGCATCGCGTCGCGTCGCGTCACGTCGGACGAAAATAGGAACAATACCAGAAAATTGTTGGCGTGAGTTCGATCACGTACTCGTAATGGGCACGCTTAAACAATTATTATTCCGTAGTATAGCTTGAAACGGTTAGGTCGTAATCGAGAAGTTTTTAAACCCGAAAATTATCGAATTTACTTTTATAAAGAAATATTGATATCCCGCGACAGGTTAACTATATGCTAATTTCCGTTGAAAGAAACAACTAAAAGACATAAGGATCTACTCGTATCGTGCGCCGAAATGAACCGAAATCGGAACTTTTGATAGATCGAGGGAGAATCGAGATCGACGAACGATTAGACAAATCCAAGCACGATATCGCTCGATCGCGATCTACGCACGCTTGCGAGAAGAATGAGCCACTTAATTTCCTAATCAACCGTTGATTCAGATGCACCTTTCGTCAGGATCCCTCGTCCTCGACGGGATACGCATTGGTTTGCAGCTGAGCCAAACAATGTCCTTTCACATGAGGCTTTTATAGCCCTATCAAACACGCTTCCAGCCACCGTAGCCACTCCTGGTGACGCTCCACGACCTAACATCGTTAAAACTTTCAATAAGAAGTAGAAGTTTCTGCGATTTGTAAACGCGTTCGTAGACCAACAGGCGGAGCAGAACGTAGAATTTCGCTAATAAACAGAAACTGTCTCGCTCGTTAAAAGATGATCTCTACTCTTGGTTAGTCTTTTTCTAGCGAATGCCATCTTTCCAAAGTATCAAATTTCAACGTGAATTTTTCATGACATTATAAAATAAATATTTGAATTTGAGAAAAATTTGAAGCGGCAGTAGTCGTCCGATTAAATTACAAAGAATCAACATATCGGACTAGGCGAAAGTAATAAAAATTACAAAAGAAATTAATGGAATAGAGGTAAGTAAAATGCAAGGTACCTGTGCCCTTCAATAAATTACGTTACGCTTGAGCAGTCATGAACGAAAGGCCGAGTCGTAGACAGAAAGTATATAATATAAGCCAGACAATCTGGCGCCAATCGAGACAAGTTTTCAATATTATAGTATCAGTGGCACCTTACCTTATTTATCCCTTTCAGGAATACAATGCGGTGCTCATGCATCCGTAACGTCGGCTTTGTACCTGCAAGCGACCTAGGTGTATTAGCGGTCGCTTTCTTCGGTACTCCTCGAGAACGGTTTTATTTCCAAGATCGTCCTACCTTCGAAGGGTAGTAAAGTAATCTATGCGCAACAAAGTTCTGGTTGACTGATTTTTAACCGAATTCGTCATATTCATAATGGTGAATCTCCAGGTATCGATTAGTACTGAGAAAATTTTCATAGCTCAATGAACACAAGCTTTTTGTATAATAAACCGACATTGAAGCTGTTACTTTTCACGCGTAAAAGAGTTAACGGTAAACCAGGGCAAACGTGACTTTTGCAATGTACTCGAAAACGGAAAGATTGATCAGCTACCAACGTACGTTCGTTAGAACGAAACGCGAACGTTTCGTCTTCGATTCTCATAAAATACGACTTTATTTTTAATATTCCCAAAATCGACATGATCCAGTAGTAGATGAGAAAATTTATTTCCTAACTTGAATCGTTTATTCTAATTTGAAAACGATCCTTGTCGAAACGCTATTAAAACACGGACAAAGTGTAGTGGAAGATTTTTTCGAAGATGTAGAAAACGATGCCATTTTGGTCTTTATAAAATCGAAGTCGACACTTTCTTCTATAAATGTCTATGAATATCTATGAATACCTATAAATATAACTACTTTTTTCTGATCTTTTATATGCTGCAAGAAAGTGATTTTTACAATTATTTAACACATCTCCCTTGATCTGATCTTGATCTTGATCTTGATCTTGATTTTCTCTTTTGATCACCTTTGACAACATAAATCGCAATCTTATAATCGAACGAACGAAGTTGAAGCGACAATTCTTGAATTTATTTAACGCCAATAAACATATGGATAGCGAATAAGATCTAAAAGTTGCATCGTTGCACCTTGCGCTCGACGGTCGGTAGGTGGTCAGATAGCTCCCCTCCGAATCTTCTGAATGAACCACAACATCCCCACCGTTTGTAAGGATAGCGCATCAGGATTCGAGAATCGCAAGCACGGGGCCGAGTCACCCCCGAACCGTCTCTTTAAATACAATTACACGAACACTGGCTATGGAAAGAATCGGGGGTGCGACCATCGCGAGTAGAAGGGGAACCAAACCCCACAGTCAATTCGGGGCACGAGCCCTCCAAATATATTTAAGCCACGTGCGGAATGCAGGTCACACTCAGTTAACACCTTGACATCGCATCACCGTCGTCCACTGAGATTTTAATATTCCTGGAGTACAAGTTTCCGATAATTTCGGTGATACAGTGATAATCGATAGACGTTTTTTCGAGTCGTCGTTGTCGAGAAAGTTTTTCGTGCGCCCATTTTTCCGTGAGCAAATACGCGGCGCTTTTAAAAAGCGATCGGCACGTTTGGTATGCTGAAAACTACTTGACGCGGATTATTGGAGACGCGCAAATGGAACCAACGAACGCGATCATGTACCCGCTCCTGACGGATAGCGCGCTGATGATGAGCATCGAGGCGCTCGAGAGAACGTCCCAAGCATGCTTGGATATGCCGCCAATAGTCAGAGCCGCCGGTGTTCTGGCAAGAGACTCTACGACCGAAATCATCGACGTGAACAAGCTGAGTCAGAAAAGTACATCGATGATTCGTTACGTACGTGTAATTCGTATCGTTTGTAATCCTGTTAACGCGTTAACTGCCGTCTATGTTCTTAACTATTCTGATAATGGTAACGGTAGTGAACTAACAAAATTTCCCTTCTTCGATCGTAGGTGGAAGTCGCCGAAGAAGGTGGTCGATTATACTGCGTGGACGGTATGGTGAACACGTCCTGTTGGTTGAAGATCGTCTCGTTTGCCAAAGATTGTCAGAGCTGCAATGTAGTTCTGATGAACACCGAAGAAGGAATAACGCTAAAAACGATAAAAACCATTTCGCCGGGTGAACCTTTGCTGATGTGGTTCACCGAAAGCGTCCTAGCGATGATGAACATGCCCTTCCTGACACCGTGCAACATTCAAGGTAAATTGAAATTCACGTGTTTAATTGGTAACATTACCAAAATCTGTCTTCGTTCCAAACATTCCAACATTTCTCTTTCGATGAAATTTTAAATATCAAACCGATACCGAATGTTCTATTTTGCGATGCTTATATGATCTTAATTTCGCGGTGGATCGTTATCGAGTTCTGGATCGCGTGAAATAAATGAAATTTTGATCGATTTCAGGTCAAAATCGCTACATCTGTCACATGTGCGATAATCTGTTCGAGTATCCAAATCCTTTGAAGGTTCATCTAGCTCTAAAGTGCAATCGACTGGAGGCTAATCATCTTTGGTCCCAGCTAGCAAAAGAGTTCAGTTTATCGCCGAGAAGCAACGTGTCTTTCAACTTGTTCCCACAGTCGACTTTCAGATTCGAACTAACCAACTCGTCGCGGTCCTCGTCCACCAGGATATCGCCGATCCTGGTGGAAACCATGGACTCTAGTGTCTCTCTGACGAATAACTCTCCGACGTCCTCCAACCAACAATCGCCGTCGTCTTCGAATCAGCCCTCGCCCACGCAGATATCGCCGACCTCCTCCACTCAAGTTTCTCCCGTGACGAACGATTTCAGCTATAGGCATTCCGCCTTCAAACCGTACACGAATCAGACCAACGTGTTCTCCACGGTTTGCCCGTTGAACAGAGACGAGACTGTTTTGTCGACGTACAACGTGCAAACGACTGCGCCGCCGATTCCTACCGAGGTGAACGCTGCACAAATGGAAACGATAGTCAGCAATCTTGGAAAATCGAAACAAGGACACCTGTGCATCTATTGCGGAAAAGTCTACTCGAGAAAATACGGCTTGAAAATACATATAAGGTTAGTAATAAAAAGAAAGATAAAATAATTCTTCTTTCTCGGATCGAATATTTTGAAATTGACGGTCGTCATGTTTTATCTTCGCAGAACCCACACTGGCTACAAACCACTCAAGTGCAAGTATTGCCTGCGACCATTTGGTGACCCAAGCAATTTAAACAAGCACGTTAGATTGCACGCGGATGGAGAAACTCCCTACAAGTGCGAATTGTGCGGGAAAGTGTTGGTCAGAAGGAGAGATCTTGAAAGGCATGTTAGATCGAGGCATCAAGAAAACGTCGAACAAACTTCCGACACGTCGTCGGACGGAATCGACGTTTAATAAAAGCAAAAATGATGTTACGAGTTAACCAGTTAGCTGTTTTTAAATAGCATGAGGAAATAGTAATTGCTGAAATGAAACAGCTAACTGGTTAAACACGAAATAGACATTTTTGCAATATCCTCTCTCGCTTGATTTGTGTTGACGGCAAATCGTTTTATTCGCGGTTAACGAATTCGTTTGCGAACGCGAGCTTCGTTTGTAATAATGTACATTTCTATCAATTAGCGTTTATAAGTATTATTTTTTTTTAGTTAGTAGTCTTAGTAAACTTGTAAATATCTAGTTAATGTACATAATTTCCACGAATCCGGTGATCAGGACGCGATATATGAATACGCGTAATGAAGTTACAGCCCTCGGCTATTTTTCCAGTATTTACCGGATATAATTAAATTAATTTTCTAATACTGGTAATAATATTTTATAATACGATAAGAACAATAAACACCGATCGTAAATAAAAGGAAAAGGCGATGAAATAATGTAAATTACATTAAAATTATGTAAAATTATGAAATAATGTAAATTACATAGGTGTACTGACCATCGATGTAATAACGATTTGATATAGTACAAATTCGATTTAGGAAATTTACAAATTTTTACGCGTTCATAGGCTACAATCAAAGTTATTGTTATTTTTGTACATAATTGAAATATTGAAATAAAATTGTTATTCTATATACAATACATTAACTTCTCGATCTTTATTTTTTACTCTTGTTTTCAAACTAAACCGTTCGTCAAAAATAAATTATTGCATAATGATAATTTTCATTTCTAATTAAAAGCACAGATTTTTCACCGCTAGATCTGCTAATTATGTAATTAATTTGTATAAAAAATTCTCAATTTCAATTTAAACAGTTCATTGACACGATTACGTGTATAAACACGGACAATTCGATTTTCGTTTACTGCACTATTCGAGGCTTTAGCGACCTGAAATTCAGCCAGTAAACGTTCTTAACGTGCTAAGTCAATTTATCGACGGACTTTGATTCATTCGGATCCACTCAGCTGGTTACAATTTAAGATAGAATTTCTGTAGTCGCTGCATCTATTTATTTTAAATTCGAGCCGCTACTAAACATCCTAATAACAACGCCATCCTACGAGTAAAATAGAAACTGTTGTGTCGTCTGCTCTACAACGGAATCCATATTCGTATTCGGCTGTCTGTAATAGCCGATGTTACTTTCTGCTTATATCTGTGATATTTGCTATAACGTTCATTTCTGCAAGAAATATATTTAAATAAACACACGGTGAGTTTATTGAACTTGGAGTTGCGAGAAATATATGATTTCTACAGTTATTCGTTTGTATATTTCATTTTCCTAACACACATATAAGATTCGAATGTGTGATGTAACCATTTCTCTCTGGCTTTAAGTAATAAAATTTCATAAATAAAATTTTATTACAGCACTTTAAAGATGGCAACTCTTTCACGTAATTTGCGACCTTATTTAAGATATATTCGTAACCAAAGGAGAACGTACGCCGATGCTCCTGGAGATCAAATGAAATTCACTTTTGCTGGAGCTAATCAAGTATATAGATAGATACTTTGATTTATGTAAGCACGCTTTAGAACTGAACCTTTAAAAATTATGAAATTATTGTTTTATAGGTATTTTATGACCAAGCTGTGGTGAAACAAATAGACGTGCCATCATTTTCTGGCTCTTTTGGTATTTTACCCAAGCATGTTCCCACGCTAGCTGTGTTAAAACCAGGAGTAGTTACAGTGTACGAAGAGGGAGGATCAACTAAAAAAATTTTTGTTTCTTCGGGAACAGTTACTATAAATGAAAATAATACTGTACAGGTATAATACTGTTTAAATAATGAGTAACAGAAATATTACCTAATATTTCCTAAGATTTTTTTACCTATATTAATACACGAATATAATGTAATAGGTTTTGGCAGAAGAAGCCCATCCTGTAGAAAATATCGATAACTCTGCAGCCAGAGATATTCTTAGCAAAGCTCAACAACAGTTATCGTCTGCGTCGTCTGAAAAAGACAAAGCTGAAGCAGCTATCGCAGTCGAAGTAGCAGAAGCTTTAGTACAAGCTGCGCAATAAGCATTCTTTAAATGTTACAACATTATTCTACATGTTATTGAACTTTAGGTCATGTATTCATCACATTTCTGTCATGATCCTGTATAAACATACAGTAACAATAAAAGGATTATTAAATTACAAATATGTATATATTTTACATATGTAACTGATCTAATTACGGAAAGTAAATGACAACAAAATGTAACATTATACAATAATTTATTGTATGTTAGTCAAATTTTACTTAGTTTTAACACAAATTCTTTTGTCTAAAATCTATTTAGGTACATTCATTTTATTGCTTTTAACAAGTACTTATTACAGCCACAACTTCGACAGTAAAAATCTACAAGTATTACATCATTTTGTTACCTAGTTTCAGTTCTTTAAAAGGTGCCAAGATGCGTGTAATAACAGTGTCACAATCTAATTTTAATTTACTTTTGAAAATACTTCATTATTTGACACGTTGCATTCCTTTTCTAAATATCGTACATTAGAAAACAGCTACTAAACAATAAATATTTTTCATTTTTCCCTGTTAATATATTACGTACACAATCGATGATTTTTATAAATTTAACATAAATTGGTATAAACGTCATTAATTTACAAAACTTCCAATAATCATCGGTTATGTGTAAAAAGATAATATGTATATACTACATAATATTTGTACATTAAAAGATATATTCGTCTACTTAAAATACAGATATCAAAGGCATTCTTTTATAAAACATATTTCGATTCTCACAATCGACTTTATGAAGGTCCGATACTTTGAATATTAACATATCGTAACTATTATTTTTTAATATAGACGCCTTACTATTCTTTGATACATGTAAATAATAGAGCTTTTTTCTTCTAAAAACTATGCGACAACAATGTTGTGTACTTAACAGTTTTAAGTAAAAAAAGTTACGAATATATTGGCACACGTTAAGATACATCATAATATATTGCATCTATATAATCAAGTCTCTTGAAATGTGGTATCGCTATGTACTAGAACTGTACTTTTATGAGATATCTGGGTAGGCAAAAATTACCCGGATAGCTGTAGAGATACCTGCATATAAGAAACAGTTAAGAATTTAAATTGGGAAAACAATATTCGATAGATATAGTTAATAAGCATTAAATTATTTATAGATTATTCCTTTTGTTATCGATATTTATCGATAATAACTACACGATAATTGACTTCCCAATAAAAACTCTCAATTATCTCATGCAACATATGATAGTACGGGTATCACGCAAGTACCTGAATTCCCGGATATGTCACATACCCGATCAAAATTAACAAGCTTACTATTTATATACCGTTCCATACTTTCGATTTATCTTAGATAATAATTTTTAAAATCAATATTTATACCAAAAATCGCGTTTAAAGCTAAGTGAATTAATCTATGCATTACGATAAATAACAAGTTCTTATTAGACATTTGTGCAAAAATATGCTTTTTTCGACATGACTAGACACACGATAAAACGCTTGTTTCAGTGATTGTTCGCTAATGGGCATTTCATTAATGAAGGTACTAATTTTTCGCTGCAACACATTAGAGTACTAGTACTTTTACAACAAGTAAGACTGAATACTTTTTGCAATTGTTCCAATGTTTTTAAACAAATAACGACGCAGCAAGATCCACGATTTGTAGGCTCACTGTCACAAAAACATTCTTCTTGTAAACAATGTACAAAATCATCTACCACTTTCGATGACATGTTCATTTTATTAACATTCGTTGTTATATTGTTTATATTTGTATTTGTATTTGCATTAGTATTTGTATTTGTATTTGCATTTATATTTGTATTTGTATTTGTATTTGTATTTGTATTTGTATTTGTAATTGTATTATTTGAGCAATTTTGGCAGTTTTGTAGATCATTGCATTTACAATCAACGCATTTGCATATATCTGCTTCGGCTGTGATTTCCTGTAAAACGTTTCTACACTTCTTCGGCTTTGTACTATTTTTTTTTTGTTTATCGCCAACACATTGCTGTGTAACTTCAACATTTTCAACATCTACTAGATTAACGTTATCTAACTGTTGTAACGACTGCAATTGACTTTCTATCTGCAATGGATAAGGCTCTGGTTCGACTAAATCAACTAACGAATGGACCGCTGTTGGAAAAGCATTTAATTCCGACCAAGACTGTCGTCTCAAAGAAGATGGTGTTGCCAGTGTCGTAACATCTATCCAAGGAGATGGTATTTCCTCCTCGGATGCTATAGCTAATTCAATAGCTTCCGATTGGGTTGTTGCGACTACATTAGAGTTCAGTGAATGCTCAACTTCGTTAAGAGATCCAGTTCGTAATGTATCAGTGATAAATGGTTCTATCTCATTATCGAAAAGTTGAGTTTCACTAGAGGAACTTATTATATCTGATACGTGACTAGTTATAGAATTGGTATTATACAAAATTACGTTACTATTTTCCACAGCTGCTCTATTATTATTATTATTATTATTATTATTATTATTATAAGATTTTTCAGTAACAATCGTACAATTTTCATGCCGTTGCATATCGCTCGTAAAATCCGTTCCTTCTGAAATATGAGCAATCGCATTTTGTAAACCATCTTGTATAATTTTTTGTTCCAAACTTATTGAGTTAGATTTTGTTACATTATTCAATTTGCCATCTTCACTTTTTCTTGACTTGTCCTGTCGTAAATTTGAATCATTTACCTGATTGAATATCTTAAATTTATCATAATTTTCATTGTTATTAAAATTATCAATCGCATTTTCAGTAAAATTGTCTAAAATAACATTTTCTGATGCAATAAGAGCAACTTCTGTAGATTTATTTAGATTTTCTCTATTTTTATTCGTAATATTATAATCAAGTTGTTTATTTAATCTATCCTGACTTAAAATATCTATTATATCATTTGTAGAAGTCGGCTGATCATTTGTATTTTCAGTGGACTGTATGTTACTAGAAGATAACGGTGGTATAATAGTATAAGATGGCACATTTACATTCTTAGAAGTTATTTCATTAACATCGATATTTGACTTTAATATATCACTATTTCTTTGGTTTCCGCTTTCATCATAGTTTCCTTCGTGTTTCTGTGATAAAACAATATAACATCATTGCAAACGACCAGAAATTACTTAAAAACAATACGAATCTTTTTACATACCGATTCATCGTTACTAATCGTTCTCTTATGAGTTTTCAAATGACTTTTTAAACTATGAGGAGTAGTGAAAGATCGTTTGCAGATTTCAAAAGTACATACATAAGGTCGTTCTCCCGTATGTGTTCTTTTATGAGTTTTTAGATGATGTGACGCTGTAAAAGCTTTACCGCATCCTTTTTCTCTGCATCTAAAAAATTTTTTTTATACATATTACACACATTATATTTGGTATAATTTTCTCTATAGAAAGATACGAATTAAGGAACTTCGTAGCATAACTATGTTGAAAACATACACATGCAAATATGATGTACAGAACATTAGTGTTTGTAACGTCTACTTATATATTTTTAATGTTATGCACGTACTTTACATTTATTGGTATCTTTAATTTCTTTGAATTTCTTCGAAAATTTATGTCATGAGCAAAAATTCATTAATAGAAAAAAAAAAGATGCTACATCATAACTAAATATAAAAGCAGATACAAAAATTAGTAATTAAAAATACCAAAAACATACTTGTAAGGCCTTTCTTGAGTATGAGTACGTATGTGTTTCTTGAGATCACTTAGAGTAGTGAAGAATTTAACGCATCCAGTCTCTTCGCAGTTAAATGTGTTGCCACTATGAAGTCTTTGGTGAGCTCTCAGTCTGTAAAGGGTATTGAACGCTTTCTCGCAGCCTTTGTAATTGCATTCAAATGGTTTTACTTTTGTGTGTACCCTAATATGAATCTTTAGGCTGTACGACGTGAGGAAGGCCTTGCCACAATTTGGTTCTGCACATTTAAATCGATACTCGCCTGAAAGTTTTGAGAATTCCTTCCACATAAAAAGTTTGCTGGGCTACCTATTGCTCGCAGTATCTGAAAGCCATGCAGGTCAAAGCGTTCCCTTTATACCAGCAGTGATAACATAATGAATAAAGTGTGTACATAAAAAAATGTATAAAGCATGAGCAGATTCTATATATCCTTATTTATGAAAGACATTAAATATAACATTAATAATAACACTTTATATGCTTACCTTGTCTCCTATAATTTTCAGTAAGCACAAAAAATATATACATTTTAATTAATATGTATTAGACTGGTTTATGTAAGCATAACATGCAAAACTTATAATATTACAATATCACCCGTACAAAGCTATAAGCAATTTTAGCACCAAACAAGCAATACTGTCATCAATATTCTTTTTTTAAAAATACAAAATAAGATCATACAAAGTATATTGTTATGTACTGAACATTTGAAATATTAGTATTGCATTAAAAATGTAATGATCTATAACAATGTTTATATTATATAAAAATCTTACCTTTGTGAGTTTTCATGTGAGTACGTAAATTTCCAACTGTACTGTATGTTCTACTACAGCCTTCATATTCACAAGTATAGCGACCAATATGCTTTTGACTTGTATCTGGAACTATGTTTTCAATTGTAACAGTTGTATATTTAGATTCAGTTTGTAAGGTGTCATCTTGATCAAACTGAATATGCGTATAAATTTCATGAGGGCTAACTGTACGGTGTATTGACCTATAATAACAAATACATTATTTATAGCTGTGCCTTTATAATTAAGCATTTATGTATCTAATTTATTTGATTTGCAGTTCTTGTAAGATAATAAATTATAATTTGTAATTTAAACAATGTATATTAATTTTATTAGTAAAAAACATAATATATAACATCACGTATGAGTAATACTTAAATCTATTGTTACTGATAGCTACTTCTGCATTCAATAATTTGTTAAGTTTAAATATTATATCAATGATATCAAAATATAATGGACAATATAAAAATGATCTACCTTATGCACATATAAATAATAGAATAATGTTACATTACACGAATTTATTGATGTAAGAACAAATATCAACAGATCATATATCAAATATAAACTAGAAGAGTATTTTCAAAAATTGTAACAAATTGAATAGAAATTCAAAAAAAACATAATTACATTACGTATACATGTAAGAGATAAATACTGTATAATTAAGAAACAAATAATTCATTGTGTTATAAACGATTCTTTCTCTCATTTTCATTCAATAAATGACATATAGTATAACACCAAATATTAAGGCTCTAATTTCAAAATGCGTTATATCCTTATAAGGATAGGATACAAAATGCTCAATTCATAAACGTATAGGTTATGAACAATTTTTATTTCTTCGCTTAGTAACTCAATTTGAAAACGTAATTCATTTTGAAAAGTATTCGTATTGCCGGTAAGTATCAAATATGCAAAATTTAAATAATCTTACTCCGTAGTGTTGTTATTAGATAGTCTTTCATCAATAGGAGTATCGTCATCTGAATACTTTTCATAGTCAAACACAGCACTAGGTTCATAAACTATTCCAAAATTAGTTAAATCTAAGCTATCATCTAAGCAATCCTGAAGATCATGGGTCACAAGAATGTTATCAAAATTTTCCTCGATATCGTCGGCATTTTCGATCTTCTGAAATTTTTCACCTTCCCACGTCGCCATACTTTTCCTGGCTGTACAAACAAATCACGAGATAATATAAACGTAGATTCGCTACCACGATCATCATGATCTTTTCAAATTACTCAATCGGTATCTGTTCTCCTTATCGTCGATCACATAATGTACTCGCGTAAAGATATTGCGTTTTCGAATAATTTATAAAATCATTACAATTTATTTGCTTTAATTAATTGTCTTGAAAATTAATTTAAAGTATTATTTCTGGAAATAAAATAATATGAAAAGATATCACTGCAATAGAAATAACATATCTCTAGAAGATCTTGATTACACGGTAGCCTTGACAAACAATTTATAACTTACATAGTTCTATAATACCATAATATATCCATTATGTAGTTAAATTCGCGAGAGAATATTACCGTCGAATAACATAATTCGTTCATTTTGTGCATGTATATCTCGTAATCGAAAGTAACATGCATGCGCATTTATGACGATCATAAAATCAAGATTGTTCATCCAGTGATCTTTTATTTAATACATTTTCGTACATTGTCACTTCTTCGTAATGAACTAAAGCGTAGACTCTATTATCAACAAACTTAGAGACTTTTAAATTTCCGATTTTTTGAATATAAAAATCCTGGAGTTTTAAAATATAAAAACTTCGAAACAAAATATAAGGCTAAAATTTGTAAATTCTATGAACTTTTTTCTTTTGCAACCTTTTAATGTTGAAAAACTGAAGTAAATATTTCGAAAATCAATATTAGTAATATAGAGAAAATTTACGACAAATAGATTTCTAATTGTTGAAGGTTGATATGAAATTAGATTCACTTGATTTATATTTCTCATTCATTTGCACAAGCAATTTAAAGGAACAGTGTTTTGCAAACATCAAAAGTGCCGACTGAGGTGTCGATTCTTGTTATATCTCTACTCTTCGGTCCTATCCTATTCATATATTTTCGTTCACCTTGTATACTTTTAATCTATAAAGCGGAAATGAGTAATTGTGAAGCAGTAAGTGGCGGGGGTGTTTTTTAAACTAATTCAGATAACTTTCAAAGCACTGTTCGTTTTTGATGCGGCCTGTACAAAGAAGTATATAAGAACGTTTGACGGGTATGCGCCGTACAGATTATATTGTATTCTATAGATTATTTGACGTGTATGACTTTGTGTATGTATGGCTCAGTTCATGGACATGTGCTCCAAAAAGACACCACGAATTCTTTCAATACAAAGTCATGTAGTGTCTGGTTATGTTGGTAATAAAAGTGCAACATTTCCTTTACAGGTAAATAATATATTTATATTGAAAAATAAATTATCTTACATACATATAATGTATATTATAAATGATGTCACTAATTACACTCTCTTATCATCATTATTACTGATCTCTGGTTCATGACATTGATAAATATTAAGAATTATTTTAATTTATAATAAATTTGTTTACAATTTAAGTTTAGTCAAATCAAGTATTAATTTTTAATACTTAATAGTATCATATTGTAAACCAGATATAATAATAAAATTGTAAATATTATAATATATATAAAAAAATATATTTTCTATTCAGTTACTGGGTTTTGAAGTGGATGTAATTAATTCCGTTCAATTATCCAATCATACTGGATATAAGGCCTTTAAAGGTCAAGTACTAAATGATAAGGATTTAGGTAAGATAAGATGTTGATTATATTTATAAACATATACAAACTTTTTTTCTGGAAGTTAATTATAAATTTGTTTAATACTTTTGATTATATTTCAGATGATATCATAGGCTGCTTAGTAGAAAATAACTTAGATAGTTATACTTATTTATTAACAGGATATGTGGGTTCTGCTTCGTTCTTGAAAAAAATAGCAGAAGTTGTTCATATATTAAAACAAAAAAATCCTGATCTTATATATGGTAAGTAAATGTACAATTTGAAATGCATTAATTAGAAAACTAATATGAATCTGATATGAAACATTGATCTTTTAATATAAGTATGTGATCCTGTTATGGGTGATAATGGAAAAATGTATGTTCCTGAAGCACTAAAGGAAATTTATATAAAAGAGATAGTGCCATTAGCAGATATTATAATTCCAAATCAATTTGAATTGGAGTAAGTTAAACATACTTACTTTAAATAAAATATATGTTTAATCTATCTTTAATATTTAAAACAATAATAATTTTAGACTTTTAACTAATCTGAACATTAATACAATGTCTGATGTACAAAATGCTGTAAAGAAATTACATGAAATTGGACCTGAAACAGTAGCTGTTACATCAACAGAGATTGGCAATAAATTAACAGCAATATTTAGTACAATTAAAGGTAATAAAATAATAATACTACTTTTCATAACAGCTAAGGTATATTAAAATTCATCTTAATTTCAGATAGTAAGATCATAAAAATAGACATTCCAAAAATACCAATTAATTTCACTGGTTCTGGTGATCTCTTTGCTGCCTTATTTTTAGCTCATACACATTTACAGGACGACATGAAAGTTGCCATTGAGAAAACTGTAAATTCTCTGTACAGTGTTTTGCTAGCTACTTACAATTATTCTCAAGGTACTTGTTTCTGTTATATTCTTGTACAAAAGTATAAAAAAATAACACTCATAAATATTTATTAGCATATCAAGATGAGGACTCACAGCCTGCAAGAAGAATCGAATTACGTTTAATACAGAGTAAAAATTTAATTGAAAATCCAACGATTAAATTACTCGCCGAAACTCTTTCATAGATAAATGAAATTTGAAATACGCGAATAAAAATATATACAATAATGCCAATGATAATTATAATGTAATTATATGTTACATATATGTATATTAAGCCTTGTTTTAAATTATGATGTAATATTTATAAATTACAATTTCTGGTGCTGGAATTTATATTGTATAGTGTATAGTTGATAATTGATATATTAACTGTTTTTAAGGACCACTGTTTTAATGTCTTCCGGTATAAAAAGTTGCTATATGTTTTAATAAATAATAGAACATATCAGAGTGAAATATAGACTACTTTTAACGATATTTCTGTATGTCAAAGAAGCGTTGAAAAACTATTATTGTATATATTATCTTATAAATACATATATTTACACATGAATTATTCGCAATAATTTTTCAACGTTAAACGAGGTACAATATTCATAGACTGGAGTTCTTGGAATAATAACTTGCAAGCATAAGGCATAGAAATCGTAGAAACACATGAACTAGAGCGACAACTATGACACCAACCACTATATGCCATCAAACCACATTTGTTGCATATGTCGATATCAAATGCATCGCTGGATATCATAAGTCTTTCTATTAACATCATACTCGCACCGTAGCCAATTAAACAATCTCGCTCCATTTCGCCTAATCGTAAACCTCCTTCTTTAGCACGACCTTCTGTTGGTTGACGCGTTAATACAGCTCTTGGTCCTCGAGAACGGGCATGCATCTTATCTTGTACCATGTGTTTCAATTTTTGATAATATACCTGTGTTATATAATAATCAAAGAAACATGTATATATACATATATTATATAATATACAATGAAAGTTCGAATACTAGAATGCATTAACATACCGGACCAGAATAAATATACGCTTGTAACGGTTCTCCAGTAATACCAGAATAAAAGAAATCTTTGCCTAAATAATTATAACCATGCTTTACTAATTCTTCGCAAACATCTTCCACTTTTGAGCCTCCAAATGCTAAGTGAAGACAATTTTTGTGATACACTGTTATGACAATTAGTAAAAAAAGATTTATGCATAAACATACCTGTCCCATAATGAAATTCTCCTTTTATGACACCAGCTTTTCCTGCAAGTAATTCTATCAATTTTCCAACAGTCATTCGTGAAGGAAAACCATGTGGATTCATAATCATATCAGGACAGATACCATAATCGTTAAATGGCATATCTTCTTGTTCTACGATTAGTCCTGCACGCAAATTAAAAAATGATGCAATTCTTTTATGAGATTAACTGAAAAAAAAATTAAAACGCATACCGGTCACACCCTTTTGTCCGTGTCGACTGCTAAATTTATCACCAATCTCAGGTCTTCGAGTTTGCCTCAACAATAATTTAATTAAAAATGCATCTTCCGCGTTACTAGAAATCATTACCTTCTCAACATATGCAGGGACCGGGCCTTTAAAAACAACTGGCACATCTTTATATTCTGTTTGTGTTTGAACATTACCAGAATTCACTGGTCCAATATTTACAGAAGGCGATGATTTATTTACCATTACCTGTAGATAAAAAGCAAACGATGTTAACCACATTAATAAATTCCTATTAGTATAAATATTTACGAACGTACTTTTCGATTTTCTACCATTTCTCCAGGTGCAGCAATTCCATCGCTATCAATAATTTCATGTTTCCAAACAGATTTCTTCGTATTTGAATCTATCAGTGGACCCATTATTCGATCATACGTTTGATTAGCATATCTTTTTAAAGTACACTTTGCATTTCTATAAATTAAACATCGTCCGTATCCTCTATCAATTGAAGCTTTATTTAAAATAAGAGCATCTTCGATATCGTAACCGCTGTAAGACATTACAGCTACAATTGCATTTTGACCGGCGGGTAATTTATCAAAATTTATCAGTTCTATTGTTCTGGACTTCACCATAGGTGCTTGGGGATATACTAGATTATACATCAACGTGTCAATACGATTTCGTTGATTGTAACCGATAGTTCCCATTGCTTGTTTCCCCATAGCGCACTGATAAGTATTCCTTGGACTTTGATTATGATGAGGGTATGGTACTAATCCTGCACAAACTCCAAGCAACGTAAACGGTTCGATTTCTAAATGGGTTGTCTTCTCGTTAATATGCGATTCATTAAATGCGATAGAACTGTCATTTTCTTCGTTTACGTCTAAATATTCGATCAAACCTGTTAATAATACAGTAATGTAAATACATGCGAACAGAATTCAATTAAACATACATCTCTAAGTATACTTACCGTCATTCAGAAAATCTTCAAAACATCTTACTCCGTGTTCAAGCAATTTTATATGTTCCGCTTGTATAAGAGGTTCACCCTTTTGTACAATAATGTACGGTCTGCATAATCGTCCTCCGTCGGAACTAATCTGAATACATCTAAAAATAGATTAAACGATTAAAATTTATAAGCAATAAAATGTTGTATTCCTATGAGTATAAATATTACCTATGCTGATGTTGTGTATATATAGAAACAAAACCATTTATAAGACCTTTTCTGCGTAACAATCTGAACACGTTCACCAATCTCTGATAATTTTTTACAATACCTAAAATATTACCATTTAGGAAAACCATATATACTTTTCTATTATTAATTTCTTCTCCACCAAGAATATTAACATTTTCTACTCCTAAATTAAATGCTAATCTTATAATCGGCTCTTCGTCAATTTCTGTGGTAATGTGTGTCATAAGAGCCAAATTTTTCACTAAACCACAACCCTGTTAAAAATATTTTTCCTTTTAAATAGCGTGATAAACTTTATGTGAAGTAGCATAATAATAATAATACCAACTTCTCCTTCGGGTGTATCGCTAGGGCACAGCATTCCCCATTGCGATGGCTGTAAAGACCGTGGACCGGACACTTTCCTAGTTTTTTCAAATTGTGAATTGACTCGTGTCATCATGCCAAGTGCCGAAATATATGAAAGTCTAGATAATACTTGTGTGACTCCATGACGTTCCATTTTAAATCGTTTAATGGTCCAATTACCCTGTATAGAGGACATTATTTGTATAGAATCCAACACAATATGAATTTTTTCTTTGTCTTAAATATTAAATTGTATTAATTTTGCTACCCACAGAAGATATAGCAAAAGCCAATCCATTGGTAATCTGATCCTGTCTCATATGCTTTACGATATCAAATTGTGCAGCTTTAATTTTTGGTATGTTTTTGTCAGCAATTTGTTTCAACTAGAAATGCAATATTATAGTTTCCGCCAATAAAAGTCATTTATTATTATATGTTATATATTATAAATATTATTATATACTATTTTACCTCCCAGTTAAATCTTTTAAACAAATCTTCAAACATCAAAGATAGTAACGAACCCGCTAATTCTAATCGTTTATTACCATAATAATCTCTATCATCTACTAGTTTTCCATCGGACTGTGCCTTCATGACCTTGCGAATCATTAAAGCAATATAAGTTGCTTTCATTTTAAAGTTAAAATCGACAACCTGTAATAAAAAATTACATATCATCCGGTAATAGAAATCATCAACATTATATAATAATAGATAATTTTATATTACTAACAGGAACATGCGATAAAACATTAGTTGCTAATATATCTTTCATTTCATCCGTGACACTAGATTTTATGACAGAGAATCTTTTCTGTTTTCTTTTGTTATTAAGAAATCTGGAACATTATAAAATTAATATTGATGCATATTAATCACTTATTATTTAATATACTATTACCTCAATGCTTGGTTTTGAGCAAAAACATTTAAAACATGACATTCTTCTAAGCTAGGTGCAAATTTTTTCATAAATTCTTCTTCTGTACCAATAAGTTGCATAATTTCTTGATCACTAACTATTCCCATTGCCTTAAATATTATTGTTACAGGGATATCCTTAACATACATAACAGGTATGAAAATATATATGAAAATATACCACAAAAATTTTTATATACAAATGCTACTTACATCTTGAAAAATATTATGTCTCATATAGTATCGTCCACCTTTACCTATAATATTAGTCTTAGTTTTTCTCTCATGAGTAGAACTGTTACAAGAGGCTACAATACACCCTTTATTATCTTCTTCTAAAATAATTCTGTTCCTAAGCATTTGTTCTTGTATTAGAATTACTTTTTCCTGTCCATTTATTACAAAATAACCACCTGGATCATGTGGACATTCATTCATTTTTGCCAATTCAAAATGAGATTTACCAGTCAGTACACAATTTGAACTTCTCAACATTATAGGCATTCTGAAAAACAATAAGTTACTGGTATGACATATTTTTTAATATTTAATACCTAAACTTATCTTTTAAAATTTATACCTTCCAATTAATAAATTATTCCTAATTATTGGTTGATGACCTCTTATATATTCAATGTCAACTGTAATCGGAGCAGAATAATTTAAGTCTCTTAAGCGACATTCATGTGGTGTAGTTGGACGTGTTACATTGAAACCCTCTTCGACATCAGGTGAGCCCACATGAACATTTAAATATCTGTAACAATCGACACAAATAAAAGTAAATGCATAAAACACATTAACATTTCAAGTAATAATACTTACTTCACATAAAATAAGGGATCAGCATCGCTCAGTACTTTCTCATTTGCTTTTACGATTTTTTTTATTTCTGTATTTATAAAATAATTGAAAGAATCAATATGCTGTTTCACAAGACCTTTTCCTTTAAGGAAAGCAGGTACAAGTTTCCACTTATCCTGTAGTAACAATTCTATGAATAGTTATCTAATTGTAAACGTATTACAGATATTATTAATTTTTAATTTTTCATACCTGTATATGTACTTTATTATACTTTTGTTCTAATTTAATGTCATCATGGATATTAATTTTCATTTCACCCATTGTTGCATATATAATGGACACCAAAGTATAATCAGTGATTAAAAATTATATGTACATTCAATGGTACGATGTATAAAATTGCTTAAAAATTTTAATTGTTTATTTACATCTTGTTCTTAACCTAATATTCGTAGATGATTTTTGTGTTAATTTTACAAATGGAATGCAACTTATTAATAGGCTGAAATCGAAACGAAGACGATTACACATAAAGTAGTCAATTAAAAAAATGAATGTTCATATATTCAAAATATTAAAGCAAAGTTAGTTACATCCAATGTGCACGCGAAAGGGTACTGTATATAAATGTATATGAATGCTGCGCGGTCCGTCAATACCGCAACTAACCGTTACATATTTATATTTTAGACGAATTATATAATATATTATATATTCGCCAAAGTATTATATATTTTAACAAAGAATTATATTTACATATCAATCATTACAGATATTTTATAAGTATTATATATTATATATTTATTTATAAATATAATTAATTCTCAACACATAATTTTATTTATTTAGAACAATACAAATTGTATGTATGTGAATATATTTAAAGACTATTAGAAAAATAAGTTTTTTTATAGTTTATAATAAAGCATTTTAAAGATTTAACAGTTTATTACATTATTTATAGAAATACCATGTTTTGAACATAACCTCTAACTTACATAGATTTCTACAATAAAAGTAAGCTCGTATTATAATTACATTGTCATTAAAATAATTGTACATTTATATATTATTTAATATGATATAATTGTGTATTCTTAATTTCTAAAATACTTCTATTTGTAATATATATTACGAAGAATTCAAATATTTAAATATAGTACGTAAAATTAGAGATAAGATAATTGTTATGTTTACTGATTAAAGTATATATGAAATTCGTGTAATTCTGAAACGTTGTAAGTTTAAAACTATGAAATTTATTATTAATAATTGTGCAGGAGCACTTTTTTCGAATTATTTAAAATTGAGCAACAGGTTGCTCCATGTAAGATATAGTTCGCAATATTATAAGATAGATGATAACATTTCTGGACTTAATGACGAACAGAAACAGGTTAGTAAATTTGAATAAACATTGTTTAATAATCTGGATTATTAAACGATCATTGCCAAGGTCAAATATGCAAAAATCGATACATACTTATTTCTGAAAATCGATTATCGAAAGAAAATGTAGCTTGTCAGCTATATTTCAAAATCGAAATTTCAACAAAATAATTGTGAAATAATAATGAAATTACATTATTTTCTGTACCCTAGCTTCGACAGTTGGTTTTTAATTTTGCACAAAAAGAACTTGCACCGAAAGCTGCCGAAATTGATAAAAAGAACAATTTCGACGAATTGCGAGTAAGTGTAACGAAGTATTTAAAAACATAAAATAATTAAAAATGCAATGTGAACATGAAAAGATACTTAGGAGTATATTTTAGGAATTTTGGAAGAAACTTGGAGAATTGGGTTTTTTAGGAATAACGGCAAGATCAGAATACGGTGGTACAGGTGGTACTTATTTAGACCATGTTATCATTATGGAGGAATTAAGCAGAGCATCAGGGGCTGTAGCATTGAGTTACGGCGCGCATTCAAACTTGTGTGTTAATCAAATCCATAGAAATGGCACGGAAGAACAAAAGCAAAAATATTTACCGAAGGTGTGTAGTATAAATTATATAAATGCATAAATAGTTATGTATACATATTGCAGATTCTCTATATAGACGTAAATTTTCAAATTTAAAGATGTTGGTAAATAATAATAATATATTTAATTCTCGCATAGCTGTGCAGCGGAGAACATATTGGAGCGCTCGCTATGTCAGAATCAACATCCGGATCTGATGTAGTTTCCATGAAATTACGAGCTGAAAAAAAAGGAGATTATTATATCTTAAACGGTCATAAATTTTGGATTACGAATGGCCCCGATGCTGACGTTCTTGTAGTTTATGCGAGAACGAATCCGAATGCGAGTAAATTACAACACGGTGTTACAGCGTTTATCGTCGAACGAGATTTTGAAGGTTTTAGTACAGCTCAAAAATTGGATAAACTCGGTATGCGAGGCTCTAATACCGCTGAACTTGTATTCGACGATTGCAAAGTTCCTGGTAACTTTAGGTTTACATTCATTTTGCATTATTATTAAATAGAATTGTATAGAGATTGTAATCAATTACAGCTACAAATGTTCTTGGAGAAACGAACAAAGGCATATATGTGCTTTTTAGTGGTTTAGATTTGGAACGATTGGTATTAGCAGCAGGTCCTTTGGGGTAAGATTTTTTCCAGCAGGTTTATTAACGCTAGAAGAACCAGATGTTATTATTCTAATTCTACATCATAAATGTCATAATACGTTGCAATAATAACATTTAACTGGTTGTATTAATGTTAAATCCATTGAAACATTAAGATTATTATTATTTTCACTGCATTGTATGTTAGAATTCTCCAGGCTTGCTGCGACGTGGCTTTTGATTACGCACATACCAGAAAACAATTTGGAAAACGCATAGCAGAATTTCAGTTGATACAAGTATAACCTTAGAATACATATCAATGTTCCTTAATATTTTAACGTAATAAATATTCAAAATGTCGTTAATGTTCTAGGCAAAAATGGCGGACATGTATACATATTTAAATGCATGCAGAAGTTACTTATATTCCGTAGCAAGATCTTGCGACGCAGGGCACGTAAATCGAAAAGATTGTGCCGCGGTAATACTTTATATTGCCGAATGCGCTACAAAGGCTGCCTTAGACGCAATTCAAATTTTAGGTAACTTATTATTAATCGAAGTTTTTGCGAGATTGTTGATTCTAAATATTGGTATTTGATTCATATAGGTGGAAACGGATTTATAAACGATTATCCTACCGGTAGACTTTTAAGGGATGCTAAACTGTATGAAATAGGTGCTGGCACCAGTGAGATTCGCCGAATGGTAATCAGTAGAGTGATTACCGAAGAATATTCGTAAAAGAAAGCGTTACGACCAGACCGACTGTTGGAGTTTACACGAAATTCGAAGGAGGCAAATGTCTCACGTGTCCATTCTTAACAGTGATATTAATTATCAATTTCTCAGAATCTCTCTCAATCGTTTTGTGAACTCTTTATAAAATATATACATATATCTATTTTTTTTAACAAAGTATAAATAAAGATACCTTACACTCTACACTCGAAGAATCAACAGGTTGACGGAAAATTTATAGGTCACTCGTATTGCCAATTAACATACTTGTCAAATAGTATGCGATGTATACACAGTTTCTTAGGATCGTGTAAATCGAGATAAATGAGTCACTAGAACGGTGCAATTTTAAAACTATGATTGACTAACCTTTCGCGCTATAGGTTGCTAATTTAAGTCAAACTTACGTACACTCTCTTCTTCTCGGTTCATTGCAAGCTATTCTCTTTTCCTCTTTCTCTTTCTATCCCTTGATTTAGTCTCATTAATCACAGTGCAGCCAAACTAATTAGATCGAAACCACATAGGGGAGAGAAGCTTTCTGGTGCTCGGTAGACGTCACTCTCAGTGAAAGCACGTCCGCAAAAGAGAGAGGAAAGTGTAGTCGAGAAGTTCGCGAAGCGAAGATGTCCCTTAAGTTCTCCATAAGCAGTTATTACGAAACATACGTGAGTACATATACATATATATTAATATGTATATATTTATAGGCAGTGATCCAGACCAGTTTCGAGTTCTTCTCCATTTAATTCCTTTTGATGGTATACCTTGTCATATCCTGCATTGTTTTTGCATAAATTACAATTTCATGCAATCCACAGGCATATCTTTCCTACGTTGGTTTGAAGAAGCAACCCACTGTAACCCGTAAATATGTTAATAAGCTATCCACGTGCAGTGTTCGATTCTTTAGTCCGTCAACGTTACCTTATGATCGTGTACACGCGTCATATACAATTGAATTAAAGTAAGTGTATACGTTAACAATTTATGCACCGTTTCAATTCATTGACTAAGTAACTTGTCGATATAATTTTCTTTTCTCCATAATAGAACACCTCGTATTATCGTAATTAACGCCCGTCGGAACTAATAAGTTGATCGTACGAAAATGAAATGAATGCATCGTGATCGCTCACGACGATCACCAGTGACTGCTAGTATGAATGTAATTCGGTCAAATAATTAGGAAATGAAAATAGTAGGACAGTTCTGAATAGTAGTAACAAGGGGAGCGTATGACCTTTAGAACCTGGATTAAATGAAAAATTTCCACGCATAAGAGTCGTTTTCCTTCTTTTAACGAATAGTAGTAGTTTAGGGGAATAGGTACTAGCTACACTCGAGTAGAACGTAAGTAGGCTTCTTTTAGCTACGAGTAAGAATAGAAGAAGGAGCCTCCTACTGTTTGTTTTCGACTTTGGGAGTACTTAGAAAATACTTAACGTAGGCACGGAGCTATACATATGTATAATGCAAGGCTATATGACGCGTGACGATAAAACACGAGTATACGTCTCCATAGAGTTAAGTCGGTTATAGAAAAGCCTAAAAGTGATAATTCTGGAAAATTGTACCGCGCATAACCGTAAAGATATAGATGTATTTTGTAAGGTGACGCTTCGCTTAAATTGAAATTGGTTTACGTTTGTAGCGACGGTGACAATCCCGTGACAACCTAACGCGATAAACGCTAATGACCTGGCAATATCCAAACGATACGAGCGAGATTATTGGACCCATCGTTGATCGTAGGAAAGTCAGGGAGGCCGCAAGTGCCAGAGAAACGAGTGCAGGTCGGACCAGAACAATACACACGGTATGCCAATTCGAAATGGGGCCAGAATAGCAGAAGCGGCGGGCCGGTAGTTGGGTAACTAAGCTCGCACAGAAGTAAAGCCTGTCAAAATCAAGTGGCGGTGCAGCCAGTAGTTCTCGTTTGCCAGTAAGGAGCGTTAGCACGGTATACGATATTGCCTCGATTCGTCGCCGATACGTATTTGTCCCGATTCAATTTTTTAAGCGATCTCGTGGTTCGACAAACCTTCGCTCCTCTGGTATATTATTTTTCTCTCGATCTTTTTGTCGGTTTTGTGCCCGTTCTAAACACGCGATTGGGTTGTTGTGACAGACGGAGTAGAGCATGACGAGGAAACAAACGGTGATCGTGAAGCTTAAGAGATCCAGCGCCGGCAAACCTTGGGGAATACGTATCGCCGGAGGCGCTGATTTGGGTACGCCGATCGTCGTCACCCGCGTGAGTCCTCTTTTCATCCAATTTTCACTTCGGACCGTCTTCTTCCGATACGTACACGCGTGCAATCGATGCACCACCAAATAGATATGCATGGATTGCCTACGAACAATTTATTATTGAATATACTGAAAAGCAATTGTAACAAAAACTACCGTTTAATAGAAATTATTTCATGCGTCGACTGCCACTTAAGAAGGTCTCAAACGATCGATATACGTTGTCGATTACTGTTAGCACTTGTTGACAAGCTATACATATATACCAATCATGTTCAACAATACATTTATCTTTATTTTCCGTATAATGTTCAACGATGTATGTTCTGAATAAAACTAGAAGAAGAAGAAGTATTCAATGAAATATCGATAACATATATTTTGATCGCGCGAGGATCTCTTAGTTTGGTCAACATTTTTCACTAGCGATCAATTTCGTTTTATGGACTAATCTCTGTGTAATATGTTACTGACTTATCCATTTGTTACGCGTATCCTAATCTCGTGCATATTCTTCTCTTGGATATCCAATTTATCAAGAAATGTAGCTTAGCTTTACCCGTTGTAACAACAATTGCAGCCTTTTACGAAATAAATTAATTACTTATCTCGATGATATCCTGTTTATCATGCTTAATTCAATTTCCTGTAATATTTCGGAAAAATGGTGTGTGACAATTTGCTGACAATGCTACTAATATTCTGAACGATGTCAACCCAGATTTACTAAACGAATACTAAAGCGCTTCAATTACAATTAAGAAATTTTGACATCGAGCTATATCGTATTAAAAGTAAAACTTTTGAAATTTGCTGATACGTCTATTGTAAAGTATAGACGTATCGATAGCGAAGGTAATGCTTTGACTTAGATGTAGCTGATAATTAATTAAAAGACAAGGCGACTATACGACGATATTAAAAATTGAAAATGAAATTTGTGATTGCAGTCGGAGAACGAGGCGCTCCAGAGGGGTGACGTGATCAAGAAAATCGACGATTACGACGCGCGAGACGTGAGGCACGTAGACGCCCAGAATCTTCTTCAAAACTCTGAATCTATAAAGCTAGTAGTCGAAAGGTCTGAGCCGTCGAGTGCATCTCGTATCAACATTACCACGTCACCTCCGATTATCAAGTCGAACATTGGCTACAGGGCTGCGGTCACTAGTCTGTCAGAAAGCAATTCCACCTTTATTATTATCCGCTCGATTTGTAGCATCACTACCGCCGCGCTGCTACCCGCTCTACTCGTAACACGATTCTATTAACGCTTCGTATTATTAAAATTATTTCTATCTTCCTTTCTTTTTTCTTATCTTTTTTTTCTTTATACGCCATAATCGCAGCGCCTGATTGACAGCTCACCGCATCAAGAATCATCATCGTTATCTCGACAATCACTTTCATCTTGTTGCATAATTGTGCCATAGCGAATCTTATTTGCGAATCGACTCGCGAACACTTCTAGTTAGAAAGCAAAAACGATGCATTTTTAATCGAAGTAAAATTGCCGCATTTTTAATAATCGCTGCTAAGCTTCTAATCAAGGAAGCGAATCTTTCCTTTCAATTGCAATTGCTATTATGCACGCTTCGCATTTCTGCACAACGTTATCGCAAAATTGCACGCGAGAGTGGTTGTCGAGTACCAGCGAGTCTCTCGTGAGAGGAACTCCTTTCTACGTTGATTTGTTAGTAAAACGCTTTCCCGTTCCGCTGTAGAGCCAAACCAACAAAAGTACCGTCGGAATTGCCGAAGAGTCCTATACCGCCGCCCACGATCGACGAATACAGTCGACCCACAACGCCACAGGAACGTTTTAATTTACCGCACGATCATCTCGATGAAATTCGCGAGGAGAAGGCTTATTTGTCGCAGGTACTTCGAACACAAATATACCTTGAGATACGATCGCGGATAGACGCAAGTTAACCGTTTCTTCTAACAGTTTCTGCCACGACAAATTGTTATAGAAGGTTTACGAGACTTGGCTTCGAATTTCACTAACCGAAGATAATTGTTCTTTCAAGTGATATACACTATATAACAGTCTAGTAAATAGGTAATTCAACCAATCAATTTTTCATTTCTTGTTATGTTATCGATATTTTTATGATGCGTTGATACGTTATTGAAAGAGAGTCCGAATAAGGATTTAAACGTGACAAGAACGAATCTCTATCTATTCTCTTCGATATTGTTATTTCTACTTCTTAACAAGTGTAGGGAGAAAATTTGTTTAAAACAAGAAGTTGCTGGTAATGAACTCATTGTCAGTCCCGATCAATCGTCTTTTATACTTTACCAGCATTTCGATTCTCTAAACTATAATACTTCTAACTTGGTCTAGTTAGTTTAAACTTCCAACGAAGTCGTTGACCCGTTAACACAACATCTCGAACTACTTCGGGAAGTTGCACCAGACCTTTCCGCAACTATTTATTAAACTCTCGCTGATGTTCGGTAATTTTCAATTATCAGAGACAATATGCTATTGGTGATTTCATTCAATAATCTTTTCTTCTTTGATATTTTACGTCCACGTGTCGAACGTGGATATACAGCAAAATCGAACGTGTTCGGTAGTCGAAAGGAAATTGACAATTCCTAAGAAAATTGTGCGGGAGAACGCCAAAACCATTCGCTAAGTATAGACTGCTATTTCGACCGATACGACACAGCCTGCTTACCGTCCGTCTTAATCTATCTATGAGACTAACAATTTTCTTGCGGTTTTTACGTTCTTGGTAATTTCACAATAGCGAACAACGAAAGCAGTATGATTCCCTATAGCTTATCTAATTAAATATAGTAAGATAAGAAATATGTTAGAACTAGAAAATTTTATATTCTCGCAAAAAAAACTTTTCTTAATATTAACATGCTATCGAATAAATTATACTAGGTGAGAAGTATGTACCGCGTGTAACACTTTGGAGATAATCGCGAGCATTATTCGACACATTTAGATGCACAAACAACTAGAAATAATCATGTTTCAAAGTATTAGAGGGATTGCATCTGGCAAGTTGAAGAGGATTCTGAAATTACTCGGTCGCTTTGAAATTCAATAATTCATAGTCGAATTACCGTGAAGCTATAGGACGACGAAATGTTTATCTAACTTAATTCGCTATTTCCGACCGCTATTTTAAGATGACAGCACGATGCAACGAGTATTAAAACATTTGTTCGCTTATAGATAAAGGACAATCACCGATCGTTTAAAAAAGATACAGATATCTATTTGAAGCTTCGAAGCTTTCATTTAGCGCTATACCAAACTGTACGCGCCTTCGTTAAAAGCGGATCGAACTATTTGTCGAAACGGCTGGACTATTTGTTCATTCAAGTCCGGCTTTCATTCCGTCCGTTAATCTATTCGTTTATTCGGTTGTCTCTCAAATTTGTTAGATCGTTTCACGTGTAATATCGTTCCTGTAGTTAGCTCGCTAATTGCTAAGAGTTGAATCGGTAACCAACAGAACATTTCGAATCGAATGAAACCGAATAATTTGTAAAGAGAGATAAATATATAATAATATATCGTGCAGTGATCTAACAGACGACGATATCATAATTGACTGTATCACGTGTCAACATTTTGATGGTATTCGTCGCGATACAATGGATGACGATAAAACGTCTGATACAACATTACTTTCTAATATCGCGATAGACATTGCACTGCGTAACTACAATTGTTTAAGGCATGTCCGTTTCAATCTTCGTTCGAATTTTTCTGTTTGTTATTCTATACAATTAATACAAACTCGAGTTGTCGATCACCGACGATCTCCACGACAGACAATATGCTAATCAATCGCATTCGCGATCGCGCTTGTTATCGCTATCGATTTTGTTGTTTAAAATTACGATCGAGATGGATTTGAAAGCTCAATAACGTGGTTTCGTTCGAAGTCGCCTTTATCAGCGAGATGTTCGAAGTGTGAATATATTTTTGTTGGCCCGCCACGATGCCGGAAAGTCCACGTAGAGGCAGTTGCCACGCTATAAATATCGCTTTTGCATCGAAACCACCGCTCCGATCCAATACTACACGATCCAGGACGATTTCAGAACACTATTTCTAGTCTTCTTTCCTCGCACATATTGTATTCTTATTTGCAATCAACCGAGAAACTTAAATCCGCATACTTCGTATGTCAAGTAGAGATCTGGTATCTATCTTCTTCGTTACTTCAGGATCTGTAACGGAAAAATGTTATTTGTTGTTAGCACTGATTTTATAAACATAACTTTTCGTTAAACATCAATGAAAAAGCACTAGGGATACGTTTCTATTTTCTTTTTCGTAAATAATAATAAATGTTCTTGTAATAAATGCAAGTGTACTTCACTCGATATAAATTCGATTAGGGAAAAATCCAGAATACTCTTTCGGCAATACAAAGAGTTTCACAAATCGTAAGATCATTTCCGAATAAATATTTGTCTCGACAGAGTATCACTATTTCCAGTTTTCTTTCGTTGTTTGTCAGGTATTGCATTCTCAGTGTTTAGACATCCATGTTCGATTTTAGCGTCCAACTTGTTGAAAAGTACAAATTCTTCGAAGCATTATAGTTTTATACGTATATTTTTCTTCCTAGAAACACATCCTAGAAAAAAGAAGACACAGCTAATTTAT
Organism: Megachile leachella; assembly: GCA_963576845.1. Taxonomy (NCBI): domain Eukaryota; kingdom Metazoa; phylum Arthropoda; class Insecta; order Hymenoptera; family Megachilidae; genus Megachile; species Megachile leachella. The sequence continues at coordinate 396,773 of OY756250.1, forward strand.
GTCGATAACAGTTTGATTCGTGGAATTTTTGAAAAATCAAAGAAGGAGAAAGAGAACACTTAATTGCGCGAAGAGCAGGTCTGCTAGCAAATGGAACACTTCGTACGAGGGTATCCGCGTTGCGCTATTCGACGATAATTCACTGGAGGAAGGTACAAAGCGGAAGAAGAGAAGCGACTTTGGCGAAGAACGCTGCAAAACGATAATCCGTATTTCAGTCGAAGAAGCTCGAGGCTCGCGCATTTTGGTTCAGCTCCAAATATGACACAATCGATTAAAAATACGAGCAAACGATCCATAAGAAAAATTCTTTATTTACGGAAAAGTTATCGATCGTTCGAAAGGATTCGCGACGAACGTTTATCAGGCGAAGAGGGACCTTGAGAAGATTCCAAAAGACAGAGGAAAAAAAGGTAGGATTCGCGAGGAATATCGCGAAATATAGAACCGATCAAGAGCAGTAAAACGTAGGAGTGATCAAGATACGTGTCGGTGTTACGGGAGAGGTGAAGAAAGAGCGCGAGAGGAGTCGCGTGGAAAAGGCCAGAGTTAGTGCCTCCCGCGCAACGAACCAGTGCGTTAGCAAATATTCGAAGGAGAGAGATCGAAGAGAAAAAAAAATAGTGCTTAAGCTGGTCCCAAAGGAAGAAGAAAAGGGAGATCTTTGCACGGGTGTATCGCAGTTCGAGGAACACGAACCTCGGTTCGACTAAGAACACGATGCCGGCTTACACCACCGTTTACCGTCACACCGTCGAACATCACCCGAAAGAGGAGGAGGCTGCCGTGTTTTGGGTACGAAATCGTTCAACTTCTCATCTGCAACGTGTTTCGTTCAACATCGACAATTACGTTCCTTTCAGAATTTTACCGCTTTTGTTTTCTCTTACATTTTGCAACGTCTTATAGAGATGTTCTTAATATCGGACAAACCGTTTCGTTCCATCGAACGTTTCGCTCAGTTGGTCGAAGAATTTTACCATTTAAAAAAGATTTCTATATTGAAGCAGGTGTTAGGCTGACAAAATGTTATATGAACATTTTGTTAGAAAATTCTAAGCAGATGTTAACTTATCGATACAATTATTGCAATTTGAAACGAATAATATCGGACAATCATTTTCAGTGATATAAACTATCATTGACACTGAATCATTAAGGGATAGTAAGCGCCATATGCGTTAACTTACTGTTTCTTAGTTTCTGTGTGCGGTATTTGTTTGCATCCTTTTGTATTTCGTCGATCGAATTCCATTAACCGTGCATCACCGTCAAAAATAGATGTTCATTGGATTAATGTACTTCGAAAAAGTCCCATAACACGTACACTGTCATGCTGATCGTGAATGATCGACACCGTGGTACCTCAAATTTAAGCTTCTACAATTAATCTATCTGCAACTTCTCTTATCGCTCTCGCTGCGAAATTTAAAAGAACAACGCGTACTACTCTATAGGATAATCGATATTAATATGGGATTAATTAAAATAAAATTTATTAGATATCTGATATTAATCTGCGATTGCTTCTCAACAGCGATCGATGCGTTAATTCTAGGAATCACAAGACGTTGAAGGTTGAAGGTTTAAGGTCAACCGAAAGAAACTGGCTTGGTTAAACGTTATTCTCTTCTGTTTAAATTACCTACATCGTTAACAAGTTGTTCGAATAAACCAAACAAGAAAGATGGAGTAGGGTAGTCCGTTTAAAATCACTTCCTAAGAGAAAATCAGATCAACGCCGACCTACGCAAGTTATTTCGTGTAAACATCTCTTTGTGAGCATCGTTCGACCTTCCCTCAGGGTTTTTAAGGTTAACGTTTCGATCATTCGACGAAATTGAACGTCCGTCAAGATGAAACGCAACGTAAGACGATCTAGATTTCGAATTGCGACGTGTGCCAACCTTGACATCGTCCGTAAAACTAGAGCTAGGTCTTGTGCGTCTGACACGACTGTACCGAAAAAAGGGCAAATGCAAGAAGATCTTTGCTCTTGAGATCGTGAACGAAACGACGCGACCGCACGTCGGAAGAGCAATGGCAGAACGCAACGAAAGGAAGAAAACGATTTCTACAGACTAAAGGAGAGTTATACCGCTAGTATGACTGACTAATAACGCATTGCAATAAAACGCACACGAACACGTTGCGGCCTGTTCATTGCTATCTTATTCTATTTTCGTGAACGAGATCTGGGTTACTCAAATACAAGAGGGTCACACAACCACGCACGCTCGCATCCCTTATATTTTTTGCTTTTTCGAAAACGTTTCGTTAAAAATAAAAAAAAAAATCATTCTACATCGAGCGTAAGACTCGTTACAATCGTCCTTCTAAATCTATCCGATGAGTAATCGTTGACACTAAAAACGACTAAGACATCGATTTAGATCGAATTTACTGCCTAAGTTTTCAAAAAAATAGTGAAAATTAAAGTTCGAAGATATTTTGCACTGGATTTTCGACAATGTAATGTCGAAAGATCTTGCCATTGCCAACAAATTTTTACAAGATTTTCTTAGAGTTCAAGTTTCAATATAGCCAGTAGCGAGCCAAGCAATAAACAGTTCGAAACAACGTCGTTTTGACGTGTCTGAATTTAGTTCGGGGACATTTTACAATGTGACGTAGAAACAACCGCTTCCTCCTTCCAAAAGTATCGCTTATGAATTAAAAATATTTTATGGAAATCTGATCGTCCGTTGCTCGTGTACGAAGCTTATCGAAATTAAATAAATTAGGTATATCGAGAAAACGTGAACCGATAGGTATTTATCGAAACGACGAAGAAAGATTTCGCGTGACACGAGGAGTATACGCGTTATTTTCGCCGGCTACGGGCCTTCGTCTATTTCGAGAGAGAGAGATATCTCGCATACCCTGTAAAATATCGTTTCTGACCCATTTATAATGGGATCGTCATAATTGTTTTGTTCGGTGACGTAAAATCGATGCTTCCGTCGTTTCTTTGTAGTAATGGTAACTTTCAAAATTTTCAAACTTCGAGGCCTCAACATTCGAAAATTCTCAAGTTCCACTTTCGAAAATAGCAATTAAATTTGTTACAAGTTAATATTTAATATTTAAGGAAAGTATGATATACCTATAGTTTAAATTTCGGACCGGATGGTACGCGTTCTATTTCTTCGAAAGAAAATTGACGGTGGATGAATGCAATTCCGATCTTCTATTCTTGCTAGCGGATCTTATAAATACGACTCGTAACTTTATCCTGACGTTCATGTTCTTTTTACAACGTTCCACTTGACATTCTCATTTTTGTCGAGTTTCTACAATGACGATCGTCGATTTGTCTTCGCGTAAAGAATCTTGCTACCTGTGAAAATACAAGTGCACATACGTATAATAATTTCGTAATGTCATGCAAAACAAACGATATGTGACATAACGAATCACCGCAAAACATTTTGGCAAGCATTTTATTCGCGACGATAACTGTTTTATGCAATTTTCTCATTGTGCGGTTGCACGAGCCAAAGATCCGAAATTTTAGCCGCTTAACAGCTTTCATCCGTGACCGACAGACATTGAGGATATATTTTATATCGCGAGCTTATTTCCGGTTGTAATACTTTTGCCAAAAATATCGCCAACGTTGTTACTTCGACGGAAGAACCGTTGAAAACAATGGCACGCAAATAGAACATTTACCGTTTTCTTGTTCGTGGAAAACTGAAACTATTTATCGTCGAGGCGATGAAAATTTCAATGAATGTATTTTTTAGCGTGTCGACATATTAGCGAAATGATCGCCGATTTATTTTTAACACTGTTCATAGATGCAATACGTACTCTATTATCTCTATCGCAACGATGTCGAAAATTAATGAGGTATCATCGATCACCATGGCCTCTATTAAGGGTTATTTTAGATTTTGTTAGCTGGTAATTGACACCGTTTTGGCAGAGCATTCCAAGCCTGCTTGTCTTATTACGAACTTTTCGTTCGATCGTAAGCGATTCATTAATCGCTGTAATTCCAGTTAATTTACGGTTCAAATAAAATACAAAGTCTTAAAATTCTTCAGAGTCGTAACAGTTTTGAAAGTGTAAAGTAAAACAATACGTAGCTCGAATAATTGAAATTATACATATGTATCGAAGATTTCCAAGACTTTCGGTACGAAATTTCTAAGTAATTATCATCGACAACATTGTTATGATTAATTAATTTTTAGCCGTACCGCACAACTCCTCTGGTCTTGCCAGGTGCCAAGATCAAAAAGGATGCTCCACTCGGTGAGTGCTACCTTCGCCATCATCCGAATCCGATGATTCGAGCGGCTCCTCATCATTACGAACCAGCTCATCCTGAAGTTGCTATGAAACAAAAGGTACATTTCCATTTACTTTTATAACTTATTCACAATTTTTCGAATATTTAACGCGCAATCGTTGTAAAGAATAGAAATTATATTCGAAAGATAATTAATTGGTGGTAAAGAACAGGTACCGAATAAATTCTTAATTCCGTCGTTAAACATACACATTTTATAACTATCGTCGAATTTTGACAATGTACACGCGATAGTATTTAAACATGAACGTACATCGTGAAAACTGTTCTGTTAATTGTTCGCTGCAAATAAGTAAGTGCTCTCAGTAAGTGCTTTTTGCAATTTGACATTTTCTTTTCGATGTATAAGCGATTAAAGATTCGGTGTCTGACCAGGTGGCGGAATCGGTACTTCAACGCGTCTTGGGACCGAACGAAGTTCCAAAGGTTTGAACCAAATTATTTCTCAGATCGCTTCCGCTTCCACGAACGATGCTTTTCGCTTTCAACGGCAAAACGAATCACGCATTTTCGCTACAACGGCGATAATTATCGTTCTAACCGTGATACACTTCCGCTTCGACACGTATCGAACATAGTACAGCATGCGGTCGACATGCAGTCACCGATTAACCAGCTTACAATCATTTGAAAAACCAAATACCCATTTCAGACATCAAATACAGACTCTAAATAAAATAAAAAAATCTACCTCAAAAAAGGAACGCTTTAGACTCGTTCGATTCGAGGATTTCTCTGCAAACCAACTTTCACACGGTCAACATATCATTACAATGGAATATTTTTTAACGGCGTTAACGAAAATTTATATCGTCTGATTGTTAGGTGGTGCATAAGCAATTTAACTCGCCGATCGGTCTCTACTCCGAACAAAATATCGCCGATACCATTAAGTGCCAGGCATCCGCCATACCGTAAGTAATAACACGTTTAACGAACTACCGGTAAAAAATACGAAACCTAATTCGTTCTACGCATTACACGATGTAGCGGCTCGATATAAAAATATTAATACGATTGAATTTTTGCTGAATGCTGCTACTTATCAAATAATTAACTGCAAGAAGTAATGTCGATACCATTTACTAACGGATTATTTCTGAATCATAACTCTCAGATCAGTGATACATAATTACGTCCACGTTCACATTCGAATCTAAGATTCTTTCTTCGTTCTCCTTCGTGTCCTTCAGTCTCTTCCCAGATTTTCCTTAAATTCTTCCACGATCGTCACTTCATCTGTCCATCACTGATCGAGACGATTAACATTTTTATACATTAAACTCTCGATAAGGATGTTTCGTAAACTCGAGATTTTTGAACGGCTTCAACTTGCTGCGAGACACCGGCGAGAAAATTTTGAATAATCCGAAAGTCTTGTACCGAAGAGTTGTCGGTCGGAGTAAGGAATATGTCGGGCATAAAACAGAAAATTGCAGCTCAAGTTCTTACACGGCTATCCCATTCATTTCAACTGTGACTAGATGACCCTCACGTGTAGTTTGTTTGTTGTTTTCCAGCATTTTCATAGACTTTTCCTTCGTGAAACAGAAACAGGAAATCGAGGAGCAAGCGAGAATATTGAAGGAGCAGGCTAAGGCCGCTTCCTCGAAGAACGTGTGGCCGCAATTCAATAAGCCAAATTAATGATAAATCAGTTCGAGACGTTTTTCGATGCTTCTCGCGCTTAATTGTGATTCGAAATTATTACGATACGTATAAATTATTTGGTCACGTTCCTTGTCTCGAAACGATTTTATGTCATTATTATTATTATTATTATTATTATATTATTATAATCTGGATATTTGTCCACTGTTCTAGACGATACCTGAAACATATTTTTAATTAAAGAACAACGCTTAAAATGAATTTATGGTTTTCCATTTAAGAGGAATAATCTAATCACCTTTTTGACGTCGAATAAGTTGAAGTTGATGGTGGTAAAAAATTTCACTTAATTCCCTTCACGATTAACGAAGACTGACTAAAGACGTTGCAATCTGTATAACAAGTTTCTCCTTTTTCACTATTTCTTTTCTATCGGACAAAAGAGCGTGACCACTGAAACGCGATTAAGCTCTCGACAAACGTGCGATAAACCGTTTATCGATTTCAGTCACATTGTGTTGTTGCCTATTACCCATTATTTATATAGACCATGTTTAGGATCGTAAAGAAATTAATCGCAGTTCGTTCTAATGATTTCTCGATTTAGAATCTCGATTTAGGATGGAATTAACGGGACAGTTGAGAAACAGTGTTCGCTGTATAGAAAGTTTGAAAAATAACAATACTATGCTTTTGCATGCTGTAGAGTAGAGTAATCAAGAAATAACGGTAGTAATCGTGCGTGAAAATAAGTAGTTTTACTAATTTTTAATGCTGGTTCGATGAGACCGGTTCTCGAAAATTATAGACCGTGATCGCAACTTCGAAGACGCAACACAAGTACGGTTATAAGTATTTACAAAATATTGACATATATATGTCTCATTTAATTATATGATCATAGAATACGAAACACGGATACGTAATTTTCGAGATAAAGCATCATTAATTTCATTAGTACAAACATTAGCTAAACGGTTAATGGAAAATGGCATGGAAGCGGTCCGAAAGTCGCTCTCGAACAAATAATTGGCGATATAACACTGGCTGCTGCTAACCGATCTGAACAAAATTGCGAAACAAATATCAATTAAAAATAGTCGATGTGTACACATGCGATACAATGATACAGCCTGAAGAAACCAGTCAAGTACGACCCGAGTAAAAGCGAGGCATACAAGGCTCTGCAAGAAGAGTCTCTTGGTGACACGGTGCAGGAAGTGAAGCAACCGGCGCGCACCGGTGTTTTCTCTCCACAGAAAGTCAATCAAAACAGGGTATGCTTTTAATAATCTAATTAATGACATATAAAATACAAATTTTTAAGAATAGCTAGTGATTTTTCATTTAACATTTGTCATCGCATCTCGAACCGCATCTGTGGTTAAAATTAAACTTAATGTGCTACCGATAAATGTTCGAATGTATATTAATCAGGATTAAAAGATAAAACATCTGAACGTTTATCTTCCATAGATATTCAGAAGGATAAAGCATGATATTTTATTTCAGGTACACCACGCTCGACCAAAAAGTCCTGCCGGATCATACGTAAGTGCAAAGTTAACAAATTTTGCTTGAATATTATGACAAAACAAACAAAAATGTGTGTATGTCGGTTGTTTGTATAGGGTATCTTGAATATTTTGTTCGTCGCGCGTAATTGCATGAATTGCACGCAACGAATCTAACTTTTTCCACCGAACACGCTCAAATATTTTCTACGATTGTGTTCTACCTAAATAGCGATTATTAATTTTCCCATATTAAATTCGTGATAAATTAGTAATCAACGTTTAATTTCATTAAGGGTGGATTTTTAAGACGTCCCTTCCCTCTTCCTTTTATAAAGGATCGCATCAACGACTATTAAAATTGACATCAACTTGTACGTGTAATTTGCCTATGTGTGCTCGCGTCTATACCTGCTTGTATACTCTCGCCGTTTCAAACAATCAGTCATCCATGACGTTCTTTTTTTAAATAATTTCTTGAATTAATCACCTAAAAAAACAGTATAATTTTTAAAATACTTGCATAGCACTTTGTATGAAAGTAATGGAAACAATAACGAAATGTGCTAACCTTTCTTAAAAGTACTGTCGATACTGCAGTTTCTCATAAGTATGCAATTTTATTTTAGATAAATGTTCTCGAGGACGACGGTGAGAAGATCCACCAAAGTAATAGCTTCAAGAGGATCATGTACAGTGTGCTGGGACAAACAGATTATTAATTTCAAAATTGACGTTATAAATATATTTTATTTATAATATATAATTACACACTTTTCTCTCTCTATATATATATACATATAAACATATCCTTTATTTATTGTATGATAAAATAAAAATGATGAAAATACTGAAATAACAACTAAGCATTAAAAATAAAATATTCAATTGCAACGTACTACTGCTCGGAAAAAATAAATTAAATATTTAATACCGATGTGTGTATAACTTACAAACTTCTTATTTATAGTTATACGCTGATCTGTACTAATAAATATACAATACCATTACATTGTTTTGGTTCATTGCTACGCTATCTGCAACCAAGGATTGAAACTGATCTATCAGTTGTTAGCGCGATAGGAAAACTAGAAAGGAAAAATGACAACTGAAAACGAGATAGTTCTGCTCACAGCGCCATTTATATGTTTACTGTGTTAACTTCAGGAGTAAGTAGAGTCTCTAACACTCTATGACGACGTGTATATGTCATACGGAGATGAAAGAACATAAGATGTTACGAACGGACCGATGAAGTATTTATGGAGCTTGTGTCAAACTTGTTGGAGAAGAAAATTTATATTGCAATTAATATTTAACATAATTTAATTCTCAATAATAAGGTGTTACAATATTTTACTACAATTATCAACATAGTCATACTAAATAAATTTCAATTTATTTTCACTAATAATTCCAATCTATCAATCTTTATTATTAAAGCATACACATATGTGTCATCGTTATTATGCATATAATAACAAGGTTGGAATAATAGTACCGCAGTTTGCATTGGACCACATTGCATCTATAATATTCTAGTAGGTTTTAAAGTATCATAATACTATTTTGTTTTGTACATACATTGAACAGGAGAAGATTGCAGTTCCAGTAAAATGTTTGACAAAACTGTCACTGTTACTCAAATATTTATCGATTGCGAATGTATCTAATCAAAATAGATATAATATTTTCCAATCAATGACACGGTACAATAAATATTCCATTCACAAAAATCCATCTTTCAAACGAACTGTATACAGAAGAATACAAATACTGTGCCTTCGCAGACTATGCAGCAACCAACGCTCACAGCTGACTCAAATAGAGTAATATTACAATATTTCTTTTCTGATCTAGACATTCACTAGTACTAGCAATTTATCTTTCACTCTTTTATCACTCTTTTTAAAAGGGTGAGTTTTTCGAAACCTTTCGAGGAGTAACATTATGACTCGATTTCGTTAACATCCTTTCTTATTACACTTACGAAAATCTACAGTTTCATATGCACGTTACGCAATCGAGCCTAATGCTACAACATATTTTCTTGTTTAATCTTACCAACCTACCAATCATTTAATTTTTTACAAAATATAGAGCAACGATAAAAAATTAAAGTGATTGGATGTCTTTCTGTACGACATAATTAAACGAATAAAAAAATTGTCGTATGTCCCTCTTCGCCAGCCTCAAAAGGTTTTAATTCGAATTCCTATTTGTATAACTATCGACATATTTACGCTCTGCGTAAAATGTTGCATAAATTAAAAATAATACTTTCTTTTTAATCTTATTCGATTCATAAAATTAGTTTATCGACATATTAACAAAATAAAGTACAAATGTTTACGCGCAAATATTTTCATTCGATGTAAAAAGTAATTCCTGCGAAATTTACAAACCGAGTAATGAGTAAAATATGTTAGGAAGTATTATATTAATGTAATTTTCGTATTTTTGCATATTTACAATGATAAAATATTTTTGTAAACTCAAACATACACCGGCCTCAACACGCAACTCACGTACTAACATAAATTATATATCACGTATTTAAAAAAAAGATATAGAATCGCATTCAAACATTAAATAAGAATGAAATGCATACATTTACATAAATTACTCATTCAGCATATGTGTATATGCATTGTGGAGAAAGATTAAACGTTAGTGTACAATCATTTTATATTCGTTCGCACATTTTTAATGAAATTTGCATTGAAATGAAATATTTACGTCTGTTTTAATATCATAAACAAAAAGTCAATCATTAGAAAATCGAATAAAATAATATGGCATCGTGTAGATACAGGATAAAAAAGTCATTAAATAGGCTCGATCAAGAAAACATTTGCGCGTATAATAATTCTATAAATGAATCAGTAATGGAGAAACTATTCCAAGTTCTGATAATCTCTGCAAAGTTGCATGTAGAGCAGGACAAAAGATATGTAACAAATATAATGTGAGAAAATAAATAAAATGTGTGTTCTACATAGTGCTACGAAGGATAATTAAATATTAAAAGAATCATCGAGTAATTGTTTAAGTTCTTTAAGGTGCTGCATCTTGCTACCTGTTGCAGGTGAAGCTGCCGTTGGGCGACCAACGTATCTGAAACAAATAGAAAATTTATTAATCACCTACGAACTGTGTAACAAAAAGTAAAATCGTTTTACAATACCACACCTATAATTATGGAAATTTATAAATAAATTTAACGTTGCATAAAAACATGTTCTCCAATATCATGACGTATATTCTAAGTATCCAAGTTATAGACATTACTGTAATTAACATTACCTCACTGTTCTCTGTTTAGGTTTAACAGATTCTATTGACTCCGACTCGGATTTGGTCGTTGTTGTTGGTTTAGTTGATGAAAACCAACCACTAAACCACCCTCCGCTATTTTCACCCTTGCACGACGTATTTCCGCCGCTGTAACATGGCCCAATGTTTTTACTTTGTTTAGCACAATATATGCGCAGATATTGATTATCGATATTTCAATACTAATACAATTTGTGCGTAAATTTATTGAACATTTGTGATATGTTTAAATCCATCAACATTTGATTACTTGCGCTATTGACATAACTATAATAACAAAGTGAAAAACATGGGCCATGTGAACAGCTAAATATACAAACTAAATATGTGAAAAATAAGTTCAACAACGAGGAATATGGCAAATAGAAAAACATGATTTTCAGTTTCGAATTCGAGCCTGGAAATTGTGCATCTGCATCGCGTGTAATAATGAGTCAGTTGTATAATAGTTATAAATATAAAACAAAAACGTAAGCGATATATAACACGCGAATTACAATTGCAAGAATTGCAGAAAATTTACTTAAGGGTGATAATAACTATTTTGGATAGTTACTATTTTTCGATTGTTGGAATGCTCAATTTGCAATAACAAATGCTATATTTAATACTTACGATACAGAACGAGTTCCGTTAAGGGCTGTATGGAACCTGGGTTGTACATATGTCCATGCACCCTGATTTTTGTGTTCTTCCTGAGCCCATATTAGTTCTGCATTTTGATACTTAGCAGCTTCCTTCTTGACTATGTCGTATGGGAAAGGTGAAATCTACGAAAAAAAGGATGGTATTAAAGAAAAAGTTGGTTAATAAAATGAAAATCAACAAACAGGACGAAACTATTTGCAAAATCATCTACCTGCTCAACTCTCGCAATAGCGACTTTATCATCCAATTGCCTTTCCGCGCGTGCTTTCTTCAAATCATAGTAAACCTTGCCAGAACAGAAAATCACTCTCTTAACGTTATTAGGATTTTGAGCAGCTACACCTTCTTCTGGTATCACTCTAAGGAACTCGGTATCCTCCAACATCAAGTCGAAACTGGATTTTGCTTCTGGATGACGGAGCAACGATTTTGGTGTCATTAAAATCAACGGTTTTCTGAATGGTAATGCGATTTGTCTCCTTAGGATATGGAAATAATTTGCAGGTGTACTGCAATTAGCCACGATCCAATTGATGTCGTGCAACTGACGTACAGCGAATTCTTCACTTTCCGGAGGGAAATAATCTGGATCATCGGCAGACATTTGCAAGAAGCGCTCTAGACGAGCACTCGAATGTTCCGGTCCCTATAAACACATTATCATTTAATTAATTATACAGTAACAAACAATACAAATTTGGAAATGTTATATTTAAAATTAATTTACCATTCCTTCAAGTCCATGAGGTTGCAGCATAACAAGACCAGATTGACGCACCCATTTAGCTTGTCCACTGCTTATGAATTGATCAATTATACATTGTGCAGTATTGTTAAAATCACCAAACTGTGCTTCCCAACATACCAGTGCGTTTGGATTTGTCATAGAGTAACCTAATTCAAATCCTGAAAATTTAAAAAAAATATTTTTGTTATTTACATCTGTCAAAACGTAAATACAATGTTGCTATAGAAAATTTTATGTTACAGTACCAAGAACACCAAATTCAGATAGAGAACTATTGCACACTGTGTACGGGGCCTGATCTGGATAAAGGTAACACAATGGTCTGTATGTAGCCTTGTCTACGGTTTGATGATGAAGTACATGATGTCTGTGTGAGAAAGTTCCTCTTTCTACATCCTGACCCGACAATCTGACGTGAATGCCTTCTTTGAGTAGAGAACCGAAAGCCATAGCTTCTCCAAGGGCCCAGTCCACTGTTCGAGCTTCGATCATTTCCATACGAGATTTCAAAATACGTTCGATACCTATAAAACATTTGTCAATTTATAGATTTTATATATTATGTACATTTTAAATCACTGATTCGTTATTTAATAACAGAATTATTACCTTTATGAATGACAAATTCGGCTGCGTTGGGAGGTGGTGAGGAGAATTTCTTTCCAATATGAATAAGCGTGTCTTCCTTGATACCGGTAGGAGATACTTTTAATGGGTCTTTTCCTTCAAAGAAACCGGACCATGGAGAATCTAACCAATCCTTATACTTAATATGCGTTTCTTGTCTAGCATTAGTATATGCTTCTTCGCAGATTTTCTCATATTTATCTTTGACGTCCTTTAATATAATATCGCTATAATTAGTTGAACATACATTTATTCGTTAAAACATTTTTTCGCTTCTTTACCTTAACTTCTTCCGGAGTAACGACACCATCACCAATAAGGCTTTTAGCATATTTATCCAAAACTGGTGGAGTATTTCTGATCTTACGATACATTAAAGGCTGTGTAAACATTGGTTCATCGATTTCATTGTGACCATTTCGCCTATACGACACAATATCAATGACAACATCTTTATGAAAGGTTGCTCTCCATTCAGCGGCAACTTTACAAACGTGCATCACCGCCTCGGGATCATCAGAATTAACGTGGAAAATAGGTGCGTTCACTACTCTTGCAACGTCTTCATAAATAAAAATATTAAATATTATTATATCAAATATTTAAACGTAAACATATTTATTTCAATATATGTGATTAATAACTCACCAGTACAGTACGGGGACGATCGTGAATGTCTTGGATCAGTGGTGAATCCAATTTGATTATTCACCACAATGTGAATAGTACCATGAGTTGTATAATCGGGTAAATCTGATAAGTGCATCGTTTCAAACACAATACCTTGTCCACAAAATGCAGCATCACCGTGCAGAAGAATAGACATGACCTATTATACAAATTAAAAAATTAAAGTTTCAAAAACATCGTATCCTTTTTTTAATTACATCAAATGTTTCATATATGCTTACTTTCTTGCCTTCGCCATCACCACGATAAAATTGTTCCGCACGAGTTTTTCCTTGTACTACTGGATCAACGGCTTCCAAATGAGATGGATTTGCAACAACGGCTAAACGAATATTCTTATTTGTTACTCGATTTAGTCGCTCAATGTAGGTACCTAAATGATATTTAACGTCGCCAGAACCCTGAATTGTAACAAGGAAATGAAATCATACGTCAATTGCATGTAGTGTAGAAAAAAAAAGTAAACAAAGAGCTTGGTATACTTACATCATCAGCTGCTTCAAGAGCGGCAAATTGTGTGAATATTTGACTTAAAGGTTTGCGACAAACATTAGCAAGTACGTTCAACCGACCACGATGAGGCATACCCATTACAACAGATTCAACACCTAGTTCGGTAGATTTGTCGATTACTTGTTTCATTGCAGGAATCAAAATTTCAGCTCCCTCTAATCCAAATCTTTTCTCGGATGACCATTTACGTGCAAGGAATGCTTCAAATCTGAAGCAAACATTCAATGCATAAATGTAATAGCCTTATCAAATATCTATATTGCAAAAATTTGATATTTTACATACCCAGTAGCTCGAGTTAATCTAGCCAAGATAAGTCTTCTTTCGTCGTTCGTCATTTCCATGATTCCTGGGGTCTCCATTTTTTGTCGAATCCAGTTGCATTGTTCCAAAGAATTGATGAACATAAATTCTATTCCAATGTGACCACAATAAGCAGCTTCTAATCTTCTCAAAATTTCTCGAAGGGGTAATGATTTTTCTTTACCCCCAATGAAAGTGGTGGACGGCAACTTGAACATACGATCCATGTCCGACTCCTCTGCAGAAATTAAACAATAAAATATTTACTTATTCTTCATAGAAATAGATAATAAAATATGAAAATACCAATTCCAAAATCATTGTAATGGAGAATAGTAAATTCAGATACAAATCACTTGAAACAGATGTAATTTTTATTATACTTATAATAATTATAGCATTTAGTTATACTACGAACACATAATAATATTAAATATTTGACTACTTATGAATAATGTATACTGCATATAATATTTTTTTCTTCGTTTTTATTAATATATATTTCATTTCTTTTTTAAACTGATACTGAAAATGTAAGTTGTATACGGAGTAAAAAAACTACAAAGACTTGTCACGGTGTAAAATTATACAAATAGCTGTTATATGTAATTAACTGTACTTTAAAACTAGAAGACACTTTGGATGTACATTTGTCTTACGCATATTTTAATAATGTTATTTAGCATACTGCATATACATGCATAGTATCTTAAACAATTGTTAGATACTTATAAACAAACCTCCTCCATACTATTTGAAAGAGCATAAATGAACAAAAAGTGAAAAAGAAAAAAAGAATTTTTAAAATAAAGCTTAAATGAAATTAACCATCGATATAAAATAATGACAGAACTGTTTAACACATAGAAAAATACAAAACGAAATATGAAGACATAAAAATTTGAACATTTAAATGAATGTTTACTAAACAACTAAAAAGCCAAACGGAAAATTTAAAGAAATAAAAAATATGTACCTTATAAAGTTGTAACTATTGTTATATTATTATCTATGAACTGTAATGATAATGATATCATCTGCTTACTATACCTCCTCCAATTCTTCCAAAAGATGCTTAAGGATTATTCCTGACACAAACATATTTACAGCAAAATATAGCACTCTTTAATCAATATTTATGCAAAAGACCCAAGCACCTCTACAGTTTACCTACAATACCAATATTTACGTGATCCCATATTGAACCAGCACCTCCCTAAGATACTAACATTTCACCAGAAATTGTAAACTAAATTCCCATTTGAATCATAATTTTTACATACTTTTCATTAGTGCAGCTACTCGGTATTGTAGTTCCTGTGAGTAAGTAGTACGTGCTCTGTTTCCTGTGGACATCAGACTTGAACTAAGTATTCAATTTAATGAACAAAGTCTTTCATTCAAATGTTAAAACGAAACTTTAATTTTTCACATAAAACCTTCAATTTTTACCTTAATGACCATTAAACCACTTATTTTAGAGTTCACATCTATTGATTTTAAATAATTATTTTCGTAATTTCATTGAAACTCAAAGTGTTATTTTTTTCTGTACTTGAAATACTTTGTGTCCAGGAAAAGGATATGGTGAATAATAATTATTAATGACATAAATAAAAATAGTAATAACAAATGTTATATTATAGTAAAAATTGTAATTAATGAATAATAATTTATATAAATACTCGAAAAAATATATAAAATAAATAAGAAAGATATTTGATGTTTGTTCCTAATAGCATGATTTATAAAAAATGTCTTCAATGTATTTAAAAGTCTAGTTTAAATTACGTTGCACAGAATCATCATATTTCGAACTGATACAGAGACACGTTCGTTTGGGCTTACCAAATGAATAATGATTATAGAGCAACTCTTGCGGATGTCTATCATCAAGATCAGCGCTGTTGATGCCAAGTGGATCCAATTTAGCAATATGATGACCACGAATCTGTCAATTTAATGCCACATTCATACGAACCAAATAGTTTTTAATTCTTCAAACTTATTAATTCAATACATATATTAAGATGTATTACTGTGATGGATGTTTATATACCTATTTATAAATTTACTAATATCTATATTACATAAAGAAAAAAGAGAAAAAATAGTACTAAAACATTGCATCACATACATCACAGTAACTGAAAGCAAACATGTCATAAAAATTAACATTTAATGTTAGTACTTTAATAATTAAAGCATGTTGTTGTTACATACATGCTTTTTGTTGTTATTATCTTTTATAAGGTTAAAGCTAAAAATATTTAATTATCTGTTACTTTATAATTCTATTGAAATATCGAATAAAACAAATACAAATGGAAACACCCTTCAACAGATAATATTATATGAACACAATATACTGTATGAATAAAATGAATAATAGGTTGTTCCAGAAACACACATTCCAAGTTTTAAACACACAGAAGCAAAGCTAGAGACACTATTTGCAAACATGCAAAGCAAAAGTTTCTAAATGTATTTTCTTACCTTAGATATCTTTATTTATACATCGAAGATATACCATAAGTGGCTAGTATATTGACTACAGAATAGCGGAATGAAAATTATATTTATAAAATTTTAATTCTCTTAATACATACATACATATGTACCAATATGGTAATACGAATTATAAAATGTAAACCATTAAATATTCCTATTCTTTCCTGAAGAAAACATTTTCAGTATCAGTAAAAATTATCATGGAATCATATTCTTCCTGGTATTCTGAATATGTAAAGCATGTTTTTGCTTTCCATTGATTAACAAGAAATTGCACGTGTTTAATTTTGTAAAACAAGTTATCTTAATTATTTAAACAACATTTTACATAATACTAAATTAACAGTTGTAATAGTTTAAAAAACAAAAGTTTCGAATTGAGAAAAGTATTGAAGATTAAAGAAACTTTCTTACATAATATATAAAGAATTTTAATTTCTGATTAGATTTAACCGATTTAACTTCTTTACAAATCAAAAGAGGAAAGATACGAAAAAAGATAAGAAGGGATTCATGTATATGATAAAGATCATGATATTTACATATACAGAGTGAAGTATAACATATTCATCAGGTAAAAGTATATTAAAAGAGCTTGATCAGTATGAAGTTATCAATATTCGTATGAATTTTAATAATGCACAAAAATTGAATATTATATATGACTATCATGTTTTCAATAGTGCTTTTGTATACCTTTACCGAACGACACACATGAAACTTAATGAAAATAGTTTAAGGAATTAGTTTGGAAAGAAGCCTTACCAAGCATGTATTGCCGCAGAACCTGTTCTGGAGACCCCTTGCGGGCTGCATAATGTGTATGTACCAGGTCTGTTTGCATGATACCCAGTGGGTCCAGATCAGCAACTAAATGACCTCGAGCCTATATGTCAATGAATAATTCCAAAAGGGCCCCAATGTTTATCAATTTTTCTACATGAAAAACTACCATACATCACAACATCACAAAGATGTAACACTGTTCACAAAAATGCAATTAATAGCTTTTTTTTATACCCAATCATAAGATCCTTCTGTGTATTGGAACCTAAATGTTACAAAATTTCTCTTTTGTACATAAAATATTTTATCTCAAAAAGAAAATTTTGCTTTCATTAACTGAATTAAAAAAAAAATATTGTGACCAACCTTGCAAAATTTTGTTAAAATAATATATAAACAAATTAACAATGAACAAATATATAATTTACATTACAAGTTACAGAACTCTAACACTTAATTGCAGAACATGCTTAAGGCAACAAATGCAATGTGTACAATAATGAAGGAAGATATACATGATGTCCCAGCTGAAGTATATTACTTGCAAATTGTAGGTTCTCTATACTAAAAAAAAATCGATAAATTCTTTACCATTTTGAAATCCGTACTGTGTGCAGTCAGAAAAGTGTACATACTGACAAGTACATGCACAAAATAGTATGAAGAACCTACAGTCTGAAAGTTATATACTTTAACTGAAATACTCTGTATAAATTTCTTAAATATGATCTGACATATTTAACTTAGGTTGAAAATATTTACTTTTTTCATGATAGCACCAGATGAAAAATTGATGATAAATTATTATTTCATGATACATATGATATCCCTCAGTGATATAGTTTCAACATCAATTTCCATGTCCTAAATTTTGTAATTTGCTTTTTTTTTTTAATCTTTTATTTTTTTATTCTTAAAGTATAAAAATAATGGACATAAATATAATTCTAACTTAAGCAGAATTTAGGCCACAGAAATTGAAAAGAAACTTTTATTTAATGTCACATGCAATATGATAACAGAATCTTCCCTTCAACATAATACATACACACAATGTTTCTAGAACACATGCTATAAAGTTTCAGTATAAAATGATTACTTAAAATAAAATTGATTAAACATTCAAATAGAAAAAAGAATAATATGGAACAACCATAGATACAAAATATTACATTATGTGATTTGTTTTAATCTTAACAAAATAAAAAAGAAAAAAATAATATTTCATCTAAATATTTAATAAGCATACATAAAAAGATATGCTTAAAATTTTTATTATTTGTAAAAAAACATAGTGTTTTATTAAAACATAAATGTAACTATTTCTTTATTTTAAAAATAGATTGCAAAGTATTCATACCTGGTAAGAGCGAATAATAGCTTGCACAGCCAGATGATCATCAATTATTTTCTCATTAACAGGTATTTGACTCAACTGAGACCCACCGCCAAGAGGTAACAGCGATCCTAATGGTATCTGGTTAGGACTTGGAGCAAGAGATGGAGGAGCTTGATAAGCAAGGCCTGGTGGAGCTCCAGCAGTACTACTACGAAAAAATGAATCCCAAGACTACAACAATAAATAAAAGTAATAAAAATGTGTTTTATATATTTATGTAGCTATGTATCATATAAAAATATAATTTATTACTAACCACATGTACACTATGGGGATCTTGCAACCACGCATTATACATTTCTTCAACATAAGAACTGGAATTGCCATTGAGAAAAGGTTCTGTGGCGACACGGCTGTTGTACTTTCTGATTGATTCAGTAACCACCCCCTGTGTGGTCCTAGTCAGGGGGTGGCTCCGTACCAACCATGATGCAAACCTTTCTGGCCTGCACATGTGTGGTGCCAAAGGGGCCAACGAGCTGAATACTGTCCTTGCTTTATACATTTTTACCTACCACAAAAAATAAAATATTATATCATATATTTACTTCGTAAATAATTTTTTTTTTTCAAAACAGGATTATATATTAAATACAAATACAAATGTCTATTTATAAACTTTTTCCTTGCAATTATGAATAATTACTTCTACAAAATTATGCAATATTTAAAATACCCTTTATAACTTTCAAAACAATTTCATTATGAAATCTTTCTACAAATCTAGTTAATCTATTTTTAAAAAAATATTTTTAAATTTACTTTTAATTTTAATTCTAGATGTAAGTTGCTCAATCATATAAAATGTGCCAACTCTAAAACTTAATACATGATGAAATCAATCAATCTATATATTTTTTATGCTACATATAAATATGGGAAATAAATATGACCTCTTTAATTACCAAATTTAAAAACCAGTTAAAATACTGCAAATTTTCTGAAAATATTTCTTTAGAATATTAATCTACTAATTAGAAACTGATTAAATAATACGTTTTTAATACCTAAAGCATTACGATGTTTTAAATATTAAAATATCAGAAGATTGCTCAAGAAGTTGGCAAACATCCAAAGTACATATACTAATATCAAGATGTATAAAAAACACGTTGAATGACTGGAAATTTGTTGCAAAAGAAACTTAAACATATATCTTCGTTAAAATTAGAATAAACAAAGAATTAAAATATTCCATGAGAAAATTTAAAGCATACAACATAGTAACGTTAAAATACATCCACACAAACATCTGAATAAAAAGTGGTATGTTAATGTCATTATAATGCAGACTAGTCTGCGCAAATGGTCTATCGTAATGAATGACTAATGTATGACTGATAAGCTAACCAGCCAGTCAAAACACATAAGGGGAATTCATGATAAATTTTCTGTGTTAATTTTCCTTGTCACTTAAGACAATATAGATAAAACATATAAATTGTATCATAATTTACAATATCAATATCTCGATGTCGTTATAAATTTACAATACATGAAATAATTGCGATATGTTGTTGTGTAATTTAACTTAAAAGTAACACAAAAACGTTCGTGTTAATTACGATATATATATATATGATAACAAATTATCAATTATTACAACATGTTTCAAGCAGTCACTGACATATCTGTTAGGAACTACAAAGATTTGTATAAAACCCTACGAGGTAAATAATAGTAATTATTTTAATGCGTATTAAAAAGTTGACCTAATTTTCACTAACCTTTCCCGCATTACGGATTTCATACAAACGGAATAAAATTCATATAAGCTTATTCCTTTAAAGGTATATCTGAACTAATTTCTTGAAAGATTTTGTATATGGAAATAATAAAAAAAAGCCTACTGAAATAAATTATAAATTTTTGGAACACTGCAATAAGTAACAATGTCAATTAGACAGTGTCAGAATCATGTGACATTTGTCCGAAAATTGTGTTTAAACGTCAATCCTGATGCATTTACCTACTTACGCGACATACGAACAAATGTAAAATATCAAATAATATTATCAAATAATTTAAATGATTTCACAATTGCATGTAAGCGCACATGTACGTAAAAATACGATTTCCAGTCATATAAAACCAAGCTATAGATATTTTATTATATCGTGAAAGATGTTTCAATATTTTGGAAGAATACCAACATACGAAAAGCTTCCAAATTTACAAAGATTTTTACTTTTCTAAAAATACGGAAAAGACAATTGCATTTATTGAGTCAGGTGACTATTTTTGTCTGGTGCAACAATTTTACGTAATCGGAAGCATTTCGTCAAATAAAAATAATACTAGTTATTAAAACTGGTTTTTCTAGACATCGACTAATAATTATTCATAGGAATACTAACTAATTTCTCGTAATCTCATGAATAAAAATTAAGTATGAAAGAAGAAGAAATTTTCGTACCTGATGTTAACACGACAATGACAGGCCGTCCACCATTTACAACTCCAAGTAGACTGAACTACGTCTTCTTTAAAATACACTCGAGGAACAGACATCAGCGCACCTAACGTCAAAATATTGCAAATCAGTGACATAACAATTCAATTTAACGGGTGTTACATTTTTTAACTTTTCTTTCTATTAATTATTTTTGAGTTTACCTTGATTTGCAAATACTTTTAAATTTCTACTTACTACACGTAAATGTAGATTTTATTAAATCGTACCTTATTTTATGCTCATCTGTTTTCGAAAAATGTCTTTTTTTCGATTTGTTTAGAAGTAGTTTTCATTTCTACCTAATGCAAAATGCTTCATGGTTAACTTTTAAAATTTCAAAATACTCTTGTATAATATTCGAATTAGTACTTTTTAGTAATATACTTCCATAAATTTTATTAAAATTTATATTATATAAAACTTGTGTTTACGACAATGATTTATATGAAACAATTTAATGAAAATTTGAAAAGGAGTTAAGAAACACGTTCATGATGATAATATTGATTATAGAAAATTTTACTTTAGGGCACAAGAAAGTTATTAGTTATTGTTTGCGTAAAATAATGTCTGATGCTTTGAAATAAAGTTTAATACGATATTCTTTTGATGAAAGAAGAACGGTTCAAAAACAAAACATGTACGAGTAAAAATGTAATCGCTAAATAATAAATATATAACCTGCGATTTCTTGTTTTGCTAATTTTTATAGATTTTTTAATCTTATATTATTATAAATTTCTTTTATTCATTTCACCTTTTCTCAACTTTTATTATTAATTTTATTAATTTTATGACGATTATTTAAAATCCAGATAAAAATATTAATCAATGGAAACAAGAACATGGATATTAATCATAAAAAGAAACATTATACAGGTACTAATATGTATATTTACTAATTTTTAATAATTTATACTTTACACATATAGTGAAAAGCTAGTTGTTTACATAGTTACTCATATGGCAAATATTTAAATACTTCATAACATAACATATTTGATATATTATTTAACTTTTACCATTGTTTTTATTTCTAATAAATTTAATGACAATATAATTACATTCTGTTTAAATTTTGTTAGATTTGAGAAACGTAAAGCAATGGTTACATTCTACAAAAACAAGATGTGATTCTTTAAAATCTCACATGGAATATATGAAAATGTTATATCATGACATACCACAAATAGAAAATACTGATACCGCAGTAGATAATGAGGACTTTCAGAATGTCAAAACAGAGATTTCCAACAATGAAATTACAGTTTCAAAACAGGTGGACATTAATGATGTCTCAGAAGAGTTTCATGATGTTTCATGTATTTCTACAAATGATGATGGTACAATGATATATTTAATATCACTTATTATTCTATGTTTTTTCGCTACAAGCTAATTAAAATGAATCTATGATTATGTTATATTGCAGATAATAATCAGAAGCATGAATCATGTTCAAGTTCCAATTTAAAAAACATAATATCAAAAATTAATGTGCAGTATACACAAGACAAGAATGCAAAAAGTTCAAACTTACAAAAGGAAACAGAAATTGATTTATATGCAGATTTACCTACAATCTATAATGTACCGCATAACGTACAAATTGAATCAAGACCATTATCACCAATTCCCAAAGAAAATATGGTAGTAAACATTGTATTTATATATGTTGAATATGTTTAATGTATGCTCTGAAAGCAATATCCTTCGTAATTATACTTGCAAAAATATTATTGACAGTATAGAGAGCAAAATCACATTTTGCAATGTCCGTATCAAAAGGATTTAGCACAGCATTCTACAAAATTAGTGGAAGATGTTAGCAACTCGAAAAAATTATTCGAACAATTAATTTTGGATACACAAAATGAACACTTACTTCAAGAATTATCTTCTGCAAGAAATAATTTTAAATTAAATATTTCCGAAAGCGTGAAAGACGGGTCTTTAGGTAGAAATAAAATTTCCTCAAAAATTGAGAAGAACAGTAAATCAATTCCTTCTGCAGTATCAAGTAAAAAAGGTTCTTCGTGTAAGTTAGACAATATTGTTTCATTAAAACTTAAAAAGCGGAGAAGAAAAATACATAGCTCTAATTCCAAAAGTACTGTGACCACAAGAGATACTAATTTTCTAGGAAGAAAAGATGCAAAAAGGCGTAAACAGAAAAGTATGCTCTGAAAATAGTCATTTAAGAATTTTATACTGATTTTTGTTTTTATTTTAGATAATACGAATAATAATCATTCAGGCAAATCTCAGCAGACTTCTAACGATGTAGTAGAAATTTACCATAATAGAGCAGCCACGGGTGGTAGCACTTGTGTTATTTCTAACAAACATTCTAAACTTAATCGTCCCATGAACTATATTAACGTATTATCCTCAGTTACAAATGAACAGAAAACTCTGAATGTAAAACCAAGATACGAAGATGGTGACTATCAATGCAATTATAATATTGATGAAAATAGTCAGAAAAAAAATTCTCAGAAACATATATCTAAAACTGAAAAGGAGTAAGCTTTTACAATGATAATTGTAAATGTAATAAATTTATGTTTTATGAATATTTTACTTTTAGAAACAGAACAAATATTTCAGATAGAAATTGTGATCTTGAAGTTTCAATGACTCCAACATATGCTATGGAAAAATGCAATTTACATCAGTATGAACATTCAACTTTGCAAGCATCATATTGTGGTCCATTAATTACGCACAATTATGAAATGCCAACATTGGCTTCAAAATTAAAAAGAGCAAATCGCTCATATTTTAGCAGATTCAATTTCAGAAATATACCATTTGTAGTTGGTACATCTGTTACTCCAAGTCATAATTTAGGTTTAAATATTCAACAAGTATGTTCCAAAATATAACAAGAATAAACAATACATTGCTATAATCATTCTTCCCACTTGAAAGGTTTTAAGTATAATGAAAACAAAGCAACCTACATTAAATGGAATCACTCCACTTCTTATTCGTAAAGTTAGCAAAGGCATGAAACCTGTATCTACGTTAATGGAGCAAATGAATGAATACAGTAAATTATCTCGTATAAACCCTCACGTAAATGGTATACATATGCAAAATAAAAATTTATTTATAAATCGAGATAACAATTTTTTGGAAAATGAAAGTGTATCTTCAAAATATGATAAAAAGAGATTAAATGCAAATTTAAGATCACCTATAAAAGAATATCAAAATATACGAGAAATGATTAAAGGATATGCAAATATGTACGAAAATTATCATAAAAGAAAGGTATATTTTAAATAAAAATATATTACTAAAAGTACTTTTGGCTTTCACACGTAATAAAAGTTTATTACTTACAGGATACTAAATCAGAGAATCAATTAAACACAATCAGTAGCACACAAATATTGCAAACTACAGATAATGCTAAAATATTGAAACTATTTGCATCCCAACAGAATATAAAGTTAGAAGTAAGTATTCTGGTAATGCAAGTAACATTTTATTACATAATGTGTTATAAAAGATTAAATTGCTAAAAAAATTACAGGAAAATGTACAAGATAAACAAGCTTGTAATGCTTTGTCAGATGACTGTAATAGTTCAAAAGGAATACGAGAAGTTTTAATTCATCTTCATGATCAATTTGAAGAACTGAATATGTGAGTTATATCAATTATTACCTTTGGTACTCTTATGATACTTATTTATTAATTTGTTAGAAAATATGAAAAATTACAAGCAAAGACAAAAGGATCTAACAATAAAGAACTAGAAGAAGAGATAGTAAGTCTTGAGAAAGAATTGAATACCAAAGAAGATGAGATAAATGCTGTAATCAATTTATATAAAGAAGTAAGATGACCTTAATACTTTAAATTAAATTATACATGATAAAGTCTATAAATCTATAACGTAACTATATATTAGGATTGCCTTTTTTTGTCGTTATTAGGTAATGGTGTTGAAACGTCAAATGAAATTACTGCAGGAAAAAAATAGTTACATTTGTATATCAAGTGATATCCCGCTTCAGTCAAAGAAAACATATTCGACTATGCCGTTTACGTTAACTAAATCGGATGGAACAAATGACCGTCAAAAATTTTATCACAAACGAGGAAGTAGCATTATTTCAACGAGAGAACCAACTTCTATTCGATTAGCGGGACTTTTGCGACAAATTCAGACGTTTCAGAGACAATTAAAACTATCGTCGTAATGAAATATCATGTCTTCGAATCTAATTCAAAATAACTGGAAGGCAACATGTACATTTACTATCGCACATGATCGGCATGAGTGTAGCTCAAAATTTTATAAAATTAGGAAATACAAAATATGAGGTAAATAAAAGTTGTAATGTCTTATTCAATGTATGTTTCCATAGTAAAAGATTCTACTGTATTTTGTGATATTTGCGATTCAAAAAAGAACATAATCAGAACTTGGATTACAAATGCCTGGGAATTTCATTAGGATTATTTTCTGTAATAAACACAATATTTTTAATGGATCATACTCTCTTTTTTTTATTCGATTCTGCGTGCTACTTCTTATAATAA
This sequence comes from Megachile leachella, assembly GCA_963576845.1. Taxonomy (NCBI): domain Eukaryota; kingdom Metazoa; phylum Arthropoda; class Insecta; order Hymenoptera; family Megachilidae; genus Megachile; species Megachile leachella. The sequence continues at coordinate 422,795 of OY756250.1, forward strand.
TAATTTGTATGTGTGTATGGTTTTACATATTTTAAGTATGCAACTGATGGTACCTATACGTACTGTGTACATGTATGCACATAACCACATGTTTATAAACGCCGGAAACAATTAAAATTTTACTGTACATAAATTATTTTCCACTTCTTTGTTACTGTCGGTTTGTATGTATCTATATTTAATATGCATATATACGAACAAAAACTTACCGTAATGTATCAATGTATACTTCTCTTTTTTTTTAATTTTAACAGTACTGTCTAGTCTAGATACAATAGAAGAAATCATGATCGATCTAATATATAATATAGTGGAGGCCTACATATTCTTGAACGAATTAAAATATGATTACTCTTAATCGTAGTTCATTCTCAAATAGATACGGATTTTGAAATTCATAGTGGCAAAAACATTTTTCTCTCAAGCAACTACACAGAATCACGCGTTTCACTTTTATACTCGCAAAGATACGTTATTTTCTACAATCTACAAAATGTATCTTGAATAACGTTAATATAAATTGTTACTTTAACTCTAAACCAGTATCCATTTTATCATTGATCATTATCCGCACGCATAAAATTCGTAAAAATAAAATAGTTCTGATAATAAATATGAAATGAATCCTTTTTCAGCAACAGTTTTGTAAAAATATGACAAAAATATAATTGGACTAATTTCACGAAAGGAAATTGACAACATATCTTTTTATTGCTTTGGGTTTACTAAGAATTTCTAGATTTGTATAAAATTTAATGTTTAAATAAATACCAAATTCTTTGAAACTGATTATCTATTTCAGCTTACTTTCTTTTGTATTATTAAGATATATCGCAACTTGAATTACCAATATTGTTAGCATCTTTTAAACGGTTCATTCATGTTCATTGCTTTCTGTCGAGCAAAAAAGGCAAAAAATTAGGAATCAAATGTTTCTCACACACATTCTCCCATATTAACACAAGCAGCATATATATCTTTCATGTTATATCACAGACTAAAAAATGCTTTGGTCTAAAAAATCGTACCTTTTTTCTTTCGCGTAATCTAATTTAGTAGATACCGTTTATAATGAATTTCAAACGTATCAATGTGAAATTAAAATATTTAAATAAACTGATTTTTTCGTGCGAGTGTGCGAAATGTGGATAAGCGCAGTAGATTTTGGGGTCGTATCAATTTTGAATCAATAACTAAACAGACCATAGTGTGTGAACAAGAAATCAATTATCTAAAAGTATATGTACAATTTTCGACACGATTTTATAAACAGTTTTGAAGATTTTTACGGTGGTCGATACAATTTGCGATAAATTTTGTACGATACAGAATTTTATATAGTTCTTTCGCAATCCTTGTGCCATATTATAGTTTAAGCATTGCAAGATTATAAAAAAAAAATAACTGAAAAAAGAGCCCCTTTAGCGCATTTCCATAATAATAAAATTCACAAAGCATTTCTTTCACTTGACATGCTTTAAAACTGAAAACTATAGCACCCTCGATTGAAACACTTCATCAAGTTAAATTTCAAGGCTACCGTTTATACATACATATACTCTAAACTTACATTGCGTCAGACTAGTCGCCTTAAAATTTTACTCGTCAAGTATAAAACGCAAAAATCAACGAGCTTTTAATGAATATGTTTAATACGCTGTAAGACTGTAACAGTTTATAGTACTCTACAATTATAACATGTGATATCTCTTACAAGGTACTTACATTACAAATATAACCCCACAGATTCGTTCTTTACTCTCAACATTCAATTTGGTAATAATTCTTAAATAATAAATTGAATGTATTAATTTTATTTGAAATAATATACAATCTAGGGTATCCGTTCCTTCTATTAACGATTTACTGATATATCAATTTCCAGGAAAATCGTGTCATATTATTGTGAAAAGAAAGTAGTACGAGAGTGTATTTAGAGTAGTATAAATAAACACACCATATATTCAACTCTGTTCACAATGAGACATAATATATATGTGTTTATTACATTTGTCTGAATGATCAGACTTTTGTTCATTCAATCATATAACTTCGTGATCTTAATTTGCAACTGTTCCTTATTCACGAGTGTTTTGTTTGTTTGTTTGTTTCGATTACGATTTGCTCACCCGATTTCGTAGGAAGAAATGTGGATATAATTTTTTCAGCAACAACTTTTTTCGATTTCTATGTTGTTCTCTGTTTAGCACTTCATCAAACACAGAGAATTACACAAACGTAGAAAAATATTTAAAAATCGATGCGCTTACAATATAACGTAAATATGTATAATTACTGCAAAGTAGGAAGAAGTAAATTTTCAAAATTTCTATTATAAAATGATGGAATGTTCCATGACATTGGTAAAAATACGTAGAAAATTCGATGGATTAAATTAGTGGCATTATTTACTCACTGTTTAATTTTGTTACATAAAATTTTTCGTAAAAACAGACATACATTTGCAGCAGTGTGTTGAATCCTATCAAATTAATGATTTTTTTTCGTAGTTTAAAGATGTCACTGAATATATTGAAGAAAGTAAAGTGCAAATCGACAGATTGTTTTCATATTTGTAACGTCATAGTCGTAGCCACTGTTATGTTCTAACTATAAGTGCTTAAAGTTCAAAGTGCTACTTTGGTGTAGTAATCTTATTCTTTATTATCATATGATATCACTCGATGAAAATTTGTGTGTTCGTAAGTCATCGAAATGACAAATTTTATCAAAATGATGTCGTTAATTATGATAGTCGAAATCGTTCCTTGAAATTTTTCAGTAATCGTATTTAGTGGAATTGTAAGAAAACTGACTGATTTTTTAAATATATTTCTGTTAATTAGATACCTTTACCTGCAGATAAACACACATGCCATTATTGTTGACACAGGTACGATTTCGATAAATGCTGTAGCTATAAGTGTTCGTTCGCTTTTTCTCTTGAAACGTTTTGATTCTTGAATTAATTCAAATTATCGTATGCGTATATATTACATTCTCTGTTTCGGTAAGTGAAACGCTCAAACATTCTTTCTTATTGCACAACAGTATTAGTTACAATTGCAAGAATACAATATAATTTATCGATTGTATAATATAATCACTGTGCATATTTCACACGTTTCAGGATGTTGAAGCTTCTTTGTATCATTACCGTGGTTGCATATTAGATTTTACACCAATTAGATACTGCGTCAAGCATTTTTGGCCACAAGAGCATCAATCAGTCTAAGCTTTGCTTTAGCCTGTTTATACGATTCATAAACTGTATTGACCTGTGGACCACGATCTTCTCTTTGCATTCTGCGACCAGCTCGAGCTTCAAATTGTGCTTCTAATTCTTTTAAAGCTCGACGTAGACGTTTCTTCTCTTCTCTGGTTAATTTCTGTTGCACCAATAATTCCTCTCTGCGATTCAATTCAATTGTTTAATTAAACATTTACAAATATAACAGATAATAATAAATAAAAATATGGGGCAATATATTTTAAAAACACTCACTGTGGAAGTGCATGAAGACTTTCATTGTTACTGCGACTTCCTTCGCTACTGCTGTGTTGGCTATCACTGTCGGTTGGTAATTGGTCTACCGAATCTATACAATCCAAAATACCTCTATGCGACATATCCGGTTCGCTCGCCCTTCTTTCTGTGTCAGACGGATTACCAGGTAAATTGGACGACGTAAAGTCCATCGCTTCGTGTTCCAAAATAGTAGCTAATTCTGAAATACTATCCTTATTTTTGTTCTGTAAAAGAAAAAAAGAATGATAAACATGAAAAGAAAAATGATAAAACTTTATATTAAGTTTGAAGTAATATAATGTATTACCACTCCAGCTCTAATAAGTAATCTTTTTAAAGTTCTATATCTATCGTATAAAGGTCGCACAACAGCTCTATCTTCTTTCGAAACTGGTCTGCCGAAAGTATTCTCGATATGAAGCAAAGCCTTCTGAACTGCAGTTTTTTCATCCATTAACTGTTCGTAAGTAAGTTCTTCCATGTTGTCTGGTCTGTTGTACTTTAATCTCTTCTCGCTAAGTTTCTTTTCCACTTCTTTCACCATTTCCTCCATCGACGTAGCTCTGGACTTTTCCTGACTATTATTATTATTCGTTGGACTACCGTTACTCATCCTGTTATTTGCATTGGCTAACAATGCGCTAACTGGATCTTCCTTTAACAGCTTATGCTCCTTTCGCAACTTATTCAACTCTGTACACAATCTTTTTATATCCCTATTGCTCATCTTATCAGAATGACTTGGACGATAACCAAAGTTCTCCTCGAATTCATCTTCGTATTTTTTTATCTTTTTCTTCAAACCATTTATATGTTTTGTTAAGTTCTTCAAGCCAAGTTCCGCGATATTCGGAGTACTTGGTTGTATTTCATTCTCAGAATAAAAACGTCTAGGTAACAATAGAGAATTTCTTGGAGAGAGCATAGCTTCGACCCGAGAATCTGCAACTTCGTCCTGCAAAATGAGAATAAACATATAATATGTCCAAGAATTGTTCTTGAGAAATTGTAGGCAGTCAGGTTATCAGTGAAGATAATTAAATCAGTCAAGATTTGATATATGCTATGGTTGCTTACACTTTCTTGTCGTAGGAAAGACCAATTAGTTAAACTAGGATTATTTAAATCTTCGTGATCAACAGTGGGTGGGCGAGCGGGTGAAGGTGATCGACTAGGTCCACTGCTCAACATTTCCAAAAAACTTTGAGCTGGAGAACCGTTGCGGCTATTAGGACTCGATGAAATAGTGTAAATGTTGTCAGGTCCTTCTTCATTTTCCTAGTAACAGATTCGCAATCGACATATAAATTACACGCATATACTTATTTACACTCGATCGTCTCCGAAAATCAAGCAAAAGAAAATTTACTTTGCTCGAACTTTCAGCGTCCGCAGTCTTGTGTACTCTTCTTCTTCTAGCTTGTCTTCTTCCTCTTGGCGTGATGCTTCGACTGAAGCGTTCGCTGGTTCGAAGTTTTTCAGCATCGAATTCAAATTTCTCCGTTTCCAGAGCCGTTTCGCAAGATGATGGAACCGGTGGAATTTTTTTCGATACAGGCGAAACATTTGTTCTTTCGTGCAGAGGAAGACCTCCGCATCTCTGTAAAGGAAGGAGGCAAAAAGCGATAGGTAAAGTATTTTCTACGCAAGACCAAGGTAAAAAAAAAACATAATCTTATAGACGACACCTACCACTCCGTGACCCATTTCTTGTCCGAGCTGAGACAAAACGTGTAAATGTTCTTCGCTATTAAAATCCTCGTGACTGCTCACGCGTCTAATCGTGTCCGCAATTTCTGTTGGACTTTCAAGAACGCGTTCTTCGCTGCTACTTCTACGAATAAATGAAATTTGTGATTAGAAAAATACATATGCCTATATTTATATATTCGTTTTATTCCCCTTATTGGAATTACCTTATTAGCTTTCGTTCTTGACAACAGGACTCACGACGTTCCTTGCGTTTACGCGGTTTCAGCGCGCAAAGCAGAGACGCAGCTTCAGAATCTTTCGGTTCCTCCTTTTCGTCCTTGCAAATTTTACAGTCACTGACAGGAATCACGCCGTTCACCACGTTATCACGGATGCTGCAATCAAACAAAAAATATTTACAAACTTTTCAAACCTTTTTCACACCAAGATTTAAACATTTCTGATGGGATTGATATTATTTGAACAATAATTTATATATGACGCATCAATTAATCATCCCTGTCGAGAAGGGTCCTGTAACTATTGCAAATAAAAGAAAAGAAAATAAGAAAAGAAAGCGATAATTAAACTCGCCAAGGTTACATAGAGCACGATGAAAATTTATCATTAACAATGTTTTCTACACGAATGTAGAGCCACTGCTAAGGATTTGTCAGATAACGGACGTTGTTGGATAACAATTACACGCTGTGTTTAATAGTTTGAAAATTTGAATGTATCCGAAGTCCGGGGTGTAAATGGTTGGATCATAGAACGCTAACTGTGCTATTGCAGGAAAGGATTAGCCCCCATGTTTTATGCGGTATCGAGGAACACGATCTACTATGTACGATCTAGTGAAGAAACTGCAGAGCGTAAATACTTTCGCGATGAGTCATCGGTCCTCGTGATACTATTTCTTTCCGTAAGAACAGTCTCATCAAAATGAAGTCTTTCGTACTAATTTTCTATCCTTGTGCTATTTTAAGTAATAAAATATACTTATTTGCTAATCGGCTTTCCTATATTTTAAGCCATTTCGGTAAATATTACTTTTTTGATGTACAAGCGTTGCGTTTAAGAATCGAAACGAAAATTAATACGACGTACGTTGGAATTGATTCAATAAAATACACGCTTCCTAACGTACGAATGACGTAACTTATTTTATGAATGAATTATGACGTTATTCATATATCGTAGATACATATGTACTTCTCATTTGCCATTTTCTCTCCGTCGAGAGCGATTGTAAAATTCCACAAATACACCATCGAAGGACACGCGCGAAGAGAATTTCGAAAGGAAAAAAGAAGAATCTGCGAGATAAGCAACGATGACGCGCTAATATCGGAGCGTTATAAAGTTTTAATTGATAATAAAAGAATCGAAGCAAAACAATTAACAGATTAACAGACACGAGATATTGCTATCGAATACAATTAACGCCGATAGAAAATTAATGGTTGCAAGTTCCGGCAATATTAATTGTAGATACATATGTAAATATTTATGGCTCGATACGTGTGAACGAACGGGAGAAGCAAATGCAATCGCGATAACGTGTTGGTTATGGAACGGAATTAAAATTGACTAAATGTCGATTGTGTAATTTCACGGGTTACTTCATCATCATCTTCTGATTACATAAAGCGATATAACAAACGTTTCGATCGCTATTTTCCGTAACGAAATATAACTTGCAGCCTGTAAACGATAAGTAACGATGTTGCTTTAATAAAATTAATTTTTCCTCAAATATAATGACAGACGTTTAATAAAGGTGAAGGTTACGAATATCATTTTTCGCATCAGACCATTTTCGCGAACTAGATTTTATTTCCAGGTTACGAAGTATAATTTTCTTTTACGATTTCTAGGATTTACCGAAGGTGAATATGCAAGAAGTTCATGTAAACATAGAATTGCCTTAATAACAGAGACAAAACAGTAATGGATAAAAGTTCTTTTATCCATTCTTCTAGCATAACTTTCATAATAAAAGTATTTATTTAAATACTTAAATAAAGAATTTAAATTTCGAATTCGTCCTTACGATTCTTTCCACGCATTTAACAACATTCGGGAGAAATATTCCATTAAAATGATCACGTGTTTACTCAGGTTAAATTTATCGTAGGAACGATTATTGGGCAAATTTTTGAGTGCAACTCGAGCGACATGCGTTTCCAACAGAATGAAAAGGGTAGCCGGGTTTAATCGATCGACCTTTAATGGAAATGCCTTTGAGAACGCTAAGCGTAAGGTAGGTCACGGTATTACGCGTCTTATCTGCGAACCTTTTCGAATCTTTTATGACTACGTTACAGTCGAAACAGTTAAAATAAGGCAAGAGAAGTTGATGACTCCGAAGTTGATGGAACCGAAGGCATGTCCGCAAATAATTTATTACGTAGTACACTTTCATTTATTCAGATTGTATTCGAGTTATTAATATTAACTTATTAACAATCCAATACGTTTTAAATAAAAATATGACATTTTAAAATATATTTGATTAGGTGAATTTTGTAGTTTAGCAAGTTACAATAACAATACGTAGAGTTTTTAACTAAAATCTTTTCGTACTTGTTTTACAAGAAATTACAAATTTTTAACAGACGATGCATAAATGATTGACGAGAACCGTGACAAATTTACATGGAACTGCTGATATACGTATCTTGCAGTTGTTTCATCGATTAGTAATCGAATCAATACACGCTGTAACATCTGTACTACTCGGTTATAATGATTCGATTATTTGTTGACCAAGAATTTTTGAATCGTTACGAACGTGTTCGTCGTTACAGCGTAAGAAAATAGAAATTGAAGAAAATACGGACTCTTACAAAATATTAGGCATCGATTACCGTTCTATCATTACGTAACTTGTTTTTCTGATTTTCGGCCATTTCCGGTAAATCGAATTACCACGAACATTAGTATCCCATTGACTTTGCAGCAAAAACACGGTAACAAGATTCGGTTGCATAATTTACCACTAAAGGGATAATAAAAAGTAATCGGTATTACATCTAGATTTGATATACTTGTACATCGGTTTTAGTAATATTTCTTTTGCAAAGCACATGTTTATTTGAAAAATTTGTTTAATCGAATTACGACCGATGTATACGATCCTTCACCGTTGTAACCGAAAGCAGACAATTTCCTGGTAAATTTTCGCATTGGCAACTCGAACAATATTTTATTAACGATAATACAAGAGCCTACTTTAGGCACGAGCTGCATACCATTTAAAAAAGAAAATGTATCAGGGATTTAAAAGTAGAAATCTTATAAATGAATCCTTCTTATAAATGCTTAATCATTACTTTGCCCGATACTTAAATCTGCGAGTTAATCCTACGATAAAAACTATGTCAGCTGTATAAACAAAGATTTACAAAATAAAAGCATGAGAGATTAGAGAAAAATGCGGTAAAAGAAGCATTAGAAACTTACTATAAGCGAATCCCTATAGACGTAGTATTGGCTCATGTAATCACGAACACCAACTTTCTTTTCCAATGGCGGACCACCGGCGCGAACACGAGTCTTTCGGTGATTCGATGGAACATTTATGGTCACCTTAAGTTCGTGAGCCTTGACGAGACGTCTGTTCGAAAAGTTTATTCGTGAACGAAAGAACACCGCACTTTTTGCGCGAGAATGAGTTAACGACAATCTGTTGTCGTCGAGGAGGAACGAGGGACAGACGTTGTACCTCAGTCAACGAACACGCGCGTACGTGGAAAAGTCGAGCGAATAACGGCGTTAACGCGTACGAGATCTTTTGGTTGAAGCGAAAGCAAGAAAATTTGGTCGTGCCGGCTTGCTCGCGTTACCACGCGCGTATCGATTTAGATACGACAAACGCGATTCACGATCAGAAAGTAGAAGCAACGCGGCGCGGACCAAGTCAGAAATCGGACTACGTTCGGTGCCGGTTCGAGCTCGGTCTATATTCTGACGCTGCAACTGACACCGATCTTGCTGTGACGACGCCAGCCTAGTGCTCCTCCGCGTATTCTGTGGCCCTCGCCCGTCGCCCGTCGCCCGTCACCCGTACTCCGTAGTGCACGTGACAAGCTCGAGGAAACCATCGAATGGGAGGAAGCCCGACAACCAGAACCCTTTCTCTCGTTCTCCATACCTATGGAGTTTCGTGCAATTAACGTTTGCGAACGTTTTCGTCGTCCCTTCGAAAACGAATAATAATAATCCCTCTGTTTAATTTTGCAACCGAAAAAGTCTTCAAAGATTCTCTGACATACAATGCTACGTCTACGACGGTCTTCGATTTATTTGGAATTTTTATTGAGATACAGGGTTCAAACTTGGTGCGCGATGTTGCTTTCTGATAAGTTATCGAACGGTAAATTGTAAAGTAAAATCGGTTTAAAGACACTTTTCAACATCTTATCCTGCTTATACTCTTTAATCAGGAACGTTCTCTGAATCTACACAGTTTCGCGCAGTTACATTTATGAACGTAGTTCTTTCTACAAACTACGCTCACATGATAAGTTTTAATTGATCGAATGGAAGTTTAAAAACTCTTTCTCTCGTTCTCGAGGCTTCGATCGTTTTCACGATTCTGACGTACTAATAAACTTCTATGAAACGTCTAATACGCATTTTTCGCGATTCCTCAGAAATTCTAAGAACGAGTTCTTCGATGCTCCGAATCTAAAATCATTTGCTCTCGTTTCGAAAATTTATCCAGATGTTTCTACGCGATGTACTGAAAATTAACAGTTGGAAAAGTTTTCGTTTCGTCCTAGAAACTTATGGAATTTGTACACGAATAGACAAGACAATTATCTTGACAATCCGTGAACGTGCTGCTTACGAGTTGCATCCACGTGGCAAGCTCGAATGGATAAAAGAAAAAAAAATTCCTTTCTCCTATTCTCGAGACCCATGGAAATTCACGCGACCGCATAGACTTCTTTGACTGCAATCGATATAAGATTGCAAAATTCCACTGGCTACGCGTTATACGTTCTTTTTATCGTAAATCGATAGTGTATGCGTGTGTATAAGAGAGAAAGAGAGAGAGAGACAGACAGACAGACAGAGAAAGAGAGGCAAGAGAAGAGAAACGAATACAGTATACAGGTTTGCAATCGCTTGATAAGAGGCAGAGGAACCATGCGTGCTTTTCTATATGCCGCATCGGAAGAAACAAATATCTCAAAACCGGTTCGGAACTTGTTCTCGCTACCAACAAACTTCACGGTTAACACGCTCGCTGATTTTACTAAGGTGTGCGCATTTAAAAAAAGACTCAACGAACAAGATTTTCTGAATCCATTTTAAAAAATAGTTTGTTACATACGTATACGGAGTATATATACGAATAAATAAGGAGTTACGCTTTTCGCGGAAAATATAAAACAACGTAACGGAATGTCGAATAACACGCGCTATTCGAGTTTTAGCTATTTTGAAGGCGTATAAAATGCAAATTCGTGGTCACGACACACGCGTAACGGTGGTCCCGAGAGAAACTGGAACGTTACGCGTACATACATATGTATGCGGTACCGATAACGAATCGGTTAATAAACGCAATTTTCAATTAACGTTAATCACCAAATTTCGACAACTTCTAACGTTGCAATTTATTATCGATCCGCGCGGTAATCACGAATACTTTTCTTGCAAAATTTCTGAAAACGACGCGACGACCGCATGCGTTAATTAACGCGAACGTTTGATTCGACTCGAGGCAAAGTCCGAGAACACGTAAAACGACGGAACTTTTTTGTTAAACGAAATTTACCAGATACAGCTTTAGCATTTGAGACTTTTCTGTTTAACTTACGATACGAACACGCGGAAATGCCACTTTTAAATAGCGAAATTTTCGATCTTAAGGATCTGAAGTACGTACACGCACACAGGTTGAATTATGCGAATCTACTCACTCGAGTATCTTCTGAACCATTAGTTTTGAAAGAAAATATTTGAAACATGTTTGAATTCTGGTCCGTTTAGGCGAAGGCATCTTCGATAATTCATGACGACTTATCTTCTTTCTTTCAAACTTGAGACTAAGGTGGAACTAGACGATTACGTTAACGGCATAATAAACATCGTGATCGATAGAATCGTGTGGTAGCTTTTTAATATTTCTGCGCGACCATCTGTTGTTTGCACGATATAACGCCCAATAGCGAATAGTGCTCGTTGCTCGCTAGTTAAGGTATCTCGCGATCACACATTTGGCATACTGACGTCAACCGCGTTATTTTTGGTCGGTGGATGTTACATGTAGCTCGAAGTTAGATCGTAAAATCAGCCGGCAATGGCATACAGACGCATCGTGCAACGAACGTGCACCCTGTGTTGTAACTTCGTGCTCGAACAAATCAACTCGGCGATAATCCCTTTTTTGCTTCGGATTTCGAAATCGCTCGCTACCGCATTGCGAAGATGAATCGACTCGTAGTTACAGTTACTTCAACGTTTATTAATATCAATTCGACTGGTTTTTATTGCGGCGTTCGTTATGCGATAGAAATCAACCGTTTCCACTGTATTTGATGGCTCTCGTGACTTCGCGTCTACGATCTAACATCTCGTAATCGGGTAACGATCGATTATCGATTAAGTATACAGAGCGTTTCAAGTAAATTGCGCAGATTTCTTGTATCGAGAAGAAATCGAAAGTTCACCGCTGAAAAATCTTCTATTTTACCATCGTGTAGTTTGACGCTTCGTTTTCGAAATACGATCTTTTAAACGTTCAGCGTCTAACTTTCGGCGGACTTGGAATCTCGAGTTATCTCGAAAATAGGACGAGTAATTTCCAAACGTACTTATTTGGAAAAGCGGCTAACAAAAGACTTTTCTCGTATCTCGATATGACACGTTATAGATTTATATGCGGGAAACACAGCCACCGTCTAAAACATCCTGTATATAGGCGATACAGAACGAAAGGATTAATCACGCGATGTGCGTGTTTACGCAATGGAAAGCAGTCACGAGACGACGCGACCCGATGCGTCGAGTCTAATAGTGTCTCGTGGGTCGTTCGTGGGTCGGTTAAGTCGGTGCACAACCAGCCTGTTCAAGGCACTGATCCAACAATACTGACGTAATCCTCCGTAATAAATTTCGTCGATCTCGAACGCTGCCACACGTACAAATACCTAGAATCGTTACAATGTGTTTTCTCGATTTTGGCCCGAGGGAACGAGCCGATTTGGTACGAGCCGGTTTTCGGCACTGGCATGCGGCTGCCAACGAAAACAATCCGAGAATCGTGTGTTCCTTCTTTGCACGAGTCAGCCAATAATTTAGCACGCAAATCGAATCGATGGAATCGTTTAAACCCACATTCGTCTTTGATCTTTCGATTGAGCGCGTCGATAAACACGAGAACACGAAGTAAGAGGCTCCGATTGAAAAATTCAATTATCTTTAATAATTCAAGTATCTTTAATAACGAGTTACTTCCTACGTCGAACGTGTAACGAAATCTTTTTATCTTAAAATTCGAATCCTTAACAATGGAATGGAACACGTACAATTAACATGGAGCCGACCTTTACACTGATAATCTACAAATAAGTAAATAGTAGACAAGTAGCAGAAAAAATGTCAGGTTGCAAGGTGTTGTCAGAAGCCAACGAAAGAAGACGCGTTAATAATAATCTATAACTGTTATGTAACCGATACGAATCGATGAACGTGTAGAGGTTCTTAAAATGTTCATTAACTTTTAAACAGGAATCAATGAGCGCGCGGAGAGCGAAAATTTGTAATTGTTCGAAGAATCATGGAATCGATAAGCTATTTCGATGTATTACCATGAGTACCGCATAAACGAATTAGCTTTAACTCGATAACTTTAACCGCGTTTCTGTACTTTCTATTTCAAAGTAAAGTTTAAACTTACTAGCACGCGCGATGACGAAGCGTCGACCGACCAAATGCATCGAAATCGTCAGCTGCTCCGAAACGCTTACCCCGTTAAATTAAATAAAATATGTATTATTTCGGTAAAAATCAGCAACGAACGAACAACGCGTGAAAGAATTTTTAAAGAGGCAAGTAACGTATAAAAACACGCGTCGCGTTAAAAAATGAGCCTCCACAGCCGAACAGCACGTGTCCTCTCAAGTTTTTCGCTCATACTTACGAGCTAAATCGAGAAATCTGCGCAGTTGGCCGCTAAAATGAAAATAATTTTAGCGAGAATATCCTGAATTTAGACGTTACGACATAAAAGTGACACAACATTCTCGCGGTATTATCATTATTTGATCTACTGTGCAAATATTATTTTTATTATCGCAATTTTCACGAAGCGACGAATATTGTTTGACGCTTCCAACCTTCAAAGGTGTGTAATTTTCTGGGCCAAAAAAGCCGCGAGAACGCGTGGACACGGCGCAAATATATTTGATAATGGTTTTAGAACGAAACGCGAGAAGCTCCTTACAAATAACGCAGATTTTTTGTTGTAACACGTGCTAAAAATAAAACGAACGTTAAACAACAGGGCAATCGAAACGCAGGTTTCCCAGGCCAGCAATTTCTTTCGCGAGATTCGAAGGCGAAGAAGACTCGAGACGAAAAATTTCATTTGCCATCGTTACGCTACTCGTTACAATTTTCTTCTATCGATCCAGTGTAACGTATAGCAATCAGGTTTCTGCTTTTAATCGTTAACTTTATCTCCGATCGTATTGCATGTCAACGGTCGATTGTCGATCGAATTGTTAGAAACGAGAGTCGATACAACGCACCGAGTATACCGTAATATTAACTATGTAAGTTTCGATACAACATAACACGCTATACCATTTTTACCCGTATTAGCTATTCTTACTACGGAATAAAGTTATAAGTACAATTTTTCTTTTATTTATTTTCTAACGATACCGTAAAAAGAGTTTCGATTTTTTTTAGCTTTCTAAAATACAAACAATGCAACAACATAGTCGTTCTCGTAGACAGATTCTTGGCAAAGATATCGATGCCGACTCACCTTTCAGCTTCTTTCGAGACTATTCAAAATTCACGCCAAAACGTGAACAGTTAATGTAATCTTCGAGATTCAGAATATATATACATATTTGTATACATATATATATATATCGATTAGTTTAATTCGTTCCGAATTGCAAGAAACGTCACAATGCGATCGATGCGAGATATTAACCAATTAATTCGACGAACGAAAATAATTGCTCAGAATAAATTATAATTATTTCGTCGATTTTTTCTCGAACGATCGAAAAGTGTGAAAATCAATGCAAATGCGTATGTATTCGGAACATTGCTATGCAAGAACGCGTAGCAGGCTCCTTGAACGCCGATCGAAAAGCAAGTACGGAAGGTAAGGAAACATCGAGATTGGTTTCAAGAACGTTCATCGGCGTTGAACGATTCCCAAGAAGGCCAAGGATCGAAGCGCGTAATCTCAACAGGAAGACGAACGATACAAATAAGTATCGATTTCCAGCTCGGAAGGTCGACGAATAATTATACGATTCAAATAGATTTCATTAACCCATTAACTGCTATGAGGGTCGCTTAATTGAATCGAATAATAAAAAGGTAGAGAGAGAAAAATAACCACTCTGACCAACATTATTAATTCGAAATCGCAAATCGAAAAGCCAGAATAGAAAATGAATTCCCCTGCTTCTAAGCGTGACTATACTTATTTCTCGTTGAACGATTATTAAATAATACGACTACCGTTACTACTGCAAATGTTCCATTAACGAGCATATACACTTCGAAGATAACAGAGTACTTACTATCTTATTATGGGAGTATTACTATGGGAATGAAACCCACAACAGAACCGAACTTCTGGCAATGGCATCGAACGACCGAAACGACGAACATCGACTTGTCGAGATTTTTGCGCGTTGCGAAAATAACAGTGATGGCAAAATCGTACCTGCTTGTACATGGAACCAAAGTGAACCGAATAGAACGATGCACGCGAACAATCTCGAGGTTATCGCTTTCGACGCGTGCTAACACATGCATATGAAGTAAGACTAATCGATTCAGCCTCTTGTATGGCTAACACCGTCATGATCGCTGCTCCCCTAACTGTCTCGTGGCGGTAACGTTATGTACTCTACTGGAAAGTTCTGTCCGTTTCACGACCATTCGGATATTTCAGTCTCTTACAACGGTACGTGGAAAAAGAAATTGTAAAAGATAGAATTTTACGCGCAAACGAAGAAACAGATTAAGCGACTTACCAGTCAGAAAAAAGTACAGATGCATCGGCCAAAATATCGCGAAGAAGCGTCGTAGCAGGTGGAACGTGAGGTAGAATCACGGGTGCAAACACGCCGCAAACGCCGGCACCACGTCCATGTCGAGCTTCGTATTTGCCCAGATAAAGAGCCAGATAACCGAGTAATCGATAGTGGGAAGGTGGCAAAGAAGACAGAACCTCCTTCGTCGAATTGATCCAGCAGTCGTGATCATTGGAGTAACTCTCTAGAAATGAAAAATTATAGTAATAAAAGCGTGTTAATCGAGAGAATGTATGCGTAAGAATAAAATAGAGAGAGAAACTTACGAGCATGAATGGCCAATAGTCTGGCCACGAGCGTGGATGGTACAACTGGTTGTGGCAATTCTTTCAAATACTGTCGTAGAAGCGTGGCCGCGGTAGGAGGGCAAGCCGCAGCTTCCAAATCGGCGTCTCCTCTTCGCTCAAAAGCGGCTCTCAGTCTCTCAGCCAGCCTAGGACTCCCACCAGAAAGGCGAAACACGGCTGCACTTTGAAATCCATGAGCCTCGATGTAACTGCATAATCGATGCACCACGAAAGGTACCCCGGTGTCAAGGTACGGCTCGATCGTGTCCAACCGACTACCAAACACTCTTGTAGATCCTCCGTTACGTCCCAACAACGAGATAGCCAAAACGCGTTTCACTTTTGCCAAACGGGATTCATCCTTGGGAATCGTGAAAATTCGGGCATCAGAACGGGCATAATTCGAAGCTTTTCGATAATAAGAAAAAGCGTCATGGAAGAACATTACTATTCTTAGTAATGTACGAGTAAAACACGAAGTACGAATGAACGTAGGCGGAGGGCCTACGTTAGGCTTTTCCTAGGTCAGGTTTGCTCATATAAAATAAGCATCTTGAATGCTTTGCCACGCGAGAGAGTACGCGATTTTAACTATGTACTGCAATTCGGTAAATACCAGGGTCAACTTGGCCTCCTCCCAAAATACGAACTGACCCTGCTCACACGGCACGAGATACGTACGATGTAAGATACATTAGGAATTTAGAAATTCTACAAATTTTTCAATTTCCTAATTTCCAGATTTCCAAATGTTTCAAAAGCCGGGGGGAAAACTCGTGGCCGAATCCGAGACGTTGAGATGCTGTGTATCGGTGAAGCTGAACGAGAAAGAAAATCGTAGTTGTATTTTTCCGTCTTTCTCTGCCTCTTGCAAACAGACGATACTCAATAGTTAGATTTCGATTAAATTACTCGTACCAAAGACGTTAAAGTACATTTGACGAGTAGTCGATCCATTCGTGAATAATTAATTGTCTTTAACGTTTGGTCGCGAACTAAGCAGTATGTATTGTAACTTCGAGACCTTCCTTCCCCCTATGAAATTTCGACGAAAATTATAGACGGAACGTTCGTGTAATCGTTTTCGCGAAAAGCCCGAACTTCCAAATTAATACGCACAGTATCGAGACTCTTTTTTGCGATACATAAAGACTGCTTCGAAATCGAATATACGAAGATCTAAGATAAGTTAAAATAAAAAAAAGTTTGAAACATAATAGAAGAAAATTACCTTGTCGTGAAGTTGTCGCGTACGCGTTGGGCTCGTCGAAGATCCATGATGATGGTGGTGATGATGGTGGTGGTGGTGGTGGTGGTGGTGATGATGATGATGATTATTATGGTGATTGTTGTGGAGATGGTGGTGATGTTCCTGCTGAGGACGTCTCATCCCACTTTGCCTACACCGTGAATCGCCGCCGTCGCCGCACTGACGATTAAATTGACAAACACCGGTCTTTTTCTATCCCCGTTAGAAAGAGATTATGAAACGAGCAAGCTCTACCTTCGCGGATTAACAATTTTTACGCTATAAAACAATATGTTTCTCGGTTATATCTGCTTACGTGCTATAGTTAAATCTACTTTTGAAGAATAATTCGTACCTCGATCGGACAATGGATATTACGATCGAATACACGTTTGAAAGCGCCTCGATCGATAAAATTTCATAATATAGGATGGAACGACAGGTAAGTTTCTTTCTTCGATAACCGACGCAAATAAAGCATGCGTATCGAACGAACGATCGATCCGAATCTAAATCCAAACCCATTGTCCAGTCGTGAACGTTTATCGAAATTGTTGAAAGCAATCGTTAGAGAAAGGCAAAGACTTACAATGCACTCCCTCGCGACCCTCCACAGATTGAAATAAATGGAGTACAGTCTGGAAGTTACTTCGAAGCTACACCTTCCTTTTAATCCGTCTGTTCTTTCGTTCCTCTCGTCGCGTTAATTTCGATCGACGAATGAAAGTCTCTACTTTGTTACGGTACACTTTTCTATCGTCGTTACGAACAAGAGAGAAAGAAATGTCCACGAATTGAAAACGGATCGTCCGTTCTCAAGAGAACGGATGTTCTCGTGGATCGAACTGGCATAAGAAACTTCCTCGCGTTCACTTTCGTTGTTCGTCGTCTCGTGTGCGCGCGAATAGCGAGCAAGGAACGACGATGTGGGGTAAATATTGGAATCACAGGTGTACAAGAACAAAGAACAAAATACAAGGATCAAAATATGAAATTGAAGATGAACACAGGCAGATTCGGCGAAGAAAAAGGTCCTTCGTCGCTTAGGTACGGTCGCGTGTTAACTCGTCGAAACTTGGAAGCCTTTAAGCCGATCTTGAGAACCGATACGACGTTAAACAGAGATCGTTTGACTCGACTAGTTTTGGGTTCATGTCCCTATCACGGCACATCGCATCGAGCCCTTTCTCTAAGGCGAAGGGCACTGCCTATGGCTGCTTCAAGAAATGAGTCGACACCAGCCGTAGCGTGAGCATCGAGGGTCGGAGCCGAGGATGAGTTTTAGGTCACCACTTTGCTCCTTGTCCTGGCATGGTCCACGTTTCTTCCTCCTCGAGTCTTTCTACCACAACACCGACTGCCTTCTGAAATCAAACACGATCAATTCTGCAGAAACGAAACTCTAACAATTTTACTATTACCGTTAGAACAGTCGCAGTTAACGTTACCAAAAACATTTACTTTTCCATATAATGCTTCAATCTTGCCGTTTACCCTAAAACTAATATAAATCGGTTTTTTACCACTTTCAAATGTTACGCCACGTTAACCCACCCTAACCGCTGGAAGATCGTAAATATATTTAGAAAAATACAGATATAAAGAATAGAAAAGTATGTTACAAAGTTTCTAATGAAAAAATTCTCATGAAGACTCTAATGAAGAATTCAATAGCGACTCGTGTAATGATTCGTTAGTGGTCGGTAAATTATCAAATATTAAAATATAATTTAACTTGAAAGTAGTGAAATATTTTCTTACGTGTTAAGCTGTGCTTATTTTAACACGTCGTATCGCACACACAATACCTTTCGTGCGTTCTAGGTTATGTAAAAAGAAAAACTCGTAAGCGACAAGCGTCGTCAGTGAATGGTTTCTTCTAGCTAGGAGAAAGATCGCAGCATTGACTCATCCAATTTTTTCCGGGCAGACAACCTTGTATATCGAAAACAAACGTTATCGCTTAAAGATGCAACCATTTTTTACCCTTCGAAATATTTCAGCAAATGTCTCAATTTTATTGCAAAACTTCTTTTCGAACACTTTTGCACTTGAACTTCCGAAGAAAATTATTTATTCTGAAAAACAATAAAGTTATCGATACACTATATTTGTACATGTATTAAGTAGATGTAACACTTTAGCAACAATATCGTATGGCAAACGATTTCGATATATCGTTCCGAACATTTCACACACTCTCGTACGGTCGAAATCGATTTGGCGAAAATCGGAACTGCTCGCTGTTGTCAGGCAACAGTAACAAACGCGCACGTTTTCTGCTCCAGAACATTCTTCGACGCTGAACCACGTGAACAAATAGATATTCGATCGTTGACAAATTTTACTCTTTTTACGGTAAACACAATTAATTTTGCACGTAAGTAAACGTGTCTCTACAGCTTTAGAGACATGATCAATTTTAAACGACTGCGCTTAAGCGGATGTGCAAGAAATTTCGAAAAATTTAACGATCCAATACGTGTAATTAGGACATTGGTCACAGAAAGTAATTCGCTGATCAACCCTTATCGTTAAAAACTCGCTATGCGAATCATTGATCTCACAAGTAATCGTATATTACGCGTGTGATGAAACGAGCACTCGATTTTCTACTCACGAGCATGGCATCGCGATTGACGAAAGAAAAATTTCACTTTGCAAAAATTTCACTTTAAATAAACACGAGTGTCTCGTGCGTCGCCTCGTGCCATATAGTTGTTTACTTTTGGTCAAACTCGAAGACGATGGAAAATAACAACAAAGGGGATGACAGCAATGCGACGCAATTCGGTCGGTGTTAACTCCTAGATACGTATATGTATACATATTATAGATGTATTTCGCTTCTCGCAATGTTTCTGCACAAATTGAAAAACTCGTTGAAACATCGAACAGTGTCAACCCGCGTGTTAGATCGACTAATGTATCACCCGACAGAGTAGACTCCCGCATAGGTGAACAGAAAAGATTGTCGCAATCGTGAGTAAACAAAACCAACTTTCGATACATGTACAATATTTTCTATGGTTCGACAACCAGTTGTTTTTTCAGATTTTCCAACTAATTTTACATAGTCAAATTTCAAACTAGTTTACATAGTTCGACTCGCGATATAGAAAAATAAAGTGGATATAAGTACCTGAAGAGAAGTACGAAAATCATAACGTACAGACAAGGACTGTGCACTAGCGCCACACGAAGCGATACTGAGTTTTCACTAGCGTGACTCTTTCGAACCTCCCCTTTCAGAATTCTTCCCCTCGTTTACCCCTTCGATTCTACTTTGACAGCCCCCTTTGTATCCGTAGCGTTGACGAACGGAACTCGAGCAACGCCACATACCCCTTTCCCTGTAGATATTACGAGGACGAGGGCGCATGCACCGACTCCAAGAATCAATAGACCGTTTCGGTCACGTGAAGCCAGTCGCGAAAACGGAGACAGAATTGGACAGAGATAGAGGAGCTTTGCGTCGAGAGGGGAAAAGAAAATAGAAGAGAGTGAAAGAAAGAGATGCAAGGAGGTGAAAGAGAAGGGATAACTTTATGAAAGATAAGAGAAGATGGAAAATGCGATAAGTAGGGAGAGAAAGAGAAAAGGGGTAAGACAATATGTAAGGTAGCGAAAGGATAAAAAGTTTGCTTTAGAAGAAAATTGATTACCTTATTTAATATACTGTTTCCACGTAAAAGAAAATCCAAAAATAACTACAAGTATATACAATTACAATGAACTTTGACACCACGCGTTTTTATTGCATCGAAATCACAGCCCAAAGCGCATCTGAATTAGAATTTGTCTATAAGATATGTTATCTTTAAATCATCTTTTACACTGTACATGCCCTAGAAACCTCATTGAACCGGTAAATTCTATGAACGGAAATGCGATGGTGTGTAATGATAATGATAAAAGTAATGATATATTAATATCAATCTTTTTACTGTATTCTTAAAAAATCTTAAATATTTTTAACAGAATCGACGTTAGTGACAGACAAACGGGACAATTACTCTCGACCTCGTACTGTTGGTCTTCTGTATTTTGGAAAAATTAAATAAATTAATTTCACAGTTTGAAATTTTCCGAAACTGTAGAACATTAGAATTTCGGAACTTTGGAATCTTGGAATATAACTTTTAGGCTGTTAGATTTTAAAAGTTTAATAAAATTTTTTAATTTTTGGATTTTTTAAAATAACATATTACTAGTAAACGTGTCACGTAAAATGACGGCTTTCGAAAGTGCGTTGAATAAAAAAAATGTCGAAAAATGTTTTATTACGTAGAGACTTTTGCCACCAGTTCTGTAAACTCTAGTGGCGCCTCTTATTTTAAACAGATAATTATAATACTAAAATTATCGTTTATACACGCGACGTTTTCAATTTGAAAATATTTGCTGAAATTAGTAATACTTGATCAGAATAGCAAATCTTTTATCAAGTTCCAATTTCGATAAATGAAGATTTTCGGAAATAGAAAATTTCTTATGCCACGACACGATCATCGAATGAGAATCGCATCGGATAACGTAACATGACACATCCTTGTCAGTGTTTGCTATATCAACAGGAAAAGACCATTTGCGTATAACAGCGTGCAATGACCCCCCCCCCCCCCCCCCCCTATTCATGTGTGTATTTTTGTATAAAAAATATGTATATTTGTTGTTTCAGGCATCAAATGTCTTATTAATATTTACGTATCAACGTTACCGGTAAACGTTGAATCTCTATTGAAGCATTTATATTGTTATAAAAATTTACATTTTAGTCACTTTGAATATAAAAAATACATACCTAATAAAATATTTAAACTGTATTACGGAAAAAAAAAGAAAAAACTACATAAAATATAAACATGTATAGTATTCGCTGTACAAAAACTTTAACTAGGCTTACGTTAACGTACCTTATTGTCGATATATTTTTATGTATTTTGATTGTATGATAATTTTTATTTTCTTCGAAATTTCTAAAAACACTCGATAAACATTAATTATAATATAATTAATCACTATTATCACGAATAAACGTTTCACCAGCAACTACACGAATGAACAGAAAGCGGAGAAAGTATATCGTTTATCGATGAACTAAATTTATGTTTACATATTTATGCTACTACGCAGAATTCACAAATACACAAACATAAAGTAAAAATAATTTGTTGAAAAAAATATTTTTTGCGATTTAAAGATTACTTATTATTTGTATCACTGGTCCAATTTAAGAGATTTAACGAAATTATGCGCTAATAAAATACCGACACTGAACAGAACGCGCCATATTAGTCATATACTTCACGTTTAAGAAGAATCGATTACTGCGACAACTCGATGTTTCTTTCAAATTCTAAACGAGTAGAATTTAGATGATTTATTCAATAGTAGCATGGCAAATTTTACGGTAAAACTCTATACTTTTTAAATTTTACTTTAATTTTAAATAAAAGATTAATTAAATATGCATATGAAAATTTTTAAAGATTTACATGCGCCAAAGACCTATTAAAATTTATCGATACTATAAGCAGAAATTTTATTCCTAAGTTTCTCTATTTGTTTTTATATACGAGAAAAATAAGGGGATACTGACAATTATGATAAAAGAAAAACAAGCATAATTATATTTTCATAAATCATATACAAAGTTTAGAATATAAGATACTTATTGTACTATGGATTATAGGTTGAATATAATTAACAATTAATGGATTATATATATGATGTTTACACAAAAAACATAGGAGAATTTGCATTCATCTGTAAGTTCATGTTAATTCGTTGTTCTTCTTCCAAGTTATTTATATTTAAAGGAACACTGTGTGAAAGAAATATATAAATTATCAGTACATATAATAAGCAAACAGTGATAATAAGATGTATTTCTTACTTGCGTATCAATGCTCTGGCCCTGAATGCTGCCAAATGAGCATAATATGTGGGAGCAGGATAACTAACAGATCTTGTACATCGTGCAAACATATGACAAAGATAGTATGTTAGCTGTTCAATTTCGTCCTCTGATAATTCATTCTCATTGCATATGCACCTATACTTCGTAGGTCTGGCAGTTCCCTATTATACAAAAATTGCTCAGGTTTATTAGTTGATTCTTAAACACTTATATACTGGATTTTAGAATTTGGAACCTTTGTAATTTTTCAGACGATGAAAAATAATGTATTATTAATATAATAAATCTAAAACGTCTTAATGTAAACGGAACGTACCTGAATACTGGCATGCGATACAAGATAAAAATCTATGTGCGTAGGATGTGTAATTTCTGTGTCAACGATGGTGCCTGCTAATACGTTAAAATTTTTCTGATCACAATTGTTATCGGTTGGAAAAAGACGGATATGATGCCTCTTCTGAACCACAAGAAATGTGATGGGAATTGTATGTGTAGTAGATCCTTCTAACTTTGCAATAGCTCTTCTTATTGCAGACAATTCGTAATGCATCACTTGAGCAAGCTGTCCGTCGCTTACACCATCTCTACAAATATATCAAATAAAAACGTTTGTTAGATCGATTTTGGATAGTTAAATATACTTTCTTTCACGCAGTAAAAGTATCTATTAAACGGTCTTTACCGATAAAAAATAATTTTTCTAGGCTTATAACCTGTTTTTTTATAAAAATATATTAACTGCAAACGTATAATTTCTTCCAAACTTCGAATCATTTCTTCTCTCGGTGATTGAAGTCTTAATTCTATATTATATTGAAAAGCATTTGGATCGTGACTTGCAGCAACCTACATTATAGTAATATTAATTCTTGAATGCTCATGATAAACAAAAAATTCGAAAATGTATAAAATGAAAATTAAACATATTTCCTACAGCAGCAATCGAAGGTATGTCTACAGCATCGGGTGAGGGATGCGTAACGTCCGCACCAATTAACATACACGGCACTTTCAAGCAAGGTGGTCTAGAAGGAAATAACGTTCTGATTTATTAGTATATATAAGTAAATCCTTAAGTAAATATAAAATATTTATTAAAATAATGTAATATTACCGATAAGGAACAGCAAGTGTGTGATTAATACCATTAAGTTTTGAATTTATCTTTAATAAAATATTTGTAACTGTCGAAGCACTCAGCCTTGTTAAAGTTCTACTTTTTAAACATTGAGTCACAATCCCACCACTTACTTTCAATTCAGAAATTTGTTTTACCAAACCTTAAATTATCATGAAATTTGTTAGAATGTTTCCATAATGTTATGAAAATTATTAATATATTACGTACTGTATGCGTGATCTAATGCTGGAATTACCACTACCACTAATTTCAAATCTTGTTTCTTTTTCTGTTGAAAGTATTCCATAATGTTGTTAATATTTCTTTGTATCCCTAAATTTCCAAATGGAGTTAAAGGCTTACCAATCGTCATACTGACAGACACAGCTAAAAGAAAAACCAAGAGAAGAATCAGTAAATATTAAAATCACACTTAATGCGCAAAATTATATATCTCATATCATATAATACGTTATTATATTACTAACCGCCTTCTTGTAGGCTATTTTGCAAATTATATAAATCTCGATCTATCGTTCTTGTATCCAAATTCAAAATGGTCCATGAATGATCTGGCAAATTACACGGTATATAAAATTTCTCCGCCCGCCATACTCCTTTAACTACGTTAACTTCTCTTTGCTTATATTGTAACGCAGGAGCTTGCAGAATTCTAGCCGGTACTTTTTCAAATTCTCCTTGTACAGAAAGTTGAAATTCGTTCATTAAAGTTGGTTGCTCGTTCAATTTCAAATTAGCAAACTGTGAACATTTTAATATCGTACTAAAGTTAAAAGCATCATTTTTTAAACGTTTAAGTACAAAAAATTCTTACACCGTTCATAATCTTTTCTTTACGTCTTCGAGTATCAGTTGCAGCATATCGAATCAAGTTCGTAGTTTGATCTTCGTTCATTTTTTTTTGCGTGACTTGTCCAGCCACGATTGTACACAACTGAAATAATTAAAGAAAAGTAATGGCTATTTTTATAATAATAACTTGAGATCACAAAATGTATTAGTATACCTCCACAGGTAGGTGAATATTACTGTTTCGAGATCCTACCCAAACACACGGTAGTTCGGGGAACCGAATTCTATAGTTTTTTTGTAAAAAGTATTGTTCTACTGTACACATCGTATTATTTTCCAACCGAAATTTGTTCCTTCTTGGGCATTCTACTAATTCATTTACACGATAAGTTCTTTTGGATGTTGGCTGTCCAGGCAATTCATACTGTACTTTTAATCCTTTCAAAAATTTGTTTATATCGTCGCGTTTCCTATCGACATCTTGATATTGTAGCGTTTCAGGAGGCGCAGTAGCTCTCGGATGTTTACACAATTCTTTCATTAAATCAATAACAGACTGGTCCTTAGGAAATCCTTTATGTGCCACTACACATAAATCATATTGAGCGAATAATATAACATAATTGTTATAATATAATAATTAATATAATTGTACAAATAAATATATCACAAGAGTACCATCAATGTTTAAATAAGCTTTTCTTCCAATTGCTACAGATTGAAATACTCCAACCCACAGATCCAAACCACCTGACAAAGATACAACTCTACCTGGTTCTGGCGGTTTAAAAAGTGATCTGCCCACCTATTTAAATGACACTATATTTATTTCAATACAATAATATAATGATTACAGTAAATTAGTAAATAGATTAACAGTTTAACTAAACGAAGTAAATTCAAAGATAATTCCTAAAAAATTAAATATTATAAATTACATAATTTACCGAAGTAAATTGATACGCAGGACCATGACGAAAAATAATTTCTAATGCTTGTACGCATTTCATCTCCTTTTCGCCTTCAACTAAATTACTTAGGTTTTTCAACCATGATAAGTCGAGGGTTGCAGCCTTTTTCATGTACATTTTCCAAGTACGTTCTTGTTGCCGTTCAGGATCTAAAATTGTTATTGCATCTTCTATCTGTAATATAAAATGTACTAAATTATGCAACTATTAGGAATCTCAGTTAAATAATACATAAATTTCGAACTAATCCTAAGTTTCATGCTGCTACTTAATATTACATTCCATGTATCAAGAATTGTGAGTATTAAACACTTACACTTTCATCACCAAAAGGAAGTTCATTTGCACTATATGCATTTTTCTTTCCATCAAATGCTGGATACCTATTAGGAAAGTGTTTTTTTCTATATTGCTCAAAAATTGTTCTCATTAAAAACTTTGGTTTGTCTGGGGTAATGACAACATCATAATGTATAACATTTGTTTGAAAATTAGATTTAAATATGATTTTAAACATATTTGTTTCCACTTGAATTTTTCTGCCCTGTGTTCCACCAGTTTTTCTATGTGGAATTTGACTTATATATGAATTAAGCAAAGAACTTGATAGTTTAGATTTTCCATTGCCTGTTCCTACACTAATTGCAGTTTCCTAGTAAAAAAAAAGTGAAATTAAAAAAATATGATCTACTGAAACACCAAATTAATTAAATGTATGCTTGTACCATCAATGATAACATATGTCCTTAAAACAAAGATATCTTGTTTTGATATATAAATCATACCTGAAACTGTTTTGAAACTTGTTGTGCCTCTGGAGCTGAGGGTTGCTGTGGAGCAGGTGGCTGTTGCTGTTGAGGTACAAATTGTGGTCGCTGTTGTTGCTGCTGTGGAGCAGGTGGCCGTTGCTGTTGAGGTACAAATTGTGGTCGCTGTTGTTGCTGCTGTGGAGCAGGTGGCCGTTGCTGTTGAGGTACAAATTGTGGTCGCTGTTGTTGCTGCTGTGGAGCAGGTGGCCGTTGCTGTTGAGGTACAAATTGTGGTCGCTGTTGTTGCTGCTGTGGAGCAGGTGGGCGTTGCTGTTGAGGTACAAATTGTGGTCGCTGTTGTTGCTGCTGTGGAGCAGGTGGCCGTTGCTGTTGAGGTACAAATTGTGGTCGCTGTTGTTGCTGCTGTGGAACAGATGGCCGTTGCTGTGGAGCAGATGGCTGTTGCTGTTGAGGTACAGATCGTGGTTGCTGTTGTTGCTGTGAAACATGTGGTTGTTGCTGCTGTGAGCTTCCAGGTTGCTCTTGCGACTTCTTTTTTCCTACATACCAAATACAAATTTACTTTCAACTTTAATTCATTAATACACTAATAAAATTTTGTTAAACTTATTTTTTAATACGTTTATAATAATAATAATGTACGTTAATTACGAAAATTGTCAAATACCTTTTTTTCCCATCTTGTTCTGTCGTTATTTAGTACACAAAAGAATAACTAATTCAATAGTATACAGAGGTTGAATAACAGTATGAATTTCTATATACACCAACAGATAATATTTCCTTCTCGAGTGTTGACAGATTTTTAAATACTTGAACAGACTTGTTCAATTTCGTTATGAGTCACCTTTTCGATATAATTTAGGACATTACCGTTACGATATCGATTATTCATTTCCAGTGTAACCAATTTTCTAAAAGCAAAAATTGTACAAATTATATTCAAAATAAAGCTACATTTATATGTCGCATTATTAAGTAATGGTCGTTATAATGGTTATAATGGTCGTTATAGTGGTTATAATGGTCGTTACAGTGCAGATAATTAAGAAACGATGATTCGTTAATATAATTTCTAACTATACCGTTTTAATATAATATTTATTCCACAAAAAATAAACTAACTAGATAAATCTGCACTGCATTGGTAACATAGTACGCATCAATCAATATGTAGTTATAAAATTTTAGAAGGGTGCATTCATGTTACCATGGACTATAGAAAGTATAGAACTGAACTCAGTTTACATGCGCAAGAAAGACGCAAACGCGTCATCTGGGAAGGCTATTCGGTTGTGGAATAAAGTATATGCGAGATGTAGCGAGTCAGATTAGTATGCGATCGTTCCATTAAAGTAAGAGAACCACGGTATGTACTCGTAGCGGTGTAGTAGCTGTTATGCTTCTTCAAGGAATATGGCAAGATGGCGACATGTTTAAAGCGAACGTCAAAATTGTTTAATATTTCTTTATTACAATCATCAGTGGACATTTCTCTTCGAGATTTAATATGTCCTGTGTGTCGTAGTATTTTGATCGAACCAGTGACATTGCCGTGTACTCATAATCTTTGTTTAAAATGTTTGAAAGGTACTTTTGAACATAATAGTTTGAGCTGTCCACTTTGTAGAATACGAGTCGGTTCTTGGCTGCGTACTGCAACGAAAACCGAAACATTAGTTAATAATGGTCTGTGGGAATTAATTCGTACGAAATTTTCAAAAGAGGTTGAGAATAAATTTAACGGCGACGACACAAACATCGACTTGGATGTTGGTAAGTTTCTTGCAAGCAAGTAAACAAACGTAACATAACCTCTTTAAAAAACAAGAATACAAATATAGAGACAAAAACCGCGTTTGTTTATGCAAACCAATTAATGAAAACGTACAATCACAAATTGTGGCAAAACACAATCTTTGAAAGAACATGATGTTGAAGCGATTTAAAAAAGTATAATTTTTTTTTGTTACCCATATTTGTGTCTGTGCTTGCTTATATATTACAATGTTCACTTAATCTTAATTATTAGTTATATACATGCATTTTTATTTTAATTATTGATAATACCATTTGTTTTAATATTAGATTAAGAATTTTGTTATCAATCTTATTTGTAAGAAATGTTTTTATTACAGGAAAAAAAATTAAGATTATTTTTCTTTTCTACAGACTTTACTAGTGTTAATAAAACACTTAGCGTACCCGGAGAAATTCGCCGGGAATATGAAGCGCAACTTCAAATGGCAGAAGAAGAAATACAGTGTCAAAGAAAAGCTGAACAGATAGCAAGCGAAGCTTTAATTCGTAAGATTCAAGAAGAAGAACAACAGCAACAGTTAGTGCAATTGACTCAAGATCAGTTACTTGCAAAGTCTTTAGTCAAAAAGCAAATTGCAGAAAAACAAAAAGAAGCATCTAAATATTGTAATACTTATCCTCGTGCAGCTACTAACTTGTTTCATACCTCAAAGTTTAATGTTTCTACTATGACTGAAATGAATTTGTGTAAAATGGAACCTCATAGTTCCAAGTACGATAAAGAAATTGTTTTAGAACCTCCAGATAATTCTGGACTAAGGAGATCAAATATCGCATTAATATCTAAAATTCGTGCCGAAAGATATGCTTCTAGTATGAAAAATAATGATTCTTCTAATACGTGTAATGATTCTGGGACTAAATTTTGTTGTCAGAAACCAATGCCTATATATAACGCTATTGCAAGAACTTTGAAACACCAAACAACAACAAAAGTTATAGAATCTTGTACATCCAACTATCCTACAGAAAGTGGAACATCTTCCTCCAAAATATATGGCACTCAAAGTAAAGAGGAATTACATGTACCAGATGATATTGTAAATAGTAAAAAGAAAAGCTTAGGGGTGGAAGTATGTATATCTTCGGGAGACGACGATGAAAGAATGGGAAGTGCAGAAAGCGCCGGTAGCCATGATAGTATTAATCAAGAAATTCATCATTTTAAGCCGATCAAGGCTATGCCAAGAACACCGTTAAAAATTTCTACAGGTTGAGTAAGCTCTATATTTTATGTAATTTTTGTATTTGAATGCCTGATATTATTTATGTAATTATAGAATATTATATTACAGATGGAAGACAAATAGATCCAAAATTAATTAGAGTTATACCTATCTTTAAAAGGATATCTAATGTTATGCCTAAGCCACCATGTCAGTCACATTTAAAACGAATTATTGGGTGTTCTTGGAGCGCATTTCGAGGTAAGTTAATTTTATAAAATGCAAAATAAAATGGAAAATGTAAAAAACTTTTATTTATTGCAGGCAAAACCAAACAGAGTGCAAAAGAGAAAGAACTGTACAGAGAGGAGGTTGAACAGAAACCATCAACATCTTATAATCAGTCTCCAATTATTTCTAATAAAATAGTAAAATCTCAGATTCACGATAGTATTCGAAAACTTGATTTCGCTTCAGAAGCTTCGTTTGATTCTGATAAAAATTATACTAAAAGTACGAATAAAATATTTAATGGCACAAAAGTTGGTAAAAAGTTAACATCGGAAGAAAATAGAGATGCAAAAAAGGTGGAAAAATCTTGGAAATCACATATTAGGAACGGTATGGTGTGTAAATCTAAACGACAGAAAAATTTATGGATTAAGAAAGACGTACGAATTGTAACAGCTATGAAATACGTAGACAATATCGAGATGAGAAATTCAACGTCTTCGTCTATGTCCGTAAAAATAAGTTCATCGCAGGACGAAGAAATCAAAGTACAAAGGGAGGACGAGATGACAGTAGAAAATATTGCGGAGAGAATAAAAAAGAGGAAAACAAATACAGATAAGAAGAATTCGAATAGCATGTGTTTATTAAATTCCGAGTCAGAAGCAATAGTGAAAAAGAACACGAGAAAGAGATTATATAGAAAACCGAATGTTGAATGTAACGTGACGGATGATACGGTTCCTGTTACGATACAAAAACGAAGTAAAACTAAACATTCTAAAACTGCTTTGCCGAAATCGAAACAACAAAGAGCAGCACGACGGGGAAAGCAGTCTAGTACAGAAAGTTTTGAGAAAAGCGATGGCTCCTTAAGATTAAGTTGCCAGATGAATAATTTCAGTTTAAGAAAAACAACGCGAAAAGCGAAAACCGATAATTCCATCAATAGCGAACAGGACATAAGCGACGAGAATATGGACAGTAACAATTACGATTCGTCCGAATCTTGCAGCGAACTGCACGAATGTATGTCGGAAAATAATAATACTACCGAAACGCGTACGATCGAAGAGAAAAATATTCTTTCGGACGAAGATATTGTTAAAGAACAGGAAAGAATGGAAAGGTTAGTCATACAAGAGAAAGAAGATTTCGAACTGGCACTGAGATTACAAGCAAAGTTCGACGAAATGGAAAGAATAGCTGGTCGAACTAGACGATCCAGAAGGGCGATCGAAAGCGAAACGGTCGAATTAGATTTGTATAAAATTGATGCCGGGAGAAATGTACAAAAAGCAATTAATTCGCATACTGCCAAACCGTTGATTCTCGATCATACAGTGAACACTGAAGCCAAGAAACGTGGTAGGCCTCCGAAGCGTGTAAAATAAAAATCTCTAAGCTGAACGACTGCGTGTGAACTGTGAACCTTCCAAATGGATGTTCCTATAAATTGTAAATGAAAGGTTTGAATTTCATCCTGTATAATATTTTATCTATCTCGATCGAATTGTTTACGTGGCTTGAAATGCGTACCTGGGACATATTAGTGCGATCATAAGAAGAAGATGAAAGAAAAATTTCAGTACATTTACGTAGAGATTTCACGGAATATATATATATATGAAACAGGGTTGTAGGCATATTGGATTTGATTACTACCATCCGATAAAGTATGAAAATCTAAGGAAAAAAGATCTCGCGTCGAATCTATACGACACATTAAAAGATTTTACTGTACTAAACCTTTTTTCATAAATGTTCATCCTATATCGGGTTGTGCTAAGCAAATCCGATATCTTCTTAACACCCTGTATAATCGTGTATCGTAATATTTTTTTATTTACACTCGACGTTAGCAATTAACACGCGCGTATGGTATAAAGCCGCCGCGATGAACAAATTTTTCTTAAGCACTTTGATCGTTTTAGTCTTTTTTTGATCGTGTGGTAATTAGTGGAAGACAGATTTGACTGATATGCATATAATTCCTGAGATTAAAAATTATAGCTTTAAAAAGATACTATGTTTAAATACGATTTGAAAAACACAGTAGTACTTTCCTAACGCGTCTCCTACGAGATATACGTCTATGATTGAAGCAATTTCATCGGACCGAAAAATGATTATCGACGGATTAGTATCGCTTTGGTCTACCACTTTTTTCCTTTATAAAAAAATAGGGTAACTTTAGTATAACTTAACGCTATGCGAATTATAAACAGAAAAGGAGTAAAAAAAAAATGAATTTTATAATAAGTTTTTTTTTAAATTTAATACTATTTATAGTAAGCGTAGTTACTATATTTCAATCAGACAAATTTGAAAATTATAGATTATTCAAAGGCTGCAAGCTTTATCATGCATTAGAGGAGGAATATCGATAGAAAATTAGCCGAGCCTACTTTCTATTTAATCTTAAGGTGCGTTTACCCTAAAGAAACAAGCAAAATGTTTGTTCATGCTTGAATCTCGCCGAGGTAAGAGACAAACGAACATCCGTTCGTTTCGGCATGCGGTAAGCGCACCCTTAGAAACTCGAAACACGAGTTTCTAATCGAACATTACAAACAAGTATATATTTTTATAGAACAGCCTCGCATCATGGACCTATCATACTTGAAATTTTCATTATATTTATTCTATTAAGTATGCGAAAACGGAAATAACAGAATTCAAACCTATTCGCGCAAACATTTGAGGAATATGTATGTAGTATGTACCTCGCTTGAATGTTTATTGTCAGTTTTTTTTTACGGTTCATCGTCATCAAAAATATTCTACATTTTCGTTTTATTTTGTGATAACATCACAGTATTCAGCAGTCTAACATACATGATCGTCCATAAAAAAAGAATTCATTGTAAAAAATAATTCATTCCTAATTAATGATAGTATTGCTTGATTTTGAAGCACCGTAAAGGTACTTTTCTATCAAGCTTGATACGGGCTTGTATCTAAATAGCAGTATCTTTGCAGCTAAAACAGATACAAATTATAATAATAGATATGTTTATAAAGTAACATATATTGTACAGAGTATGTATTTAGAACTAACGTATAATCTTATGTTACACAGGAAACGTGTAATTTAATCTATAAAAATTGAATGAAACGATACGCGATTAGAATCGAAATACGCGTATTTCTTTTATTGCCATAACAAAAAATAATAATGCCAGTTAAAAACCCATGTAAACATACCTTATTCTATTGGTTTTAAAGAATTCCGAAACGATAAAGCAATGAAAATATTTTGAAAATATTTTAGCGTGAACATACTACTGTTCAGATACACGTGTGTATCGGTATAAGAATATTTTCTATTTTCCCAGAATACCCCTATACGCGATACTACTTTTCTCTTTGGTTCCGTTCGTTTCTTTAATCGTTTTCTATTTCTCCTCGAAATTATATTCGAATGTTTAACTTTACATAGACAATTATACGTGAATCTGATTAATCCGAAGGCAACTTTTCGGTCTCGTTATTTGCAACTTTTATCAACGATACAAGAAAAATAATAAAAATGTAGAAGGAAACGCCACAGCCATAAACTATACTTTGTTCGAACGACAAGTGCGAACATGTGTAGTCTATTAATTGTTATTTATATAAATACAGATTATACATTCATAGTTGCGAAACAAGTTAATAGCATTGACCGGGTATAGATTATCTCTGACGAATGACGAAAATCTAGGCAACGACGCGATAAATAGTTATTCTCATTGTTCAAAATTTCAAAGAAATTTCTGGGTTGCGTTGGGTGTACGTATGGAAGTGTGCGGTTGTGTGTGTATCGTTACTACACGTTACGTGTTTCGTTACAGAATGTATGTGTAATATACATGTATAAGTACGGTCATCCGTCAGGTTTCGTGGCTCGTTAGACATCTGTCTTGCTCCGTCAATAGTGATAGTCTTTCACTTTTTTTATATAAATACTAATTACAATTAGAACTAATTGATACATGCGTTTAAATGGAACGTATATTTGTAATATTTGACATTATTCGCGACAAAGTATTCGAATCGATTGAATCATATAATTGTAACCTAAACACTTCGTATCGATGCGACTATAGATACAAAAAAGATATATATATACATATGACATTAACAAAAATTAGCTGTAAGATTTACAAAAAATGTATAGAGAAAAAAGAAATATTTGCGTATAGATCGACTATACACGATGCGTCGTTGAACAATATGTATTATCAAACAATAACAAGCTGCTGTATAGTCTAAATAAGAAAATGAAGAACAAGCGGCAAAATAAAATTTAATGGTTAACGAAGATGCACCGGTATGGATTTTAAAGAGTCATTTTTATATGCAGTACGCACGATTACCGCGAGGATAAAAAATGTATCGGAAGTAACGTGAAAGACACGTTCATCAACTGTTCTGATACGTTTTATGTACGAATAAACGAATAAACGAGTGTAACTGTTCTACAAAGTATTTATCGTTACGGCGTGTACTTATGTTATACCTTGTTTGTCCGGTTAATCATTTTGCTGTGACGTATGTTGTGTAACGATTGGACGGCAACTTGATCGTAAAAACTCGTAATGCGCGGTTCGCACAGGGAAAGAGAACGAAAAGCTTTAAACCGATTTCTCTTGAAAAATCATCGAACTTACCGAATCCGTTATGGAATCGGCCTATCGTCCTTAACGGAAAGAAAGTTTAGTTCGTTCTCGTATTTAGGATCGAATTTGCGATCGATGCGTTTAACGTTCAGTTAACTGTTTCGATCAGCACATTTTTTTGTTTAAAAAAAAAATCGCTCGACAATTTGGTCAAGGGTAAGAGGTAAATATCCTACTCTAAAACTTACATAACAGACTAAACGCGTTACAATTTGTCACGAGCTTCTCTATACGATGTTAAGGATAAAAAGAAAGACTAAAAAACAATTTACGTTTTGCTGGAACAATTGTTGCATAGGTCGAAATTGACCAAATAAAATGAGTCTGTTGCATACGCGACAAATCACGTAATAAACGATCGAACATCATACCTTCCTAATTCTTGGCACGGAACAATCAGTCGAGATTACAATTCGGTGGAAACATTATTTCGTGTCTTATTTTTCTGGTTTGTTTAACTTTTGATTTTTAACATCTTCGTTTTTCTTATGGATCTACGTAGGCATGTTTGCGTTTTTTTTTTTTTTTTTTTTTTATAGAGAATGCAAGCAGACCCAATTCACAAGTTTCTGTGGCATTGTTTTGAAAGTTCAGGATTCTTCATAGTTGAAAATTTGTACGATTGTAAAAGATTAGTCGGGACATCCTTAAATAACTTGTAACACTAATCGCGTAAAATAGTATGATAATGGGACGAAGCGCTTTCTCTGTTCTCTGTTGTTGGTCGCGTGGTAACTCCAACTCCTGTCACGAACGATCCGTGCACCTACGTTCACTAGAAAATGTGAATTTCGTAATGCGCTCTTCTAAAAGACCAAGTGGAATCTTCGAAACATAAATGGATTCGAGTCGAGTTATTTATTTATTTCTTTATTTAGTCGTTTAGGAAATATATATCTACACAGACAGTTTTTCCGGCTTGTGGAATCCGAAAGAAAATCGAATATTATCGAAAATAGATATTTCATGGGTCGTCTAGTTTCGATAGATATATATTTATTCGCAAAAGCCTCTTTACACGGTTTAAATTTTCGATTTGAAAAGGGAACGTGTGAATAGAAAAAAAAAGCTGCACGAATAGAGTGGGGATGAAAGTCGAGAAACCGATAAGCGGTGTAAGGGAGAGACGCATAAAGAGGAATAGACCACGGCGAGTGCAACGTGACCAAGATACCACGTGATCGAGTTAGCCAATTGGAAGGTTTGCGGGGACGCGGTCACGTTGCATTCGGCGTGGCTCGGTGTCCCCTTGCTCTTGCGAATTGCCTCTCCTTCTCTATGCTTCTGTTCAACTTGTATGTTGGCATATGCGAACAACTGTTCCTCCGACTATTCGTTTATCGTTTTAACGACTTTTCGAAGATAAGTCGAAACTCGCGCGACGCGTCGCAACGGAAGAGGATAGTGCATTACGATGCAACCTGTACCGTAATTTTTGCGTAACAAGTACGTCGGAGTGCGGAACTCGTTCGCGAAACGTCCAGTGGAAAGTGTGTGCGCTGTTTTCTTAGATCGCGATAAGCTGATCAGTGCAAATCGAACAGTTAGCAAGAAGCAGCTATCGCATTCGAATATAGAATGCTTGTATTTACGAAACATTGTAAGTATTAGATACAGCAAATACGCGTCTAGGCTGATCAACGTGCCCCGTTCCGATCCCGTCACCGTTTTTCAACCCAACGATCAAATTTCGGTTAAATTCGAGGACTAGTTCCGCGATTAAAATTTTATTCGTTTCACCAGTTTCACTCTATCGATATTGCGTGTTTTTTCCAATCGGTATAAACATATATGCCTTTTACACGTATCGAATAATCAAAGAATTGAAAAAAAATATACTGATCGAATTGAGTAACCTCCTCCTTTTTCGAAGTCGGTTAAAAACATATCGTCGCTCGTGTTGTCGAATGCATTAAAAGAGATGTACGAATAGATAAATGGAACAATTGCAAGAATTTGGCGCATTCGAAACTGAATTATCGAACGTTCTGTTTTATCGACAGTATAACGATCGAAAGGAAGAGCGGTAACTGTTACGTCACGATCTATCGAAAGAAAAACGATTATGTCAGAGGGCCACCGTGTCAAGTTTATGCTAATTTTCAAACATTGATCGCTGTTTGTTATCGCTCCTTAACACGATACATTATGCATTATTTTATTTATAATCGTGTACAATGTTTATCGAGGTTATTTCAGTGAAACGCTTTTAAGGATCGAATCTCGTTTTCGAAAACGTAATTTTTCCCAGTTTTGAAAAATTTGAAACTTTAAAAGGCCCAGAATTAAAGAGCTTGATAAATTCGCAAAGTTCTAAAGTTTCAGTTCTGGAAACGATCGCTTTTATTTGTAATGCGAATTTTAAAAGAAAGAGAAGCTTACGCTTTAATATTTAACGCGACCTGTCCAAATTCAGCTCGTGACCCAGCAGTAGGGACTCGAACTGGGAATCTTTCACCTGAACTGTTCTTGGGTGCACCGATTATATCCGAAGGCATCGATTTCGAATGAAATATTTCCTCGAGGCTTTATATAGTTCTATCTAATCGTTAGTTTTCACCGGATCGCAAAGTACACGCCGCAATAATGTAATAAAGAAAAGGACTAAAGCACGTGTTACTGTTCGTTCTCGTTATATTGTAATATCGATTTACGTCATAATTGCTTATTACGTAGATCACGGGTATAATCGCAAATGGCAGAACAGGTACGTTGAAAAGCTGCTTTGTTGATTGGTCTATAGAATGTAATTTAGTTTATGTACATATGCAGAAATTATTTTCGTCGACAATCGATTAATAACTTCCAACCAGCTTGTAATTGAAAAACAGTCCATGTCTTCCCGGTGATACATGTTTTCAGTTTGACACGATTTTCTTATACACTCACCGATTTTGTTATTTGTACGTTTTCTATACAGATAATGACGATGATCGTTGCAGAGAATTATCCTTCAGTTCAGGTCCGGTCGTGCGTTGATAGTAGGTTAAGTAAACAAGCTGAAAGCTTGTAGTAAGCGATGCAATCTTCACGAATCGCGTTTTACACTTGTCGTTTGAAAGCTAAAGAAAGAAAAAAGCGTAGCGAGATTTCGGGAAAGGAAGCAACGATTGGGAAAGTTAGACAGCTTCGATCTTACGATCGAACCCGGCGTGTTAACTCTTCTACCTTTTATCGCAGCGGCTTTGTCAAGTTACGATTTCGATGGCGCAGCTAAATAAACGCTGCATCAGCTGATACAGGCGGGAAATTTAAAGACCGCTGTTTTGTTTCGATAATCGTACGCGATTCCTCGGTAAAAGAAAAGTTGATTTATTGGTAGAAAAATGGTTATAATTCGGGTTAATCTCTGTGTACAAGCGTATAAAGAATGCAGGAAAGTTCGCTTCTCGAGGAACAGGTATTATAATTATATAATTATATAACACGCATCTATATTCGGGCACAGCGGAGAATGAATGGTAGTTACGTGAATCGACCTGGAATTAATTGGTAGCTAACGAAGTTGGACAGAAATAAAGATCGTAGTGACACGGTTTGTTTGTTCTACGTGAAATTGTCGATGCGTGCTTCTATTTTACGCTACTCGTACATAACGCCCTCTCGGTGTTATTAACAAAGTAGAAAATGAAGAGAAGCGTATAAAACGATCACTCGATCGATTATATTGATCTTAGAAAATTGTGAATTATAATTGCGATTTTTATTCCATGATCCGATTCGTTTAGGTAGCTTCTAGTGTTGCGCGATAAGAAGCGATCATTATCGTCCGCTTTGAACGCATCGGGATTTGCTAGACACTTATCCGGTAACAGTTCAGGTGGCCTAACCTTGAAAAGGCGGAGCGGAAGCAGAGCTCTGAAACGCGTTACTTTGCTTTCTGGTTACATGACACCCTCTTATATGGGCCGCGGTGAATTTCCTTTTATACGGATTTTCGACAATCAATATATAATTATGCTTTTGTTCCGATAATTCCTAAGGTCTAAGGTGATTATCGAGAATCTTTTAATTTTTAATCTGTTAATTTTTTGAGTTCGGTGAAAACCAAAATGCGCGTAGAGTATTACAGTTGTAT
The DNA here is from genome assembly GCA_963576845.1 of Megachile leachella. NCBI lineage: Eukaryota > Metazoa > Arthropoda > Insecta > Hymenoptera > Megachilidae > Megachile > Megachile leachella. Next base: position 461,422 of record OY756250.1, read on the forward strand.
ATTAAAATTCTGTGTTAGTCGTTCTCGGTAATAACTATCCCCGAAGAGTATCGCTGCTTGATACGTATCGATACGTATCGAGAGTATTTTACTTGTTAGTCGACGCGTGACAGTTGTTTACGATGCTCAAAGAGTCTTATAGAAATTTTGTTGCGGGAAAAAGAAAAAGAAAGCGAGTAATAGCATAGTTGAGCTCGAAGAAGAATCGTGAGAAGAAAGGGTCGAAGAATCGGGGGGAGTCGTCTCGAAGAGAACGTAGCCAGGTGCGATATGAATCGACGACAGACGATTCTCGAGAGACACGAGTTTTTTTCTTTTCCATAAACAGCGAGAAGTTTCAATCGAGAGAATAGTAGATCGATCGAGCTCACTGCCGACCTTGATGACCTAAAAAGCGGCTCTCCGCTCGGCAGAATCGATTCGTCAGGATGACGGTACTTGGTGGCTAAAGGATACTGTTCGTTCAACTTGGTGATTCGAGCAGAACAATCTACCGAATCACCAGAAGAGAGGTGCATCTTCTGTATTGTCTCTCCTTCGGTGGAGAGGGAAAGAAGGTCGAGTTTCGGAGAGTAAGAAACAATATATAAATAAAACAGTGTAAGAGGAAAGGATTTTAAAACGGTGGAGAATCTAAACGAAGAAAGGTTTCGAGCGAAATCGGAAATAGGGGAGCGGTGAGAAACGAGTGGTGGAAGATCGCGAAAAGAGGAGCGAAAGATGACAGGCAGTCGCAATAGCGAAATAGATCCGGAAGTGAGGGTACACGGTGACGGTGGAAAACATACGGTTCATTGGTTTCGCAAAGGTCTCAGGCTTCACGACAATCCTTCGTTGAGGGAAGGTCTCGTCGGTGCCTCCACCTTTCGGTGCGTGTTCGTTTTGGACCCATGGTTCGCTGGAAGCACCAACGTTGGCATTAACAAATGGAGGCGAGTATGCGGCTTTTGATTTCTTGCCACGCGATCTATGGATGGACGCGTTAGATCGTCATAGATATATCTAAATGTATAGAAATAAAGAAATAAAGTTTCGTTTTTCACAGGTTCTTGTTACAATGTTTGGAGGATCTCGATTGTTCGTTGAGAAAACTGAACTCCAGACTGTTCGTGATACGAGGTCAACCGGCCGATGCCTTACCGAAATTGTTTAAAGAATGGGGTACGACGAACTTGACTTTCGAGGAGGATCCAGAACCATTCGGACGTGTTCGAGATCATAATATCTCGGCACTCTGCAAAGAGCTTGGTATCTCGGTGGTTCAAAAGGTCTCGCATACTCTCTACAAGTTGGACGAGTGAGTCCATTCAATTTTGTTCGACCGTTCGATTCGCGTTTCTTTTCTTTACATTTTTCATCCGTTGGTTTTTATTTGTTTTCGATCGGTTCCCGTTAGTCTATCCGCATTCAATGACCAAACAACCGAAACGAACCGAAAAAGTTTGAAAATTCCGCGAACAAGTATAAAATATAGGTGCCGCTTAAATTCGAAGACTATTATTACTTTTTTTTTAAGACGCGTCGATGATCGATATTGTAGGATTATCGAGAAGAACGGAGGAAAGCCGCCATTGACGTATCATCAGTTTCAAAATGTTGTTGCCGGCATGGATGTACCGGAACCACCGGTGCCGACAGTCACTTCCGCCTGCGTGGGATCCGCTTACACCCCGGTAAAAGAAGATCACGATGACCATTATGGCGTTCCTACGCTCGAGGAACTCGGTAAATCTTGATACTTTTTTAGCCGAAGGGAATCGTTAATCGTAAGAATGTAGTAAGTTTGGTGTTCTCTCGTACGTAGAGAGAGTTTCGACGTAGAAAGAGAAGAAAAAATGCGTTATTTAAATGGTTAACAGGATTCGACACAGAAGGATTATTACCACCCGTATGGGTCGGGGGCGAGAGCGAAGCGTTAGCGCGGCTGGAACGGCATTTAGAGAGGAAGGCTTGGGTAGCCAGTTTCGGACGACCGAAAATGACTCCGCAATCTTTATTACCCAGTCAAACGGGTCTTTCGCCTTACTTGCGATTCGGATGTCTCAGCACCAGACTTTTCTATTACCAGCTCACCGATTTGTACAAAAAGGCACGATGTTTCCAGTAGCGAATCGCGTAATGTTCCTACCGAATTAATAAATCTTGATACGATAGTTCAATGCTTTCTGGTTCGAGATACGTTTTTAAATACCGATCAACCGATCGTAATTGAAAACTGAACGTTTCTTTCAGATTAAGAAAGCTGTACCGCCACTTTCTTTACACGGTCAGCTTCTGTGGCGCGAATTCTTTTACTGCGCGGCTACGAAGAATCCAAACTTCGATCGAATGCAAGGAAATCCAATTTGCGTGCAGATCCCTTGGGACAAGAACGTCGAGGCGTTGGCCAAATGGGCAAACGTGCGTAAACTTTTGCCGTTGCTTTTAAATTACTATTCGAGATGGGTCAGAAACGACGACGGATAAACGTGGTATTCGTCGAACAGGGTCAAACGGGATTTCCATGGATCGATGCGATCATGACTCAGCTAAGGGAAGAAGGTTGGATCCATCACTTGGCTAGACACGCTGTCGCTTGCTTCCTGACCAGGGGTGACCTTTGGATCTCCTGGGAAGAAGGAATGAAGGTAAAATGTCACCTGTCGCCTATTGGCATTTCGATAGACATCGAAATAGATTAACGAGCAACGTTAATAAGATATTAACGTATCGACACTGTCGCCGGTGGGGGTTACGGGTGTTCGACATTAGGGATTCGGTTTATTCGAGTCGATTCGAATGTTTCTTCAGGTATTCGACGAACTTTTGCTGGACGCTGATTGGTCCGTTAATGCAGGAATGTGGATGTGGTTATCGTGTAGTTCGTTTTTCCAGCAGTTTTTTCATTGTTACTGTCCAGTAAGGTTTGGTAGGAAAGCCGACCCAAACGGTGATTACATCAGGTAATTCTACCTCTCTCGGAACTAAAACATTTTTTAATTTAGTGCTCCCTCAAAATAGATAACTATGTCTTTTTCGTTCCTGTATCAGGCGATATCTACCAGTTTTGAAAAATTTTCCTACGAGATACATTCACGAACCATGGAACGCGCCGCTTAGCGTTCAACGAGCGGCTAAATGTATTATTGGAAAGGACTACTCGTTGCCGATGGTAAATCACAGCAAAAGTTCGAGAATCAACATCGAGAGAATGAAGCAGGTCTATCAGCAGTTAAACAAGTATCGTGGGAATGGTAAGCACATTTCCGAATCGATAAATTTGTCGTCTTGTTTCGAAAGTGTCATCCACCTTTATCGTTGCAGGAGCTCCCATTAAAGGTGAAACAGTTGGTAAGTAGTATCGCTGTTACATTTTATCGTTCGATACGTTCCGTGGTAGGTGAGATACAAGTGTAACTAGTAAGTTTTGCGTTAGGTTTATTGAACACGTTACCGCCTCCAGTGACGAAAGAAAACGAGGAGGAAAAGAAAAAGCAGGTGCAGTCTCCTTCACCTCCTGAGAATCAACTGAAAATGGAAACTCTTGCCAAAACGACGCAGCAGCAGAAACAGCAGCAGCAGCAGCAGCAACAGCAGCAGTCGCACCATCATCAACTTCAACACCAATAGCGGCAATTACAAGGAGATTGTAGCGATATTCACGCGATATTTCGGAAAGACAATTTGTTTAATGTGTCGTTATTTATTTCTTCTTTTTTTTGACACGAAATTGCTACAGATTGTACGCGCTATTTGTCGCTGCAACCATTTTGCGATTCCGCGAATCTTAAACGAATGTGAAATCGTTGCTTTAGTATTCGGTGATCGGTTGTGTAATATTAACGTGATCGATATCGCATAAAACATTCCTACAATGGACTCCGACATGTTCACGAATGCAAAGAGTTACGCGAATTTTATATTCTTATTGTTGTACATAAATAGATTTTTCATGTAAATATGAACGACGTTTGTTATTTAATTGAGATACCAGTATTAGTTTCAACTCCTACCTAACGTCGTCTATCATGTATACTACTTTCGTGAAGAATAATTTCGATTAAGTCGTCAAATTCGACTATGTGACGAGCAAAAATACTAACATTCAATATACTCACCTCAACGATAATTTTCCGGTTTTCTCGATCATTGTGCGAGCACCAGACATGATCAAAAATCAAACACAAATCGTACTTTTTTCAGTTCGATAAAATAATGTCGACTAATAATACATTGATCAAAAGAAAGAGAAAGAATTATAATTATACTTTGTTATACTTTGATATCTAATTGACGTAAATTTTGTCTGAAAAGTATGGAATCGCGGTTTTACGCGTTGACTACTACGGCGCTTAATATCCAATACATGTATATACAAGATTTTTAAATGATATAATCGAGTACTTGATTTTATTACTTATATCTAATTGATAAAATGAAATATTATCGGGATTCAATGAAACTGGAAGAGTTATTTTATCGTTGTAGCTAAACCTTTAAACGATAGTGTTCCAATTTGGCGCCTGTTTCTGCATTTGCCCGCAAACTCTTCAATTCTATTTACGTGTACTTATTTCTCAGGGAGAACTTACATTAGTGGGTCCTTTTTTTATTTTTTCATGTCAACAAATGATATATTTTTAGTGCCTATAGTACTTATAGTTTTACAGTACATTTCTCGTTAGATTTAAACAATTACAAATGAACATTCTCCAACACTCAAAGACGGAACTCTAATGTTTCTCTTTTGCAAGCTACCTCTCTCACTCTTTCTCTTTCTCTCTTTCTCTCTTTCTCTCTTTCTCTCTCTCTCTCTCTCTCTCTCTCTCTCTCTCTCTCTCTCTCTCTCTCTCTCTCTCTCTCTCTCTCTCTCTCTCTCTCTCTCTCTCTCTCTCTCTCTCTCTCTCTCTCTCTCCTCTCTCTCTCCCTCATCTCTCTCTCTCTCTCTCTCTCTCTTGCTCTCTCTCCTCTCTCTCTCTCTCTCTCTCTCCTCTCTCTCTCTCTCTCTCTCTCTCTCTCTTTCTCTCTCTCTCATTACTCTCTCTCTCACTCGATTTTTTCCCCATTCTATCGCTCGTATATTCATACACACGCGCACGCATACAATGTACGCACCGTTATATATTTTTTTTGTTTTCAATCGCATGGTTTTTTATTCGGTTCTTGCCTCCTCCATATTCATTCGTTTCTTCGTTCGTACGTTTACTACTGGAATCATAGATGATCTCCTTGCTCATCTTCGTTTATCTTTATAAACATTATGTGTCTGGTAAGTGCGTTTACTTTTCGTGAAACACGCGCAACGGTGAACTAAAATCAAACAAGATTCGCGAGCTGTAGTCGCTAGTTGCGGTGTACGATTCTCCGAAATGCGTAGCGGAAAATCGATCGATAAATTATTGGCGACACTGTTGCAAAAGGAAACATTTAACATTTTCGACGCAATGTTCGAGTTCGAGTCAACTTTTACCAAAAGTCGTAATCTTCGAATTATTATTCGTGTCGTTTGCTCTTGTAAGCATAAAAGTTGCATCGAGTAGCGACTGAACGATTTTTCATTCGTACCTAGGTGTAAAAAAGTAATAATTAATATTTGAAAGAAACGCTGTTGGTAATCGAAAAGCGATCACGAAGGAAATGATACGAAATGAAAATTCCTTATTTCGGTATATGTCGAAACAAATACAAGTTTACGTTGACCTCCGTAAAATTGCATCCTATTGAGAGGATAAACGAGATCCACTCAAGAGACTTTGTTGGTCGATAAAGTACACGGCGTTGACCAATCTGAAGGAATATTAACACTTTGTCGAGAACGGTCTTTCTAGGTCGAGAGAACAATTTTGAAGAGTCGATTGATCGGAGGTGAAAAGGAGCAAGCGCTTGAACCACCGTCGTCGAATTTGCTGAGTCAACGATCTTTTTGTCAGTTCCGTGCTATGAAAGTTACCACGATGTTCCAGGGAAACAACATTTCGAACGCAAAGTCGATTAAGTAGAAAGGTTTCTCCGTTTTCGGGGAATAAAAATCGATTAAATCATGTTATACCATGAAACGCGTGGTACTTTCGACAAATATCGATCGTATCATCCGTTTCGCGAACGTTTTCGCTCGCACGATGTATATCGGTTTCGGTCATTTTCCGAAAGCAAATTATTCCGAACTCGAGAAAATAACGCGTTACAAACGAATATAAAAGTTTCGGAAGTCCTGCTGTAAATGTCTTTAAATCGTAGATAAAGTTACTTGTAGTCACTGACGTAATTAGAGTTATCGTGAAAAATATGTCAGGCCCTTAACAGAAAAACACGCGTGAAATGTTGCTTTCGTAAACTGTCAGATATTTTTGTATTTATTCTAATAGTTTTGGAGGTGGGCCAGGACATATTTTGGAGGGTCAAGTTGATCCTGGTCCCTTTCCTAGTTACGCTAACGCTTGCGATACTCGTTCGGTCGCTAACGAAAAAATGAAATATTTTTTCATTCCTTACACTTACGAATAATCGTAAGTTAAGTTAATTTACTCGACTAAAGTGATATTTCACGAATGAAAGCAAAGTGTTTGGACGACAGCAGGAAACACGTGTACTCGCGTAAGGTCGCGTGTCGCGTGTAAGGTGTCACGTGTATCGAGGAGGAATCGCGCCTGGATATACGTGTGTCCTGAAAAGCCTCGATCGGATCGATAACCTAATTAATTAACGACCGACCACCGGCCGTGTTTGTAAGTTCAGACAAGTAAGTACGTGTGGGTCGCGGTTGAAGAGAAACAGCCAGTGTCATAGGCTGCCAATTACATCGCTTTCTACGCTTTTCCGCTTTTCCTGTCCCCGCGTTATTGCTTATCGTGTTCTCTATGTATACGCTGAAACTTTCCGCGCGTCACGTTAACCGTTGAATCTCCAGCGGAATTCAAAGCTCATTGTCGCTTTCTCTCTATACAACAGCATTCGACAATATTTTAATTAACAATCGTTAAAATAACATATAACGAGTTAATTTTTCAATTAACTATTAACTTTTCAAATCCTCTTCGTCGCGAAATTATTATTTCGATACAATTGTCAAATACGTGTCTTTCGTTTTCCAATATATTTCGAGATTCACCGAGAAACAATATCGTTTCTATTCATTGATTGTATCGTTAAAACATCGATAGGACAAAGAAAAGCTGACTCGAACCGTGTCAATTAAACGTCTGAAGCTGCAACGATTTTTCTGACAGATAAATAACGAAAAGAAAATAGATCAGCTTGATTTTCGATTCGCTTCTTCTTCCCGCCACTGAGTTCAGAGAAACGCGTGCTCGATTCTATGCACCTTCAGCGCGGGAAAAATTCGAATTGTTACGCGTATCGTTTCAAATAAGTTAGCGCGTCCAATGTAAGAAGAGTCGTTGGTTATTAACGCTATAGATTCCGTAGGGCTCGCTGGTGACAATCACAGCGAATTTAACACGGTCGAATACGTATCGAACGTTTAATACGTTCGAATAGTTGAAAACGAAATAGCGTTAATATTACAAACAGGGAAAATTAAATCGAGATATCTTCGTTATACCAGTGAACGCGTTAACTTATCGTTCAAGCGTTCAATTCAAAAGGTCTATACATTTCTTAACAACAACAATAATAATAACTATTTAACTGTCGCGGATGTACGGAAGTTTTTCACTGTGCCACTCAACGCGATCAGTTTCTTCTCTACGCTCTTTTTCCTATTGTTTCGAGAATAACTACGAATTCGAGAGTAAGAATCGTCGAATTCTCTTTTCTTTCTCTCCCTCTCTCTTATCCACGCATGCACGCACACACGCGCACGCCCTCACGCACGCATGCACGCACTCACGCATACACGCACACACGCAAGCACACGATTATTTATTTTATTTTATTTCCCCGTTTAATTTTCATTCGGTTTAGCTCGTGTAGACGTACGCGTGACAGAAATAGATCTCGATAATAATAATTAGTTGTCGGAATTAAAATGTACTTCACTTTTTTTTTCTTCGGTACAATTAGTGCGGTTAACTAATCTATACTATTAACTATGTCCACAATGATCGCTACAATTTTTTTTTTCCTTTACTCATAGTTCATAGTATAAATGTCGACAGCTTACGATACGTAAACGCTACGCTAAAACATCGGATTCAAAGTGGTAGGTTTCGAGTTTGGCGCGCCATCGATGTTCCTCAACAATTGTTCCTCGATCGAACGCGTTCGTCCCTGTTTTCTCTTTTTTTTTTTTATTACAGTTTCCTTCGGTATTTTCGTCTCTCGTTTAATTTCCCTTTTTCTTTCGTCGTTCTTGTAAGGCAGAACAGCAGAAAATAAAGTCAAGGAGGAAGATAAAAAATCTCGAGAGTGCAGAGTTTATTCCCGTGGCAAAAAGCGACGATGCACTCTTTCCCACCGCTTGGTTTTTCTTTCTTTTTTTTCGTTTTCATCGTCCTTTTTTTCTCGTTGGTTATCGTAGAATCTTCTGTTATTATAATTCAATGATCTCGTTTTGTTTTCATTTTCTTTTCTATCTCTTCTTGTTCGACTTTTTCGATTTCGTTTGCGACAAGCGACGTTTAATAATCCTACTTGTTAGTAGAGCTATGCGTTAGTACGCCTAATTAGTTTGCGGGCACGAGGGGTTAATTATTATATACATACATACATACGCACACGCATACACATACGGAATGGTGGGTAAATAGGTGGCCGAACCTTCGTATCGTATTCTACTGTTTCTAAGCGCGAAGGAAACGAGCACGTCGCCACGAGTTCGGTATAAAAGGAACAAGAAACTGACAAGATATGTTTTCGCGAAAGAACAGTTTTAAACGCGATCGTACCCGTTCAGCAAATGGTTACTTTAATTCGGTTATTACGTTTAATTTGTTTGATTTTTGTAAAATACTCGAGTCCGTTTGTACAGCAATGCATCGTTGCAAATACGGTCCGATTAATCGTCCTTTATTACGAAACGCGCGTGTACTTCGGAAAGGTTCAAATTTTCTCCCGACGACTATTTTCTCTTTAGGTTTAAAATAAGCTATCAAAGATTCGCCATCTATTCCGCCATCCACTATATGTACATTTGTATGTATATTTATATATATTTAAATACAATAGCTAATTAGTTTTACAATACGTCAACATCATTTGTCCTCCTGATTCCTCTAAGTACCGTTATCTTTTTTCTTTCACTTTTTTTGGTTAACAACAACAGACTTACTTAACTCTAATTATGTTTCTGGTTTGTTACTTTCTAAGGCCTTGTTTCTAGCACGGATCCTGCTGTCGCTAAGGCAGTGGCTCTTTTAACACGCGCTCGCTACACACACACACACACTTTCTCTCTCTCTCTTTCTCTCCCTCCCACTTTCTCCCTTTCTCTCTCTCTCTTACTCTCTCTCTCTTACACACGCACACACACTCTCTCTCTCTCTCTTCCTTTCTCTCTATCCACCCTTTGTTTGTTTTATGTGTATTTTACTCATTCGTATCTACGTACATACGGTGCCTGGTCTCTGTCGTGTGTTTTATTCGTTTTACGATGAATCGCGACAGACTTCCGGTCGATTTTCCATCATTGCGCGTTAACAAATATTCTCGACGAGCGATCGAAGCGTACGAGACAATGTCGTAAGGAATTCGTGAAAAATAAGGATTAGGATCACGGGATCGAACACGTGTCGTTTCTGTGGTTCGTTTCACACTCGCATCCGCCGTTTGGTAAGTCTTTTTGGATCGTAGGAATCAATATTCTTCCTTAGGGCATCGATCGCTACGCGATATAATCCCCTGCGTTTCAGGCTTTCGAGGTGGAAACGGGCAATTATCGTGGGCTCACCGTCGCACGCGTAGGTATTCTTCACCGTTCGTTTATTCGCGTCACATATTCTGTTACCTAGATAGGTCCACATCCGTTGCCTATATAGGGAACTACGTAGCAGCGAATTAGCGAGCGGCTACTGCGCTGCAAATTTTATCAAGTTAAGGTTTATCTTTCTTAGTTGAGGTTAATTCTTCGCTATAAAGGTAGATAGTCAATTTTTAGAAACGATGTTTCCAATGTACCATAGTAAACGAAAATTTCGTGTTAAAAATAATAATACGCGTCAATTATTTTCACCCTCGTTTATTGACTGAGAAAGCAATATTATTTATAGAATGACCCAATATATTCTTATAAGCTTACAGTGGCACGAGTAACAGAAAGGAAAACGAAGAGACGGAAGTTGCATCCAACGTCGACGAAAGTCGTAAGAAAATTGGAGAAAGACACTAAATACCATGAATTTTAAATGTCGAAGAATTTGAGAAAAATGCAGCGTATACAAATAACTGTTAACGATTTCATTTCTTATAGAATACTAGTATTTTGGATCGTACACGGAAACTATTATTCCGAACAAGAGACGAAGGTATTACATAAGTGAAAAATGTATCGAACCCTTGTGCCCTCGATGTACGACATCCTTTCACGACTAATTAATCGGTAAAATACTTTGAAATATAAATCGTTTTCTTTAACATCACGAACAAACGAGAAAATTTCGTTCGTTCCGCTAAATAATATTCGTCCCCCAACAGGTTAAGTCTCGTAATTACTCGTTGAAAAATCAATCCTGATGTTGAACGGCGATGCGAGCGTTCGAACCTTCCTTCATCGATTTCGCAGGTACGTTGCGAGGAAGAACAGTTGAAAAAAATATGTGGATATCATAGATCACGATGAAGACGACGAAGAAGACGATCGCGTCGACGTCAACGTCAACGTCGTCGACGTTGGCCTGTTTTATGCGGACGCTGTACGTTGGGAGACTCGTGAGATCAATACGTAGCCTGGGTCCTCTCTCTCTCTCTCTCTCCCTCTCTCTCCCTCTCTCTCTCTCTCTCTCCCTCTCTCTCTCTTTCTGCACACACACACATTTTCTCTCGCTCTCTTTCTGTTATACATACGCACACACGTATACAAAGACACACGCACACACGAGTACGTACACGCACCCACGTACACCTTCTCACCGTTTCAATACTTTATCTCCGTGTGTTTTGGTGGCTGGTTCGAATCGAAAAGCCCAAGCAGCTCGTCTCTTCGGGACTTTCCCACTTACTGGATCTACTGCGCCCCTCTTCTTGTCGCAGCATTCTTCTTTCCCCTTTTCCTTTCTCTCTCAAATCTATCGAGCATTCTCTTTCCCTCGTACCGACCACTCTCTCTTTCGCGACCTTCCTTCGGGGCTTTATAGTAGTCAAGGTTGTTTTATCGAGCTTCGAATGATTCGCGCGTCCACCAAGTCCGACTCCTTTACACGCCGATAGTGTCTCGTTAAATTCGACGCTTTCGACGGGAGAAACGAGCAAGAAAAATTAGCGGAACGGAAATATTCTGTGGGTTACTTGTATCGGAAAACGAATAAAGATCGAGCAAAATGAAATATGTTAACGCCCGAATCAATGTTCTAACGTCTAAATTGTTATTCGAAGATAAAATTTGTTCGATTAGAAAATTGTCGAATCGCGGGCACAGATTTCTACTCTGTCTCGCGTTTCACGTCGATACGAGAAAAACAGAGAGGAAAGTAAAGAAAACGAAAGGACAGAAGGGCAGAGGCCAAGATTAATTTCCAACGAGAATCATAAAAAGTGTAGGAGATCAAAGGAACAGGCTCTGCTTTCGAGGTAGCCGTGCTTTTAACGGTCTCTTTAAGCGCAACGAGATATTATCGCGTTTTAACCCATATCCCGGGCTTATTATTTTCTTTTCTATCTCGGATACAATATTCGCGACAAATTAATTCTTCTTTTACACAGAGAAATCCGAGACGTTCGGTGAATTTGTTCGCGAACCAGTCGAGTCTTGGTAATCGACGCGATTGTTCGCCTCGATTATTCACGATATTTGCCGTTTGTCCAGAAATTCCTAATGTTGCTTCTTCGAGGAATTTCAAACGTCGCGAATGGAAACGCGATCGAGAATCGTTCGCGATGGAAGATACGTTCTCACGCGATGTTCAGAGCGTTGGTCGTTGTTAGATACTCGGACATTTTCTGGTAGTTTACGCGACGTTGGAAATTGGTTGGTTTTCGCGAGGATAAAAATCAAGGCATTTCGCGCGATACCGATAAAACCGGTGTGATCGAACGTCGCGTGAAAACGTATTTAGACAGCGAGGTGCGCCTCGTTGATCGCATCCTTTCTAAGAAAGACGATCCGTGGAAAAAATATCCGTGGCACGGACATGGAAAAAGAGTAGGATTTCGAGATCGATCGGAAGAGAACGCGAACATTTGTTAGATAGGTCCTTTTACCGAAGGAAAACTTGAAACGACACGTTCGATCTAAAGCCTAATCTACGAGCACATTTGTCCGCGAACGCTCAAACAAATGTCAAAGTCTGTTTGCGAACGTTCGTTTAAAACGTTTTAAGCGTCGAGGCTGGAAAATCGATGTTTTCGACGCAAACGATCGTCCGGCTTTTGCGTCGTCGTACGATCATAATTAATAACTTAAATCAACATCGACGAATAACGTTTTCTTTAATCGATCATTTGCATAGAAAACTTTTCGTATTATTCTTTCGAACAATATATGTTTCTTTGAGGGGAAGAGCTCCAGCTACTCGAATCGAAGCGCCACTGAGAAAGTAAATTCGATATTCTTTGCCTTTAATTTGTTCGAAGAGGTCGCATCCATCTCTGCAATGACAAATTAGTTTATACGCGGTTAAACGTTTGTTTCGTAAACATCTGCACGCGAGCGTAGAGCAGGCTTCAGAGCAACGATTTCCTAAATTTCCCGTGATTTTCGCATCGATCCTCGTACGGAGAATCGTATCGAAATCGACCGCGTGAAATTTCTACTTGTTACGCGCGATCGGTAGTTTCTTTTGTTTCTTCGTTACTGGTCCAAGAACATTGCTTATCATTTTCTAAACGGACGAACGAACGAACGAACGAACGAATGAACGAACAAACGAACGAACGAACGAGCGAGAACGACAAAGTTGAAAAGCCATTCGATCGGTTTACGGTTTGTCCGAAGATTCCAAGGGTTGCCAAGAAGGAAACCGACCGGAAGTCGAGCGGCATAATCGACGATCGAAACGTTTCCAAGCCTGCTGAACTTGGCGAATCTTGTTTTTCCTTTTAAATCAATTTAACGCCGGTATAGCCTACTCTTTTGTCGTAGCAAAAAGACCAAAGGCATCTTTCAAAGGGAAATTTTTTCGTGAGTCAAGCAATCTTTCATTCGAACGGTTTCGATTACGGTATAACTTCTATTATCGGATAACGTATCTCTTCGAATGTTTTATCATTTTTACCGCACGTACGTATTTCAAACTCGTCGTTTACCTAATCGAGACCGACGTAGCATGGTTAAAATAGTGAATATTTTAAACAACGGCGAACTATAATAGAGAATATAAAAGAATAAAGAAAATATCGAAAGTTTAGTATGGAAAAAGTTGTCGCTCTATTATCGGTCCGCCTGTTAGTTCCGATATTAGAAATTTTACCGAATCGCATTTTTCGTCGCTTCGCGTTCTATTTTTCATTATCGTAACGTATAAGCGACTGTTGGATTCGCAGAAGAGAAAGAAATGATCGTTTTCGTATCGTTGCTTCAACCACCGTTCAAAATTTCTCCGTTACTAGAACGGAATTCACGGTCTTGCCAAGCGAGAGCCGAGATCGGAAGAATTTGGATCTATAATATATATGTAGATAGATAGTAGATGAAATAAAAAGTTTTTCCTTGGGACAGGTTAACGCGTTCGATACTGTATTTAATGTTCGATCGGGTACTCTGCCGTCTACGCAAAGGGCTTTCGTAACACTTTCCCGAGTCTTAGGCCTAGTTTACATCAGGGAAAGCTAGCGGTACGATAACTAGCGTAGATTAGACCTTGCTGGTTGTTGTCCATGGGTTTTCCGAGCAGAGGATAAAGAGTTGCGGGAAGAACTTCTCTCGCTTGGCATAGCTGTATAAATCAGCGTTTACCGAACACGTGACTCCGCTTTATTAAATATTAACGAAACGATTCGGTCGAAGCGTAACGAGAGAGCGTAGAAACGATTACGGATTAAAAAAGAAAAGTCACCGTTGCGGGTCAGAGTATACAGAAGAAAAGAAAAGATCCGGTCCTTAGTTCTTCGTTCGTTTTGTCTCTTCTCGTCAGTTACGTTATACTATCTATTAGTATATTTGTAACGTTTATGCATATAATTGTTTCTAGCCTCGGTGTGCACGCCTTCTCGATAATTCTTAGCAATTTTCAAGATCGTTTCTCGTCTCTTTTCATTCGTTCTGGTTCAATCAGCCTCGATCGCACTCGGACACGCGTACTTTCGCTCTTCCGCTCTCGCTTGCTACCCATCCCCGTCCTCGTCTTACAAATGTAAATTAGTAACAATTATGCATTGGACAATGTTTAACAATATAATTAACGCACGTGCGGCGACCAATTCCTTTCTTTCCGTATTCCTCGATCGCGAACACGGATCGTGTACCTGTATGCGTGCACGTGTCACGTGTGTATGCGTGTACGCGCGTGTGTCACACGCTCCCATCATTCCGCATAATAATTTTTGTTTGCAATTACGACACATCGACGACGACGACGACGATTCTCTACGTTTCTTTCTCTCTGTATTATCCGACTCTTCCTCTGCGCAGCGTTCACGCGATTCCAATGAAGAAATGTACATTTTCGTAAAAAATACACCTTTTTTTGCCCGACTATATCAACTTTAACGCTCTTCAGATTTCGTTTCTACGATTACCGAATATCGACACCCGTATATTTTTCAAATTCGCGTATCGATTAATTACGATTTTTATTATTTAAATCAGCGACGAGCAATAATTGTCGGCGCGAGGGCGCGGTCAAGAGTGGGGAGACGGATTCGATATCGTTCTCCTCCATGCAGGGCCGTGGCTCGCTTTTGCGGGGTTGCTTTCTAAAATAACGCTGGTCTAAAGAACTTGGAAAATTATACGAAATACGTATAATCGGATCCGCTCGTCGCCGATTTAAATCGATACGCTCGCGGTAAGAGATTTTTAAAAAAAGATTATCCAAATATTCTTTGCGTTAGAAAGCGTTTTCGAAAGTTTCGTATTTCTTGGAACGCGGAACCACTGCGCTCGTAGCTAACGCGATTTTGCGACGAGCATCGACGCGAAATTTATTGCGAATATCGAGACGAAAATTCGTCACGAACGCTGTGCAGTGAAGAGTACCAAAAACAGTATTGTTATCATTATTATTATTATTATTATTATTATTATTAGTATTATTATTATTAATATTATTATTATTATTATTAATTTAATTATTATTTTCATTATTATTATTTTTCATTATTATTATTATTATTATTTTTATTATTATTATTATTAATTTTTTTTTCATACACCTATTTTCGTAACTTCTTCAGAATATTTTTCTATAAAAAAATTCATCGGTTTCCTACGATTTTTCTTCTTCATCTACTGAACGTTGCCCTATTCGTCTTCTTTATTTTTCCTCGTATTCTCTCGTTTAGTTTCACGCGCTCTCTACTAATCATGCATTCTACCATAAGTTCCTCTCGCGTTCTCTTTCGTATCATTCATTCGTTTTATCCTCTCTATTCCTCGTTCTCTCTCGATTCGTACCGTTACGTGTCTAAGTTAACATAGTAGTTATTTATTGTAATGTCTAAACGAACACATATTATACCTCGATAAAGTCGTGTTTTATTCTCTGTTGCCATTTCTACGATTCCTTACGAAATGTCGATGCAAGGATGGTCGACTCTGTGTTCCATCGCGTTCCCTCGTTTCCGTTTTTCCCCTTTATTTTCCCTTCACGACCGAAATACTATCTATCTACGTCATGTTTTTTTCTTTTGTATATTCTTTAAATGTCTCGTTTAATCGTTTAATGCCTTAATACGCGAATGTATGCTCGCTTCTCGCGCGTACCGTTTCTCGAGTCACCTTTAATCGCATTCTCGCTGTCTCCCATTCGTTCTCTCTTTCGCGCTCGAATTCTATCACGCTATCCACGTACTCTCTCGCTTCTTCGTTCGCTCGTTCGCACCTTTAACTTTTTTATTTATTTTTTTTTTTTTCATTTTTACCTCTTCTCCTGCGTCTTTTTTTTTTCTTCGAAATAATTAATACTCCTCGTGTACGTGTGTATACGTGTCGTGTATATGTGTGTGCGCGTGTGTGTGCGTGTATTATGTGGGACGCATCGAACGTGTAATAATAACTGTATCGTAATCATTCTATCGTAATCGTTAACGTTACTTCATGGTTTCTTCATTTTTTTTTCTTTTCTTTTAATTATTTAATCGTTATTATTTTACCTCGTTACTCATCAGCATCATCAGCATCATTATTATTATTCGTTAACTAGTATTTTAATTCATTATTCTTCGATCACCGTTGTTATCGTAATTTCATTATCGGCATCGTTCTATCATCGGCCTCGTCATCGTTACCGTAACCGTCGTTAATTCTTTATCATAATTAATTAATTAATTATTATTGTATTATTGTGATCGTTATTATTAGCGATAGACGTTGCCGGTCTTTTCGATTTTTTCTTTCGTGTACGCGTCTTTCTCCCTTTCTCGTTCTATCGTTCGAAACGAAGCGTTCGTTCCGTAAACCTCGAAATATACCCTCGATCCGGCTTCGAAAGCCGTCGTACTTGTTTCGCTCTCGTTCGATACCGTGATTTTCCTTCGCTCTCGCGATACCTTCCTCTTCGAATGCCTTTTATCTCGTTTTCGTTCCGTTTCGAGGCATTCCGTTTCTCTTTCCAGTTGTTTTTTTTTTTATCTACGTTTGCCACGCGCCCTCTCGTTCGTACCGACCTTCCTCCTCGAGGGCATTGCCCTCGAAAACCCTTCGTCCGTTCGGAAGAAGGTCCGACGGAATCGTAGATCCAAAGTCCTTTACGACGGAGCTCTGGCTACCGATAGAAAAAACCTGTATTTCACGCTGCTCGCGTTCCCCCCGACCTCCTCTATGGCGGATCCTTTCTCGAGGACAATCGAAAGTATCGCCGCGTAGCCGAACAATGCCATACGTCGTTGCCGAAAACGTCGAAACTTCCTGCGGTTTTTCTCCTCCTTAGCCGGCCGTTTTTCCTTCTTCTTCCGCTTCTCTTGCTCCTACCGTTCCGTTCGTTTCTTCCGGCTGCGCGTTTCGTCGCGTACCCCGCCGTGGTCCGCGATCTCCACCATCGATACAACCACCACCACCACCAATTCCATCGCCGCCAGCGACACTTGACGGCGAACGAGCCGGAATCCCGTGTCCGACGAGCGTCTACTCGCGTCGACGAGTCACCGCGTCGACGTCGACGATGACGAGGACCGCGCCGACGACGACGACGACGGCGACGTGGATTTGGACGAGAAAGGGAGACGGTTTCGTTCGACGTGGCGACGATAGTTACGGCTCGATGGAAACGGCTTTTCCCGCGCGGTAACCGCGGTCGGAATTTCCATCGAACGCGACCGCTCGACGATATTCCGCGCCACCTCCGCCTTCGCCTCCAACTCCAGCACCAACACCAGCACCAGCACCAACACCGACACCACCGATACCACCAACAACCTCGGCACCGACGTTCGACCGTCACCCACTTTTCGAGCATCCACTCGGTTACGTGACGCAGGCTCGTTTCGTGCAGCCAAGCGACAAGGTCTACCGGTCGGCTGCTGATCTTTGCGAACCACCGATCGTCCGCCAGCGACGACAAGCGTCTCGAACGCGCGATAATCCGAGTGAACCATACCGCGGGGATCGTTCGAACGTTACCGAGGCTGCTGGTCAACATCGAGCATAACCAAAACAGTTGCGGGAGAAGGCTGATCGTTGATCGATCGGAGGACGAGACGCTCATCATCGAACCGACACCGCCGCTTCCGCACAACGAGGTCCCCTGTTGTTGCACCGGATTCGTCGCCGTCCCAGGCGCCGCCGTGTCCCTCGCCGACGAGGACGATTCGTCCTCTTCTTCGATTTGTACACCTGATTCAAACGATCCTCGTAAAGTATCCGTTTGTTCGTCGGAACAACCGTTCATTCGAAAGCGTACTTTCGCGAAACGTAAGCGCATTTTACGGAAAAGTAAGGAATTTTCTACTTATCTTTCAAATATCTTCTACGATCCGCGACGAATTCGGACGTTCTTCGTTACCTTTCCGCGGCACGCGAGTATACGTAGGGAATAGAAGGCAATAGAGAAGTAGGTACCTGTGAAAGCTGGTTGAATAGGATTAATCTCGCAGTAGGGCGCCGTCGGAGGATCGTGGCTTCTCCCGCGTTTCCGTGGTTCTCGGTCGGTACAATTCGCGCAGATACCCGATCCCGGATACTCCTCGGAGCACGCGTGAAAGCAACACTCGTTCTGTTCGCTGCTATGCAACGCCCTCGCAGCTTGTTCTCCGGTCTCGGGGATGTTTGGATCTGAAATGATTTCGTTGCACAACCACCTCCTATCCCTTTCTCTCTCTCGCTCGCTCTTACTCTCGCATTCTTTCCGATCCTTCTTTCGCTTTTCTTTATTTTCGTTCGATACTAAATCCCTCGTTTTATGGTCGCGATCAAAGTAACAAAATAATAACCGTCGATCGGGACACGCGAGAAAATACGAATCGATAACTTGGAAATCGATTCTTATCAATTAAGCGCGTCAGAAGGTTTAACCTATCCAAGCTGTCCATGTACGTTCTCTCCCTAAAGTAGAACTGCTCGACAAGTTGGTCGTTAGAAAAGTGGTCCGTTCGCGATTGCCTTCGGTACACGTTCACCGACTTAAACTTTCAACTTGTCCTCCATGGTACGCAAACGCGTTCGTTCGAAACGATTTCCAGCAACGTGAAAATCAAGATAGGGTGCCAAAAATGCTTTTACCCTTCTTCGAGAATAACGACGAGATCGAACGTATAACTTAAGACAGGAAGGAACGTAGATCGACGATGTTACCTCTGCAAAGGAAAGTAGGTTCGCCGGCGTACTGCGTGGGGTAAGCGGGGGCACGGTCACCCGGAAGTAAGTAAGGGCAACGTTGCTCCACGGATTGGCAAAAGGACCGACAGGGCCTTAGCCTGCTTCCGGCCCAGCTGTCCGAACTGTCCAAGTCCTGCGGTCCCCCATGAGCAAAGTAAGGCACCAGGGAGCTGCATACCCATTTTCTATACGCTTCCTGAAAACAAACCATTAGCATTTATATAGATCGTTGCAACTCTGTTCGATTAATTTCTAACTAATATCGCAAATACTTTAACGAAAGTCCAAACTTTTATGTCATCGAATCGTGTCAGATACTTTTAACGATCTTTCGAAACTGTTTGCGCGATTTGCAATAGTCCAATAAGGGGGGTTGGTCGTTAAGCTTTATACGAGAAGGAAAAAGAAGGAAGAGAACGAGAGAGAGAAAGAGCAGTCTGTAGCTTGCTTCGGTTGTCTATTTCGAATGATCAATTCGTGTTAGGCAATAGGTTAGGTCACTGACTGACCTACATATTCACCGAATTCACCAAGTTCGCGTTATAATTATACTCTGATCACCGGAAGACCTTGTATCTTTGGGCACCTATTGTTTAGCATACTCCTTCGACGTAGTTATTACGCGGTTCTAAAAGGCACTCGGCTTTACAAAGCGATCGACTGAGCGGCTAAGCACGAATCGGTGACCGTAGGTTAGGAAAAAACACGCGATCGAAGGGGATCGTGCTGACCAAAACATCGACCTACACACGACCCTAACACGAACTCGAGTCACGTTCAGAGCCATTCGATACAAACTTCGAATTTCTTTTCAAGTTGCTACCCAACGTTTAAAGCGCATCTATTAGCTGCACTCGTATTGCACAAGAAAAAATCTAAAGTCTCATTGAAGGGTGTGATTACTAAGAAACGTGTCACCGCTTCGCGTTAGAATTCGCGTTAAATTGGCTAAACGATTTAATAATAGTTTGAAATGAAGTAGAAAGCAGACGGAAAACTCGTTTATTTTAAAATGCCGATTTAATCGATATAAAAAATGAAAAAAAGAAAGGTCGTCGATCGAAGAATGAACCGAGCTCATAGTTGAACTTTCCCGATTACTGGTAGAACATCGTGGAGACAAATGGTGGTCCGCGAAAACGGGAAATAAAAAGTGAACGATGCCAGGGAGGGTAAGGTTAAGTAAGAGGCACGTGAGCCGCATCTTCGACCAACACCGGGTGAAAGTGAGCACGTTTTCTTCGTCTCGATCCTCGGCTGATTTCATGGTCGTTACAAACAGTCTCGTGTACGAATACGTTATTTTTCCTAAACCGACATGTTCAAACACGCGCCGCTAGATCTAACGAAATTTTGAACTTTGAATCTGCCGCTGTCTTTCTATAAACTGTTCGTTTGGACGGTAACGTCGTTCGTAAGGATTATACGTACAAGGACTTCGAACTCGTTTGCGAAACGTAAAACGCGAAGTAGATAGAATCGGGATCGAGCGCGTCGAAGAACGAATAAAAATTTCGTTCAATTGATAATATGCGATGTAAAAAAAAAAAATGATATTCGATCCGATGGATGTTCGATGGAAGCGGATAATATAACGACGAGGCTTCTCCCAGTGGTTAACGAGTAAAGAAAAAGGGAACGATTCCGTGGGAAGGACACGAAAGGAGTAGCATAGTAGTTTGGTGGGTCGGTAGATAGGCAGATAGGTAGCTACACCTGAAGTACACTCGAAGTTGGTTGACCCAATTCGCTGCAGCCTCTGGCGAGTATCTACGGCTACGGTTACGGCTACGGGCCGAGCTAGGCAGGCAGATGCGGTACCCTCCCCTCCAGGCTATCATTCCCACCCCTATCGCTTCTCCCTTCTCTCTTTCTCTACCACCCTAGTTCCTGTTCGTGATCCTTCTTCTGCGCCACTCGCACCCTCCCTCCGTTCCTTGCGCCCTTACACACCCCGCCAACTACCCCTCGATCGCTCGCCCTACTATTCTTTTACTTAGATCGCTATAATGGAGCGGAGCTCTCAAACAATACGTCTTTTTTCGATTTCCTCGTGAAATTCTTGTCACCGACATACGTAGTCCGAGTGATCTCGCGCGCGCCTTTTTCCTCCGACCTGACATTTTTCCCTCCAGATTTATCGTCTTTCTAGGCTCGACCAAAATTCAAGGACGACCGCGTGACCCATTATAGCGGTTTCCCTCTTCGAATTACATCGAGAGAAAACGACTTAACGAGAGAGAGAGAGAGAGGACACATATTTTTCCCATCCTAATGAAAAACATCCAACGAAGAATGTGGACGACGAAGATGCAGTTAATTTACCTCGAGAAAATCTGGTTAGGATAGATTAGGTTAGTTTACCGTTTACGACAGGATTAAGCAGTTGGGCGTAGGAGGTGCGCGACACAGTTCGCAAGTTCGTTTCTCCCTGGTGTCCCGATGACGAATAATCCTGGTTGCCCTCTATCGACGAACGGCAGTGTTTCGCGAAGAAGAAACCGGAAATCGGAGATGTTCTTTAAGCGGGAGATGCTCCGTCGTTTGCTTCGTACGCGGTGACAAGGCACATTTCATCCCGGTGATGGACCGCGTTAATTTCTTTTCACGTCGACTAATGTATATCGGCTTCAAATTCCTTTTCTTCTTCGTTCCACTTTTTTTTCTATTCCCCTCGATACGTACATATATACTCGCGTGTTTTCTGACGCGTACATGTACGACGAGGCGCGCCCGCGCGCGCCTATATACGACTCGTAATTCGGCCTGTCATTGTTCACTCCGGATTCGTGACATTAATTTATCCCTCTTTCGGAATACGCCGGAGTAATCCTTTGTCTCGGTTAGGTCGTCGAGAGATCAAAGACGAGAGGCTGGAAATTAGTAATGCTCTTTGCGCGAACGATTCTTTTGTAAGACGAGCGTGCACCTGTATTTTCACCGACTCCACCTACTACCGTGTAATTTAACGGTCTAACAGTCAGCCTCTTATCTATTAATCGAGAAAATCGGTAACCACGCGCGTTTCGGTATCCGAAGCAGGTTAACGGGTTAACCAAAGTAGCTTCTTAATCGAAAAATCAATTGTTGCGGCTAATGGAAAAACAACGATCCGTAATCGTTACGAAGCAGCCGATGAAAACGAAAAAATGGCCGATCGATGAAAACAACAAGATTTCAGATTTATCGAATATTTTGCAGTAGTAAATTAGCGTTGCGTACACGCGAATATCCTGGCGGGATTTTCAAACGATGCTCGTGGAACCAGAAACCGTAGGTCTGGGTTCCCTTGCTTCTCGTTTACATCGCGCTCGGCTCATAAATGCGCTTTTCAGGCCACGAGTACCATACATACTTGGTGAGCACGTCAGATTAATTACCTTGAACGGCGAGTCGAGAACAAGGAGAATGGAACAGAGAATTTAGCCAGCCGAGATAGCTAAACGAGACGAAAGACGCGTTTGAAACTTTACACGCAAGATAATCGTCTTCCCCTTTTCCCTTTCCAGCACCGTCTTGCTTTCTTCTCCGTTTGCTTCTCGAATCGGTTGCATCGATACGAATTATGGAAACACGATCGTCGAATTAACGGAAATTTTTCTTTTCGCTCGTAAACTCGTAAGTTCCTAACTCTGGCTCGAACAAACGTACTTGTATAGATCCGGAAGATTTAACAAGTTGATAAAACGATAGTTATGATTGCTGATAATCGTTAAGGTTATCTTATTCCGAAGTCCAACGAATTTAGCGAACATTAAGCCATTTCTGGTATAACGTTTAAGAGCGATCGTAGATTTCACGCGAAAGCTTGGTCGATCCTCCGAACGAAATTAACCAACGAGTATCAGCGGCCAAGCATGCGGAAGATGCAATTAGCTAAATCGAATCGGAAAGAAAAAACACGTGGTACGGACAATGATCAGGTACAGTTTAACCGATGAAATAAATAACCCACGTTAACCCGGGTTCGATATAATCGGATCATCGGTTCCGCTGCAATAGTTTAATCTATCGGAAAACCTGTTATTTTATTCAGAGATGTTACTTAATCGTTGATAACGCGTTACCAGTTTGTCTCGGCCGGGATGTCGCGGTTGTAAAGCGTTCATCATCCTCGGTACTTCGTAATAGCGCGATATAGAAAATTCTACAAGTTTCTCACGAAAAACATATACGACCCGGTATAATTTTGTAATCGTTTCATCGTGTAACGCGAATTCAACTTTTCTCCACGAGTTCCTGCAAGAATATCATTTATTTCTAGTTACGAAAGTTTCTTCGAACACGAGCCCCTCAACTTCTCTAATATATCCTCGAAACGTTGAACGACAACATCGAACTTTTAACCAAACGCGTTAAGAGTCTTTATTAATTCTGCCATAATCCATGACGTATCGCTGTCACGAAATGTGAAAAGGCTCGGTAGTCAGCGATCTACAGAAGACGAAAATATCAAGGACAAAAACGGGAAAAGAACCGAGAGGAATAAGAACTCAGGTAAAAAACAGGGACAAAACATACAGTGTTACGGAACGCGTCGAAGAAACAAAGAGTAGTAGATGCCTATTGGAGAATTGAGAGACGCGAATCCGTTGTTCGCGTGTCGTATCGAGTGGCAGAACGTCGACGAGTGTGGGGAGAGACGGAAACAAGAGAAGAGAAGCGAAGAGAAGAGAAAAGAAGGGATGAAAAAGGGTCGGGTTCGAAGGGGAGTAAGGAGTAAAAGGAGGAGGAGGAGAAGTTGGGTCGGGGATGGCGCTGTCGGTGGTTGGTGGTTGCAAAAGCAATGCCCTCGGTCGCGGTGACCTGGTTACCTGGCCCATATCCGTTTCACCGTCCTACCAACGCTATCCCTAAATTCTACGCTCCTTCCCGAATCCAGCTTCTCCTACACACTCGGTCACGTCACATTTTTAACCTCGTCGCGAAACGTCTTCGCCCACTTCCTTCGTTTCTTTACTAATCCTGACTTTGCGCCTTCGTATTTTCCGCGGACCAACCAAACAGGCCGTCCTTCGATCGCGCTTCTTTTCAACTTTTCCACGTGCAACTTTCCAGTTGCCAGCTACGAGCTACCAACGAAAAATCAACAACCGCATCGACGCAGACCCTTCCCCTGCTGTTTCTCGACCTCCTTTTCGCTTTACTCTATGCACTTCCTACCCTCCTCCCGTTCGCTTGTTTGCTTGTATTCGTATCACGGTAATATTCCTTCGCTGCGTACGGTTACGTTCGTCCGTAAAGAGGCTAGACCAGGACGAAAGTTATGATTTCGATGTCGTGTTACGTTACGTTATTACTTCTGAATCGGAGAAAAAGAATAGTGGATCGAACCAGGAGCCGTGGGTCTTTCGAAATTTACCGCGGATACACGCGTTGAACGCTGGAGAAGTTTCGAATCGCCATCGTCGATTATAGATCGTCGGAATGCTTTGAGGCGGCAAATAGTTTCATGCTAAGTTAACTCGTTACTCGTTTGGCGAGACAATTGCTTGGAAGACAGCCGTTGGCAAGTGTCGCTTCTCGAGCCGCACAAAGGCTCGTATTACTCGAGACAAAGCGTAAAGAAGTGTACCTCGAGAACACACTGTTTTCCACCCATTTTTATACAGTTTACATCCCGTTAGGTTTTAATTAACAAACGGTTGGCCGGAATTAAACGGCGTTTTAGCTGCTTCGAGGCGGGATTGCGCGAGTCAAGTTGAACGTAAACCGCAAATGAATTTATAGCGCTCGTACAATTTTCCCCCGCAAAAAAGGAATTTCTTTAACCGCGCGATTTTTTTATTTCCATTAATGTTATACAGCGACCGCGTGTTAATTTCGACACTCTAACGCCTGCACGCGCGTATATACGGTCTTACGCTTGGATAAATTTCCACGATTACGACGTGTCGTTGTATCGTCGCGGTGACGGATTACTTTGTTGTATCGCGTGTCGTATCGAACACGACCTATCGTGACAGCCGGTGCTCGAATATGCACGAGATTGGAATCCGTCGTCGATGCAACGACGCGGCGTAAAACTAAGGTATTCGATGAAAAGGGAATAGGTGAAAACGAATAATCGTAGAAAAGCAATTTCATTTTATTCGGATAGGTAGTTAAAGAGCGCATAGTAGGTACATACTTACGTAGGTACGTATGCATGTCACGGCCATTAAGCGAACGCGTTTATGTCAAACGATGTACACACGCTGGCCATAAACGCCTCCGCTTATTAAACTTCTGTATTACGCTGTAAATACGAGCCGTAATGAATTTCAACGCTCGACAAAGAGACTCGAGAATCTCCGATATCCGACCCGACCGAGTGAAAATTAAAAGCGCCACCGTTCGTCGCGAACTTTCGTGGCTCGCGACGCCTGCAAACTGACGGTGAAATTAACGATCCTACCAGCGCGTTACGACGTTTCCAACGAAATATCAAAAGCTCCAGATTCTATGAAATATTACGCGAAAACGAAATAAATTTAAATTTACATTTACAAATTTACGATCGTTTTAACGAAGTTAACCCTTAACTGTCATTGCCTACAAATATCACGTACGATGCGTACGCGGCTGAAAACGCGTTAAACGGTTTTTACGGTAGGAACGCTTTAAATTTCGTTTCGACGGTTACGATATCAGTCGTTCGTAAAGAGATTAATAATAAATCACGGCACGAGAAATTCTGCCGTATCTCGACAAAATGCAACGTTACTTTTTCACGAGCCAAAAAAAAAAAAAGAAGGAACGTTTTTCCCTGGAATCTGAATTTGAATCGCGAAAAACTGGCGCAAAATTGCCATCTCCGATACTTTTTTACCACGATTCCCCGTACAAAAAAAAGGCCCAAAGAAAGAAAGACTTGGCAGTGAAAAGAAGAGCATCGTTCAAATCCCACTTGCGACCGCTAACATTCAACTAACAACTGCCTATCTCTTCGAATAGGCATTCAGCCAAGAACAGTGGGATTATACATCCGGACAAATGAAATCCGTGAAAAAGAAAACATTCTTGTTTAATCCTGCTTAACGATTATTGCTCTTCTTATTCTCGGCACAGCTGAAAACATTTCAACAGGAAACGAACTAAAGTCCACGATATAAGATAAAATTGTTTTTAGGTGTTTTTTTTAGAGACAGCGGAAGAAAATTGATACTTGGTAGGTTCCAGTATCGAAGGAGATAGCGTAAATTTGATTTAAGAACGTATTCGCGAAACTCGTACCGGATTCTAATTAAATACGATCGATAGGTTTGTTAGAAGAGAGAGGAACGGAAGAGGAAGTGGTCGGAGGTCTAAAAGATCGTTGTTCTTGTATCGATTCTCCTTGTTGGCGAGCATCGTATCCTAGCTGATTGATAGCAGCTTGCGCGTCTACCAACCTTCGTCGAGGGTGTTATTTTCCTTGGTTTAACATCGACGTTACACCATACATCTTCACCGGGACGTCCACTTTTCCTTGTCACCCTTTTCGTTTCTTTTTTCCCTCGTTTTCCTTCTACCGTTGATTAAATTAATTTCCGTCGTCCTTCGTAAAAATCGCATTGCACGCGACTAAATCGACCGGTTTCTTTTTAAATTCTTCTTTTTTTGTCCATAAAGTTTTTCGGTTGTCCTCTCTGCAGGGAACGGAGGAAGAACACGAGGAAAGATACTTTTTCTATTCGTCGAGGGAAAATAAGGAAACGAAATGACAGATATCCAAAAGTGGTAGGATATATTTAGCATTCGATATCTCTCGGTTTCTGCTTCTGTTCCTTGGCGATACATCCGATAGAGATGCAGTCGGTTGTTCGTAAATATTCGAAAACTTCTATTTGGGATGTACTTAAGGGAACGTAGGTTCGCTATTTCGAAACGAAACCTGTGCATTCGAATGCGAGCGATCGTGGAAAATAGGACGCGTACCTTTCGAAGGTTTATTCTTGCTTCAGCTATCGATATAATCTCGAGAAAAGGATAGCAAAAAGCGAAACGATTCGACTCCTCCTCGAGGTAGTTCGACCTAAACGACGACTTTTCTTTTCGTTAAATGAAATTGTCGAATCGTATAGTCTTCCGTGCGATTACTACGATACGCTTAAGAAATTCGCGTTATCGAATCGTGCCCGGCATATCGTCGCATCGTGAACGTTTGCATGGATAATCGTTAAATTCTCTAGATATCGAGACGTAAGTCACGTGGCTGAATCACGTTGTCACCGCGTACACGTCTCCGTCTTTTGATCGTTATCGATTCTCGCTCCACACTCTAGCCTCTTTAGCGTTGAAACGTAGTTTCTATCCGTCGCAAAAACCGTCACTCGTTATTTTACGCTACGATCTGTTCGATCCATCTGGAGAGGAAGGCGGCCGGCAGCGCCGTGTAAGCGTCGTCTTTCGAGACGACCTTTGCATGACCCGTCACGCGTGCCAACGCGTTATAGCAACATTCCTATAATAATGTAACGACTGTCTGGATTTCAGCGGTTTAAATAGCTGGTTATAAAAACCGAAATATTATCGCGAAAGAGAAAGCTCTTACTGGGAAAAATGAAGAAGCTCGGGACGAGAAAGGATTTGGCAAACGGTATCCCGCTGGTCGAGGGAGGAAAGTTTGTAATTTTTAGAAGGACGCTGGGGAACAGCTATGGCCATATGGTTCATCACTCCCAAGGCACCCCTCGTATCGTCGATCCTCTAACCTGCCGTGCTCTCCTCACCCTCTATTACGTGTTACGAGAAAATCGTGCCGTTGCTACCCCTCGTTTTCCACCTTGCTTCCACACAAACACGCAAACAGCTTCTCTTTACTTTCTTCGCGAAACAAACAAACAAACAACATTTGTAACATGCTTTCGTTGCTCGACGCGATCGAACATTGTGCTCGCTGTTGACACGTTCTGAACCATCCTGAGCCATCCTCTGGTTAATAGAAGGAAAAGCAAATTTCCAAAACTCGAATATCGGATTTAATAGGACACGTAGGAAATTTAAGAGAATTTACCCTCGACAGAGTAGAACTCTAGTCGTGTTCCAGACTTATGGCAACATATGTACGCGTCTCGATCGCATAGGTTTGGAATTTTCATCGATTGTAAATTCTTCGTTGAACGTCGAATCGCCACGCATTGTATCGCGTGCAGAAATTCACCAAGACCGCCCCGACTTCGCGATGTAAGCGTTTTAGTTATTTTGCCGACGTTTCGTTTACGGTGCAGTTTAGTTCTTCGAGCTTCCGATACTACAACGATCCAATATATCGCAGCGTGAACCATTTTCTTACCGACAAATTAATCGGCGAAACTTGCGATTATATTATTACCATTGTTATTAACTCTTAACGCGTTAACGACGAATTTTAATCGAAATATCGTTGTCCAGTATTAGAGAATCGAGAGGACGATAAAGATCGAAACCGTGGAGAAAAATCAAATCGGAAAGCAAAGGAGAGGAAAAAAAGAGGACAAAGGATTTTTCGGGCGTGGGTAGAAGGAGGTTCGTATATCGTATTAAAAGTTTTCCTCTTTCTGCTTTATTTCGCTGTATCGATCGATAGAGTCTCGTGCTGCACGGTCGCATGGGACGAGCCGATATCGTTTATGGAGCGTGTCCCCGAATCTTGCACGCATCGAAATCTCGACAAACATTTTCCGCCCCTTTTTTCCCCGCTAGCCACATCGGTCTCGATAATCAAGTATCCTGTTGTGTATAGCGAAAATGCCGGCACGTAGTACGTAACGTCCACTCGAATGAGCGTGTAACCGAACTTGAACATGGTCCAATTCGGAATTGGTAATAAAGCGACGAAACGACGCGATGAAACGACCGTTTAATCGTAACGGATATTACGATAACGTTGATTATTAATAAAATAACGAAACGCGTTTAAAGGCATCGGTTCGAAAGTTCCAGTCGAAATGGAGCATTTCGTTCGTCGATAGTCGAGCGAACGACTGTATATTTCTGTTCCCCGAATCGACAACACTGTTCCGATAATCGATCGTTTCTTTAATCAGTGTTCTATTGTAGCAAGAAACGGAAAGATAAATCTCAACAAATGATCATCCTTGTAGAAAAGAAAGCTGTACCGCTGGTTGCAACCTCCTCGTCGAATCAGTTTCTTCGTTGGGAGAATCGAAAGAACCTAACCGAAGGATGATGCTTCGCCCCTCCGCGATATTGATCCGTATTCCATCCACATGGAACTAGTCTTCTCCTCCAGTTTTCCTCTCGCCGCTTGCTCCCCTTTTTACTTCTCCTGCCATTCGGTTCTCTGCACTTTCCTTCGTCTTTCGACCCTTCAGTTCCGTATCCTCGCCCGATTCGTCCTCCTTTTTCTCTCCACCCTCTTTCAAGAACGTTATCGAAGCGAAAAGCAAGTCCTTCCTTCCTACAAACTCTTCTGTTCTCTACTTCGAAAGAACTTTCTGCCCAAGGAAAGGATTCTTTGGATCGAGAGAGAAAAATAGGAGACCAAGATGATCCTCGATAGAGATATATACGAGAAACAATAATCGTATTATATTGAACGTGAAATTTTCAACGGATAACCGTTCGAACGAATGCGCGAAGGAATTTCTAATTTCTTCCAACGATCGGATGTACGGCGAACTCTGCACCGTCGACTCGCGTGCGCCATTCTAGGGATACAGCGAAAGTAAAACTAGGATAAATAATACAGGTTTCATGACAGAATACGCCCCCGGGGTTTAAATACGCCCTCGATTAATTACCGTTTTAATTATAACTCAGTCTGTTTGCAGCTGATTCACGCGCGATCAATTTAGACCCAATGCGTGCTTTCTCCTTCCTAACGATTGTAACCGCTTTTCAAACAATCCACCTATCGGCTACGAACGCGTACAGAGTCTCGAATAATTCAAAAATTCTTGCTCGAAAGTACCGTGTCTACGAAACGAGAACGAGAGGTTCGCGGTCGTAATCACCGTACGTCGATCCAATCACGAACATATACACATATGTACGCGGATATAATCATAATACAGAAAATGACATTTTCACCATTTTCCTATAAAAACGTGTATTCCGTTATCTTTATCGGCGATATAGAAAAAGGGATATAAAGAAAATTCCAATAGTACGTATTCCATTGGCGTCGATAGTTTACAGAAAGGTATCGCGTCGATAAGTTCTCGCACACGTGTTTCCACGATTCGCGTAAATATCTCGTATAAAGCGCACCGTCGTGCAGTCTGGCTCGTACGGGGTAATCGAACCTTCGATATTTTTTATCTCACCGATCCCCGAAAGAATGGACAGCGGACGGATAAAGAATCGCGAGAATCTAGAACGACGAAAGAACGCGTAGGAACGTAAAGTTGATAAAGAGAAGATTCTCGTCGCGATGTTTCGAGATTAGTCGTTCACCGGTGAAAAGACAGCTTTCCAAGAATCTTTAGCGTACTCCTGCTGTTCTTGTTAGCGAAGAACGAAGAATCGGATATTAAAGAAAAAGTTGAAAGCAACCACCATAGAAGACGCTTCACCCAAATCACAGAGATCGACTTTTAATCCGCTTAGACCACTACTGTCCGAGTTAAGCTCCAATACTTAGGGAGCTTCTCTCATATTACGGTTACTCCGATGCTAGAATATGCATGGCACAGGCATTCCTGTAGCTAGTAATCGTCCGAAATGCCTTCGACGATACGCGATTTCGAATCACCGAAGAGTTTACGTTAACTCTAGACTCGCGGCGTGCATCTCCTATCCTACTTCGTATTAAGAATTCGCTGAAAGTGTCCGCGACGCACGGGACTTAAAACTTCGCTTCTACGTTCTACTCGTCTAACTCTCGAGGCTAAAGCGACGCGACGAGAACGTAACTTGGAAATTCCACGTTCGATCCTGCTGGTACACTATTCCCCAGTGAATACTAGGAATTCGTCTGGAAAGTCGACGACGCATTCATCTCGGAGCAGTTTTCGATCTTAACGTCGAATCACGGACGCGAGTTTCCCTACAGGCGCGAACAATTCGTCCATTGAGTCGGCGACGAACAGGAACTTACAACGTTCGTTCTATTTTACGTTTCCTTATATATGTATAGACATTAGAAATTTTCGAAATTTCTAGAATTTCGTTTTATGCGAAATACGTAAAGCGCGTAGCGTACGTATATACATATAAAACGTTCGTTTCGTTCCTCCTGTCGAATTCTCTGAATAATTATAAAAGTGCACGCTGAAACGAAATACACTGAATAGATTTTCTACTAGCATTCATGTATTTCTCAATGGAAAACAATCGACGCGAAATGCAGAAAGAATAGAATGAGAAAAAAGGGCTGAGTCGTAGAAAAGGCAGGAAATTTAAAGCACTTTGCGATTCGGGGAGATGTTTCGCTTAAGTTCCACAAAATCTTGACACGGAAAGGAGCTATGCAGCACAGTTCTTGAGTACTCGTAACGCTCGAGTGGAGGGTAGAATAATAGGTACTTGGGACTGGCACGAAGTGGCGGCTAAGCCTGATTTTGCACGTGAATTTCTTTTTAAAACTTTCCGATACACCCATACAACGTAACGCGTTAAAAAGTTGAAAACTTTAAATTAAACGACGCGAACTTGGAAAAAACAAGGAACGGAGAAAAAAGATGGAAATTAACCGTTAACGCGTTCACTGCCACGCCGATCACCGATAACCGACATTAACGAGCCGCGTGCTGCTCAACGTCCTCATCCTAATACATTTTTTTCTCTCTAATAATCGCTCTACGGCGAGATTATAGAATTAATTAAGATTTTCTGGCGAAAGTTCTACCAGCCTGGCCCAGTTACAAAGAACAGGCTGTATACGTGTACGAAAAGATGCGAGCCGGTATTAAAGCAACAGCGTCCGGTTATAGCTACGTTATCGTCGAACGGTCGTCCGATTATTAGCTGCCCGGACCCATAATCGAAGTCACGTTTCATCGGCAAGTGGAAAAAGCTTTCACGAAGAGACACCTTACGCACCTAATGAAACCGTTAAGCTCGAATCCGGTCCAGTTCGGTCCAGACCAGTGAATCTGCAATCGTAACGGCTCTACGGTAGTGTCTATAACGTTCCTCTATTGGCGTTGAGTAGCTACCGAGCGAGGGCAATCTCGCTATTGATTGCACCTTGCATCCTCCCACCCCTTTTGCCCTCCAACCGGATCCCCTCTCTGCAACCTTCGCTTCGTCCATCCCGACGGCAACGGCGACGGCGACGACAACGGTAACGGCAACTCTTCTAACCCCCTCGCACTCCACCCTTCCAGCCCACTTTCCGCCAACCTTTCTCTTTTCTTCTCGCACCGAATTCCGGCGCGCCCGAAACCCCCCTTCGTAAGCGCCTGGGACGCGTACATCTGTCTTCGATACAAATTGCGACTACCATTTTTTAGTCGAAACGATAACTACCATTAATCCGATACCGTTCTTTACGTCTTTACGCGTAAATTTAATCCTGACACGGGACGTTAGGTCAACTTCTGGATTTCCAAACTTCCCGTTCGAAACACGTTCGAAACTAACATAATTATGCTTTGATCGTCGCTTAACAGGAAGTTCAGAATCTCTTTGGATTCTCCGTAGACGCTTCGTAGGCTATTCCTAGGCTGCCCCTAAGATCTGTTCAAGTTTTCACCGAAGACAAGTTATTCCGATATTCTAACGTTCTGACGCGTTAGAGTATTGTACCGAGTTCGTTTTCGTCGATGGACGACGTTTACTCGATTCGCGTGTCGACGCGTTATCGAGAAACCTGACTTTTCGCCGTTACGTTACACGTCATTTTCGTAAAGACAAATTTCTACCATGTTCTCGTTCGAGTAGCGTAGACGAATAAATAAATAAATATGCAGATGAATAGATAGGGTGTGCGCGTTGTCGACTTTGACGTCAATTTTATTAATCGATTCGAGCGAATTAAAAAGGAGCGGTCGGAATTGAAAATGGTTAAACGAGCACAAGAGTTCACAAGATCTTTCCGTCCCTCGACTGGCAACCTGGTTCTGTCTTCCGACCAGCCGAAATAACACCGCTTATTTTTACCAGAGAGATATCGAAGAACGCCGCGACGACGCTCGTTGCGGTCCAGTTTGACGTCAATTTTGTTAATTAATTCACTTCCATTAGGACGATCGATCGAAAGTTGGGACGTCGCGTCGCTTACACTTCGCTACCGCTAGCATCCGCTTTAAACGCTTCAAGATTCGACCGAGACTTCCCGTCGCTCTATCGTTTATCGAAAATATCGATATTTCGATTACACGCGAGAAACGTTCGACACAATATTTATCCGGATAAAAATTTGAAACGGAAACGACGATCGAATTGATTTTTGATCGGACTACTTTTCGTTACGCGTCGCGTCGGAAGATAAAGATAAAGGTAACGAGAATATTTCGTTTCGCATCGTTCGGTTAAAATTTGAAATGTACCATTGCTCGTCCGTCACGGATGCAAATTTATGCATAACCAGTGTATCTCATAGAATTTCATAAAAATCTATGCGATACAGTTTTGTTTGTTGTAACTGCGCGTGCATATCGATTTGTATGCTCATCCATTTACTCTTGTTTTTTTACAACGAGCGTACACAGCACGATCAAACTAAATGGATACAACTTACATGACGCGGTAATTGCCGAGATGAAAAATGTGTATGCTTTAAAGGGAAACAAATAATTACAAACTATACGTTGTGAAAGAGTATAAAACTATCCGTTCGAGTAACGCGCGCGTACGTTCGTCTTTTTATAAATAAATCAATAACGAATGAACCGAGACCCCTAGTGTGCATGACCTTTCCAATTCGGAATCCTGCCTACGAAATACGCCGCGAACATTCTGTAACCTTTGTACCTTTGTTTTATATCTTGCACATATTTTCTACCGATTGAAACGCGACTTTTTCGCGTAAGTACTATCTCGCGGACCAACGAAGATACATGAAAATTTGTAATGGTAAAGTTACTTTTCAACTTATTCAAATTTATTTGTTTAGGTTTCTAAGTGTTCTTCCGATATTCGTGACAGATCGTATCGAAACAATGACGCGAACAATACGCAACGAACGAGGATAATGTAGAGCGAGTGCATTTGGTGGTCGATGCATCGCGTGCAATCGTAAAAGCGTAAATTTTCGTGCCGCTGTTACCGCGAGAACTTAACTCGTTGCATCGTGCTAAAATATTACTAGCGCTCCTCGCTAAAAATATTGTCGCTTCTCCTCGATACAAGAAAAGCGTTGTAAATCACTGACCGCTTCTCGAGTATTTGACCAAGCGATACGCGAGAACGCGATACGAAGGGTATCACGCTGCAAAATACGATTCGACCCTCGTGTTTGATAGTACCGTATGTATACTCGAGTTACATTTGCCACGGCAAATAAGTAGTATCCATAACTTAAAGGAGCTTTAACTCGAGCAATTTACAAGCGAAATCGTCTCCGCTTAATTATCCGACGTAATTAACGCGAATCATTATCGCGCACAAGCAACGGGAAATTGCTGACAAAAGAGAAATACGATATCGGAAACTAGGCATTCGAAGGAAACACCCAGTTCATCGGGATAATAAGGAATACCCCGACGTAGTGACATTCACCAATTATCTAAAGTGTCCACCTACATCGGATTCTAGACGAGAAGCGAGACACCAACACCGCGTCGCTGAATAACCTGTGTACTATGCGCAACTTGCACCAGACATACCACCTATATACGTCTACATCTATAACTAATACATATGTACGCGTATGTAGGTGAAAACGCGCATACGTGTGTGCAACGAACGAGAAAGAGGAGTGGCCGTACACTGCGCTGGACAGCTTGCAACTACGTATATTATACATCGCTAATAATACTGTCCAACAAATTTCAACTTTTTTTATCGACTGTTCCGATATCCTCCGGAACGTGCTTCTTACACAGCTTTTCCACGGTGTGTGCTATTTGAACCGTAATTACCAATTAACGATACGATTCTCGTAATTAGATTTAAAATCGAAGATTCGCTAACGCTAACGCTATTTAACGTCCCTGCAAGAAATCTTGGAGATAACGGACGACGACGGTACGAAATTTTCAAGGAAAAAATATTCGCGGGAAGCGAGATTCTTCGTAAAGCGTTGTTAAACGTTTCGACTCGATAGCGATCCGTGTTAATTCGTAAACGTTTACGGTGGTTGAAAATGAGTCGTAAGCAAACTAGCTGCCATGAGTCACTGCTTTCGATGCAACGGCTGACTATACTTGACGTTTAATCATTAAACCACTTTACGCGGGTAAACGTGTCGTACGTGTGTCTACGTGCATACACGGTTGATTCGAAGCTCGAATCGCTACGTAATCCTGAATCAGAAAAATTTCCCGAGGAAACGAATAGTCGTAGATAAGTTGACGCGTCGACGAAGGGCACCTAGCTTTTACGATCCTAGGTATTTTCATTCCATTGTGGCACAGCGGAAGGAAACTTGATCATTCTGGCGTCAGCTTCTAATATATTAGTCATCGATCCATGTGTCGTTAATGCTTCGAGATCCGTACTACATAGTTTATGAAATCGATGTCTCTTATAATTCTCTGCCTATTCTTGTAGTAAAGAAGGACCTCAGGAAATTACTTTCGGATGCTTTTATAACGTATATCGCAAAGTATTGGTTATCGAATTGAAATTTCTTAACTTGAATACAAAGCATTAACGAACACAATAGAATCTCGATATTCGGCTACGAGTAAATATACGCACTCGTTATCGGTCTCTATTAATTCCCTGCCTTATACCGTGAAAGCTTCCGGCGCAGAAAGATTTCGTTCTCTCGTCCCTTTCGGCGGATCGAAAGGGACTTCGGACAGCGAGCGCTACCCGAACAATCTTTTCGATTAACCGCGAGCAGAAAAGACCCGATGCAAAAATAAGTCGCACCTTACGAAACAACTCGGCGCGTCTCGTCGCGTCGCGAATTTCCGCCCCATTTACCCATTTTACTAGCAATCGACTGTTCCGTGGACAGCTGCGTCGAATCTCGAACGGAATAAAAATCACTCGCAGCACGATGTTTCGCGTCTCGAGCAGGATGCCTTAATTCGCCTAGTTCTTCGTATTTCGAAATCGAACATCGTCGGAAACGAATTGCACGTCGAACGAACGATTCGTCATTCGAACAGTAGTTTCGAAAAGGCGCATCGAGTGATTAACAAGGTTACGCCAGCATCTCTCTTCGCCGATGTCTGTCTCTGACGACACGAAACGCGTGCACCCTTCGCGCGTTCGCTCACCCGCCCCTCGCATACTACACACGTGTCACGAATACACGCGAACGCTCCTTGGAAAGGGAAACGATGACTGGCTGTCTGCGACAGACAGCGATTGCAACTGCGGCTGAAATCTATGAACTCTATGCGATGCGCTCTTGCATCGGACACGGAATGTTCGAGATAAAAACAGTTGGTCGCAGTGTCGCTTTTGGAAAGTAATCGTTCGACAGTTTTCTATCCCGAAAACTGCGAATTATCGCGAATACGATTCAAGAGGAAAAAGTTGTATAAAAGAAAAAGAAAAGGAAGATTTTTCCGACGGTATTCGTGGCGATAATTACGTTGCGTGTGAAACGATCGGAACAGCTTATAGGCCGGTGCTCTTTGCTTTACGTCTATAAATTTCTGTCGGTCCACCTACATGACTCGGCTTACGACACCACCCTCCTAATAATCGTGCGCCGTTCACGATGTTTCTTTCTCGAGACGCCAACGAGACTACGATCGTGTATCTCCGTTACAAGGAACAAACACGTCGACCAGTTTCACCTACATTTCCGCCGTATCTCTTCTCTTCCTGGTTTATATCGTACTAACACGTTCATCGTTGCAGCAGTCATCGTTGAGTCGCGTTTTAAATTTCGGCCGCGGTACCATCACCCCGTTAACTCTACCTCTTATGGCACTCCCTTAACTGGTCAAACGATAAACGGGTAATTAACAATATAATTCTCGCTAAACGGTTTAAAGGTCTTTCTTTCGATAGAGTAAAATCTATCTAAAGCGTTATATTATATTTTAAAATTCGAGTATGGTTGAAAGGTGACCTAATATCGGTCATTATCGTTTAATGATCGGTGTGCCAGCTGTGATAATAATAGCGGAGCGCAGGGGTCGACAAACTTCTGTTTTTGTATGGTCCGGCAGTTAAAAATAATTTGTAAGGGTATCTGTCTGCGTGTCGCGTGCCGAGCGGAGCTAATAATCGGCAATAGAGGAATAGAGTCGTTATCGAAAGAGCAGGAAAATCGAAAGGTATCGATCGCGTAACATAAGCAAGAGAATGTCTGATATGACAGTGTACGCGTTAACTGGGAAACGCAAGGGGTTGTTAATTTAGCCGAAAGTGGAAGCGGAAAATTCCCCACGGCGAGGATAGTCTGAGAGCGGAGGAGGAGAGGGTGGATCGTTTCGGATTGCCGTATTATCGGCGTCAGGCCTGGAGCGTTAAGGGTTTTCGAGGCAGCCGCGCAGACAGAAATTTGCGGAAGAAGAGGCCGCTAGAGCGACGCTGATGCCAACTCGAGCACGATATCGATTTAAACGATTACCACAGCCATTCGTTCGCCCCATTTGTGGCCCGACAGTTAATGCCGAATTCGAACGTACTCTATGTTTCCGAATTTCGC
The DNA here is from genome assembly GCA_963576845.1 of Megachile leachella. Taxonomy (NCBI): domain Eukaryota; kingdom Metazoa; phylum Arthropoda; class Insecta; order Hymenoptera; family Megachilidae; genus Megachile; species Megachile leachella. Next base: position 499,053 of record OY756250.1, read on the forward strand.
TTAACCGCTTTCTTATTCCGCTTTTCTCTTCTCTTGTCTACGATATTTTTTTCGAAAGAAACGAACGTAATTTGTCCGAGATGAACGACGAAATATCGAAGGATAAGATCGACGATAAAAAAGAAAGATTCGAATTTGGAACGCGTACCAGATTTTTCGTCAGGCAAAGCGTTTGATCGTCGCAGGGAAAAAAATAAAGAACTAATTAATTAATTCTGTACTCGTTCGATAAAATTTGAAGGATAGTTGACCCAGAAATACATGGAAGAACGAGAACGAATGAACGAACTCCGATGACGTTGAGATTGTTCGCGAAACGTGAATCGTCTTCCTCGATCGAACGGTGTACCTTCATAATTGGCACGGTTAAATCGCGATCGCGTTGAAATTTGATTCAACGGTTCGATAACGATTCGTCGCGTTCGAAACGCAAGGGTCTTGGAATTAACAATTTTTCCTGCGAACACGTTAGAAAGAATAATGGACTTCTTAAACCGTGTCAGTTTTATCGATCGTTATCGAAAATGTTGTTAAACTATAGGTTTCTTTTCCTATTTTCTTGCTAATGGTCGTTCGCTTTCGTTGGGTCGCGCGCGAACAAAGTAAGAGAGAAGAAAAGCAAAGAAATGCTTCGTTAAGCGAACTACCAACTTCTCGCCACTTTGAACAGGGTAAATGGATTGCTCGGCAAACTTGTAATCGGAACAATCAACCGGCGTATTCTTGCCGTCAGAACGTAAACGAAAGTTCCAGTGGCTAACACGAAACCGGAAACGTCTAAACGATACGCGTAAAACTTTCGAGTATACGTTCGATGACGTTCGATGTTCGCGGTATAGGGAATAAACGTACGAAATCCGAAATTAATCGAAATAAGAAACGAATAAGAATAGTATTCCAAGTACGATAGACTGTCTAGTAATGTTAGGTGCATTATATCTGTACGCGTTCTATTATCGCGCTTCGTATCGCGACACGTTCTATAGCGTTCGCGTATAGGCGTCCGTTTTCATTTTCTCTCGGTGAAAACGTTAACGAAGCAACAACGGAATCGAACGACTGGTTATTAAAAGCGGCAACACGCGAACAATCTTCTTTCGAACGGCGATTGAATCCTGAATAGAAAAAAGAAGAAAGTCTAATAACGCGTAAACCCTCGAGAAAGCAAGAGGATCGTACGTGCAACGAATTTGCAAGGGAACCAGAGTATCCTGTTCTAAAACAAAGACTTGTTGGCAAGTCTGTCGAGAGGAAGGAAACACTCGATGAGAAAAGAAGTAGGAAGAGAGAAGCGAAGAAGAAGGAGAAGAACACGAGGGCAAATTGAATCCGTTCCTAATTGCAGAGCTTTCTGGTTGAAACGCTTATTAGCGTTGATTGCAAAAGAGGTCGTAGGCCGCGGGGGAGGGGTGAATTTTACACGCGGGGCTAAGTCGCTGTGCTTGCCAAGTGCAGTGCGACAAGATCTCGAAACAAAGGAGTTGATTCCTATTCCAGCCCGGCTGTCTACTTGCCAAATCGTTTTCACCTTCCTCCTTTTTTTCCGTCGGCCGAATCGTCAGAAAATCTTTTTTCCGATTGCTCGGTTGGGTTAACGCTACCGCGAGCCGTATCCGAAAATACGGATTCCTGGACGCGATACGAACCTATTAAACCGTTCTAGAATAATATCAGCGCGTAATCATAAAAGCAAACGCTTTTTCTAACTGATCTGGTTAATGGAAACGATGAGAAATAGCTTTGACAATAAGAAATATTATATTTTATCTAAGCAGGTAGAGCCGATGAAAAAGGGAATAACGTTACGTGGAACGATAAGAATTAATAAGGATGCATCGAAGTAAGAGGTAACATGTCGGTCGGTGGCAGGTAATTTAAGGTCGGGAGCGACTCGAATCGTTTACGCGGGTCGCAAAAATTTGAGCGGTCGTCGTCGAGAACGAAAGAGGGAAGGAAGTGTAAAAGCTCACCTTACAATGGGTGCAGTTGAAGATGACCGAATAGGGCTGAGCACAGTCGTATCGCGCCAGCACTTCCTCGAATTCACAATGCAATCTCGCGGCTAACGCATCGACGAGCAACAGCTTGTCCAGGGCATCGGCGCACTTCTGGCCACCGTTTAGCACGTTCTCGAGCGGACCGCCCTTGCCGGGCGCCAGGGCGTTGACCACCGCGTGCTCGCAGCAGTGCCGCAGACGCAACCCGCTCATGAACCAATATCGATTCTCCCTCGGGGTTAAAAAACTTCGCGTACTAGTCCGGCCAAAATCATCTCGACAGATGTCCCGCTTATGCGACTCCTCGAGATAAAAAAGGCACTGTTCCGGAGCCATCCGTACGCCTTCCGCGGAAATCTTCTTCTTCTTCTTGTTCTTCTTCGTATCGTTGCCGTTCTCCTCCACGGATCCGGGATCGTTCGGCTTGGTTCGCCTCGACCAGGAATTCCTCTCGATCACCTCGAGAAACTCTTTCTCCCGTTCGGTCGGTTTCGAGTCGGTTACGCAGGCGATCGGGCAGTTCTTCGGGACTTCCGGTGGACCGCAACTACCTTGAAGATCGGCCGGCGCTGGGCCCGCCAGATCGCAGGCCGACAGCCAAGGATTTATCTGGTTCACCTCCCAGCTGTATTCGTTGTAAGGATGTATCGTTTCGGATTCGAGAGCCGCCTGGTGACCTTGATACGACGACGACTCGTCCATTTCGCGTTCTTCTCGTTCCTCTTCCTTTCGTTGATCCTCGTACCAGCGACGACGATGCCCGTTACCCTCTCTACCGTACTCCGCGTCTCGAACCAATTGCTCTTCCGGCTGACGATGACGTTGTTTCTGCTGCTGCTGTTGTTGCTGTTGTTGCTGTTGCTGTTGCTGCTGCTGCTGCTGTTGTTGCTGTTGTTGCTGCTGCCGTTGCTGTTCCTGTTGTCGTTGTTGGTACGCGACACCCGACGAAAACAACGATGAAATTTGCGTGGCGTTGCGCTGCAAAAGATTCTCGGCGGGACCGAGGGATGGACCGTGGGCGAAACCGGAAGCAAATTGTCCGGAAGGAGTCGTCGAACAGACAAGCGGCCAAGCGAGCAAATACATGACGAACAACAAGCCGTACTTTCGACCGCAGGAACTGGAGAGTCTCGTCGATCCGCCGTTCGCCAACTGTTTCTCGGTGTTGCAGTTTCCGTTGGTAATCGGCTCCTGGAACCGGGCAGTGTAATCGTTTCCGCTTCTTCCGTTTCCGTGCTTCTGGTCGCGAATCTCTCCTCGACGAGCCGTGCTGCTCCTTCGAAGCTTTCCGTCTCGCTCGCGAACAGACGACGCGTCGATGTCGCGACGGCATCCGTCCTCGTCCTCGTCGGTGTGGGCAGTGTAAGCGAACGCGTCGACGGAAGGAACGTTCGCGATGGGTATCGGTGAGGGATCGACGGATTGCCGGTGATCGCTCTTTCGTCTCGTTCTCTTTCTCCTTCTCGTCTCGTGGTCGATTCGGTCGCGAGACGGCCGTGACCTCGATTCTCTAGGCGACGTCCACGAAACGCGCTCGTCGTCTTCGTCGTCGTCGTCGTGGTCGTCGTCGTCGCTGTCGCTGCTGCTGCTGTTGCCGCCGCCGTCGTCGTCGTCGTCGTCGTCACCGTCACCGTTCCCTCGGTCCGCATCGTGACCGTTGCAACGACGAAATCGCGACACCCGACGCTTTCTCCGTTCCAAAATAATCGCGAGGGTGCGAATGCGCGCGCACGCCTCGCTGCGGTAAACTGAACAGTAAAAGACGCGAAAGGCAGTGGCGTTTCTGAATTCGGGCCCATTCTGATGCTCGGCGGAACGACGCCGAACGAGCGACGCGAGTCGACGACGATCGGTAACGGTTCCACCGTTAACGCCGTTGGATTCGCGACGATCGCGGGGCCGACGACAACGCGGCTTCTTCTCTCGATCGGACGCTCGTTGTCCGAGAATGTTGCAAGTTCGCAGGACGAATAGGAAACTGCTCGCCAGAACGTCGACCTGGTCTCGAAGGTGAAACGAACGAATCCGCGCGACGGAAGGATCGCGGCGACCAAAGCGGATACGCAAAATCGACGACGTAGATGGTCCCGTGAATCCGGCCGGATCGAACCGCATGGGCGCAAAAACGGGAACGTTAGCGTTCCCGGTTCGTCCCGAGGATCGTCCGCGTAGACGATCCGCGCCGCGGAGTCGTGACGCGGTCCAGCCTCTTCCGTTTTCTCCGCGTCGCTGCTTCGTCGATCTCGTCGTCGATGCCGTGGACGATTCGGATTCGCGGTACCAAATTCGCGTAACGGATCTTTTCCGTCGTAGCTGCTGCTGCGATCGCGCGTGTGCTCCTCGTCCGACCGCAGAAGGCCCTGCATCGCTGCCACCGATGATCGAGGCTGTTGTCCGATCTTCTCTTCGTCTTCTTTTCGCCGGCGCTGTTCCCGGCACTGTTCTCCACGATAGCAGCAACGGCGTGAAAATCGGCGGTACCGTCGCTCGAAAACGCGCGCCGGATTCTTCGAGGAGTCCAAGTTCCGTATCCGTTCGAAACTCGCGGTGATCGGAATTTATTCCGGCGTTCGCGGAATATCCGGTAGGCGGACGTTCGAACCCGAAGGCGAAGGGCGACGCGATCGAGACGATATTCCGTCCGAGACGGCTCGTAAATGGTGTCAGCCCCGCTCGTAGGTATCCCGGAGCCGATAGCCAGGTGACAGCTGTCCGAGCGGCCCGGGTCGGCGGGGCCCTTAGAAGTCCCCCTGGAGCAGGCGATCCCCTCCGCGATCTCCTGGACGATCCGCGAAGACCGACGCGACAGCCGCTCGGAATCCGATCTCGAGGCACGAGAAAGCTTCGGTTGCGTAGACGGTGGCGAACGCGAACGACGATTCGCTCGACGACGACGATGACGATAGCGGCAACGACAACGGCGCGAGCGCGCGTTCCACGCAGTCGGAAGTCTCGTGCCACCGTTGCCGCCGCCGCCGACGCGGACGACGATCCACCGCTTTCTCCTCTTTCTCCAACCGCGCCACCTGCACCACCTGCACCACCGCTTCGTGTAGTCCACCCTCTTGCTCGTCGTCGTTCCCGTTCTCCTGTTCGTTCGTTCGATCCCGATCTCGGTACCGATCTCGATGCCGATCGAAATCCTGATCGCGATCCCGAGCCCGACCACGATTTCGTTCCTCCAGCCAGGTGGACGCCACTTCCGACGCGTACGCGACACGGTAACCGGGCCAGTAACGGCGACTCTCGAGCAACAAAGCGACGGCGAAGACCGCGAGCACGAGGACGGCCGTCGTGGCGCCAACGACCGCGACGCCGACGGCGACGGCGACCGCGACCGCGTCGGCGACGATGCCCGTACCGAGGACGAGGGAGAGCCGCGATCTCTCGACCGGCGAAAGCACCCGCGCACCGTAGTCCTCCTTCCGAGGCTCACCACCAGCTCCCGATACGGGGCACCGAGGTTCATGCTGCATCCTAAACGCCCCGCTGTGCTTTCTTTTCTTCCTACCCTCTGCTCCTTGCCGATGATCACGTTTGCCGGCGACGCGGCAACGCGGCAACGCCGTTCCACCGCGCCTCGAACGACTCACCACCGAACGGCGAATTCGGCCAGGATGCCGAACCAGGGTGTCTACGCGGAACCGTGCTCGGTTCGCTCGTTCCTTGCCATTGCGTGGACTTCATGGACACACCCCGAGCTGGTACGGGCGGGCAGCCGAGTACCCACCTTTCGCGAATCCTCTTACCTAACCTTCCGTCGCTGACCTCGTTGCGTTTCTTTCGTACCAGTTGAAATTTTATCCGATCCACCGACCGTCACACCGAATTCACACCGCCCCTTACCGCTTTTCCCTCCGTCCGATTATCTTCCGCTTCGTTTCCTACTCTCGACCGCGAAACCTCGGACACGAGTCACGCGAAATTTCTCGTTCGCTCGCGAAAGTGAGGTTACGCGTGCTATCCTGGACGGAGGGTAGCGCGCACCAGGATCCGCGCGTACGAGCACGCGCGCGCGCGCGGCCGAGCGCGCGCACGGCTCCTCTACACCGTGACGACCGAGAACTCTGCGAACGATAGACGATCACGACGACCACGACCAACGGATCCTTCCAATTCCTGTCCTTTTCGATTCACTCGTATAGTCTCGTTTCTTTGTCGCGCACCACCCTTTATTGCTGCTGCTGCTCCTTTCGCCGTCGAGTCTTTCTCCTTTCTCGTTCCTCGCGAAGAGCTCGCGATGCCTTCGGCCAACCACCTCCTCGCCGACTCGACGATTCCACTCGATACGAGTCGAACCACACCAGCCACCGAACGGACGGAATACGGTTCCGATCCTCCGGGAATCCTTAATCTTCTCTCCAATGTTCTATATCGAGGTCGCAAAATCGAGCAACCATTCGTAACGCGTCTCCCCTGGGCCGACGCGACGCCGATGGGCTCGTCGATGTTTCGATGTTCCGGTTCGATGCTTGGCTCTTCTCCTCGTGGCACCGTATCGTCTCGACGGTGGCGCACCTTCGAAAACGCGTTGTTACGATCGCGTCGACTCGCTCTCTCGCCCCGTCGAAAAAAAGGATTGCACGCGCGAAGCAACCGCGAATCTGGGGACGAGGTTATCGATGTACGCGCGCGCGTTTTTCACCGCAGCCGCGTTAACGCGACGTCGCGAATCCGAGGATGGACGGTACGAGTCCATCCACGAGCGAACGAGACGTTCAGGGTGGAGAGCACACTGTCGTGAAAAGAAGGAGAACGTTGGGGCGCGGTGTTCTCGACTTTCCAAACAAAATCCGACGAATCCACTTTTCGCGCCCCCGACCGACGAACGTCCGCTGAACGACGAACGGTCGCGCAACGTCGCGATCGCGATTCGAGAAACCTCGAAATCGGTCTTCGATTTATCTTCCTCTTTCTCTCCCTCTCTCTTTCTCTCTCTCTCTCCCTTTCTCTCTATGTATATATATGTATCTCACTCTCGCGCGCGCTCTCTCTCTCTCTCTCTCTCTCTCGCTCTCTTTCTCCCCTCTGTCGCTGTCTCTTCCCCTCCCTTTTCCTTTTCCTCGGTTCGTTTCTTTTTTCGGCCAACCTCGAAACACGATCCCGCGTTTATCGTCGCGCGAACAGGACGGCCTGCAGCGCGGACGGACAGTCGTACCACGCACGCACGCACGCACGCACGCACATACACACTTTGTGGGGTCGTGCGCGTGACACGGAAACACCGACCCCCTAACCGCGCACCAGCAACTGCGCGCGGATCGGATAACGGACGTACCGAGAGTCCCTCTTCGAGAGACGACGGAAACTTCGGTGCGCCTTCGTTCTCTCGGCTGTCTTTCCTAATCGCGCGCGCGCACACGCACACGCGCGCCGAAATTTCTCCTACCCTCTAATCTCCTTCGAAACCAGCCACCGCGAGACCCCCACCGTTTACCCTCGCTTTTCCCGTCTCCTTCCCGCTCTCGTTTTCCGCCATTTTCCTCTTTTACTTCGCGTCTCTTCGCTCCCCGAAGTCTCCCACCACCACTACCGTTTCTCTCTTTCTCTCTCTATCGTCGACTCTGTTCTTTCGACCCTCCCCGTTTCTCCTTCGGTTCCTGTCCCTGTTCCTGTCTCCGTCGCGCGCGTGCTCCTGCTGCTCGTAATCTCGGGTGGATCTCTTGCGCGCGCGTTCTCTCCCGACACACACACACTCTCTCTCTCTCTCTCTTTATCTATGCATCATTCTTCCTCTAGCTCTCTCTCTCTCTTTCTCTATCCCTCTCCATCCGTATCGTATCCGATTCCGTTCTCCCAAAGAGGCACGATTCGTAGGGTGGATTTCTTAAAAATACCGACCGCGCCACCCTCGACGATCAACGGTGATTATTTGCTCGCGCGTGAAACCCGAACGAAAGTTACCGGAGGGTACGGATCTTTAACGCGCCGTTGACCGTTGAAATATCGGGAAGGTGCGCGTCGATGTACCGCTAGACGACGGAAATCGTCTCGCGATCCGCCATCTTCCTTTTTACCGTTCCCGTCCGGGATAGCTTCGACCGTTCTTCCGATGCCTGTTTCTCTTTGCTTCGATTCCGCTACCCTTTCGTTCCGTTCCCCTACACCCACGACCCTCGGTGCCCTTGCCCCCAGCTTCGACTTTCTCTCTTTTCCCTTTGTCCCTCGTTTCAACGTTTCGCGCGACGCTCCCCCTAACGCGCTTTTCGCTTCCTCCGCGTTCCGTTTCTCTACCTCCTGCGCAATTTCCACGCTTCCCTACCGTCTCCTCTTCCCTCCCCTACTGTCTCTTCTTGTATTTTTCCGTCCCTCGACTAAAAACAACGGTACACGCGCTGCCGGTTGCCTTCTGCCCCACGCAAACTGCCGTTTCCACCATCGTCCACGGCTGTCCATTCCGACGGGTTCTACCCCTCTTTGTTTTTCTCTCTCTCTGTCCCGTACTACCCCGAAACTCTGCCACTGGAATTCAACCTCGAACGATTTCCACCGCGCTCCTCTCTCGATTCTTCGCGGCAACGATGTTTCTCATCGTCGCCACTCTCGCGCCATCCTCCGCCGTGTCGATCGTCCCTCCGCTTCCAATTTCTTCTCGGAATTTTCGTTCGCGCCACGTTTTACCGTACACGCTATTGTCGCTTTTGGATTACCATGTAGCTCTTTTTACGTTTCTCTCGAATATCGGCCGCAGTGTAAAAATTCGTGAAAATCAGGGACCGCTACCCTCGCGTCGTCTCGATCAGCTGACGCGCTCTAATTTTTACGATTTTTCTTTCTATCCTAACGATCGCTTAACCCGATTAAAGAGTGACCCAACGTTCAAATTTTTCCTTACAACGCATCTACTTATAGCGTTAACCATAACCTACAGACGTTATCTTTCACAATTTTTCAAACTATCCTCCTTTATAAAGTATCTCCTTCTAAATAGGCGAAGAGACATACTTCGACGATAGCGTGCCAGACGCGGTCCTCGATCAACGACACGCGTTTCCAATTGCCAGCCTAAATCTCTCTAACGCGTTCGTACTCGTGGGATTTGTAGATTGAAAAAAAAAAGCTATCGCCGATTCGACGCTACCTGGCGACGATGCGACATTAAAGGCACAGGGCGCATGTACAGCGTCAACAGCCGGAGCAAGCACGTTTTCCTGCGCACGGATGTATACGCATACACGAGAAGGCGTATCCTATCAAGGACGTTTTGTACCATGCGCTCTCTCTCTCTTTTCGTCTCTCAGAGTCTGAAAGTTAGGTCGAGGGCAACGGTGCGCATGTCCATGAACGGAGGGAAATATTTGCGAATCGATAATTCGCGAGCAGCTGCAGCAACAGCAACGGGTTAGTCACGCGGACAGCTAGCCTATTTGATTGTTAGTCGGTCAAGTCGCGGTGGTAACCCCTAAATTAGCCACATCGCTTTTTTTCTCCTACTTCTGTTCGTATGTGCTGATATATCTACATGTATTTAGCGTCTCGTTCGAATCCGAGTAATCTCTTTTTATTTTTTTATTTTTTTTTCTTTCTTTCTTTTTCTTACACTACCGAACGACAGTGATCGAGTTGCGAAGCTTTCGTAAACGACGTTTGGAATTTGTTTCCTCGTGATTCGCGAACCATCGAAATCGTAACGTCTGGATCCTCGCTTATGTCTCGAATCAACGATTATGGTTATTAATGTACGCGTTACGCGACAAAGATAACTTGTGACTGTTACAAATGATCTTGTGTATGTCAATGCCGACTCTCGTACTGGTCTCTGGAGACCAGCATAACGGTCGAATAATTATTAGTAATAGAAAAGAGAAGACGAGCTTCGAGTAACATCGATATTATGTCTTCAAAACTGAAACATCGATAACCGACGCTTTAACGTGTCTTACTACTTGTCCCTTTCTAACGAGACAGTAGAACGAGTCAACGCGTTCTCTGTCGTAGTAGATCCAGCCACATGTGGTACGGCATCCTATAACGTTAAGTGTTACGCGTTGATAGATGTTTTAATTGCAACGCTGCAGTTTGCTGTTTCAAATTATCAGAGAAATCTTGGCAGTATTCGTTTCGGTCTGATCGAATCAAATTCATTGTGTCGATAATCGGTGATCCATGTGACAATGTACGTATTATTACTTTGTTTGCCGGTATTATGATCGAAACAATGTCCGCCACTAACCCAGCATAAAAACGAAATTCTCATCGTACTTCGGATGCTTCATTAGCACGGTGAAAATGATCATTTGTATTACGATACGTCAAACTCTACACCGTTCTTCAATTTTCATTTCTTTTTTTTTAAATTAATCGCATACGCAGGATCGTCTTCTTTTCGATGCAATTAAAATATGCAAGTAAAATATTCCGTTTGAGAAATTATTAAATGCACACATATCGCTGTGCTTGCAAAAAGTATTGTATTGTCCTACAAACATATTCTTTATGCCATTCGTCCTTTTCCTTTAACACTAAACCTACCGACATGTGATGTGTACTTAATTTTAAATTAAAAATGAAGTTAAAAAATAAAGCAACAAACGACGAAACATAAATTGGTACACACATTTATTCTTTATCTTGATGAAAATCAATGTTGACTTTAACGAATGTACTTTAACAAAATGTGCACCTTATAATAAGAAACTTATAAAGCGGTCATTCGACCGGTTTGGTAGTTTTAGTGTTAACACTTTTTATTCTAATTGCACTATGACGATAGCGCGCTGGTGCACTACGATACCGATCACCGGTGACCCTCGGAGCAATGAGCGCGTTAAACGATCGTGTTTCGATAATGATAAAATTACAATTACACGTATACGTGACGAAAGGTGACTGGACGTCAGCATCGAACGTGCCCGATTTCTTGATCACAGCTTCTAAAAAAGTAGTGACAAGGTAGGGAAAAAAATGCCGGATATCAGTGTGAGTAAGAGAAGAGGAAAGATCAAGAGGACGAGTTAGACAGATTCAGAGGCCGAAGAAGAAATCGGGGTTGCTGCGATAGCGAAGGTGGAGAGGAGACGGGGCTGTTCGGTAGGTTGAAGAGGCTAAAGCAACGAGGAGAGAAGCACGATCTTTCCTCGGCATCGCGACCGTCTCTGAGCGATTTTTGCACAACAAGGAGGCGAATTCAAACGGCATTGTACCGTCACGTGCGGCCACTCGCTCTCTTTCAACGGGGCGTCGTTAGAACCTCTTTCCTTCGTGCAACCACAGAACTTCCTTACATCGCCCTCATTCTCCTACCAATTCTCTTTCTACTCTCCCTCTCCATCGCCCTTCTTCTTCTTTTTTTACTCCCCTTCGCTTTACTTTTCTACTTACTTCTGTTCTCTGTACATCGGATGTTGTAGTTGCCCCGAAATCATCCTTTTTCTCGATCACCTTGCAGAAGATGCAGACAATTTGTACGAGCAACACACGTTTTGTATCCCGAAAGAAATAAATATACTAATCGGTCCGAAAATTAGTTCGACTTAAATTCTAGCGTAAACTGCTTTAACCGACTTACAGTAGACTCTCGTTATATTGTCACCTTTTCATAAATTACATCACCGTAAGGCACGAATATACATTGCGTCATTAAAAGCCGATACCGTTTATTTTCGATGGACGAATAGGATCATCCATTGCGAATTTACAAAAACACTGCAATATGAATAGAAAAATCATGAACGTGAAACAAAATTATTGTCATTATTTAGAAAAATGATCGTTTACAAAGTAAACTATGTTATTTTGATTATTGTTTTTATCGTCATTCGATGAATCATGACTGAGAATAATGAAATTACAATTAAAAATAATCTATATTTGCAGTGCTTTACTTGATTGGGAACGGTCGTATGCGCGATGGGTATTCGTTTTGCATGGGTATACAGATACTCCCCAATGTTTCATACTGTTCGCTTGAGTCATTTTTATTTACGTCTGTACAGACACGATTAGATATCTTGCAGCTTTTATCCGGTACAAGGTCGATTCCGAGAGTTTCCGAACATGAATTGCCTATAACAATGATCGCCACGAAGAATTTGCTTTCCCATCGAGATTACGAACCAAATTATCTTCTCGTTTTCTCACACAAATGGTTGCTGATATTTGCACGATGTTTCATTTGTTTGTCATTGTAATTTCGTGTTTATTGTATTTTAGTGCCCAATTAAACGAAAAGTATAAATATTCTGTTTGTTTTTATTTGAGTAGTATATCTGCCGTCGAACAATAAAGAAAGTGGCAAGTATAATCTGCCGGCACAAAAATTAGAATAATCAAGTAAAAATTCGATCTTTGAAATCGTACAGTATATACAGGGTGTTCGGCTACAGGTGGGAACCCTCTTAAGGGGTGGTAGCTGGGGTGATTCTGAACAACTTTTTCCTTTACCAAAATGCTGGTTAAAGCTTAGTTTTTGAATTATTAATGAAAAACACTGACCAATCAGAGGGCGAGAATAGCGCGCGCTCGGATGCGAGAGCGACGGGTGCAAGCGTGACGATTGACACTGGTCATGAACAAACAAATCGCGCGACAAAATTGCTCTGAATATTCATCTTCATTTTCGTTTCATCGATACATTTAGTTCCGTTAATAAATGTATACTTAGTCAATTTTGTAACTACTTATCGGCTGACGCATTATCAGTGGTAACTACGTTACCGATGTCGCGCGATTTGTTTGTTCACGACCAGTGTCAATCGTCACGCTTGCACCCGTCGCTCTCGCATCCGAGTGCGCGCTATTCTCGCCCTCTGATTGGTCAGTGTTTTTCATTAATAATTCAAAAACTAAGCTTTAACCAGCATTTTGGTAAAGGAAAAAGTTGTTCAGAATCACCCCAGCTACCACCCCTTAAGAGGGTTCCCACCTGTAGCCGAACACCCTGTATATATATATAATATATATATATATATATATATATATATATTATACATGCACAACACGGCCACTCATACCGACTATTTACATTATTTCATACGTTTCTTTCGTATTCCACTCTTTGGAAAGACTCGATTCAACATTGATGGAATAACAGTAAAGATGGAAGCACCATTTCCTAATTTACATTCAGTTATTTCTTGCACCTATAGATTAATATGACTTTTGTTCTTCTCGTTTCACAATTAGAAAATGGTTGTAAACGCAATTTTTCACTATAAATACAAATTTATACAATGCGCATAAAAAACGACGATTTGAAAAACTTGCGTTGATACATTTATAATTTAACAATTAATAAGACCTAAAAACTAGTTATATTCTGTTAAAAGGTAAAGAACATTATTACACGTAGGGAGCAAGTTTTTTTCTTATAACGGTTAATGTCAAGCATTAAAAATATCAACCGTCTGAATTTTATAGCATTCCATCATACTCTCTGTATGTCGTCTATTTTTCAACCTTTATATATGTATACATATGTATATACAATAACGAATAATATTTACAAACTCATATCACCAATTATATCATAAGAAATATTGTATGTATTTTATCATTATGTGTATATGTATATATATATATGTATGTACATACATACATACATATACATATACATCAATAGCACTAACAAAACTATTTCAACTATATCTAATCACCTAATAAAGAAAAAATATATATACTGTGATAATGAAACGGCAATAGAGATAATTATATATAAAACAATAATTACGTGCAAAAATATATATAGGTTATTATAGTCGTGAATACAGAACCGAGTAAAATAATATTTCGGATACATGATAAGTAGTTTTTAAATAACGTCACTTTTCGCCAGGTATTTTAGACAAATCAAACATACTTAAAACATTATGATACTCGGATATATGATGTCCAAAGAAAGAATAATTTGCAGTCTTAATTGTTAAATATCTATTCTTTAAGTAACATTCAATAAAAACAATGCAGATAGGATAACAATGATTCTTATTATTAAAATAATGACAGATCATTTCCGATAATAAATTTGCATTTACTCTTTGTTTTCCTATAAAATATGGTACGTAAAAAAATGCTTAAAGAATGTTGAATACTAAACAAATTAAATAAGTTTATACGAATATTTGGTATACAAACTGTAGAGCTTACAATTATAAAATATATTTTCAACGATTTAGTTCTTTTAAATAAAAAATAAAATTTGTTAAGCTTTAAAAATGCTGTTTTCTTTAACGATTACAAGTTATTAGCATTCTATGCCAAATTCTGTAACATCTTATAGGAGCGTATCAATTTTATTCGAGATATATAATAAACAATCTATGAAACGTAATAAAAGATGAACTTAGTCGAATTTTACGCAGAAATGTCATTTCTCTCAGGATCCGTGGCAATGACGTTTGTAGCTTCGTTTTCAACTGCTAGAGTGGACCCGGTTGAATTTGGTGTTTGCGAATTCGATACAACTCGCATAATGTGACTTGTAATTTCAACAAGGGGTGCACGGAATTCTGGAGCATCCACATATACATTCACTGTATGCGGTTTAGTGCTGCTCACAGAACATTCTAGCTCCGGCAACTCACCTAAATATTTAATCGTTATACTTGACATTTCCTTTTCCTTAAGTTTCTACCGATTCTTTTGCTGTTAATAAATAAATTCGTAAATTTTATACCATTAATGCTATGGATATCAGATGCTCTGAAAACAGTTCCATTGGATGGTTCACCATTGTGTACACAATCCTCTCTATCTTCGGACGTAACGAAAGACAGCTCTGAGTCAGAACTGCTATCCGAGTAACTAAAATCCTGCCTGGTTTGTGATCTTCCAGCACGATCAAACGGATTTTCCCTTTGCCGCGAAAATGTCCCGCCCTGAGTGCCTGTGACAGAATATTAATTTTCATTTTCGTCGATCATAATTTATGTTTCTCAATATGTGAAGGTGGAAATTTTGCGTACCTTGATGACCGTCACGTATTAAAGGCGTTGTATCGTCAGCATCCGAATCACTTTCGTCAGTAACAACTTGTTCGTCTGCTGCAAATACTTTACGTTTACAAACAGGACAAACTCTACGGTTTTCGGTCAACCACGGGTCAATACATTTTGTATGATATGCTAAAACCCAATGAGACATTATTAATTAAATATATTAGTACAAATTTTTCTCGCTACCATTATGTACTAACCATGTGCACAAGGTAAAACTCTTAATTTTTCGCCTTCCGCGTAATCATCTAAGCAAATAGCACATGTTTCGTATGGGTCACCCTTTGTATATTTGTGCGTAGGAATTTTTTTCAAACTTGAATTTGGTAACCTATGCCTCTGTTGCCTTCTTCTATCTTTAATACACCTAACAATCTAGAAATAACACAAAGTATATTAAAAATTATTTCTTGCAAATCATGCAATAACATAAATGCTTCTTTATTACTTCATTTTTATTTTTCAGCGTCTCACCATAAAAATAACCATGACTAGAAAACAGATCCCAACAACGATAGCGAAAGGCAAGAGCAAATGTGTAATGTTAAATGTGGCATCGTCGTTAATTAATACAAAATACAACTGATCGTATAAATAATTTTCTTTAATAATCAATCCTGTGATTTCACTGACAAATACAGATGGTATGAATATTCCCACAGGATCCTCTGCTGACATTGGTTCTATAACAAAATAGATAAATCTGTTTATGAATAAACATATAAATACATATTATTATATTTATTCATTTTGTTATGAGTTTCCCTCGGTAAAATATTTACCTAATTCGTTACTGTTTACATTATGTATAATTGCAGCGTCATACCCTGCTTTCTGTGCCATTCGAACTTTTATTTCAAAGCTACAGTTATACCGAGCAATTAATGCTATCCAATTACCATTGTAATTGGTAATGTTGGGGGGACCTTGTATTTCACGACATGCTGTAGGTGGGTCTGCATATACAACCATACCCTAATAAAATTTTTTATAAACTATAATATATACCTTCTATTTGACATGCATCATTCTAACAAATTTTCTTACAATTTTGTATGAAAGATTATTATTATTGTCATTATTACAAAAAATGCAATCTTTGAAAAGCTACGTGTGTTCGAGGACTATCAAATATATTATTATAATTGTACATCATAAATCTCATACAACCGATTTATTCTTTTATGTTGTTACATTTTGCAATATGAATTCCTTTAATAATATAAATACCTTAATGCCTTCAGATGGTATCAAACCTCCAAATCTAGCAGGCAAGTCTCTAAATTCTTCTTCGATTTGATGTCTTGCGGCTGCAGAAAATACTAAAATATCTGCTCTATTGTATATAACACAATAAATGAGAAACATAAGCCACAACTGAAGTTGATGGCTTAAACAACACTGTCTCATTTTTAAAAGTGTCAAAAGTACCCGCTATCTTGTCAATTTTAATATTCTGTTAGTAGTTCTCTTAAGTGCTTCATTGTATATATTATTTAGTCCGCAGATACCAACGTATCCATTATAAAAGAATAATGCTAACCTGCAAAAAAATGCAACAATTTTATAACCTAATAAAGTATGTCCACTCTAATTTTATTTTAGACAATTAACAAATTTGTAATTGTGGTATTAATGCTGATATACATCAAATAGTTTTCAAGAAACACAATCATTATTATATACTTGTTAATAACAATAAGTATTTGTCACAATTGAAATGTTCCATATTTAAGGAGGTATATTATTACATTTTTAATATCATCATGTTCATGTTGTATAGTGTTGATATATTAAATACGCCAATTTTATGAAGTAATCAGTTTTCCTAGTAATTAATTGACATGAATTTTTCATGATGTAAAAGGATTTATTTACAACTTGCGTAACAATTTTGAATTCACTATAAGTAGTTAATGAATTAAACGAAACATGACGCGTACATACACACATAATAGTATCGTACGAATTCTAGATTCTTACTACTTATATTTGATCAAAATAATAAAGAAACGTTACATCGATGAATAATGCGATTCGCAGGAAGACGAGGTACGAATCTTTCCTGGTTCAAAGCAAAGTAAAGTCATTAACTTGATACACGAAGAATATTCGTAATTTTTGTTTGACACATTGACTAGTAGACGCAACGATGATTAATTACTGGATGCATATCCATCAACATAAATAACAGTGACATACACACGTAAATGCATCTGAATGTAAACACGTACGCAACAAATAAAGAGGTTCACATAAATTTAATGTTATAAATTCCCCTGTCAATGGTAACATTCAACGTAAATATAGAGATAATTTCGATACGTACTAGTACTTTTTTCTTCTTTCATCCAGAAAAAGACGTAGCGTGTGACATACAAAGGACGTTTAATCAGTCGTAAAACGTATATACACATACGCTGATGTATGCGTATTCACCCACACACGTAATTAAGTGGATACTACTAGTGTACAACGAGATGTACACCGTTCGCACATCGCGTGTCGTTTACTCTTCCTTCGACGGTTTTGAGGTTATAAGAATTGAAAGGTTATATTTTGAAAAATGTTAGGTATTTTTCAGTAAAGAACAAAAAAAGTCTTTTAAGAGTGAAACCTTCAGAATGACACCAAATCGGTTGCGATGTATTATTTCGTTAAATAAAGTTCACGGGTAAATGTCAAACACAGTACTGTAGTATTGAAAAATCTTTTGTACATAACTACTCCGACTGACTTCTTCTACATAACACAAGAACAATTTATACAATTCCTATGTTTCAAAACAGCTATCCGTAACTCGATCACTTAAGTCACGCGGATGTCATGCATACAATATTTCCTCTATTTTCTCGCGGAACTATCTGACAGAGCCGTGCCGGACGTGCACATTCATGAACAATAAGCGCTAAATTTAAATTCGACTAAATGTCAACTTGTAACGCATTGATTTTTATACCGCGTAATTTGTACTTTTATGAGTATAAAATTTTAAATTGAATATTATTAATATTAATATTATGTTAGTAATCAAATATCTTTGAAATATTGAACTAAAGGTAAAAATAAATTATATCTTGATTTTTCTTTGTGCATGGAGATCATTTCAATTATATGCTTTAACATTAATTAACATTAACGTCATTCTTTAGTTTAAATAAATTAAATATACATAATAATTTTCATAAAAAGTATATTTAAAGTACATGTTGTAAAATTACAACCGTTTACATACAAAACATTTACTACGTCACAATTTTCTTAAGTAATTATAGATACAATCAACTTTGTAATAAAATCAAAAAGGGAAAAAAACATTTTCCACTTTTGAAGTTGCTAAAACTTATGTTCTTTATGTATTTACTTGTAGTCTTATATCATCACTGAATTACATTATTTTTTGATAAAGTATTTCGTGTATATATATTTATATACATCACAGACATAAAGAGTGGTCACTTATAAAATATGATTTTGCAATTGTAACATACGTACATAAGTTGAAATCGGCATGTTTCTTAATAAAATCAATTGAAAAAATGAATACATAATATAGCTATGTATCAACATTTAAAGAGTGTTTTATTCAATTTACACCATAATGTATTATATACTTCAAGTACGTGCTTCTGATAAAACAATATTTTATAATGTTCATGTTAATGCTATCTAATAACTAATAATCGCACGAATAGAAACAATTAATTTAAATAGGAAGAGAATTCGATTTATGCAAACCTGTAATTCTGTTCTAACTAAAAATTTAATTACATTGTTCGTAATTGAAGGCACTCATCAGTTTATAATGAGTCAAAATGTACACCAAACTTATTACCTCTGTAAAATTCTACTGAATATACAAACAATTCACTTATTTTGGCTTTACTAAAATTTCCCACGAGAAAACCTATCATCCAGATATTGTGCTTTGTTTATAACAGCATTTCTTTGAGCCTGATCAAACCGATTGATTTGTAAATCAATATCTCTATCGAATGGTCTTCTAACTGTCTCTCCAGATAATTTTGCTTTTTTTTCTTCTTTCTATAATTCATATATATTTATTTATTAAATTATTAACGTTAAAATATAAAACATAAGGCATTTTATCAATATATAATACAACCTTTTTTTTCTTTCGAAGTTTACTTTGATGTATTTCTAATAACGATTTTTCCTGTCTTTTGCTTTCTCCAGAGTTAACTTCGAAACTTTCTTCAACTAAAGCTATGGTCGATGTATCGTACAACGTTTTCCCCTCCTAAAACGGTACCATTTAAAGGAGTATTTTAAATTAGATTTTGTTAAAAAAATATGCGAACAAAATTTATTTTGCAGCGCTTGCCTGTTGTTTTTGTTTTACAGCTTTCTTTGCTGGAGTATCGGTCCAGCATGATCTATCGGACATATCTGGACCTGACTTCTTTCGAAATTTTCGTGAAGTTAATCCTAAATTAGTGACTTGAACCGAAGGTAATTCCGTCATCCATTCTTCTCGTTGATTCAGTGTATTATCGTCCTAAAATGTTATTTACATTATGTCAAAAACTTTAAACGTTGAAATAATTGAAATGTATTTCATTTTACCTCATCTTTCTGTTCCTTCTGAATCTCTAGCGCCCTTTGTTCCAATTGTTTGTACACATAGTTTGTTTTTAATGCTGGATGATCAACCGGTAATGGACCTATCGCATCATCGTTTTCAGATTCTGTTTGTTCCGTTTCATCGTTATCGAATGATTGCGTTACGCTTGTGGGAAGAGCAGGAGCTATTATTTTCACGTTCATTTCGTTATCGCAATTCTGTTTTAACAAATGCGGCGGTAACACTGGACCGAAAACAACATCTGCATCTAATGTAGAATTTTCACCCGCTCCATTATTTTGATTAACACTACTCGACACATCGCCTTCGGAAGTTTCTGTTACGTCTTGCGCGATAGTTTCTGGTAAACAAGGTCCTATAAAAACTGTATTTTTTACTAGCTTTACATCATTAGAAGAATCAGTTACTAATTGTGGTGGTAAACTGGGTCCATACGCTGATTTGTTCTCGTCAGATGTATACAATGAGGGTAAAGTAACTTCCGTCGTATTTAAGAAATAACAGTTATTACATTTTTCAAGAGGATTTTTATTATTTTTCTTATGACTTAAATCAACTGTTTCTTTTCTTGATTCGTTTTCAGATTTTTGATAAACGTCATTTCTACAATCTTGACTGATTTCCATCGATATAGGTGACATAGTACCTAATGCAGAATCTGAAATGGTACCAGAATTATTATTACTGGAACCATGTAACGGCTCGTTCATCCTTGCATTTACCTTTGCCAATCCTTCTGAATGTTCAATTTCTGTTGCTTGTTTTTTTAACGTACTTTTATATTCATCGTTCGAATTTCTTTTTCTTGTCTTTACCTTATGTTGCTGTAAAACTGAATTCTTACTTTTAACATCCGAACTATCAGACATATTTTCATCTGTTTCTGACAGAATATCAAATTCAGATAGATTTAATTCTTTACATTCATGATTGTCTCCTGACAAATCACCTTTTATTAACAATTCGTTATCGTTACGATCTTGTTCTGTACTTTTGGGCGAAGAATATTCTTGCAAACATTGTTCTTCATTTTCTTTTGTCGATGATTGTTTATATACGTTGTATCTTTCAGATTCTCCCCGAAATTTGTCACGGTCTTCCGACCTCGCTTTGGACGATTGATATCCTCTATCGCGACTTTTTTCATAAGAGTGATGCTTGTATTTTTCATGGGATTTATTTTTGTGCTTGTCGTTATCGTTTCTGCTACGAGATCGTTCATGAGATCTATTTTTATGATGTTCGTCCCGATCTCGATTTCTATGTCGTTTAGCATCCCTTGTTTTATGTTTGGAAGACAACACAGAACTTCTTGAACCTAAACTAACATCCCTTGCATTTCTATAATCTTTACTATCATCGTATCTTGAACTTCTTGATTCGTGAGGATGTTTGGAGTATTTAATATCTCTATTGTCCGTATCCCGTTCTCTCGAAACTCTGTGTTCATCTCTGTTGCAGTCGCGTTTCGATTTATCTTTCCTACTTTTACATTCTACATCGTTGTAACAGGATTTGTGCTCCGACCGTAATTTTGATAATTTTCCTAGTTTTGTTTCCAGTTGTAAGTTATCTTTACGAGTAGCTTCAAAACGAAATCGTCGTCCATCGTCGCTGTCTTGACTCTCAGAATCAGAGTCCATTGTTGTCATTATTAATTATTCACTGAAAGTAGTAGAAATTCAATTATTGATACCCATCTAAAACTACTTGCATTAATAATTTATAAAATACAATACAATAACATTTAATTTTAACTGTGAATTCTGCTAGTTAACAGAATAAAACAGTATTTTACGAGAGTATTCTTCTAGAACTCTAAGGTATTCGATGATACCTAGAAAGAACAGCTACAATTTGACTAGACGAGAACTTTATTTAAAACACATATCCATGAAACACAGTACATATGACAGAATTAAAGTATGAGTAAAACATGTGTAATTACTACTCTACGCGTTTCTCTGTTTCCTTTGATTGTGCCTGATTTTTCACGGTTGCTACTATCGTTTCAACTTTATTCTTCGATTCTAGCTTTGGTAAAGAACTTGTCTGTGGACTTGCTTGCAACATCTTCATTATTTTTGCTGCACTATACTTAACAGATTTTACGAATCCAGCAGTAACAATCCCTTTCAAACTTTGTGTAACACTGGATCTCCATATAATGTTTTTTAAACATTCCTCTAATATTTCACCACATTCAGGATCATGAGCAATCGCACGCAAACAATCTTCTGTGTCCTTTGATCTTGGGCCCTGTGACCATGCTCTTACTAGTTTAACTTGTGGTATTCGAGGCAACTGATTCAAATGATGTATTTTTGTTGTTGGACTTGTATCCTGATGACAAGTGACAATTGAATTATCAGATTTTGGAATATCCACATAATTTTCAAAATGTTGTAAAATTGGACTATATAATTCTTTAAAATATGATAGCTGAGGCAGGACAATATTATTAACTTTTTCTTTATTTTCACCAAAGATCATTCGAAAGTCACCACTGTAAGATAGACCAGCTATAGTTTTATAAAACTGAACTTCTGTAAAGTATTGTGGAAGTAATAGCAGTGCTGCGTGAACTGCCGAATGTAAGTTTTGTACTAGAGCTGTTGGTATTTGAGAATTTTCATTTGGTTCTATCAAGACTTTAACTGGTTTGTGTAATCTTCCTGCTAAATACAAATCATTCCAATCTAATAAATCTTCTATTAATGAAATTTCAGAGACTACTCCATATTTGATAATACATTCTTCTGTTATTTTAACCAATGTATTATAATATATCTTAGCACCCCATTTTTCTTGTACATTTGCAATTGCTCTAGGCCCAAGAAACCTCAATGGTTGAGCATAATGCTTGGGGTTAAGATGTAGATTCTCAGAGTGCCATTGTTTTATGTTACGAACAACAAAAATGAGATCTATCATTTTATTAGATTGATTATTTGCTTGCTTAAATGCACCAGATCCGTATGCAAAGCAGAATTTCATATTTCCTGGGAAAAATTTAAGTATCCCTTTTAACTGTTGAATTCCCATCAATTTTTCCATTGTGTTAAAATGTCGATAGTGCAGCCAGATTATACGCAAGTACACTCAATACCTTTAATTCTGCATAACATCATTATTAAATACCTTAAGTAATTGCTTTATTAGTAATATCTTGTAAAATTTTAATATGATCATTAAAGGATTCTCCTCTTTTCTTACATAAATTTAGCTTTTTTTTGTTTAATTAAATGTTATGGAAACAGTAAAAAAGGTGGAAAAAATACAGCACTGAAGAACAATATAAAGAAGTGGCACCTGATGAAAAATAAATATTTTCTATCCGTAATCATCCAATTGTTTCGGCAAAAAGCGTCGTAAGTTTCTGGATTTTTTATAATTAACTGCCTTCTCTTTAACCAAGATCCATTCCGTCTAACCTAAAATTTTGTTTCATAAATTGAATAATCATTATATATACTTACTTAAAAACCGCATAATATCCTATACCAAGAATTTAATATTAAACAATAACCGTATGTATAGTTTAAAATAAGAGAAAATAAATAAACGTCAAACTGCATAATCCAACATCTTACTTTACTGTGTATTGACCTCAGAAACATATGATTAAACTAGAAACATATGATAAGAACTAGCGAATTGCCTGTTTTGTAATTTCATTGGATTTTCTTCAGTCAATTAACTTTACCGTTTTAAATTGCGTCGCTTAACGAAACGTAAAACATTTATATTATTATGTTCATATCAATTTTTTACAAAAGCGTGTAATTTCAAACAGTATCTTGTTATAATACATATCTTTCTTCCTACGACAGAATACCAAATTCACGCAGTTCAAGTATCTAGGGAAATTCCTAGCTGACAGTATGAAATCTTTTTATCTATTTACACTGAATCATTGGCATATATTATGCCTAATTCACAGGAATCAATAATTATTCAAATTTTCCTAAATAAATGGTTACTTTTAAATCAAACTGGTTTACTTTACAATAAAAAATAAATAATATCTTATTGTAACGTAATTAATTTAAAAGTTTCATTGTTACGTGTGTTTCTAAAATTTATATTTACACGCGATCAAAGCACCATCAAACATTATCGCTAAAGCAATTGCGAAAGTATTATGCTGTGTCTATTTCTTATAAGCGTATGTGAATTTGACAGTGTTAGACACATAGTTGAACGTAATTGCAATGAAACATATATTATAATGTTGAATTGAAACTTGTCAATTGAACAGCTGTGTTATTTAAGGAAGTATATTAGTGTATTATAATAAAAGCATTTGTTTTATTTAAGTTTTAGGTATTGTATATATAAAAATTCATGTTGACATTTTTAGCAACGTTTATTCTAAAAAATGTTGATTAATAATTCGTTACATGTTTCATATAATACATATGCAGTAAAAATCAGACAATATGGAGGTTGATGAAAACAATGCATCAGCTCCAACGGATACACCAATGGAAGTTGATCATGATGCCGCTGGAAAAAATACTACTTCATCAATTAATCCTCCAAGTGCTATTAAAGTAATGGCATCTTCTGGTACAGTAGGCTCTGTTTCTATTAGTCTTCATCCGCTTGTTATAATGAATGTTAGCGAACATTGGACCAGACGTCGGGCTCAAGAAGGAACGGATCAGTTAGGTATACATCTTTTATTGAGACATTCGATTATATGTGATATATTTGATTAATAAAGTGTAAAATGTAAATGTAAAAAGATGTTTTAGCATATTTAAGTTACACTAAAGAGCATTATGTATCAAATATTTTTTTCAGTGTATGGAGCATTGATTGGTAAACAAAAAGGTCGTAATATAGAGATCATGAATTCCTTTGAATTAGTGTTTACATGTATTGGAGATGATGTCATAATATATAGAGATTATTATAATACAAAGGAAGAACAATTTAAACAAGTTTTTACTGATATGGACTTCTTAGGATGGTATACTACAGGAGATATGCCTAATGAAAAGGATATTAAAGTACACAAGCAGCTTTGTGAAATAAATGAGAGTCCTGTATTATTAAAACTTGACCCAAGACCAAAGAATACCGATGTATGTTTTTATTCTTATTGTACTTAATATTTTATACTTTTTAATACAAAGCCATTGTATTTTGTAGCAACTTTCTGTATCCATGTATGAATCAGTAATCGATTTGGTTAACGGAGAAGCTACAATGTTGTTTGTTCCATTAACTTATACATTGGCTACAGAAGAAGCAGAAAGAATTGGACTGGATCATGTTGCAAGAATGTGTACTAATGATGAAGAAGAAAGTTCATTAGGTAATTTTATAGATATTCAAATTGTTTCAAATCATTGAAATGAATAGAACTAACTTGTAATAAAAAATTTCAGTGGCTGAACATCTCACTGCACAGCACAGTGCTATAAAAATGTTATACTCAAGAGTAAATTTAGTTTTAAGATACGTGCGTGCAGTACAGAGTGGTGAATTAAAAGGGAATCATGAAGTGTTGAGAGCAGCTTGTTCTTTGGGTCATAGATTGCCAGTTTTAAATAATCCCAAATTCAAAGCTGACTTTTATAATGTGAGTATATACGCTATGTTTTGTATTTTGGTGTAATAATTGTACTTATACATTCTTACTAATATTTTCAGCAATGCAATGACTTTGGTTTGATGACTTATCTCGGAATTATAACGAAAGGCTGCAATAATATTAACCAATTTGTTAACAGATTCAATATTTTGTATGATAGACAAGGTGTGGGTCGTCGTTTACGTAGTCTTTTCTTGTGATAAGTGAAATGAAACTCATTTTTATAATAATCATCCTTTTTTTACTCCATACGTTATATCGAATATCTTTTCAATCTTGAAACATTCGAAGAAAGCAAATTAACTGGTGAGTAATTCTAAAGTTACAATAGATATTGTACGCCTTACAGAATAAAGTTGGGACTAAAATACATATGGAATGTTTGATTTTGATATGTAACGATATTAGATTCGGAACTATTACCATTATATAAATTTATTAATATGTGCTTTACATTCATATTTTGTCCAATATACATACATACAAAAAGTTTTGTAACGAGTTCTACACTTATATTATTTAAAACAAAACGTACATCAAGAATTTACGATAGATAAAGATGTAGTTACACGTACTTTTTTCTTTTTCATCTTCTTTTTTTTCTTTTTTTTTTTTAGTGGAAGACATTTTATAGTCAATATATTTTTGTTTCAAATTTGTATATTTTTAGAGGCCACATTACTTTCCTTTTATGTAATTCATTTTTATCATTTATGTGATTTGTTTTGTATAAATTATATTTGATATAAAAAAGCAGCCTATAAAATACGACTAAAAATCTGTTCCTAAAAATCTATTCAATTATTACATATACTTCGGTTTGACGTATGTAACGACTTATAAATATTATACTGTACAAAATATAGTATAATATATGTATTGTGCCTCGTTAATTATTGCAGGTAACTATATCAAGTTATATACTTTATATAAACATAAATTAGAATTGACTTGTTGCATGGCTAGATCTATTAAACTTGTACAAATTCCATTATAGCGAAAATTTCAATTTACAATATGACCAGGAAATTGTAATACAGTTATTTCGAAATACTTCGTTCAAACTGTAATAACAATTTTGTTTGATTTTACTTATGTAATATAATATTCTCTAAAAAGTATTAAAACTTTAACTTATAGTTTAGTGGATTCTTTTGTACACTGAGTTGTGCGGTTTTGTTTGATATTGCATTGATATGAAACATTTATATCATGGAGATCGATGTTTCTATACTGATCGGATAATTTTTTAAAAAATTAAAAGCTTTTCTTAATCTGACGTT
Source organism: Megachile leachella (assembly GCA_963576845.1). Lineage (NCBI taxonomy): Eukaryota > Metazoa > Arthropoda > Insecta > Hymenoptera > Megachilidae > Megachile > Megachile leachella. The sequence goes on from OY756250.1 coordinate 525,476, forward strand.
TCTCACAAGGAATATCTTGGAGTACGTTTTACTTTTACAAATTGTAAAATCGATTGTAATATCGATTCTCGAATCTTTTTATGTATTTTGTTCAGTTATTCAATAAGCTGTCTTCGATCATAGTAGCAAGGAGATCTACTAAAACAGACAGCATCGAGTCGGGCTAAGGACTCAATTTCTCCATACCAATTATTTCCTCGAACAGAGTATTTTTTCCTCCTGTTTGTTCTTCGATAGCATACACGGCGAATCTTAACGTGGCGGCGGCTAAATCACCGACCGACCAATGCCTATCCATAAGAACTCGACTCACGGTATCTAACTGAAAAAGTGATAAACAAAGAATAATAAGTACAGTGAAATCATACATGGATTCACTTTACTTACGTAAACAATTATTCTACCTTTGATAAACTAGGATTTCCTGTAGTGTAATAGACTAATTTTGGTACTCCTGCCAAAGAAGCAGCAAGCCATTGAATAACTAATTTCAACTGTGGATCCCCTTTTAAACGAGAACCACATCCCCAATTACCAGTAGCAACAGGCAGTAATCCGCCTGCTTGAGGACTATTGTCTCTTGGTATCTAAAAAGAAGTGTCACTAAATTTAAAGTAACGTAACTAATAATAAAGTTTATCTTAAATAATACAAATTATTTATAATCGAGGAAATGTTTTAGTAACCGTGTAAAATTGAAAAATCTTTGACAATGTTATTATGGAAAATATAAAGTTATATAAAGTTGAATTATATTAATGAAAGTTAAAAATCGATTTTAGAGTATACGAGTAAGACATATTGAAGATATTATCAAATAGAATGAGAGACAAATCATTAGTTATTAGAGGTGCAACCATAAAATTTTAAGTAATTTCTTTATAACATATATCATGCAACGAATTATTAGAACATGAAAGGTTTTTATTAATTCAACATATTCATCGTTAAGCTAGAATAATGAAATATAATAAGTGCTTGTCGTTATCATATTAAAAGATAATTAATTTGCAGTATAAGTTCATGCATTGCGTTTACAAAGTACAATTGACACATGTGTAACATAAGTTTGCTCACGTTAAATATTACATGCGATTCGAATTCTTGCGCAAGTTTGTCATTATTCACGTTGGCAACAAAAGATTGTGTTGTTCCTTCTACAGTTCCAGGTGTGCTTAAAGAAACAGGATTAGATAGATACACGGTAGTTTCATCATCGACCAATGTTTGAAAAACTTCGGATGTAAACGTTACCGTCCTAAGTTTTCTACGTTGAATATCCTTTACCTCTTTCGATATCGTATGATTACTTAACGTATCTTCATAATATTCTACATCTTCAGACTCAGAGACCTGTATATCGTAATAATCTGATGAAATTTGGCTGTATAGAAAATATTATCTAGGATAGCATTAGTTTTCAGTTTGTCTCTCATTCTTCGTCGATTCAATATTTATAAATAATCATATATATAATCGTTTCCAATCCAATAGCATAAAATTTCTTTTTAAGTAATGTTATTGTTTCATTCAAAAATAAAATAAATTCGTTTAAATGAAAAAAAGACAGTGATTTATTTCTTACTGATTGTTGTCTCCTATTTTTTTGACGAGCTAGTTCTAAACTCAAACTTCTCACAGCCAAAGCTAGTTTATGGCTTTGATTTACATCAGTAGGATCGATAAAGGGTTGAGGTTCACCCTCTTGAACTGGAACACCAGCAAATGATTCGCTGAGAGCTCTCTTTAACAACGAGCCGGCGAATCTAACTACTGCTTTGTCTCTTGCGTCTAACTCTCGAGATTCATCCGCTGCTATGGGATCTTCTAACCATTTTGCTAGTTGTTCGTAAACTTCTTCGAGTTCGGAACAAAAATCTAAATGTATGGAGACAAACATAAACTCGTTTATCTTTAGAAACTTTCAAACGATATTATTTATAACGTGCTTCGCGATACTTGCCAGAATTATATTCCGTACTGAAACTGTATTTACTACTAGCACTTGTGTCTCTTCTTTGAAGCATAGGTTGATTCTGTCGAAATCTGCCTAACCATTTTTGTTCGGCTTCTAAAGATTCCTTTAGAAAATCTTCATCCACTGTTTCATCTCGTAGAACGAAACCTCTCGAACCTCCTCGCTTTACTCTAATACGAATAAGTTTGTATATCTAAATTATATATTTACTTATACATATAATATTTCTATCAATTTTCTTACTTAATGTCTTGGTCACAAACGTGACTTCCAGACACGCTAATACCAACTGCGTAACTGCTTTCTCCAGACGAAGTATTAGACGAAGCTGCTCCTGTAGCTGTACTTTCTCGTTTTAACGCGTCCCTCAAACGTTGGGCAAATGTTCCTCTTTTTTCTGGAGTGTCCAACTGACTACTGTAACGTTTACTTAATTTTTGTTCTTCTTCTTCTATAAATATTGGTACACGAACACGTTATAGACATTTATATTTTGTGCAATGAGACAAAAATGAAAAATATTACGTACCAGGATCTTCGTCTATAGTATCTTTTGCACTATGAAAACTATCTGTACTCTGACTGTTACAACTGCTGTAAACTGACATTTGTCCAAGCGATTTTCGTGTAACCGGTAAAATTTCCCCACTTGATCCAAGTACGATAAACCGATTCCTTTTGATCGTGGTACTGGTGTCGCTGCATATTCTATGCGGACTTGGAGGTCTTATAGATTTACCATTTGGTTTACTGCGAACTTCCGTTAATATATCGTGTCTATTAGATTTTGCTAAAAGAAATAACGAATAACTGTTTTTACAATTATTAAAGCTGTTTGATTACGTATCCTCTGATATACGTTCTTTAGTACCATTATTCGTCGACAATACTTTATCATCGCCTTCTGTTTCTGGAGGGGTGCTGCTGAAACTCTCTCCGATCGGCGATAATCTTCGAGAACCTAGTGCTCCATCTGGATCCAATTCAGATTTTACAGGATCAGTCGGACTGTTCGGTACATGCCTTTGCCGAAATCCAAGCAAAGATTTATTCATTTCCCGGAGTATATTGTCTTCTTCGAACTGCGATAAAGGTAATCGCGAGTAATCCTCAGGATCGATACAACATACTGTTACCTGTCGTAATAAGATCACTTAATTATAAGGATATCAATTGTAATACAAAAGAGCACTGTACTTACGACATTTGGTTTCGGCAAAGCTTCGAATATGGCTCTATTGCGAGGATCGTTTATTCTAGATACGTGCCTAACACCCTCTACTATTAATACTTCGTTGTCTTCTAAAGCTTCAACTGATAATATTGCCACGAGCATTTCGGGATGCGTTACTATCTAAAGATTAAATTAATAACTATAATTTCTCCTTACTTTTTAGTACAAAATACACTTGCTAATATTTGATACTATTGTTTTTCTTCATTTTTTTGGTCACTTTATTTGATCTCAGAGCCTAAAGTTAATTAACTCAAATCGAAATTATTTTTCTCACGCGCTTTAATTATTTACATGTACAGTTTCTTGCGTAACATCACCATCAAGTACACCGCCGCCAAACTTTGCGCTCGCGAAGCAAACACGTAATACTTTAGTCTCTGGTTCCACTCTCTCCAGACGGCCCTCGTGACGTATCATCAATGGACACAGTGGAACGTTGCTCTCTAACCAGTCCTCGATAGTTAACCACTGCTTCGATGTCATTACCTATTAATCATATGTACATTTCATTCCTATTTTTAAAAGGCTAACAAAATTACAAAAACATATAAAGTATTACCTGTCTAGAAATTACTATCTTTCCATCCAATGCGTTTTCAGCTTTAATGTAATCATAGTAATGAAATATACTTCTTAATTTTGCTTTCTGTCCATTGCTGCAAGTTAATATAAAGCTGTACTTGTCTCTTTCAAACTTTTAATTAGTTTTTTCTTCAGTTTTCTTCTGGATTAAACAAGTTTTATCTCGATACTATTGATTTTGATACTTACTTATTAAGGTGTTTAAAGAAATTGGTGAAATTAAAATCTCGTAAAGTTGGATGAGTCTTTGTAGTTCTTTTAGGATATGTGGAAAAGAATGCGTTTGCTATTAAAGACGAAACAAAAGCATAACTGTACTCGACGCAATCACCTATAGCACAAATAATTCCCTCAGAATTTTTATTTCCTCGCTGATTATTTATACCGAATAAAAAAAAAAAAATGATATACCTTGTTGTTGAAGACTAAAATGCAAACCTTGAGGTGGTTTACAAGATCTTAAAGCTTTTGCCCTGTCTACCATACGCGGTATTGTCTTCGCGAAAACTTGTTCTCGTTCCGCGGAGTCGAGATCAGTGTCGAGAAATAACGCTAATCCAGAAAATAATTCTGGATCTTGTGTATCTTCTTCAGGGTCGAGGCTGATACTGTAAAACAAAAACAAAATACTTTGAGATACATGAATTATGATCAGGCAGTAAATATAAAACACATAACATTGATAGATAAAAACATATAAAAGATGGGTGGGTTTTTATACAAAGGCGTTGCGCTTAACAGCATTGGGTACATCTTTTACGGATAGTTAGAAATATTCATTGATATGATACCTTTTCAGAATGCACTGTTCCTCGTATCTTTATAACAGCATGTAGCAAAAAAATCGAGTTCGTTAATATCTCCGCGAAACAAATGCATTCTAATCAAATCGATACGCGTATCGCACACGCGATGCCAGTTAGTTGGAAATCAAATACGCATAACATTCATTAACAGATCTGAAAACTTACTTGCACATGTCGTGCAATCTTTGCATCGCTTCCAACAGATCTTCGGAATTTCTGGCAGCTGCTGCTCGATCTAGTTGCTTTACTACCGCCGGCCACCACGGTAGATCACAGGGTAACATTACCAGAGCCATTCTAGTCGTCGCTCTAAGATTCGAAGTTCGCGCGGAACGATCCAAACGTGCGCGCGCATGCCCAGGAGAAATCAAATAAATAACGAACAATTAGTCTTACGGACACATTCACTCTTCGTGTCATGATTACTTCGTGCTTGCATGTGTATCGAATCGTATACGCTCATGCGTAAATGTACGTTACTCGAATCGCGCGATCGTATAGCGTGTAATGTGTTACAAAATAGGTTGTCAGTTGGCGAACCGAATTTCAAAAAGGAAATCTTTTTTGGCAGCTAGCCCACGATCTACGTGTGTACGTTACATATATGTTAGCCAAGATCCGGACACTTGTCATACAAATCGCGTATCGCTCGTCTTCGTAATATTATATGATTGTTTTAAATCATTTTTATATATCTTTATTGTCGAATTATTTATCAGCTTATTTTCAATCACTTTTATATCGCTTTAAGTAAGTGTTATTTTCACCGAAGAGATCGGCTCTAATTTGCAGAAAAATCACCTGTTTCTTATTTCGTAGAGTATATTTACCTTGAACGAAACACACTTTGCAAAATATAGCTGGTGTTTAATATTTCTACGGATACATACGTTATTGGCGAATAAGTCCTCCCGAACAATCATAAGGAGTGTAGGTTTAAAACAAGCGCGGTTCGTCTACCAAATTATTACGCGCGAATTATCACATGAAAATAAATATTCCATAGTTATAAAATAAAATAGGGCTATCACGGACTATGTAACTCGATATCCTTGATCCGTTATTTAAAAATATAAAATAACAATATGGATGTTATTTTTATAACTCTTTCGAATATTTAGAGAAGTGACATAAAACGTACATCTAATAACATAAACCTTAGGATATTAATGACAGATATAAACATTGAACAGCGTATGAAAATCATATCGGTATTAGTATGCCGGTCATTAATTTACCTGAAATTTATCTTGGTTCATTTCAGTCTGTAAACATTAAAGTATTAAGCGCACGGCCCACGTTTCTTGTTAAACCGTAAGTTAGTTTTGTTTGCCGAAGGGGTGAACGTATCCCTTGGAGTCTCCATTTGTACCTCAAAACTGCTCGTGTGCCTAGCGGAAGGGGTTGCGAGGTTAGTACCCTCTCGACGCGAGGAGAGTATATAATTAGTTACTCTGGTAGCCGGGTAGAAAACTATCCGGCGAGTCAACGAGTTATTATACATTGTATGTAAATGGACAATAGTGTTTCGCAAGACACGAGCCTAGTTGTTTGAAATAAGAATTTATATAATCACCTAAATCGCTTGATACGTTGACGATCAGCTGATGCGACCACCAAGTCACATCTTATTGTTAGCGTGCCATTGCGTCAACGGACACACCGCACATGGTACAGTGATCACTCGTGTAATTTTAGCGTCTTTAAAACGTAGAAAACACCCTGCATAGAGTCGGATTCGTTGCGTTTCAATGATAGCATCGACGACCTCTTTGTTTCGTTTACGTTTATTCACGACAAACTTGACCCGTGAAACGTGGTTCAATTAATCTGGAAACGATGCTTAGGAAGAACAAATATACATCCACGGCTAGGTGGCACAAAACGCCGAAAAGTACCACTGTTAGCTGTTACGATACTATCGTTGTGCGTACCCGATGGCTGGCTTTCCTTTTACTTTGTCCACGAGCCACAACCGGCGATTGGCGTTGCACGCTATTTATAGAGCGGCGCCGGCGCCCTGCCAAACTCTATAGAATTTTTGACAGTAATCTTGTTTATAATACTTTCTTAATTATGATCAAGTTATATAACAATTAACACCTTCGTAACGATCTCACGCGTTTACCTGTGCATTGTAATCAACGATACGCTTTCAAAATTACCGGTAGTTACATATTTCTTTGGGATTACAAGCACACCCGAATAACGCTGCGTAGGTAAAGAAGTTTTCTAACTTTTCGATTGTTGATAAAAAAGATAGCTTCAGCTTTACGATACAATTTTTCAAACATATAAAAACAATTCAACAAATATTTATATTTATTATTATAATATGCGTGAATTATATTAAAAAATATAACAAGTATATAAATCATAAAATATAAAAGTACGCGAATAGTGATCGATGTCGGATTACATTGAAAGTATTATTTATTATATTGTATATTGAAAGTATTATTTATTATATAGAAATGGTTTTTTTAATCCTATAAACGTATAGAATACGAAACAAGTAGAAATTATGATTGAATTACGTAGCGGACATTCATGCAGATTAAAGACTGCTTACCAGTCACTCGGAGATTTCAATGCTTGGTAAAGAATATCGGGTCAATTACAGTAATTATTGAAATCATGTCTGTTTTGATTTGTATTCTACAGCCTGTTTACTACGTGTAGCTCAAATTTATATGACTTATTCATATTTTCGAATAACTATATTACACATAAATTTTGTTTAAATATTCAAATCTTTTTCTAACGAAGTGGCATTAGAGATGTATTACAAGTTAAGTATAATTATGAAATTTTACTAAACGAACTAAATGAATATTTATTTAGTGGGATACTTTAAATTACATCGATAATTAATACGTCTCGTTTACGCCTGTATCTAGACTACCCGACTAGTTTGAATCCGACAGGTGCCACCACCTTGCGGAATAATTTGCGTGATCTAGTAACAATTTCAGTAAAGTATCAATGCGAAACAAATAGGGTGTTTATCTAGTTAGAAAGAAATCGCCAGAAATAGATAAATATCTGTAGAATTTTAAGTATTTGAATGTTGAAAAATATTTCTATTAACTTATGAAGAATCGAATGTAGTTCAGGATGTGGATATCACCAGTGTCAAAATCAAAAAAGACGAAATAAATGTTTTTTACAAGTTTACTTTATTTTCGATATTTGATGGACCATTTCCCTCTAATAGTATTTCCTAGTAGCTAAAAAATATTTGTAACCATTTGAAAATACAGTCGGAAATATAGGGCCCAAGGGTGGTAAGTACATAACTATGTTCATTACAATCGTGTGTTCCAACGGTCTTGGAAAGCGATTGTGTCGAGCGGCGAGGAAGAAGGGGATTTTCATGTCGGTTCAGTGAGCTCATGCACGTCGAACAACACTCGTCGGCAACGGCACGATCCGGAAATCTCTGAGACCAAAAATGGCGTTTCTCGTGTAGCTTATTACCACACCGAAGTATTCTGGTATTATTGATTAAAGAAGTGAGCTCTGTCGAAAAGAACAACGCATAAATCAAGGAATAGTCTTATGAAATTTCGTGTCCAAGAAGCCTCTTTACAGAACAGTCGACGTAAATATCGGTTCACATGCCAAACATTCTTACATCTTTAATTATGTGAGTCCATTACGTGAACGTGCTTTGTGCCTAAGATTTTTAGTCCGACAAAGTGAAACGTTATTCTTCACGATTCAGATTTTTAAATACTTTCACAGTATCCCTTTTTGTGTATTCTTTAAACAAACCAACCCTAAATCGCGCTCTTTTGCCGAAGATTTCGATTGGTCGATTCATCGATCGTTGGCCAATCGACGGTACTTCTCTTGAAATCTACGATTTTTCTTCTGGAAACGGACGTTATCGTTTTCGGGAAAATTTTGATCGGTTGACAGAAATGATCTCGCTTAATTATTCGAGATTTTTTCCGAAATTTCAGTGAAATTCAATCGATACCGAAATATATAAATATGCCAAGTGAATTTTAGTTAAAAAAAGTGCGAAGAATCATATACGGTGAAAGTGTTAGAAAAAGAACTGAATTTTGTGCGTGCAAGCATCAGAGGCGCAAGCGTGTAATACCGATATCTATCAGTGCTCTATTGAAGATTCCCACGAAAAATAGTGGAAGAAGAACGTGTTTCACTCTTTTCTATATTCTTATAATTAATCGAGTTTTCGTAATACGTTATCGTTACGTCGATATTCGTTCCGTCTACATTATGTACAGAATAATGTTAAACGAGTTGTTTTACGAGAAATGTGTTTTGCCTAATTTACTTTGAACATAAGCCGACTCTGTCAGTAAGTTTAATCGTAGTCAAGTTTGCCTTTGTTTCCATCGTTCTATCTGATTTTTTTTTGCTTAAAATTGCACGTCACGTGTCTCGTGTTCGAGTTAGGATATCGAATTACAATTTTAATGTAACCGAATCTAACATCGAAGTAAGGACGAAAATCGATAGCACGGTTAGTCGAGAAATTTACTCGATTCGGTATAAAATTTTTACGCACTTACGCAAGCTTCATCGGTTGAACAGGATTTTAAGACAACAGTGATGTCATAATACAGCGTAGCGCTTCGAAGCAATACCTTCGGCACGTGTAGCTGATGTCACGCTAATGTATCATGTGTTAGCAGTCTTAGGATATCTTAGCATCGATAATCAATATTTTTATTCGTTACTGAATATACGTATCTTACATGTCGGTCGGTCTCTCGATTTTTCCTGTAGAATGCTTTTCATGGAAAAGAAGGAGAAAAAAGTAGATGAAGTGTATCTTTTCTACGCTTTCTTGTTTCTTTTCTCTCGACTGTAACTGTACAAGATTTAATGAATTCGAATGAAATAGCGGAGCTGTGGTAGTTATTCAGTTTAAAGGATATGTGCGAACTACCAAGATACATCGATGATCAGAGATGTTGCAGTGTTCGCGTAGACGCGTAGACACTTTCACCGTGAGAAATTTTTTAACGAATTCATCTCATCTTAAGTAACTAGAGTATTGTGACTAACCGAATATTCTTTTACGCGAAAATGCATGATATTGTCAATTATTAGTAAATTGAAGCCTGAAATATAATTTTCATAGCGTGGCTAATATCATTTATCAGCCTACTTGACCCACGGTTAACGTTGCAATTGTTTCGACAGAGACGACTGATCGTTCGAACGCGTTCTATGTCTTTCGACAATAACCAGAGTTAGGATCGATACAGCATCGATCTAGTAGCAAATAGTATCGGAACCGTAGATACGAAAAAGAATCGATATTTACTTTCTCAAAAACTTCGATACGATGCACGAACCGTATAAATATCATCAGCATGTATTGGCATAGGTTCGACCGCCACTGATAGCCACTTTTTTATTCAGTTCGGTTGACCAACGTTGTTGGTAATTGGAGTTTCTTTTTTATCTTAGATCTATTGGTTATTAGATGCGTCGATAGTAATAAGTGGCCGTGTGGTGTAATGTTGAATGAAAGAAACAAAAATGGAATTGACCGAACAATTACGACCCGAGGAGTTGGTGGGTTTGGTAGCCCGGTCCGCAGAAGGTACAGCAGCCAAAGGGATGCCCATCAAAGGACACGAAGATCTATGGGTAGAAATTCAAGCGAACACGTTTAGAAATTGGGTGAACGAACATCTAAAGCATGCCGCAGATATCGCTGACGGTCCTGTAATCGATCTCGCCGAAGATTTTCGAGATGGCACTCGACTTTGCGCTTTGGTAGAAGTTCTCACTAAACGCCGTTTGCCGCGATGGAATCCTAGACCGGCTAATCAGCATCATCATTTGGAAAACGTATCGACCGCTCTTCAAGCCATCGAAGCTGACGGTGTAAAACTTGTCAATATTGGTGAGTTAACTTATTTAAATCTTTAACATTTGTTTATCTTTGTCTCGAAATTCTTGAGTTATGGATCACCTGATTTATGACATTCATTTTTCTTTTTATGCACTTTTGACATAAGATTCATTTTCTTTAAGATCATTTTTTGCAGACTTTAAGGTCACCTGTGCTTTTTTAAACGAAGTTACGTACAGCTGCATTTCTATTGTCGTAACGTTGTAATCCATGAGAAGGTAAATTCAATGACATAAGCCTATATACGACTATGTTGATCTTCGGGTGATCATGAACCAAAAATAATCGGGTTTGCATGCTGTAGAATAAAGAACGCAATAGTTAGTGGTAATAGTAAAACACTTTAGGTAAAAAACACGTAGCTTATTCTTACGAGTCCATGTGTCGATAACATAATTAAATGTGGACCACCGTTACGAAACGTTGCATAAGATTTATTAACGAGTTCTAGATGTATAGTAATTTCTAATTCATGAGCAAGACATTGCAATTATATTTCGAAAGAAAAAAAATATACAGTTGTCACGTCACTGCTTGCAAATTGAACTTCGAGGTCGTTGCCTTTCTTGTGTTCACTCGGCGCCTACGAGACCGTTCAGTACCATTACAATTATACCCCTGTAACCACCGATTAATTTAATTTCCAATGTATGAGCGATAAAGCGACGCGTCAGCGATTAATCATACATATATACAAGCCAAAAGAAATATTTTCAAGTTGGAGCAGGAATGCGTTAATATCTTGATCGAGATTCTTGCGGAAATAAAAAGAGCTACTCGTTCTGGAAAACATAAACGAGGAAAAGTTAATATACTCGTACAATTAATTACGTAATAATAATACAAACGTGCGATGTTAGCAATTTCCGGTAGAGCAATAAATTCTTTTCCGAAAGCATTTCTTTAAACGTTTCAGTTCATACATGTAATAATATGTAAATCTATGTATGTAATGAGTCATGTTTTTCCAACGCAAATGCTTGGAAGCTTTAGTCTACGTATGGATAAATCGCTTTTTCGATACCCATTTTTGCCTCTGACATAGAGGAATTGTCCAACGCGTTCCACTGATATTTAAATGACCTTTTCCACACTGCCTGATCTTGATGCTCCGAAGCTTTCTATTACATATTGTTTTGGACAAAAGCGATTAAAATAGTTTATTTATCTAATTTGATATGTAAACGTAGCAAAATATCGATACCATTGAATAAATACAGGTCCTCATATTATTTATGTATGTTTTTACAAGAGAATGTCGTCGACATTACTGGGCGTCGTGTCAATGTGCGCTTACAGTAAATGAACAAAAATGTACAAGAAAAGTAAATCTTTGCTCGTGTTCCTTTAGCGTAAACGATCATAAATCGGATTCTCGTTGAAGTAAAATGCGTCTAATTGAATTAAATTGAATTGAATACGGCATCTAATTGAATGGCGAACATAATAATACGAACATTTCTAAATTGCGTTGAATCTGCCAGGTGTTACTGTGATATTGACAATGAGTATCGTTTCAAAGGATTTTAATGAATGCCACGTGATTGATCGGTTCAATTATCGCGGCGTATGTTTTTCTACGCGCAAGATTCAACTCCGTGGAAAAAAAATAGCATTTTTTATCAACAATGGAAAGTTATCGTTTAAAGTTTGTTTGTTGCAGGTAACGTTGATATCGTGAATGGAAACTTAAAATTGATCCTTGGTCTAATATGGTCACTCATTGTACGGTACCAAATAGGCAAGTCCAAGTTCCCTCCAAGGAAACTCATGCTCGCATGGCTCAAGGTCGGTATACGTAATTGCACAAATAACCTTGCCGCATCGCGACTACAATCTCAATGTAAACATATATATAAGAAAAAATATGCTTGTTGAGCATGATATTTTGACGAATATGATGCATAATAAACATGTATCTTCGTTTATAATTTCTTCCTTTTTATACGACACATAAAAAATGAATTTGTTTACAGGCTGTTTTACCAGAATGCAGAGTAAACAATTTTACGACAGACTGGAACTCTGGTGTGTATCTGAGCGCGTTGCTCGATTATTGTCAACCAGGTCTGTTCCCTCATTGGCGTCAACTTGATCCTAACGACAGGTATAAGAATAAAATTGTGAAGAATGAAATTCAAGAATTGTAATAATTATGTTACATTCACAGCGTATACAATTGTCGGAAAGCCATGGAGATTTCAAAACGCGAATTCGATATACCTATGGTATTGGAACCAGAGTACCTTGCATCTCCATATTTGGACGAACTATCGGGAATGACCTACTTATCGTACTTCATGAAAGAAGGTTCACCGGGTTTTCATGCGACGTTGCAATGGGTTAACTCGCAATTACCTCACCATTCGGTACAAAACTTTACGGTGAGCATTCGTTCGTTAACATCGCGGTTAGGATAAACGTGTCTTTTTACTATCCGATCAATCTCTACAGACTGATTGGAACGATGGTAGAGTTTTGTGCAGTATCGTCAGAAATTTGGGCGGGCCTGCTCCAGCTTATAACAAAATCAACACTGACCCTTCTGCATGGGAACATAATATACAAATGGGTAAGCATCGATATAATCGTATAATTTGTCTCTTGGCATGCGAATTATTTATATTTCTAAACGTGATATCAGACTTTTCTTATATTTCCTCGAAGGTATCGACGGAGGTAAGAAACTAGGCGTGGAGCCTATTCTCAAGGCAAAAGACATGGCTGATCAGAACGTAGAACATTTAGGCGTTATGGCGTATGCGGCGTACTTTCAATGGGTAAAGCCTCGCCCTCAAGCGAGCAAACAAATTGTTGTGCACATAGACAGCACTTCCGCTCGAGTGCAACAACCGGTTAGTTCGTTAATTGTTGTTTGAAAAGTTTCGCGCTAATTTATATTGTTTCAAAATGTCATCGCAATAAGTTGTGCCGTAACCGTTGACATACTTATTTATTAAAGATAAAATAAGAAAATGTTTTAACGAATGTTAACATTTAATATTCGTTATCTGCAGGCACATTTTAAATTGGAAATTCTTACTAAAGAGGTAAATACAAGGGAAGTACGTGGGGAAATAATAAGTCCCACAGGACGAGTAGAATGTAGGCTCACTTGGAACGGAGTTCATGGCAAAGGAACCTTTGTACCTACGGAAGTTGGAATGCACAAAGTTCGTGTCACTAATTTTAAATATATATATAAAATTAACAAATAACATTGTTTACCATGTCTATTTTAGTTAATGGTGTATAATGACGGAGAGTTGGTAGATGGATGCCCTTATTATTTTAGAGTTTTACCTCCTTTGACTAAAATAAAATCACCTGGCATGGATCCGTGCGCTATAGGATCCATCGTCGAAGTTCTAGTCAATAGTTACGGTGAGCATTGTATCCGAGAAAATAACATTTTCACAGACAATAAATATATCGAAATTGCGTAAAATAAATATTTCAGGCACTAGTCATGATGGCATTGATGTAACTGCATGGTCACCAACTGGAAGATCTTTGTCGTGTCCAGTTAAAGAAAACGATGGCGTACATACCGCCACTTTTCAACCCGATGAAACAGGAGAGTGGAGTATCGCGATAACTCATAAAGGAAATCATATACAAGGCGGACCTTTTACCTGTTTCGTATTTGATCCCAATGGGATAAAGGTAAACCGATTTTTAATATTGTTCAATGAATAATTATGATGTTCGATAAATATTTGCAGCTATTGGACACGGATGGTGCTATGCCCGGTCAACCATTTTCATTCATTGTCGATGCAACAGGAACCGGAGGTCTTGGTGACGTAATAATAGATTTAGTTCACGATAAACAGTCCGTCGCCTTCAGAATAGAAGATTTTGGACACATGCAGTATCGGGTGATATTTGTCCCGTCTGATTCCGGAAAGTACAGAGTTTACGTATACTTCAATGGTTCCGATGTTCGAGGCTCTCCATTTTCTATCCGAGTGGGGACTCAGAAAGGATCGAGAAGATCAAAGGAATCAACGTCTAGCCTTGATAGAACCAAATTATCTTCGTTAGAAAGACGAATGAACGGTTTAAACGTTGCGGTGGAAACAGATCGGTCCAGTCCTGTACAAAAAACCTATTCTTCGCCAACGTATAAATTATCAAGCCCTACTCAACACACGCGCGATTATTCTCCTGTACGTCAGACTGCTTCCGTGTATAAGACATCGAACAATTATTCGATAGACAACTCCAATTCAACGTATCATACATCGACTTCGTTTAATCGAGCTAGATCTCCGAATCATGGTCACAGTCCTGTTTCGCGAAATCTACATAGTCCGTCCATGATCAAAGAAACGAAAGAAACTTATTCGAGTACGACATACAATCAGTCGAGATCTCCGACCATACAAAGTCCTAGTTTTGTAAAAGAATCAAAGGATGTTTACGCGTCAAACACAGTAAATAGATCTCGTTCTCCCAATCCAAGTCCGACTACGTATGGCTCAAGATATTCGCCAATTATTAAGGAATCCCGGGAAATTTATAGCTCCGGATCTTTGAAGAGATCTCGATCACCGACTCAAAGTCCAATGGCATATCGCAGCGCAACACAAAGTCCTGTTAGTAGAAGTTTCAGTCCAAGAAGCAACGATAGAGATAGTTTCAATAGGAAAAGTTCTATGGATAATGGAACCGTTGATACGAGTAGTAACGTTAGAGTGTCATCGATGGTTGGTGGAACCTCGAGGCGAGATTCATGGGATGCTATCGAAAAAACAAAATCTTTATTATCTTATGGTAGCCTAGAATCCCTCGCAAATCTGGCCAATAGTTCAGCCACTTTTGAAGATACGAATACCTCGAGTTTCTTCAATAATAATTGCAAGAATACACAGAATTATAGTTCAAAGAATATGTCGCACACGCATCACAGTTCTTCCAGTTACGTTTCAAATCAAAAACTTTCAACTTCCGATTATGGCACGTCTCAAAGATTCAACAACGAAAACCACAATGCTCGAACACAAGTACAAACGCACGGAATTCTTAAGAATAAAACTAATAATTATTACAAAGGCGTGGATACGACAGATGGAACGCAAGAACGATATCTCGACAACGGTGTTTCCAATTATTCGTCAACGCAAGGAAGATCTCCTGAACTTGTAACTGGAAATGCATTAGAGATGTTGCCGATACACAGACCGACTACCTTCACTCTTGATTCAAGCGTAGATCCAAATAAAATTGCTGTCAGTGTTACTGGTGAGTTTTCTATAATACTCTGTAAATAATGTAAATATTAAATCGTAACATCTTTTGATAAAAAAGTTAATGATTCGTTTCAGGTCCCAATGGCAAAATAATTCCTGTGCAGAAATCAACTCTTCGGGGTTTAACGTATACGATAATTGCGGAAGAAGTTGGTGAACATATCATTCAGATTCTAATAAATGGCCAACATATCCAAGGTTCTCCCTTCAGGTTTGTAGACAATAAAACTACTAGAAAAACGTGTTACGGATAAATAAATAAAATTGAATCGGTTATTACTTCAGATCACAAGCATATAACGCTCGTGCAATCCAAATTGGGAACATTCCGAATGGCGTTGTCAATCAACCAGTCGAATTTGAAAGTATGTGTTAAAGTATATTATAAATATTATTATAAAATAAAATATGTATATTGCATAGTTCATATATATATTATTGCAAATATATTTTTTATATTTCTTTTGTAGTTGACGGATCTAAAGCCGGATCTGGAAATTTAGAAATTCTCGTAAATGGTGGTCATGTAACTAGTTTTGTCAGGGCGTTAGGTAGCCAACGATTTTTGGCATCGTTTGTACCTCACGAAGCTGTTGTGCACCTTGTAGAAATGACATTCAACGGTGAAGTTGTCCCCGGTAAGTCTCTTTTTCTTATGTACGCATATGCATAATTACATACGTATACACAATATATTAGTAAAACTTAAGATCGAATTTCAAATAAGGCATTGTTATTTTTACATTTATAAATAAAATGCAGAAAAGGATGCGTTGAACGGTAAGATTTTAAGTATTTATAAACCTGAAAGACTGAATGGAAATATTATCTCTTTTGCACGGAAATAGTTGCTTCGTTTCCATTCATCGAGCAACTTTCGTTTTAACTCTGTCATCATAAACTATTATTAATCGTAAAAGAAATATTTTAGCGAAAGTAATTTATCAGTTCACAAAGTCCTATTGGTTCAAGGATGCATTTATTTACAGTTATTATATAATACTTGGCATTTGTCAACCGTATGATCGAGAAGAAGGATTTAATTTTTGTATTGATAAGTACTATTTCCCTTTCTATCTTGATGAAAGTACCTATTTAAAATGTTCCCCCACCGCTTAATGGGGAGGTACTAATGCCTGCTTCAGGTCATCGGTCAGGTCATTGACTTACGATTTCACGCATCCACGTGATGTTCCACTGACACATATACGACGTCATCGTTTCCTTTCCTTCTTGAATTTTTTTCCTTTCGTTTATTTAACGAAGCATAGTGTACACGTTATGCCTATTTCAATAATCTCATTATACAATGTTACCGTGTAATATCGTACTTTAGCTATCTTATTCAATAATTTCTTTCCTCCATGTTACAAATAGACCTCCGTGGTAGTTAATATGGAAAATACAAACTTTAAGAAACAGATTTTTAATATGAAAGTATTCATTTTTCTATTTATCGACATATCTACTTGTTATGCCGTTTATCCCAGTTTATTACAGATGTCCAACTTTTAACCGGATTCAAGCTACGTCATTGCAAATCTACAAAGAATATTACATATTTAGATGCTGAGTAGAGAAATGCATTCCGCAATTGTAATTGCACGTTGCACGTGGCCTACAATGTTATAAGAAAGTTTGTTAGAGTTCTATTAAGTGCTTAACGTGTTTCATGCATCAACACCGAGCTGTTTCAAAATATTTATTGCATCGAGTTCCGTTAAATTAGAGATCAATTTTTAAATATTGATAGAATTTTATTTTCATAACGGATAAATATTGAATTCCGTATCAGGCACTCTTTTCAAACGTACGTTGTGCAGCTCGGTGTTAGCAGTCACGGACGATCAACGTAACATTAAAGCAGTTAATGCTTTTATCTAGCGGTATTAGCGACCAGTTTGCATAATATTCGTACATTATCAGCTAAAAAGGAATATCGTGAAGATCGTAGGTGTGGTCACGATGGTAAAGTCGTTATACGCTCATAGACGTATTTGGTTAGGAACAAGGATAGTCGATCCCTACCTACGTACATGTAAATATAATTCCTGTTCGTGCCAGCTCGCAATGATTTTTATAATCTATCACATAATTTTTCGATTTCGTTCTTGTACCTGTACGTATTAATTAGACGAAACAATGTAAATAATAATTATCGTTATACAACATGAAATCACGTTCGTAATGTCACGAGTAAATGCAAATTGTTTCGCCGATGCGTTTTAATAACGAGAATCTTCTATTGGTACATACACGATCGTAACATTCCTATAATTCGTATGATTCGTATAATTGCAGTCCCGTTTTTGTGTAATCTTATGCAAGACCGTGCATGCCCTGCACCGTTATTAGTTATCGAGGAAGAAATGTTTGCGGTTGTTTCGTTCGCCAAATAACTTATGGCATGGTGACACGTGGAATGCGTTCTTATGCGTTTTACCGTGTCAGACACGACATTGCTAATTTCCCTATTCCACTTGCTTTGTCTTTCTCTACTTACGAGCGTCCCAATTCGGTTTCTTTAACTTTTCTTTAGAAATTCTTTCTAAATCAGTTTGAGCATACGTTTAATCATCCGGGTTATAGGTTTTATAATATCGATTTGAATTTTTAATACGTTCAAAATAAATTAGATTTCATTCTAATTTATTATAAGTAATAATTGTTCGATTTCTAAATACCAGTCCTAAGGGACCTGCCTTGTTTCCCCGATGTTACGGGCAAGTTTGCTTATGAAGTATATGATTAAAATTACCAGTTAGTTATGACGCGCAAATCACCGTATCGCTTGATGAGAATACATATCGACTATGAAAGTATCGATTATGCGTTAATTATGCTACCATTCGTGCAGCGACAAAGTAAACTATAGTACATTACTCTTACATAAGTTTGTTGCTTTTGATGGTCAATATGAAATAAAAAGTATTAGTATCTAATTCTTATAATCGCATTCTTTATATGATTTTTCATTCGTGTCCTAAAAATATGACGATTTCAATGAGCAGTAACAAACGATTTTGCATAAGAAAGATGTTATGAAATATTAATAGTATCGATGAATCCCACGCTTGTAAAGTTGAATCACAATTGCTTCAAGGAAACAACGCGGTAGTATATATGCATTTGCTAGCACTCATTCAATTCAATTGATTTCAATTTGTTCTCGTATAAACGATAACTTGTCCCTAACTATTTGCGATGAGTTTTCAACTATGTTCGAACAAACAATAGATCCGGAATATTCGATAGAGAAACGAAAGGCTTTTTCGAAAATTTTTAAACGAGTTACTTTCTGTACGACCCGTTATGTTGGGGAATGCAGCAATTCTTGAGCCACAGTCTCTTCAACCTAACTCTTCTCGTTAAGAATGTAGCGCAAAGTGATTCTCAATGAAAATAAAATAGCTTAATGTTATCTTGAATGTACACGAACTTGAACCTGTAAAAAGTATCAGGAATTCCTTTTTTTGTACACTTTTAATTTGCACAGCAAAGACATATTTCTATTTGGACCTTTCTTGCGATAGACGAAACGATGATTTCATCAAAATATGACAATTGGCAGGACCAACTTTTTTAGGTTTCTCAGTGTTGAATACGAACTTGAACACCATTGAATCAAACGCGTATGTTCACGACACATTCCTAACATTTTCTAGTTCGAGTCGCGTTGCATACATACAAGACTTGTTTTGACATGCGTTTCGCGTAGTCGATCGTTCCGTATTGGAACTCGATTATTAATTAGAATCTTGATGAATAGACGATTACACTTTCGTTTCTAACGTTTTTCTTTATTATACCGATCATCGATCATTCTCGATCGTAGATGACACTCTTTCTTTTATCTTGGTTACTTTAAAGTAAGTCAATGTTGAATGCAAACAGTGAGATTTCTATTTGCGGCCGACCTTAAGGTATCGAAATACGCAGATCAGGTATCTCGTGAACGTATAGAGTATAGACTGTAGCCGGTTGAACGAGCAAGAAACGAATGGGGAGAACATGATCGTATTATGTCCTTTAAACGCCCCGTTCTACGTTGAATAATTTTTTAAAGCTAAATTTAGCTTTTAAAGCTAAATCTAAAGCCAAAAGTGACTAAAATAAACCTGTATATACTGACTTTTTAGCGTTTTCATTTCTTTGCCGTCCGTGTTAACGGATTCCCGACTTAACAAGTATTTTATCCTTTATCCTTTCGAATATAAAGCATATTTTTAAACTCCCGCCTTAAATTCATTATAATAGTTGTTGTTAAAATGTATTATTTGATATTTTAATATTATAAAAAGTTGTAACATTATATACAAATTCACAACTAATCATTCATTTTCCGCTCCATATTCTAAATTTGGTACAAATTATCAAATAAATAGTTTTATCGAAAATTGGTTACAACTCATTTATTCGTGTAGTTATTTAGAAAACTCAAGTTTATAAATTAAATTGTTATGACTGAGATATAATATAATAATAACATAACAAACTTAACGAGAATGTTTGTTAAGGTTTAATGTATAATAAATATTAAAAAAGTAATGATGCACTCGTCGTGTGTACACCAAGAAAAATACGGTCCTGGTTTTGGGTCCGAACGGCAACCCATAGCCCGCAGTGGCAGCTACGCTCTGTCCCGTCGCTGGACTCGTTTGAGTCTGTCGTGAATCGCAACCTGCTGACGTTTCTTCGTCAAGAAAATCGACATTACAAACGTCTTCGGCTCTTCTAAACTATTCAACTCGTTTTATTTTTTGTCTCGTTTAAAAAGTTATATCATAATGGATTTCCGAGAGAGTCATTCGCAATTAGTGTTTGTTGAAAGTCGTCGTATAATCATATTAGTTTGCGTGCAATTGTGAAAACTCGATATCTGTTCGTGCTTATGGCCGAGATCGATGTGTATTCCATAATGGAATTTTATTATTAATCGATATATAGTGTGTCTTATTAACAACGTTGTGGAGTTTAGTACATCCATAACTTAATTAAGTTGTACATTCATTTTTCCTTTAAGGTTTTCAGCGTTTTTCAGGTTTTTTAATCTAAGATCAAGGGTGATCAGGGTAATTTGGTTTTCCATATCTTACACATAATTACGCAAATATTAGTTTCTTTCTCGCAGAATTTGAATAAACTTAGCTTCGTGAACTTTCCCGCGATGATTATGAAAGTTATTTCTTTTCTGTGATCTGCGCGTGTCCTTATATCAGGTACGAAGGTTAGAAGGCATTTGATTGGAGTTACGTTGTACTTCCGGAAAACTAGAATTTGATTCAAAGTATTGTGATTGCGAACAAATATTTTGTTGTTTCGAATAATTTAGTATCTTATATTAGCATCTAATAATTACAACATTCTTCTACTATAATTAAATGCTGTGTATGAAATATGATTTTGTGCTAGTGCAGTGTTTTTACATAATTCAGTAAATCTAAGGGAACATATTTCATGTAATTTATTTGTATTATTTATCGAATATTTATGTAGTTATAATATTATTAATAAATTAATAGGATCACCGTGGCGAGTAGGCATCATGCCAGCACCAAAAATGTCAGTGATTGGGGATTCCATAAGATTGGTCCCTGCCGGTAGTCCTGCGCTCTTTGAACTTTCTGCTCTTGGTTTTAATAGTAATGAAATTGATGTTCAAATTATAAGTAAGTGAATAATAAAATTATACATGTACTCAAAATCATACATAATTATAAACTTCTTTTTGTCAATGTATAATAATTATTTTCAGCACCTTCTAAGAGACATATACCAGCAAAAATTAATGAAGAGCCAGGACGCCTTGGAGAGTTTCGAGTTGAATTCACTCCAGTAGATGTAGGCAGTCATCTTGTGGAAGTAACCATCGCTGGACAGAAGCTACCGGCAGGACCCCTCGTTGCTAAGGTGTACAACAGCAGTTTAATTCAAGTTACTGATATACCTAGTGCTGTTGTAGGACATGCCTGCCAATTTAGAGGTAATTAAAGATGTTTAACAATTAAGTATACTTTACTTTTTCTTATTTCTTCATTTTGTAGTTGATGCTAGTGCTGCTGGTGAAGGGCAACTTGAAATCTCTATTAACGAAGGAGAGGTACCTAATCATGTTCAGGTAGTAGGAGGAGGTTGTTGTCTCGTATCTTTTACGCCTGAAATTGCTAAACCACACTACATTGATATAAAATTCAATGGAGAAGCAGTGAAAGGATGCCCCTTTGTTTGTAATGTATCTGACACGAGTAGAGTAACATTAAGTTTAAATCATCTGGAATTAATCCCAGTGGATCAACCTGCCAGTTTTCATATGGGGGTTGATGGTAGTGGGAGTGCAGAACTTGCAGTTTCTGTAAGAGGTCAGTGGTAAAAATGATGTTATGCATTGAGATTTTGTAATTTGATAAATTTTATAAAGTACTAAATAAATATTTTCCAGGGCCGAATAGTGAATTACCTGTTAAAGTAACTGGAGACATAAAAAGTGGTTTTACAGCAGAATTCACTCCAAAAGACGTTGGCGTTCATTCGATTAGTGTTGAATATAATGGTCATCCTGTAAATGGCACACCGTTTTTAGCTAAAGCATTTAATGCGGATAAAGTACTGATAGGCCCTGTTGCTAGAGGTAGCGTCGGTCAGCCAACGCATTTCACCGGTAAGCACAAGAAATATCAAAGTAGAAGTTAATTTGAAATAAATTAATGTAACTATTTTAAGGCCTTTGTATATTCTTCTTATGTAGTTGATGCGAGTCAGGCTGGTGAAGGAAATCTAGAAATTACAATATCAGCTCGTAGTCAGAATATACCTACACAAGTCACGCCACAAGGAAATGCTCGATTTTCAGTTAGCTTCGTACCATTTGAAGCATGTGAGCATATCATAAACATAGCCTTTAATAAACGAACTGTACCAGGCTGCCCGATTGTAACTCGGGTAGGTGGTGATAGTCATGTAACAGTGAGTGGGCAGGCATTAAGCAGTGCTGGGTTAGGACGACAAAGTTATCTTACCGTCAGTAACGTTGCCGGTAGCTTGGAAGATTTAGAAGTTAATGTTGAAGGTAAATCTATTTATTCTTCTACTTGTGTTATTGCTAATATTCTACCTCGATTATGTGTTTGTGTGTGTATAGCGCATGCATATCTTTCAATTCAAATTTGTATCTTTATTATTTTTGCACAAATATCACTTCCTTTACGGTGATATCTTATTTTTTAAGATCGATGTTCTTTTACATCTAACATTCTAATCCAATATTACAAAATTTTTACAACTTACGCACAGTGGTTCACCGATGACCGAAAGTATATAAGCACCTTCTATGTTTCGTCTACCACCATCATGTAAAGTTCCTGAATTTTTGTTTGTTTTTAATAATTTATTTAGTTCACATTTTGTTTCTTAATTATGGTGGAAACTTGCACGAAGTTTCTCCTCTGTGTTTTTCTATCTTGTTAATCTTTAGCTTGAGAGCAATTCTCTCTTTGTTGCAGGTCGGCCAGCTTTCAGACTACGACATTACTAGACTTCTCAAACAAAACTAATTTCATTCTTATCTTAGTAATGGAATATAATAAATAAATTGGTGGTGGGTTTCTAACATAACATCTTCTAAAATATTGCATAGAGATAGTTTTTCGTACTGTTCTCTTTTTAATCGTTAGTTACCACCTTAAAATATTATTTGGGCTTTGGTTCCACTTTAGTAGATAATTTATTAAAGCGGTGACTAACATTTCACTATTTCAATTTTTGTTACCGAACCAAATTAAAATATGTATTACACGTGCGACACCCATTCTATGGTGCTATGCATTTATATAAAATGTTGCTACATTTTATTTTAATTCTTAATTGTCGTGGTACTCGAGTATAGTTTTTGAATTTGATGTTTTATACATTGCTTTAATCAATGTGCCAGTGCTATCATTTATTTGAGTAGTACATATTTAGTTTTTAAGTAAAGAAAATCAAGAATGCAAAATCGATCTCTTAATTGCTGACGATTTTCTAAATTTTCACATATTTTGATTTCATTTTAGTCTGTTCATATCATTCTGATATCATAATAACATTCAGTAACAGACGTACAATTAATTAACCATTAATCTAAAATTAATTACCACGTAATACCTTTTATTATCATTAAACTAATCTTTTTTTCGAACTTAGCGCATATTTATGCATTTTTAGCCATCATTTTGTCATAACAATTCATATAGATATATATTGCATTTTTAATCAGATATTGCTTATTGCAATTGAAAATTTAACATCAAAAGAAAACTTTTTGAACGCGCGTAAACCCCTGATCATTTACTTTTGGTGTCCTGCTGATCCACCTTAGTAGTTGGCTGACTAAATTGTATTAAACAACTAACCGGCGGACTTGATAGGACCCAACGGACAGGCCGTACCCGCTCAAGTCACTGACAACAAAGACACAACATGCAGCGTTGCATTTACCCCAAGAGTAGTTGGAGAACATAGAATTTCGGTAAGCCATCGGAATGTTCCTGTGATCGGTAGTCCATTTAGCTGCAAAGTGTATGACGTGACTGCTATCAAAGTAAAGGATGCTAAATATGGTGTTATCGGAATGCCTGTAACTTTCTTAGGTATTGTCTTCATATTTCCGAATGTTTTAAGCTGCATTTTATGGGCACCAAAGGTCACAATTTTTTGAATTTTTTTTTCTTTTCCATTTTAGTCGAAACTAGTCAGGCTGGACCAGGTAACTTGGAAGTAACGGTAAATGGTGGTCGTGTACCTACATCTGCTCAGGCACAAGGACCACACACGTATGCAATATCTTTTACACCGAGGGAGCCAATTATACATACTGTGGACTTGAGATTTAATGGAGAAGATGTACCTGGTAGCCCTTTTAGCTGTCAGGTATTATATTGTCATTTTTTTAGAAAGTTACGAATATAAGAAAAGAGTAATTGTTTATAAAATGTTAGGTGAGCGATACGGCAAAAGTAATAATCACCGAAGGGCTTGAGAAAGTATCTGTAAATCGTTTGACAACATTTACGATAGAAGCAGATACTTCTTTAGGGATACCTGCAGTAGAAGTTCTTTCACCTACGAGAGAAAGTTTACCGGTTCATGTTAAACAAAGTGGACATGGCTCTTATACCGCGGGATTTACACCAAAAGATGTCGGTACGTGAAAATTCTATTCGAGTATAAGGAAAACTCTGTGTATGAACAAAATATATACATATATAATATTGATAGGCGATCATAGCGTTGAAGTGAAATTAAATGGATCGCACGTCGAAGGTAGTCCTTTCTTGGTAAAAGCTTATAACGCAGATAAAGTAAAGGTAACAGATATAAACAGTGGTGTTGTCGGGAAACCAGTTTTCTTTAGCAGTAAGTGGTATCTTTTTCTATAATAATTTATTATACTTTCATTCTAATTTATCTATGTACATTTTTTTTAAATTTTAGTTAATGCTAGCCAAGCAGGTGCCGGTAATCTTGAAATCATTGTTGCTGTAAATGGTAAAAATGTACCGAATTATGTACAAAGTGAAGGAAACGCAAAGTTTAGAGTTAATTTCAAACCACAAGAAGCTGCTGTACACAGCTTAAGTGTTCGTTTTAATGGAGAACCTGTTCCGGGTATGTAATCATTGTTTATTATTACTGCACATATATATATTTGTTTTGTAATATTAAATGTCTCTTTGTTTCTAGGCTCGCCATTCAGCTGCAAAGTGGTCGGTGCCGGCCAAGCTATAATTTCAGGTCACAGTTTAAAAATGGGAGCTGTAAAACAATTGATATCTTTTACAGTGGATCCACAAGCTCCTTTAACTAACTGTGACGTAATTGTAACACCTCCATCAAACATATCGCTTCCTATTACGATAGAACCTGTGGATGGAAAATATAATATTAGTTTTGTACCGATGGAAGTAGGCAGACATAATATCAGTGTACTAGTGGATGGTGAACATGTGAAAGGATCTCCATTTGCTTGTAACATTTATGACGTTACAAAGGTAGTTTAGTTAATATGTTTGGAAATTGTTTATCCGATAACATAATTTAATAAAAACTGGTATAGGTACACGTATCGGGTCTTACGGAAGCATTATTGGGCCAAGCAACAACATTTACAGTCGATGCTGCAGAAGCTGGTGAAGGCACATTGGAATTAGTAGTTAGTACAGAAAATAATACAGTTAAAGCCGAAGTAGTTGCTTGTGCACGTGGCTTATATGATGTAACATTTGTTCCTCAAACTACTAGCACTCACTACGTTAATATCAGTTTTAACGATGATAACGTACCAGGTTTGTAATTTAGATAGTCTTTCTGTATTAGTTAACGTTAATAGTAATGAGATCATAAACGGCTGTTATTATTGTTCATTAGGAAGTCCATTTAAATGTCCAGTAGTTAGTACTATGTTAGATGGACCATCTATGATTCGAGTTGGTAATACAGCATACATGGATTTAGAAATGCCGGGTCTAGAGGGACCTGTATCTGCTGAAGTAACTGGTAATATATTTTCGTAGTATTAACTTTTAAGCCTGGTATGTTTTTAAATAACATATTTGATAATAGGTCCTGACGGTATAATTATTCCATGCACGTTGACAAAATTATCGTTAAATTTATATCGGGTAGAAATTCGAACACGGCAGGTTGGAACATACAGTGTAATATTTAATGACGGACACAAGATGATTAGTTCTCAAACTCTTCAAGCTTTCGATCCAGGAAAAATAGTGATAAAAGAAGTGTCGGATGTAGTTTGCCACCGACCTGGTACTATTATAGGTATGATAGATATAATTCTACACACGCGTGTGGGAGACATTCTTCTTTTTCATAAATAATTTACACGTAGTGGTTGCACCAAAAGAAGCTGGTCCTGGAAAATTATCCGTAAATGTACGCGCTGCCGGATCTGATGTCGATAGTGTTGTCAGAGAAGGAGAAAATGGTCTTTATGAAATAATTTTTCATCCTACACGAGCAGCTCCTCATAGAGTTCATATAAAATATAACGAAGTTCATATATCAGGTACATTTACAAATATTAGCTGTTTTATTCTCCTTTCTGGACTTATCTTACGTTACTTGCCGTGTAATTTTATTTTAGGTAGTCCCTTAGATGTAACAGTTCGTAGTCCAACTGGAGGAAGAGAGGTAACAGCAACAGGATTAGGACTGTACCAATCATGTGTCGGGAAAGTAACTTCTTTTACTATTGAAACATTGGGACGCCCTGGAAAAGAATTTGATGTTGTAATTAGTGGACCTCAAGGCAATGCAGTACCAGTTCGATGCTATCAACACCGAGATGGAAATTTGCTTGCTGAATTTACAACAAATACTGTTGGTAAGTGTTAAGAAAAAACGATAAAAATTAGTGGTACTCGTAACACTGTTTTAAAAATATATTATTCCATCAGGAACATACAAAATTGATGTTTTGCAAGGTGCAAAACCAGTCTTAGGTTCACCCTTCTTCTGTCAAGCTTTCGATGTTTCTAAAGTAAAACTACAAGAACTTGGTCCTATGACAGTATCTGTACATGATCATATTGCATTTAAAAGTACGTATTTGAAATAAATTTATATGGTACGTTCGGTGTATTATAAACATATTATAGGTATCGTTTCGAAGTAACAAGTTAAAATATTATTTCGTTATGTTTGTGTCCATAAATGATTACAGTAATAAAGTCGGATGCTGGAATAGCGGACTTGGATGTGGTAGCAACAAGTCCATTAGGTCAAGAACTTCCATTACAAGTTACTCCTCTTAATGACGGTGCTGAAATGATTGAATTTTCCCCTAGCGTACCTGGCACTTACATGATTAATATTACATACGGTAAGATTTGTTATCTTAATTTCTACGCCTAAATATAGTTAACGTTTATTAAGTCATGTTACGTTTCTCATATCTAGGAGGCTGTCATATACCTGATAGCCCGGTAATGTGTACGGTTGATGCAGCTGGACAAGCTCGTGCAAAAGGAGAAGGATTACTAAGTGGTCACGTAGATAAAGCTGCACATTTCATTGTTACTGGTACAAGGAGTCCTCCAGCAGTTCAGGTATCGATAAATAAATGAATAAACTTTTCAATTTATATTTTTGAGTTCTATGACTACTATCTATTTGGGATTAGGTTGATGGCCCAGATAGTGTTTCGAAAGCGATCATTGAAGCTGGAGCTAATCCTGGTACTTGGAACGTATCTTATATACCAACTGAAGTTGGAGTATTTGATATTAGAGTAGTTTCCGCTGGTCAACAACTTCCTGGGTCTCCTTGGCATCCAAAAATTATAGACACACGAAATCTTCGCGTAATCGGTAAATAATAATTTACAATTAAAAAAAAATGAAGATACTTTAAGAATATTTGAAGACATTTTTTCTTTTTTTTTTACTAAGGTGGTTGGTCGGCCGTATGTGACGATCTAGGGCGATTAAAATTACATCCTTCGAATAAAATTAGTTTCGATACCGCCGAAGCAGGACCTGGCGAACTTTCTGGAAAAATAGGAGATCATGCGTTATCTTTTGAAATGACGTCAAATAATAGACTGAAGCTTATTCCGCCACAATTAAATGGTGGAGAGTATCGTTTAGAAATATTGTTCAACGGCGTACCATTTCCAGGAGTCCCAAAGTTAGCAATTGTTCAAGATCTCGAGGTACATTATATACGCATTAAATAAACATTATATCAGTTCGAAATAATTAATGCCTTTTCTTTTTATTTTTAGCCACCTATCCAAGATACAAGTCGAGTTTTGTTGAGGGGAAGAGGATTAACGTCAGCTAAATGCGGAGAAGAAGTTAGCTTCACTATAGACGGCTCTCAAGCCGGTAGTGGAACGCCGAAAGTGCAACTTTTTTCACCAACCAATGAACTTAATGTAATGTTGCAACATTTAGGTAAGTAGTTTGTTAGGTTTTCTAGCAATGATGCATTTCTATTTAAAATATGATTTTAATTTTCTATTCAGGAGACAGCGTTTATCGAGCCAGTTACATACCATTAACTCCTGATCCTCTTTTAATGACTGTGTCTTGGAATGGAAGGCAGTTAAAAGGATGTCCTTTACAGATAAACGTAACGAGTGCAGCTGATGCATCGCGAGTTATTTGCTCCGGGGATGGATTAAAACATGGCATCGTGGGACAAGAAATAAGGAGTTTTATCGATACAAGACGTGCGGGACCTGGTACGTAAATTGATCTCGTAAAGTGTAAATTTAAAACTTACTAGTATATTTAAAATGCGAATATTTCTCAATGTCTAGGTGAATTAACGGCACATTGTGTGGGACCGCATAAAGTAGCTTATTGCGAATTATATGATCACGGTGATGCAACATTTACTTTAAACGTGAAACCTCAAGAAGCTGGACGTCATGCGTTGACTATAAAATATGCCGGAGAACATGTTCCGGGTTCTCCTTTTACGTTACGTGTTTCCGGAGCACCTGATGCTTCGAAGGTAGTTACATGTAGTGGGATAAAGCGCAATAAAAGAAATATAATTTTATTTCGACGAAAACTAATCGATTGAAAAAATGCTTCCAATTATAGGTTCGAGTTTATGGGCCAGGAATCGAACACGGAGTATTAGCAACGTTTCAATCACGATTTATTTGCGATACACGTGGAGCTGGTGCCGGTCAGCTTACAGTAAGAGTACGAGGCCCTAAAGGAGCGTTCAGAGTAGAAATGCAAAGGGAAACTCAAAAAGATCGTATAATACTTTGTCGGTATGACCCAACAGAACCAGGCGATTATAGGGTCGAAGTTCGTTGGGCAGGTGTCCTCGTACCGGGATCTCCATTTCCCGTTAAAATCGTGGACACGCAAGATGAATTATTAATGTTAACGCAGGTAAGATTAAAATAACAAAAATGAACGGAATTTTACGAACGCATCGGATTATTGTGTGGACATGAACATATTTACTAATCGTTTTTAGGGTGGAGATAACTATTCAACAGGACACCATACCATCGCGTCATGGCGTGGATCGCAAGCTATATTATAAGATTATTACGCATAAAGTTGTTATTATTTTGTATGAACTAATAATATATTTTCATAATATATAATTCTATTGTAACTTATCTAAATGTTTACAATAAAATGTATTTTGACAATTTTTGTTATTTTATAAATACGTACGTTTCAATTATCCATGGAAAATGTAACGTTTATTATATACAATGCAAACAAATTTGTTTGATACAAAAGTAAACATAAAAATTTAACATTTCTTTATTTTGAATAGCCTATAATATTACCGTTTATTCTTTTTTTTCCAATTTACTAAGTTCTCTGAACACATGCTTTTTCAATTCTTTTTGTCTCTTAAGTTTACGTTCCTCTTCTGCAGTAATCCGAGTTCGGAGTGCCGCTATTCTTTGTTTCGTAGCTTGTTTCAGCTGTCGTTGCTTATGGACATAATTAGTTCGGATCATCGTCATCAATTTCGCTACATGCTCTTCTTTTGGTTCACGTACTACAGCAACTCTGTTATCTCTGAATTTGGGTGGCAGTAGACCAGAATGTGGACCTAATTTTGGTTTATCCTTATACGGAAGTTCTTTCTGTAAACTTCGAGGAATTACCAAAGGTTTAAATACTTTCGGTTCTCTCTCAATAGGCGTGTACATGGAATCTGTATTAGCTGGCATGCGTATATTCTTCTCCCTCTTCAACTGGCCCGTTGTTTTCATTCCCTGCCAACGATTCTTTTCGTCGGGTGGTAATAGAAGCGATGTTACAGGATTATAAAACTTTGGGACGTCCACCTTGTACCACGTTCGGCAAAAGACAATGTCACTCAAGAGTATTTTATCCTCGAACGTGGCGCGGAAGCATCCTTCAGGTTTTGATACTGCTTTTTTTATTTGACCGCGTATACCGGATACAGTTTTTATCTTAGCACCCTCGAATTTTGCCACCTCGAGCACTGAATTAAACATATCTTTGATAAATGCTGTCTTTTTATAAATCTTTAACGGAACACCAGTGAGTTTTAACTTTTTCATGATTTGCGTGCTCTTGTCCATCTCTACGATCGAGCCTGTTGCCGCTATCCTAAATCCTGGTATCCTAGTCGCAACATCCTGAATGGCCAAAACTCCTGTGCTCTGGGGAGTAATAGGTCCCCAAAAATGTGCCATGCACGCAACGTGTTCTGGTGTATATTTCAACATTCTGTTTTTTAAATTGTCTTCTAGTTTTGAAAAAATTGGTAACGTCTGGAATCGTCTCCAACCTATGGACAGTATCAATGGATCCTTGCTTTTCAGTATCTTTGAATACCACCGATGCTTTTTTATTCTTGTTTGTACATAGCCTATGTTCTCTTCGCCGTGTAAAAGCCCACCGATAATCAATGGGTAAGTGGGATCTAAATGGGTGATAAGTTCGCAAGGTACTGTTTCTATTTCGACGCGTACGTACATACCTGGGCGATAACCTTCCAACTGTACTCTGACGTTATCGTCTACTCCATCAAACTCTGATTTGTTCAGATTCGATTGCTTTTCCACCTCTAATTTTAGCTCATCGTAGTACGTTTTTGTTTCTCCGTTATCGTACTCTGAATCAAATTGTTCTTTCAACTTTTTCTTCTTTTCCAAAAGCTTCCTCCTTTCGTCGTTCTCGTCTGTTGCCGATGATTTTGATTCTTCACCTTCGTGTTTCTCATTAGTTTCCAAGTCTTCAAAGTCTCCGTACAACTCTTCGTCATCCATATCATCTAGTTTCAGAAGTTCCTCTGCATCTTCCGAGTCTTTCCATTTTCCCGTTACGAAACGATTCGTTACGAGTACTTTATTTTCTTCTGCCAACCAATCTCGTGGAGTGTCCGTGAAGAATACGGATTCTTCTTGATTCTGTACCTCTTTTTCCTGTATTTTCTGTTTTTGCTGTTCTTGAACTACGCGAAAGATGCCACCTATTTCCTTATCATCATCGTTTCCGTCCTCGTTATCCTCGATTTCCTGTTTCTGCAAGTATGCTTTATCATACACTCCGTACACGATTTTCATTAGATTCTTATTGTTTCGTTGACGATTTTCAAATGCTTCTTTTGCTTTCTCGACTAAATTTGATTTCCACTTTAATTCATCTGCAATTTCTTCTTCATCCTCCATTTCTTCATCTTCCGTTTCCCCACCTTCCATTTCTTCATCTTCCATTTCTACATCTTCTTCTTCTAAGTCATCGTTTTCATCTTCGTTTTCTTCAGAATTCTTATCTTCAAAAGTTTCATGCTGAAAGTCAGTTTCCCTGTCTGAATCGTATGCTTCTAACCCAGTTCGCGACTCTGTGTCGCTAAGTTCGTCAAAACTTTCACTATCGCTATCTGGCTTTTTCTTAGATTTATTTAAGCCAGAATTTAATTTACTTAACGCTTCCGTGATTTTATTCTTTATCGCGATATCAGATTCCTTACTTAAAGAATGATAAACTTCTGTGGTATTCGATTCCGTTGAAGCGGTATTGATTTTAACATTATCAGTTTCTTCTTTCGTATCATCAAGATCACTGTCTTCCGGGTTTGAATCAATTATCGCAACCTCTTGCTTTTTACGTTTTACATTTTCTAATCGAGATATTTTATTTTTTCTTTTCGTACCTCGATCTTCGTGCATCTCTTCAAGTTCACTATTATCTTCTATTTCCACTTCGTCCGCATCGTTACCTTTTTGGATTTCTTCCGATTCTTCTTCGTCGTTATTTTCGTGATCGCTCTCATCTGATGCATTGTCGGATGATTCTGCCGTTTCAGTATTAGAAAACAAAACCTTTCTTCTAACTCTACCATTATCGATAACAGTTTCTTCGACATAATTTCCAAAATTTTCATTTATATCTTGCGACTTTATCGGAGCAGTGTCACTAAATAATTGCAGTTCGCTATGTTTTAATTTTTGATCGAGCGTCTCCTGTGTATTCATTAAAGCTCCAACCAAGCCCACATCTTCTTCTTTGTGAGAATGACTGCCACCTAATTCAACATATACTGCATCTTTGTCGTAAACTATTCCACCTACGCCGGAAAAGGGTGCGTAAATGAGTCGTTCTTTTTCTACTAAGGCACGTTTCTTCAGTTCTTCTGGCAAAGGACAAGGGTCTGGCAGAAAGCTAACATCCTTAATTTTTAAATCGCCGCATCCTGGAATATGTATGGATGTTTCCTTGTTCAGTGGAACTCCTCTTACATACCTATTACAAATACGTTAAATGAATATTTTAATACGATAGAAAATGGTATCTGTGTACGTACGTAAACAAGATGCTACATACCCATACAAACTAATGGTTCTATCAATCTTTGGATTTTGTCTTATTAATTCTGGCGATGTCAAATCTTCTACTCTATCTGCAAGAATATAGGGATGCGTGGAACGCCATGTCAAGGGTCTAAACTTCATTACCGATATAAATCTTGCCAAATTTTTAATCTCTGTACGTAAATATTCATCATGAAGTAATCCAGACAAATAAAACAATTTTGCTCCAGCATAAACTTCTGTCCAAAACCTCTGTTTCAATGTTTTCTTAGTCTTCTTTAATTGCTTTGCATTTTTTATTAAATCTAGATGCGTCAACACACCCATAATTCTAGGCATGCCATGAACTTGGCAAATGTTTAAAAATTCAAAGATTTCCATTTCAAAACCAAAAGATGCATCTATTAGGAGGAGCACTAGATCTGCTACTTTTGCGATATCTATCATACTGTTTATATCGTTGTTACATTCCATGAATGTAATTCTTCGTTTCTTGCCAGAAACAATGGTAACTGGACCAAGTATGTTGGTCAATGGTTGTCTTACATAACTTTTAATAAGACACTGAATTACCAACGATTTACCTACTTTTGGGGGACCAACGACGGCAACTAAAACCGGTGGTGGTTCTACAGGTGTTCTATCAACTAATGGTATATGCTGCTTTTTTGTTTCAATATCTTGTTTCCGCCTAAACCGTCGCTCTGCTTTAATTGCAGAATTAAATGTAAACGCTTTTGGATTTTTTTGTTTATCTGATAATTCTTCTACATGCTGCTTTTTCGCTTTCTTTTTCTCCGCTTTACGACCAGCATTACGTTCTCTATGAGTTCTGTGGGTGATAGTTTCACCCGATTCACTCGCCATTTTTAATATTTTTATAAAAACGATTGCTTAAGAATTAAACACGCACTCTGTTTTAGAAACGTCTCCTCTTTTAACCCAATTTCTTCATTTTTACAAATATTTATGTTACCAATTAAGGTTATGTTACATTCACATGTTACACCTGATCCTATACTCACGTTCACGAAAACAGCTATAGCAAAATCAAGAGTATACCAGAGTATACCAGAGGCGACACTCTCTTTTTTAACGAAAAACGATACACATAGCGCCGCCCAGTGGCAGTGAGTTATACTGAGACGTATGCTCGAAAACAGGACAGAAAAATATTATATATATAATCTGGTTTAGGAATGCATAGGCGATCAAGGTTAATTGATTAATTTCCCGTGCTATGCACGGGGCGTTCCATTAGTTTACTATAATATGCATCAAATTACATCGAAGTACAACACTAATTTCGAAATGTTGTGACTTTACCAAACTACCATTAATTTTGAACTATTCTTAGCATTTTTATATGCTGTGATCTAGCGGTAGAAGATGAGAACTAATTAAACTACAGTTTCAAGAGTGTGTAGTTCACTTTATTCGCCGGAGAGATGGCGTTACTGGGTGAATTTTCCGAAAAATTCAATTAACCAAAAATGAACTTGTGCCAAATAAAATATCCAATACGGCGATTGATAGCATATAAAAAAAACATCTTTCACCAAGTTTCAGTGCCCTATCTCAACCATGGGGGCAGTAAAAAGGAAAAAAAAAATTTTTTTTTTTTGGCTTATTTCGCCTATTTAATCTTGTAGAAAAATTCTGAAAAAATTCTAAAACATTGAGATTTAGATAGCGTATATTATAGAATTTTTTCAGATTTTTATATTGCAAACTGTAGCTGTAAAAAATGAAAAACCGCATTTATTAATTTTACGTCGTATCCTATCATATTTTGAAACGTAAAAGGATACTGCAACAGGAAATAAAATAATTTTAAGAAAAAAATACGCTGACGTCAAAATGCACTAAATTGGGGAAATTATTTTATATTTCCTTCATTTTTCCTTCGCTTAATTTTACCTTATACCAGTGTAAATTTAGAAATTTTAATTTGTGTGATTAAAATGGAATTGCAATTGCAATTACATTTTTTAAATGTGTAAATGTTTTTATTTTCAGACATTATTGAATTTTTATTTTGCTATCTAATGTTCTTGAATTTGTCCTCATCCTTTCGAGCTCTGAAATTTTCGTAATAATTATATTTCGTGTTTCGGAATATATTTCTCGGAAACGGAGCGTCGGCGCGGCCGAGAATAATAACAACAGATATCTATTCGTGCCGGATTATAGGCGGTAAGCGAGGAGCGAGCGAAGCAGTACGAGGGCGCGGCGAGTCATTCGAACTTTACCTGTCGACCGCGACAGACGTGTTGCGTGTTGTCTCCACTCTTATTTTCGATTTTCGTTCGATTTCTTCAGAATTTTGATTCTGGTTTTCAGGTTTCATACCTGATCGTAATTTTAATTTAAGTTTTATATTTTTCAGAATGTTCCAGCTTTAATTTTAATCGTAATTTTTAACGGTTTATATTTGTCTTAAGCTTCAGGTTTCAATTAGGTGTAAATAATTTTGAATGTTTTACATTTGTCTTAATAATTTTTTTATGTTTCAGGTTCTAATTTTATCTATTTATATGTGTCTTAATTGTATTTGTATGTTTCAGGTCCTGAATTAAGCGATTGAATATTTGTCAACGATATTGTATATTTTATATGCGTACTTTTAATATGAATTTTGCATGTGTATTATATGAATTGTGTATGCCTAATTATTAACATGTTACTAATCTTGCATTCCTTTCTCTATTTGTTATTATTACATTTAATTATTCTACAGGTAATAAATAGGTCATCATTGAAGACTTCCTTCGAGGAATTTATTCAACTTATGCGTTAATTTTAAGTATATTTCGCGTTAATTTTAAGAATTTCCTGCGTGCGTTATTTTTAAACTAATTTAATGCGAGCGTTACTTTTAAGTTAAATGTTCTCGTAGGCTTTGCAAGTACATCTGATTCTAATTTGCACTCATCTTCACAATTCTGAATGTTTGTACGCGTTAGCTTATAGTATACCCCGTTATTTTTTGCCAATTGTTCCGAACCCAAGTGGATCATTGGGGGTTCATAGCGCTGTGAACACGCGGCATTGGTGGGCTGGGGGTACCGGTGTAGTTCGAACGATGCATCTCGGCGGGGCCGATCTGGCTGGCACCAAACTACACCGATGTGCACCTAGATCTGCCGCCTGACTGCCAAGGGGCATCCCGGTAAGGGTATCCCCCCCTCGGGAACACGTGAAAGACAAGAGGGGCAACTGGTTAACCCTCCGCCATTTCGGGAGTGTCACTCGAACTCACGTAAGGTGCTTTCGGTTCATCTTTGTCTCCGTGGTTCACGTAAGTCACTGTGGGCTACCCTTTGACCCATGGCAGGCGAGGTCTCTTGGCGAAAGATACCGAACACTTTTTTTCACAGAAAGTTCTTCTAACTTTCTTTCCCTTTGGAGAAAGTTCTTCTAACTTTCTTCTCTTTTGCTTTTTGAATTCGTTATAGATTATTTGAGTGCAATGTTAGAAGAAGAGGTACACTGCGGCGTTTAGATTAAGTTAAGCGTATGCGATTAGTATTAAATTAATGTATGTGCGTGCGTGCGATACAAGTTTTTTACTGGATTGTGGTAAAGGACTTGTATATGCGAGCCTACGAGATAGGTAGAATCAGAACTCATTTATTCTTCCGATAAATGAGATTGCATTTGGAGGGTGGAAGGGATTTGGAGTTAGGGTGGGTCACTATTGTAGCCACCTCCACGTGGTGTGACCTGGTAATCGATATTGTGTTCTAAAAATGTTTTAAAGAATAATTTTTAGAAGGCGATATCGAGCTAAGAGCTGCAATTAGAATTTAATTTGTAATTTTACTTATAATATACATATGTATGCGAATCTTTTCGCGAGCGAAAACGGCGATCGATGTCTTTCTGTCCCGTACTCTATGAATCTAACACCTACTTCGCGGCGTGCTGTCGAGCTGTAAGATCCGACGATACTGTAGGAATTCTAAAGACAGAAATGATTTTTGCACCGTTTTGACTTGGCTTTTGTGCGAAAAAGTAAACCTCTTTAATTATTTAATACAATAAAAACTTAAACATTAACGATAACAAACAAAACTTTTTAAAAATATTTAACGACTTAACGACCTTTTCCGACTTTCCTCTAATATGTCTTCTTCCCGACTCCCCGTTTCCAGTCAACAACACTCTTTTTTCCTCGATTGGCTTTTCAAAAAAACCTGATCGAGCCCGCTTGCTCCGAAACGTCGGTAAACGTCGGTAAACGTCGGTAACTCACAAATGACAAAATACATTCATTCTAATAACACTGATTACCGACATTCGGTCACTAACAACATCATTCTCTCACTGTATGCGTCACTCTCTCATTCCCACATTACTTGTCACGAATATTCGTTTTGTTTAACTTGTGTCGTTTATTGGCGAAAAACCGACATCAGCGTAACATTGGACATATCTACCGATGCTAAAACTGTCCACAGAATTTATGCAATTTTCGAGACGTAAAACGAAAAGTACGAAATCGGACCTCTCTCTCGCACATCGCCTATACGTGCATGCGCCGCCATGTATTAGTGTACACGCCAGTTACTGCCAGGCCCTACCTTTAATATCGATTTTATTGATTAATATGCTATACATTTATTATATATTTATTGATATTGATTTTATGGACAAAAAACGAAGCCTAGAACATACTGAATTAAAAAAAATATGATTTAAAAAATTGTTGAACATAAAGCTACGAGCTCATTGTAAAGCAACTATTCTTAATTTTGTTGTATCCATAGAATAATTTGCTAGCGTCGATAGAACATACGATTGATTTATTTTACAAAAGAATTAAATTTTATTTTTCGATAGTAACGCGTTCGACCGTTAGGCGGCGTTGATAATAATGTTATCGGAAGGAGTGCGCGCGCGAATGTGAATTTTAAAAATCTTATAAGGAAGCACTTTGAGAATATTTTACCAAACTATTTGTTATCGAGAATGATTTCTTCCGATGACGTTGATATTTTAAATTTAGCTTTAGCTTATAGTGACAGTATTAGACAATCTTACAGTATTAGAAATGATGCACAATGTTAGAAATAGAATAATTGAATATTAGAAACAAAATAATTGAATATTGGTACTTCCGTCTTGTTCGTTTGATAATGTAAGCGTTTGTAATAGTTGTGTTATGTAGAAAAAGTAATCCTTATTTAATTTATTAATCTTTAAGTTATAATGTCTGTTGCTTGTGTTTTTTATTAAATAATAAAAAATATATGTTTAAAAATATATTAACAGTTTGTTAATGATTTTCCATCATTCTAATTATTTAACAGTAATAAAAAGAAGCGAAATAATAAACTGTGTAATATTTAATTTCTCAGAACGAAAGTTAATCGGTTTAAGCGTCAGGATAAAGGATATCGATGAAGTAACATCGACAAACCCTCGGTACTCCCCAGAGTCGGCCGATGGTAGTACAGAGAGCGATTGGAAAGTAATCGATCAATCGTATCTTAATTCGCACAATAGCCGGTGATATTGTAAAATTTTCACTTATGATGGATCGTTTCTCGTTGTCGGAACAGAATAGCTGGATCTGGTTAACCGCGATGTTACAATGTCGCATCGAAATCGAAGTCTAACGAAACGTAGCACTTTTAGCCGACAAACGAATATTAATTGTGGTCGAAAATTAGGCGTCCGATGTTATAAAGAGGGAGGTTGATAAGTTGCGTTTTACAAACGATGCGAAAGCGAGCATACAAACGTACACGCGCAACGACAAATCGCACGGTTCCATGTCTGTTCCGGTCCGAAGAATCGGCATGACAGCTGTCACCTTTTAAAATCACGCCTAAAAAAATTGTTTAATATACGACCGCGGTTCCGTATCGGTTTGCACGGCACTTGTTCTCAATCGAGTTGCCAGGAACCGAGTCGAATCGCCGTGACGATTGGGGTGATTTTTAAATGGGGACGTAATTTTAGGGCGCGGACATTCGCATTCGACTTTGCGAGCCAAATACGCATTCAATTAACATTGATCCTGTTTCGGAAGATCGTTCTCGCTTCTCGTGCCCTCTTTCTTTTTTTTTTTATATAAACTACAGACTTTTTCGCGAAAACGACTGCTCGTTCTCACGAGTTCGATCAATGAAATATTTTTAAATCCGTAGAAACGCTAATTGATTTTACGTTCGACCGTAATCGAATGTATCGACCGATCAAACGCGTCTTTTCAATTTCTGATTGAGTCGTAATTCGAGTTGGACAGCAGTTAGCCTGAGTTAATGGTTTTTGTCCACTGGTAGGACCCGCTCGACGATTAATCGGAAAGGGCGCGAACTACTCTCACAGATGGCGAGATCCACCGATGACTCTTCGGATTTTCAAGCGGCCGAAAACACGGATATCGCTTAGCGACTTTGTTCGAACGAGAAATAACGAGATTTCAACGAGGCAGCTAGGTGAAAATCGTATCGAAGATACGGTATACGAGTACTTTCAAAGTCTGGTCGCGAATAAACGTCGACCACGATTTAACGTTCATCGTTCGTTAATTAATATCGATAAGGGCCATCGAAAAAGTTGGAAAATGAAAAAATTGTACCGCAAAAGAGTATGTGCGATCACGACGATAGAATTTGGAAAATTTACGAGGGCAAACACGATCGAATCATGATACAAACACGGTTCGACACTCCCTCCCTTATGGTTTCATATCGATAATCGTAACGCGATCGGCCATAAATTCGTCCACGAAGTTCATTCGAGGCGTTGACCATCGTCCAGCAGCTCGACTGTAACGCGATCGCCGATAAATTCATATTTCCGATTGTTCGCGGGACTCGTAACAAATCGTAAAGCATAGTCGCAGGTTGAACGTCGACGGAATCGGTGGGCGCGAAACGAACTATATCGAACACAATATCCGCCAATTATCGGCCGATTGTCGTCGAGACGCCAACTGTCGTCAATGGTCAAGCAAATCGATCAGGGACGAGGGAGTGACCACGGGACGGGAAATCGATGCAAGATATACGATCGTCCACCCTACGATGTCGGTCTTTGTTTTTGCAAGAAAGACGAGCACGAGCAGCGTTGTCCGATTTCGATCAACGAAATCGCGAGTTAGCGAGCACGTAATTTTATGCGTGTTTGCTTTGCACCGAGGGCCGAGGGATCGCGCTTACAATGAGAGAGTTCGCGACCACGAACGCTCTTGTCCCCAATGTTCGATTGTTTGTCCACGAGATGGACGCAACGCTGGACCCACTCGACGTTCCTCGATTCGAAATTATGAATAAATATTAGCTGCACGGACAAGCGATAACTGCAGCGTTCCTAGCTGATGTCCCGATACGTTTCGCGCCAAGACGAGAACTTTTCGATGGCCGTAAAGGGATTAAAACGCGTTAGATTTCCAGCGTCACGAGTCGTTCGCGAAGGATGAAAATGCGACGCGAACGAGAAGCGAGTGAATAGCTCGATTCGTGGCACGCGACTTCACGTGCGCGAGTCGCGTGCACACCGGAAACGGTAGCCGGATACTTTAGTTGGAGCGACGTGCTACGAGAACGATCAACTCGCGACTCGACCAACAAAACTTCAACGTTTCGACTGCCACGTCAGCCATATCTCGGTGACGCATAAATTTTCACTCGACACGACACGTATTCGTTTCAAGTTTTTACGAGTTAATTCTATAGTAGATATTCTATAGTAGGACTTATGGAAAATTTCATCCCTGTCCATAGAAAGATATGGATATGGTATTGTTTCTCTGCTATAGTTACGCGATATCGCAAAAGAAACAGATAAGTAATACTGTTTAGATTAAGAAAAAATGAAGCGAGCATATAATTTGGACCAGTAGCGAGTGTATAATGCGTAATAGCGCAAAAGTACCGGTTCGTCGATGGACATCGGGGTGAGAATCAGAGAAAGAAGATCGACCTTGAAGTTGATTAGCTGGCTATAGCCAGTCGTACCTGTGGGAACGCGATCCCTTCGAGTTAGCGGGGCGGGAACTGAAAAAGGGCACAAGAAGGGTGTTCGGTACGAGGTATTCGGATAAAGAGACGATTCGACGCGTTCTCGAAGGGTGGCGCGAATTCGGACCACACCGGGCGAAGAAGAATGCCCTCGACTCGCGGCTTTACGCATCGCCACGCGATCCACGTTTTTTCTTTTTTCTTCGCTCGTTACTCGGACGTGTGCCGGGCGTGTGCGTCTCATAGCCCTCGCTTTCGGTCTTCGAGGATTCAAGCGACTTCGAGAAATCGGTTCTTACAGGCGTGGTTAAAATTCGTTAATCGAAACTTTCATTTTATCCTATTCTCGACGATTAATTACGTTCGATATAATACAGAAAATAAGAATAGGAGAGTGTAGGGAAAGGGACGAACGATGCGATTAATAAATCGACTCGGTTCCCAGGCACACGGTCCTGCCGATAATCGTGCGAGCGCGTGCTACGTACGATTCCCTGTGTGACCTTTATCGCGATCGGCCACCCTCTCCCTCGTAAACGCCCACCCTTCGGTCAACTTTTGTCCTCGTCTCGCGCTACCATCGGAGTCATGGCTGTCATGGGGACGCAAGTAGCGATTTCATGGTGGCGTGCAAATTGATAAAGAAGGGTGGTAGGAAATTTAAAGAAGGCGAAATCGCGTGTCTCCGAACGAAAAGAAAATATACTTTTTGGCTCTACTTCTTTTCCAAGCTTCCGAGATGAGCGATCTCGCAAGTTACGCGTTAAATCGTCGGAAAGAAAAGCACCATTAAAAATACCGTTTAGGAATGTTCGATCCGAAATAAGGTAGTCCTCCAGAGAGACTTAACCCTTTGCACTTGAGAGGCGCCTCTCAGGTGCCATTCGATTTAATACAATAATTTGAAATAAACATTATTTAATTAATTCTATAATAGTGCTCATGTAAATATAGTGAAATAGACAATAGTGGAAATTATTAATAGAGGAATAATAACCTCCCAAGAACTCATTTAACATTTTAATTAATATTTTAAAGTTGCTGTTTGCAAACAGTAAAATTACCTTCGAGTGCAAAGGGTTAAAAAATGTTCAAGACTTTTGCAAAACCGAAATTGAAACGAAATTTGGAAACGATCGATGAAAAAATTTCCCCCGTAATAATCGATCGAGCAGATTTCGCATAGAATCTGTTTGAAGGACTGGTCGGGAACGGACGAGCTAAGCGCCACGAACGTTCCCACGAAAATCGCCCCCTTTCGATCGTCGCTTTACGATCCCCCTTTTTTCTCCTCGCCATTTCTCCTCGTGGTCGGTCGACGCAGCGGGCCGTGGGGTTGGAGAAGCTCGCTTTTCACCTTGCGATCGAGCGGCAAAAGAGAGAAGTTGCCCCCACCAGGCACCGGACGCGCACCTAGTCCCCCACCATCGAGACGGGGCACGCGGTCGTGCCGTAGTCGTGTGTCGTCCCCGAGTCCTCCCGACTCCCGCACACGACATACGTCGCCCGCCACGCGACCCGTGCACACGCCCGTCGATTGCTCCGCGTTTTCTACGCTAGTAGCGCGACCGCGAGCAACGACACCGCGAGACGTCGTCGTCCTTCGGCGAGACTCGCACGCGCGCGCGATCATCCTAGGGAAGCCGCGACACGTGAACGCGAATCGACCAGTGTCAACTTGTTCCCGGAACACGGCCGATTTATCTAGTCGTGTTTAACGGTGCGTCGTCGAAGATATCGAATCACGGTGGAATGACGGTAGTGGATGGACACGGCGGTGTCGCCGTAACGAGCCACAGGTAGCGGCGAATCCTTTCGATCGACTTTTTGCCACCCTGCCGCGCCTCGGCCAGTCTATTTTTGGAGAGTAAACGAAGTGCCTTCGTCGAAAGCAAGATCGAGTTACCCAATTAACCGGAAAGAATAAAATGTGGAGAGTGGTGGTCGCGCGATCGGACGAGAACAGCACCTTGCTGTCGTCGGAGATCTCTTCCGGGCCGGTTGCACCGAGTCACATCTCCGGTCTACCCGGCCCACCTTCCGGTCATCACTGGGGTTATCCGCCGCCGCCTCATCCTTCTTATCAGCCGCAACATCCCGATACGCGCCATCATCACGACATGCGTCCGCCACCGCACGAACTTCGTCATCCAGCGAGCACCGGCGATCTCAGAAATCAGGAAATAAGGAGCCACGAGATGCACAGACTAGATCCGAGGCATCAACCCGAGATGCAGAGACACCAGGAATTGCACAGGCCCGAGATGGCCAGGCATCAGGACTTGATCGGCATGAGGCCGGACATGAGATCGGACATGACCACGGAAATTAGATCTACTCACGAGTTTACCGATCTCAAGATCGAAATCACGGATATAAGGAGCCAAGAGAGTGGACAACAGCAACAACAACAGCAGCAGCAGCAGCAGCAACAACAACAACAGTTACAACCGACGTCGCAGCAGAGTCAAACGCATCAACAGAGGAATTTGAAAAGGGCCATGAGCGATTCCGATTGCGACGACGTGTTCTCCGAGGAAAGCGGCAAAGAACCGTAAGTAATCTTACTAAGGATAAACTATACGTACGCGACATACGGTTAATTATTTAATTAACCGACTCTTGTAACGTTATATTTGATTATACGTTCGAAACGAGCCCATTGATAGATTTACATCCGATAGTTTGTTGCGACGTAAACTTTACC
This sequence comes from Megachile leachella, assembly GCA_963576845.1. Taxonomy (NCBI): domain Eukaryota; kingdom Metazoa; phylum Arthropoda; class Insecta; order Hymenoptera; family Megachilidae; genus Megachile; species Megachile leachella. The sequence continues at coordinate 569,251 of OY756250.1, forward strand.
CGGGTAACATATGTCGGACTCTTTCTACAATGACGCGGCAATTAAAATCTTATTGTTCTCTAAAGGGGTTAACCGAACGAAAAAATAATCATTCGATCCGGGTATCCGTTACCGCGAAACGAACCGTTCCGAGATCTCGATTCGCGAGTACTCTGTAACCCTTTTCCTTTTTTCGATGTAGGTGCAATTCGCCGGGAGGCGATTCCTGTCAACACACGTCGCGAAAGCGTCGGAGAGGGATGATCGAGAAGAAACGTCGCGACAGAATAAACGCGTCCCTCGGCGAGCTGCGAAGATTGGTACCGGCAGCGGCGAGAGATCCTCACAGCGGAAAATTGGAAAAGGCAGAGATTTTGCAGCTCACGGTCGAGCATCTGCGAACGCTACGAAACAAAGGTGAGCTTCGAACTATCGCCTCTCGACAGAACACCTGGGAAACTTCTTCCCGAATCCTTCTCTTCTAAGGTTGCACGGACCGAGAAACCGTTCGTTTCCTGTTTCCTTCTTCGAATCGGCCAAATCCGCGCAGGAAAGCAACACCTGTTGCCCGTGGCTCGTCGCGTACCCGTATCATTAGTCCATCTGTCGTTTCGCGCGTAACAAATCTTTACAATCGCGTTCTGTTTACTAACAATAAATACCCATCATCGCGCTTCGCTCTTAACTTTCAACGCTCGCTTTTTAAACGTAATCGACACGGATAGAACAACTCGCGATAACGAGGAATAAGCTTTGAGAACGATTCGGAAAAGATAGATGATCGCGAAACGAGATATTTGCGGCGGAGCAGGTGCTAGGTCCAAAACAGAGATCCTGTGGGAAGCACAGGAAGTCAACGACTCTTCCGAAGTGGTGTTCCCACGATTGGTGGCAAGAGCTAGGTAGTGGTGGGGTGTCCCGCGTGGCACCCTTCGTGAAGGAGGCACCGAGTTGCCCACGGCTGGGGCAGATGTGGAACCCTGTGGGAAACCGACTCCCATTTTCGTATCTACGAGCTCGCGCGCACCGTACACACGCTCCCGTTTCTTTTACTCTCCTCGGTATACAAGCATTAAAGTATTAATATACCTTTTCTTTTCTTATTAATATACATATATTGGTCCGAGTGTTCGTTAGTTCGATAACAACGCTAACGAGATCGTTTCGATTATCCTTTCCGCGAACCGATCAAATTTCTTCTAATAAATCAATAGAGCTTCTAAACTTTTCATTTCGAATGTATCGTAACATAAAATAAATGATCATCTCCGTTTGGCACGCGGTCCGATCAGCGTAGTTGCGTACCGATAAAAAAAAAGTCGATCGAAATTGTAATATAAATCGAGAAACGCGTAGCTTAATGAAAAATGGCTGGACTAGAAGATTCGTGAAAGGCGGTGCTTGGAACGAGGAGGGAAACGCGTGTCTCGGTGTAGGGGGTTCTAAACGGTTCCCACGCTACCTGTCCCGTTGCCCTCTGCCGCCGGCTTACGTACAATGAGCCGGCTGTCGAAGCCGAGAGCTCGAATCGCTCTCCTTTTCCTCTCCTTTCCGTAGTTAACAAGAACGAACGAACGATAACGCGATCGGTACGATGATCATTGCAGGACCAGAGGGCTACGACAGCACCAAATTGGCGATGGACTATCACGCGGTTGGCTGGGGAGAATGCGCGGCCGAAGTTGGCCGTTATTTGGTCACGATGGAGGGTTTGGACGAGAGAGATCCTCTGAGGCTGCGATTGCTCTCCCATTTGCAAAGTTTTCATCGAGAACATGCCTCGTCAGCGGTTCCAGTGTCCGTCCCACCGACAACCCTGACCACCAGTTCGACGAGCAGTTACGAACCGAGTAGCACCGTGTCCACCGGAATGCCAGCTGGAACGGGAACCATGCCACCCCTTTTGGGAGGAAGCGCGCTCGGATGGGGACAGTATCCGGGACAGTATCCTCAACAGCAGCACGGGAAACCTTACAGACCTTGGGGCGCTGAACTAGCCTATTGAGGATTTTTCATAATTCTCGATCGAGACGTTAGAAATAGTTTCGATGCTCTCGACGAGAAACCAAAGACGACGAGAGTCCAGATTCCATTTTTCGACCGTAGCTAACGGTTATCCGTTCGCGACTCTTAAAGAGTTAGTCCGATACTTACCGTAGCGACGAACATTCTTCGTCGATTCCGACCAAACGAGAACGACTGTATTTTTTTACGCGCGATACACACTATCATAGTCATACGAGTACCTAATACAGAGTGATCGAACAAAGATATTTATTTTCGTGCTCGACTCGAAAAGCCCAACGAGCGAGTAATATTGTATAGTGTATATAGTTATTGTATATAACGATAAAACGCGACGTGATTTCTATCTTTTGTATTTATCGTATTTTTAGTATCGCACTCAGTCTAATGGTTTGTGATTGAAAAAAAGAAATCGAAGAAAAAATAAATAAAATTAAACGCCAAAAAACGAGGGTCGATTGCGTGATACAAGTGCCATTAAACGTATCGAGGTATACGTAGGAAAAAAAGAACGCTCAAATGCTTTTGCAATAAAACTAATAAAGACGCAAACGAACAACGGTGTACTCATTAGATCCCCGTAATATCTTTCTATCGTTAAATTTAAGCGGTCAGTTAAATTCGTTCGTAACGTCTACGACCAACTCCTTCCCTTCCTGATTTCCACTGTTTGTCCGAAGCGTAAAACAAGATCCGTCGGATATTTTCGAGTTCCGACGCGAACCATTCTTATGCAAAAGTTTCGCATTGCAGCTTGCCAAGATGAACCGTCCATCGTTACCGCGAAGAACAAAACCGAGTATACCGGCCTCCCTTTCGCATTGTGCGAACCAGTTTTGCGACTCGTTAACCTCTCGTGAAAAAAGAACGCTTTCGCAATTATGGACAAATATCGCAACACTCGCGGTGGGAACAATTAGCAAGCGTAAGTTTTTTTACGGATATTCAGAAAACCACGGGGAGCAAAACTAATTCTTGAAAAAGAAGGAACACGATGGTCGCCACGTGGCCATTGTGTACGCTTAATTCCCTTCTCGAACCCCAACTTTGTTCGCGATAATTATGCGAACGCGTGTTCTCTGTTTTATTAAAACTTCGCCTACAAAAATATACCTAATATATTTTGTTCTTTTTCTTCGTAATTTTTATAGACATTGTTACCGATAATCTTGCTCTTCTCCGCAATGAACACCGATCGGAACTCAGGCGAGCATCGCTACGGTGTTACGGATAAGTGCACGAAGAACTGTCAATATAACTAGATTCTATTGTACCGTCAAACTAAACGCTTGTTACTATCGATACGATCGATGTACCGTTATCCGTATATGCTCGAACATTCGAACGATAAAGAATTTTTCATAAAAATCCGGAAAATTTGCTTTTGCAGTCCTGACACGTAAAAGGTTGCGTATTAAAGCGACGAATACCTAATATAGGTCATCGAGGTGTTAAAGGTCAGTTAATGGACGCGTAAACTCGTAAAAATAAAAAAACTGTTCGAATGAAACGAAATAGCTTGTGTAACGTTGCGCGGTTTCGATATACGTTACCATTTCGGTATACGCTATACGCTTCCCCGATCGATCGCGAACGGTGGAGCTACTTTAAAGTACGCCATTATCTTCGGCGCGATAATCTTATTGCAAACGAACCAAAGGATTATGGGAACGCGGTGAAGAATTATCGATAGAACCATTTTATTCGGGAGTTTATCATCCATTAAAAAGTCACAGCCTCGTCGGACATGATTACGTTAAAATATCGAGACGCATCGATATACATTTACGTACGCTTTACCATATATACATTCGTTAACTTATATACACGTATGTTTTACAACTGTGAATCGTGGTCGTCGAGGTACTCCGCGTTTACGCGCGAACTTACGAGTAAACAAAAATATTGTGCCGTAAAAGAGATCCATAAATTCCGATTCTACTCCGCTTGCGTAATCCTTCTTAGTTTTACGACAATGATCGCTATTCTAACACGTATTGCATAATATTAGGTACATTAATCTTACTTTTAAAAATATCGCTGCGAATACAACTTATTTACAAATTATTTTATAAATTATCTCTCGTGCGCTGTCGCTAACAAAAATACATACATACGTACATAGATATTTTTACGAATCGTTATAAACTATCTCTACGTAAATGAGATCGAAATAAATACTTGCGATAAGACTAGGTAGCTTAAATTTACGAACGACTGCGATATCGTCTTCCGGAAGATCGATAGAAAAAGAAACGTTAAATCTTTTTCGATGTTCAAGCGAGTATTTCGAGTTGCAAAAGTGAGAATCCTCGATGTTAATATACGTTTGTTCGAGCGATTTTACGATTGAAACTGGACGTCGTATTGTTCCAAACGCGTTCGTTTGGTAAACGTTTTAAGCGTCTCGTTATCGATTAAAGGGAAAAATAACACGGTAGGATGATTTTTTCGTTAAAATACGGTTCAAAAAATAATCGAATCGCCCAACGTTATTCCAAACACCCGGCAACTTTTCTCGAGGTGTCCATACTCCAGTTTGCACTTTTCGCCTTTCGAAAATCTCTCGATTTCCAAACAAAATATATGTATGTATATATACCCGAACTGTACTCGTTCGCTCGTGTACCCTGTAAAATAGTCGAAGTACTTTCACGAAATATGGACCGCCTTATCGAAAATTTCCCTTCGGAAACGACGACAGAAACGAACGTAAAAATTTCGATTAATCGTAACGACGCGATCGTTAAATCATCATTTCGTTTTCCGTGTTCTCGTTCCTCTGATTCTCCTCGTACTCGTCGCAGTAGCAGCATATGGACATACAGTCCGAATCCGAGTTTTCGCCTACATAGGTCGTGTACGTGTCGATACTTTTCGTATCGAGGGACGGCAAAGACCAAGAGAGAGAAGCTGTTTCGAGGTCCGGTATGGCCGAGTGCCAAGAGGTCAAGTTGCGTGACTTTTTCGCCTTGCGGCTCCGAGTCGACAGTTTCTTGATGGCCTGGAAATCGAACAAACAGTCGAATCTATTAGTCCTCCCTTCGAATACGCGATCAACTTCGATTTTTTCTATCGGTTCGTCGCTTCTTCGCATCCCTCCGATAATTTAAACGCGTGACTGTCTTGTCAAGATTTGATCAAGATCAAAGGAAACTTGCACAGAGCGTACAATCAGAATTTCATTAACGAAGAAGAACGTTGTTCGACTATCGGTCAAGATGCTGAATCAGCGTCGAATCGTTTCGGAGCATTGAAACGGATTATAAACAACCAACGCGACAAGCGAAAATACATATTACTCGAAAATCCGTGTAAAGATTAATACATAAAAACGATCGAATTTACGTTAATTTCAGGTAAGCATTCCATCAGTGGTGCACGCGTTTTAAAGCGGAAGGCATTAAAGATTCAGAGGTAACTATAGTAATGGAAGTTTTAATAACGAAACGTATGTTCATAAGAATCGAGCGTAGTCGAGTTGATCAATGTAACGCGAGGTCGTACCGACAAAAATCACGTACAACTGTTACTTTATTCGACAGGAACGTATCGTGCCATGAAAATTTCTTCCGCGATCGTACACGTATCGAGATGCTTGTTTTCATTCAACGGGTCGTTAAATTTTCGTTTATCGCGATAAAATGTCGTAATTGAAAGTGGGACGTTTCCGCGCTAAACATCGATTACATCGATGAAATCGTGCGAAAATGAAAATATACCGAGAACGGCTAGCGGCCAGGTTAGCAATGCGATACGCGAGGTTAAGAAATTAGGTCGCGCGATGCGCCAGAAACGTGCGTGCATGCAACAGCCGATGAGGATAATCGTCAACGTCTTACCCTAAGGAGTCTGCGACCGGATTTGCTCAATAATTTCCTCAACATATCGACCAGAGGATCCTCCGATCGAATCGAAGCTTCCTTTCGATTGCCGTAAGAGATTTAGCGCGACGCGAAATTGATTTTTCAGTGGCACGAACCGTTACCGTGCCAATAATTCCGATCCATGCGAACGCCTTGGCGTCACGCGACCAAATACCGCTCCAACACGCCGCGTCGTTCTATTTATCACCTACGACCCTTCCTACCCCCACTACTACGTCCGACGCGACGCGGCTCGACGCAACGTCTAATTCTACTACTTCCGAGTTCCGAGTTCCAAGTAAGTACGAGAGCGCTCGTACTTTCTTCCTACTACTGACTCGTTCGTCGCTCTTACTATCTCATATCGTTCTCTAAACATATTCCCTGACCGTGTGAAAGTTATATTCAATTTTACCATAGATTTTATGGAAGCGCCCAGCGACACACCCGCACGGTAATTATCGATTTATTAACTCTTTTGCGTCCATGGAAGAGATATTTTGCCGATTGTTTATCTCGTTACCGAAGAAAATTTTCGTTCGTAGGAGGTCGCGTCAAAAGAGTCGATCTTAATCGTTGCGAGAACACTTTCCGTTGTTTTCCCCGGTTCGCGGTAAGTCCGTTAAAAATCGCCGCGACAACGAAGAATCGAATTCGAGTCGAAAGAAAAAATTTTGAGACAGGATCGGATTAAAAACGCTGAATGAAAAATCGGAGCGTGTTGGACGCGTGTCCGTGGCTGTGGCGAGCATGCGCGTGCACTCGCGCGCATAGGCTAGGCAAACCGCGTAGTACGCACGTGCGGGACGTAACGCGTGTGAGCGAACTTGTTCTCACGCGACGGCACGCGGCCACAGTCTCTCCCCGATGCACTTCGCCACGTGCCGCCCCGATATGCCTACGGAAAACTCATAATTGTCATAACATTCGAGCTGTGAGCTCACCCCGGGAAACACCAATACCCGCTACTCGATCTGTCAGAGCACTTCTCTCTTTTTCGTTAAGCCGAAGCGTCCACCCTGATTAATCCTTTCTTCCTTCCTTCCTTCTTTCTCTTTATTCTTTTGTCCAAACGCCTACGATACCTAATCCCTCGATATTCTTTTACGATCGACTTCGACCAACATCTCCGCATAAAAAAGTTTCAACAAACTGTGCACTATTTGTTATTGTAAGTACGATGTACAATTTATTTTCATAATAATAAAGGAAACTAAAAATTACGTATACTCGATTGTCCTCTCGAAGCTGAATGGGCAAACAACGTCGAGATATTAGGATACCTGAGAAAGGTTAAACGGGTTAAACCGTTCTGAAGTGTTTTCGCACAAACGACGTCAGCAACTCTATCGTCCAACGGTTGAACCAATGACGTCAGCGGGAACACCTGTATTTCTCGTATGCATGTTCGTAAACTAGGACAGTATCCGAAATCGCTCTCTCGTTCACATACTTACTGTATATGTATATGTACACATACGAGCATGCGTCGTATACGAATCTGTCTTATGTTACGACTGTCGAATAACAAATAACAATAATTTTGTTGAAAAACACGACGCATCGCGTACACTTTAGGCAACCTTGCTCGTATTATTTTTCAGTGTTCGAATAGACGCGGAGAAACGGGTAAAGCAGCCGAATCGAGTCGACACGCGTACAAAACACGTCTCTTTGTGTATAAACGCAAAGAGTCGCGTTTCGTTAGAGCACGAAGCTGTGCTTCCCGATAGAAAACTTTCTAATAAAATTTGTCTATCGAGGAACAAAGATTCGGTAGTGGTACTTGTGTAGATATACACGTTTCGTGAAAGAATATCTAATACTTTTGATTAAATAAAGAGCAAGCTAATGATTTATAGAGGGAAACAATCGGCGAGAGCGATGGAATAACGAGCGACGCGTGCCGCGTCACGTGCCTCTGAAACGTTCGCTCAAACATTATATACGAGGTGGTGCGCGCAAAACTAAGTCTCGCCTAATTGCGACGCCAGTTCCATTAGAGATTAAACTTCAAAAGAAGACTTGGACAGATTCGTGCGTGCGGTTAATTGAAACGACTCGATGAACCGTGTAACCCGCACTCCGTCTCGATATCCTCGCAGTTTCATCGAGAACAAAACGGCACTTTTCGAAATCTCGTCGTTCCTAAACTTTACGAAGGAGGAAAATCACGAATGACGTTTTCACGATACGCTACGTTTTTGTTTCGAAAAACGGGTAAAGATACGCGAGCATCGAACCAAACGTCGACAAGGGAGGAATACGACGAACTTGTTTGTACGCTCGACGAGGGTCAGATGTCACGGTAATACGGTTGTTTGACTAAGGCTGTTGTATTACGTAGATTCGAAGTCATCCTTCTTAATCTCGAACCATTCTTTTCACCGTCACGTATTGCAAAAGTAACGTTATGTCGATCGATCGTTCGATTTCTAGCAAATATTTATAAAACCGTCATCGCGATCATCGTCACGCGTCCAATCGCTTTCTGACGATTATAGAAACGACCAACTGCTGGGATCGAATGTTGCAATGAAAGAGATACGAAACATAAAGTGTATGTCGACCAAAAGCTATATTCTAACTGTTACCAGCATGGAATAAATGAAATGGAGTCGTAGGTGAATACGAAGATTTTGTGGCGCGAACAGGCGCGCACGAAAAAAGAGAAGCGGAGTTAATCCTTTGGAGTTCGAAGCATAGAACCGCGTGGGAAACGTCTCGATACAAACCTCGCACGCAGGATTTATACGACGACTAACCAAATATTCATCCCTCGTCTCTCTTTTTATTTTAACGATACAATCATTTTTTCTCGCATTCGTTTGATATTTGCATGCAAGAGAAAGACGTAAAATATAGATAAATGCAAATATATTTTAATCGCTACAAAATATACATGTACAAAAAAATAGAGATACAATACTTTTTTATACTTTTATATAAAAATAATACTCTTTGCGCCTGTTTATTCGAGAGATTCGTGTATTCGATATAAAAAAATACAAGATAACGATATTTAACGAAATTCACGAACCGAGAATCGGTTTATATAACGTTCTTGGATCGTAAGGTATATTTCTTTTGTTACCTGGTAGTAACATCGGCACCATTTTCGCGCGAAGTTCGTACGGAAAGAAATCGTGACAAAAATTATAAAAATCGTTGCGGGTTCGAACGATACCCAGGCGCGCCATTTCTTTCATTAACGCGTACAACTCGCCCTCGTAATTCCGATACGACTTTTGTTTAGCGATAGAGGTTGTTACTGTCGATAGGCGACGTATAAACTTTTCGGAAATTACTCTAGTTTCAAATTTATATTTAGCTTCCAGACGTTTCCATAAATAATTGTACAAACGATCCGTTACCCACGCTTTAGGACGAGGAAGTCGAGGCACCTTATACACTTGACCATTCACCAAGTAAGCTTTGTGTACTTGTTCGGGAACAATTGGCTTCTTCCTTAATTTCGATATAAGCTTCCTCTTTTCGTTTATATTGGCTCTTACCGTAGACAACGGCTGTGTTCTCTGTTGCTGTACGTTCGCGTTCATGCAATTCATTTCTTGTCGCTTCACGTTGTTCAGTTCCATTTGAATTTTTTCAGTCTTCTTTTTCTCCGCAGGCGTCAGCTTCGCAGGCTCATCGAAATTGAGAAATGATCGTATGCTGGTCTGTCTTTTCGGTTTAGGGGCGGATGGAAAGAATGATTCGAATAATTCTTGAAACGTCATTTTATTACAATCCGCACGTTGCAATCGGTTTGAAGTCCCCTCTTCTGCCTCTCTAGCGTTTATGTCGCTTACATTCGAAGTACTTGCGTTGCCTGTTTTTCTATTAAACGCAGACGAAACGTTACTCTTTTTCGAAGATATATTCTTAGAGACATTTTCTAACTTATTTGTTACTTCGTCTTCCGTTTCCATGAAATTTTTACCATCAATGTTTGAATTATTCGAGTTTACATCCGCAACGATTTCCGTCGACGCTGGATCGCTCTCTCTAGACGATATTCTACCATGATGATTCTCTATATTACTACGTCCGTCTCTATTAAAATTGGATGAGACGCCGGTAGCAAACCTCTCGGATGAACGTACGCTATTTACAATTGGTTCTTTGTCTTGTACTTCCCTTTCGTTCTTATCATTCACGCTCAAGCCTTTTGCGTCTGTGTTTTCAAAACTTTTCGCGGATGAAATTAAATTACTAGTTCTAACCAACGACCTAGTACTTTCTCTACTACTGCGTTTACGCCTACTATTGCTATGCGATGCGTTTGCAGCAGGGCTCTGTGATATATTGTTTTCTTTATCGGAGTATTGTAGTTTGTCTGAAATTACTTTCTGACCGATACCAATTAATTCTTTCTTATTCGTTTCTCTTCCATCTTTATTTTCAACGCTTGGAATCATTATATTCAGTCTCGTAAGTTTCACCACTGGAATTAAATTTCTAGTTCCAAGCAACACCCTAATACGATTCTCTGTGCGCTCGCATTCCTTCCCATCAAAACTGGACGCATTAGCGCTAGGTACATTAGTACTCAATTTCCTTTGAGATAAACGTGGTTCATTACGTATCAGTTCTTCATCGCTAGAATCGCTCAAACCTCTGTCTACGTTTTCTAAGTTCTTCTCACCGACTTCCATAGTGTCCGTTATTTTCTGACTTCTTTTTTCTGTAAACGATGATTTGCTACGATTTTCTGTATGATCGCGTTCTTTTCCATCGGTATTAAATGTAACATTTGCAGCAGATCTTTTAGATAAACGTTTTCTATTAATTAGTTCTTCGTCGCTAGAATCGCTCAAATCTTTGTCCTCTACGCTTTTTAAATTCTTCTCACCAACTTCCATAGTGTTCGTTATTTTCTGACTTCTTTTTTCTGTAAACGATGATTTGCTACGATTTTCTGTATGATCGCGTTCTTTTCCATCGACATTAAGTGTAACGTTCGCAGCAAATTTTTTAGATAAACGTTTTCTATTAATTAGTTCTTCATCGCTAGAATCGCTCAAATTTTTGTCTTCTACGATTTTTAAATTCTTCTCACCGACTTCCATAGTGCCCGTTATTTTCTGACTTCTTTTTTCTGTAAACGATGATTTGCTACGATTTTCTGTATGATCGCGTTCTTTTCCATTGACATTAAGTGTAACGTTCGCAGCAGATTTTTTAGATAAACGTTTTCTATTAATTAGTTCTTCATCGGAATAGCTCGTAACTTCGTCTTGTACTTCCCTTACATTCTTATCGTCGGCGTTCGCGCTGTTTGTCTGCGTATCTCCAATCGTTTGAAACGACGCTAAAGTACTAACTCTGGTTCTGGATGATACTCTATTGCGATATTCTATCTCGCTAGAACTGGATGAAATATTAGCGACAGATCTTCTATAAGACGAACGTGGTACTTTACTTATAAGTTCTTCGTCGCTAGAATCGCTAGTTTCATCGTCTCTTATATCCTTTGCAGTCTTATTATCGACGTTCAAACTGCTTCTATCTGTACCGTCAATTTTTCTCGTAAATAACGTTGAATTACTAGGTCTAGACGACAATCTATTACAAGATGATACGTTAACAGATTTTCTGTGAACCGAGTTTGTTTTTTTATCGACATATTGCAACTGATTTAGAGTTTTTTCGTTGCTAATGTCACTGAAACTTTCATCTCTTACATTTTTATCTTTATTTTTCGAAGTATTTACACTCGTAAATAACGATGACTTTGATTTACTAGTTTTAGACGATGATCTACCATGATTCATTTTACTATCGTGTTCTTTCCTATTAAAGCTGGGCGTAACGTCAACAACAGATCTTCTCAAAAATATATTGTCATGCTTTCTATTGGTATTCTGTAATTCATTTGAAACTTCTTTATCGTTAGAACCCTCTGAAGCACTTTCGTTAACTCCAGTTACATTTAAAATTTTTTCATTATTTTTATCGTTAATACTGTCTTGATTCTGTATAGATTTTTTTCGAGCACTTTTGCGTTTCATAGAACTACCTGGACTAGTTAAACGTTCGTTTCGAAACGAACCTTTTTGTGTTAATAATACATTCGAATTGTCGTTCGTTGTAGCGATATTCTCACTTAGGCGATCCTTGATAGATTCTTTAATGTTCTCTACACTTAAAATAGCAGATTTTCTTTTCTTCTTTGCACGGGGTGTTATAACTTTTTCTGTATCATTGTTTTCATCTTCGTTTATAACGTCCTTTTGTAATTTGCGAAAACTTTTAGACAAATCATTTGACGAAACTACTGAGGACTGCTTAGCAATCTCGACACTTTTCGTACTTGTTAATTTACTTGTTTCTGCTTGTATATCGCTTTCTTCGCTTGCAAATATATCCTCGAACACATTTCTTTTTGTACTCCTAGTACGACGTTTCAACAATTTCGGTTTCTCATTATTTTCTGCAATACTTTTCAAATTGCCTGTTTTTGTTCTTTTATCGGTTTCTTCGTTCACAGAAGTACTTTCAGAGACATTTTTTCTTACACTTTTAGTAGGATGTCTTAGCAATTTAGGTTTAGATTTCACTATTTCGTATTCCGCATCGCTGGTGCTACTCTTAGTACTGTTGTGTAAACTACTATCCTCGACTGTGGTACTCTGTGCTTTTGGTGCTGGAAGATGAGAAAGATCATGTACACCATTAAGAAAATCTGATGACTCTGACTGATTATCGGAACTTATCATGTTGCTAGAATTTTTTTGGTCCATCTTCTGAGATCCATTAATGAAGGGTCCCCTTTGTGGAGAAGCTATGAAATCTTTATCTTGCAATGCATCGACGAAGACGCTTCTACGTTGATTATTATAATTTTTCTTAAAAATTTTAGGCTTTGATTTTAAAATATTATTTAAATTTGAGCTTTGATTTGACCTATTATCTTTTGTATTTGTTAACTGTTCGTCATTGATAACCCTTTTATTACTTGAGTCTGAACTAGTTGAATTTTTTTCATCCCTAGTGTCTGGTATTGACATCTTTTTGGATGAATCCTCAAAATCATTCAAAACATTAAAGAAAGCATTGTTTTGATGAGTTTTTGCTTTCGAACGTAAAGGAAGTTTTCTTTTCTTCACCTGCAGTTCTTCTTCTGACTCTGATGTTACAATCCTAAATTTAGATGCACCTAATAAAATTAAAACTTACATAGAATGATTTAATAAACTTAATTTCAAGAATTAACAACTCACCCTTTTCTATGTGATTCCCGCTATCTATTGAAGAACTAGAGGGATCCAACCCTTTCCACCACTCATTGACTATTTTGCTTGTTTCTATTCTTGAACTAGAATCCAAATGTCGACTTGTTTCATTTAACATACTGTAATTAATGGATGGTCGTACCATTGTATTGTTTTCCAAATCTTTCCACCAACATGGGTATTCTGAAATATAAACAACAGAGAACATAACCTATTTGAATCAAACCATTTAACTTACTAAAAATTATAAAATATATACCATTATCTATTACATCTGTATCAGGATCTAAAATACCAGAACCAGTATATCTGCTAATTCTGGAAGAACGTCTATTTGAAATTCTTCGTTTAGCCATAGCTTTTGACAAGCAGCGCAAAAATGAGATACGTTTCTTTACTTTTTCATAACACTTTATCACGTTGCAGTATTTTAATAAAAACCTATAATTACGCCCTAGATTCAAATTTTATTCTAACGTTAATATAATATTTATCACCACACTGTTACGATATTTATTACATGTTTCCTACTCAATATTTGGTGCAATTTTCATACTGCGTACAAACGCGCGCGAAATATCCAACCTATATAACTCCACTGACACAACTTTATTAGATAAAAATAAAACACGTCAAGTGTTCATTTTGTGCAAAAAAATGAACAGTATGTTACTGTAAAATAATTTGTCTAAATGTAATTATCTATTTTTGCTATTTCTCTATTTTTCCTCATACTGTATATAACCGCAAAAGTAGAAGCAAGACGTATAAGGAAATATTAAAAATACGAATTCGTTGTCCCGTAAAGTACGATTTTATTCATCATGTTTTATACGTTGTATTGAAATATGTTACTTTTTTCATATTTTCCTCTATACAAAATATTTTCAAACCACACTTATACATTACTAAATATATATAAAACAGTAATATAACGCAACCTCTGTGCATAACGCATATAATAAACATAAAAAATTATATACAGTACTTCGAATATTTCTCCCTTTGGAAGAATAAAGTTTATCTACAGTTAATGTTGTGGGACAATTGTACAATGGTGCATGTTTTAAAATGATATTAAAATAAAAAATGTTGTCAAAATACTAATATTATTATACTAGATGTTTGATTAGCCTTGAATAAGTTCCTTTTAAATACATATTTATTTTGCTTTCGCGGATGAACGAGATCTAAGGTGTTTTTTGGTCGCTTGATCAACCTCTGGCAAGTCATCGTCTTCGGACACAGCCGATTTTTTTCCTAAATAAAAAGAAATTTCATATTTGAAATGGAAATATTGCATGTAAATAAATATTACAAAAATTCTGAATTTCCCTTACCTTCTTTCTTCTTTGACTTCAGCTTTGACTTCACTGTTGTTTGCACTGGGACCACGTTTTCACGTGCCCGTTTAATCTGCCTCTTAATAAATACATAAGCAAGGTAAGTTTGAAACGCGACAATAATACCTAAGGCTGAAAATCGTACAGCCGGAATATTAAAGTTCCCAGTAGCCATATCGAATGAGCTTTCAACTTGACTTAAGCCATATAAGAACACTAAACTTGCAATAGCCAGTGTTGCAACGTGTACAAAAACATATGATGAATTGGCAATGAAGAAAGCCACTGTAACAGATTATATAATTATAACATTTATTTTTTCATAAAATATCACGTATAATTAAACAGTACTTACTTTTTGTCATCTTTTCTTTTTTACCAACAAAATGAACTAGTCTAGCTCCATGAAGCATAGCATCTCCTACATAATGAAGGACCAATAATAGGATTCCAACTTGCTGAAAGCTACACGAAATATGTAAATTAAATTTAAAAAATTAATTTTCTAATACAGTGTACTCTTAAAAAATATTTTTATACTTTAAAACATAGGCTGCAAGAGTGAATAATATTCCAATAGTTGCTTGTACAACACGAGGGGGAATATCTTCCTTCTTTATCCTTTGGAAGTATAATTCAGGATAACAATGTAACCAGTACGAGAGTTGTCCTATAAAGAATAGTTTCGAGGAGAAAGACATTGGCACAGGATATTGTTGCCATAATGATGTTATATTTAATAACAGATCTTCCCTAAAATGATACAGAATTATGTTATATATGACTATATCTATAGACTTCTATATTTATTATTTAGTTGTTTACCTGATAATTATATCAATGCCCCATATAGCGGACAAAAGATAAAACAGGACAAGTTGGCTAGATTCATTAAATTTAGCAAGTTTTACTTTACTCAGATGTAAACGTTTTGAAACTTTCTGAAAGATATTACAAAAAACATTGTAGTAAAAATACATGTTCTTGGTTGCAAAACAAATTATAGTGAATACAACTTACATCAAAAATATATTCCTGAAATACAGCATGCATTACAATAGTTATCAAAAAATAAAAAAATATGGCACAAGCATCCTTCCAACCAGTAGTATACTTTAGTGGTGCACTTGGATCTTCTGTATCAGATGTTATATTATGATGAACAGCGATAAATGTATATGCCCATGGTGATGTTGCCTAAAATTAATTTGTAATAAGTAACAAAATATATAATTTTGCTTAAATTAAGTAACTACGTTTATTACTGATCAACGGACGCCGGTGATAACATATGGTCATTATATTAACGGTTCAAGTTAAAACAATGGACAAAATGCTAATTGTTCGTTAGTTTATTTTGAATAATCATGTTAAATGATAAAAATCATCAAAGAGTAAAAGAATTAATACATAAATTACAAATACCATTAATATTTAGATGGGTTACTGACCTGCACCATCAAACCCGTTACGAAGATCATCGCCACGCAAGAAACGATATCTCCATGATTTTGAATAACAAACTCATGACTGAATATAGGAGGATTTTTACTCGAGCTTTTTCGGCCTTTTACCGCAACCATTTTTCGTTAGAAAGATATTTTCTCTCACACAAGTAACAATCTCCTTCCACTATGTTTCTTGCTTGAATGGCTAACACGACTACCGTCAAACAGTCAAATGTACACGAAATTACACCGACGTGTTACACATCCCGACGGCGGCGCACTACTCGCACGAACCATAGAGTTGCGTGCTGCGTGTAACCAATATCCAACAATGTGGCGCTTTCTGCTTTTACTTGTTGGCACCAAGTGAGTCAAAACAATGTCGCAAATTCCTCAAAATTATCGATAGTTATATGTTTTTTAAGTTTTTCTAATATAAATTTAAAAAATAATTTTTTTTCAAACTTCACAATGGTTATTTAGTTCGTTAAAATTTCAGATTTTATCGTCCAAATACTCAGTTGTTTCGAAGTGCGACGAAATCGCGGTACATAATTATAGTACATACGTAAGATCTTTTCTGAAACGAATTTACTCCGATTTGGGATAAATGAAGTAGTATTAAAATACTCGTGCAATAACTTTATAAGATATATTTTATTGATAATATTAGGTACATTTTAAGTGGTCACGACATTTTTATACATACACAATATATGTATCTGTTTTTTAAATTGTGCTATTACCACATGTAACTGGTGATATTCTGAATTTTCGTTAAATAAATCATAGTAATATAGCGAAAATACATATTCAATATTTCGATGTGGAAAGAAAATAATTTTTGATCACTATACATCGCGTACCACAGATACACGGTAAATTCATTGATCAACAATGATTCGAAAATATATCTCTTCTGTAATCGTAAAAATAATATAATTTTTCAACGTTATATTTTTATTACATTAATAAGCGTTAGAGGTACGAATATCAACGCTCGTGGATTTGTACATTGTGTTTGTATCAGCGCGCAATTAGCAATGGGGCGGGTACGTGGATTCATTCTTTCTTTCTTTCTTTCTATGTATTTGAGTGAACACATACGATATATGATCAAATTTGAAATTTGCACATAAATTTTTATAAAATACATTATGCACACAATAAATTTATATTTATTTGTAGAGGCGGATCTATGCATGGATTAAGCGATAATCATTATGTTATTTGTAACTTCGTTATTGCTTCTTATAATATTGTGACTTTTAACAATTTCATAAAGTACGATAACATTTAATGCTCTATTAAATCACTATCCACCCCCACTTTAATAAATGAACCGGTTTAAGTACCATTTAAATCCTATTCTCATGATTAGGCCTCATAAATGTATATTTTTAACAGTCATACTTCGTAATTTTCAAATTGTTTCGATGATATCTTTAAAAAACAATTAATTTCCATGTTTAATCGTCTGTTTTTAACAATATTATGAGTTCCATTCGTATGCTTATTAACAACATCTATTGTCACAGCATCTTTCTAAACCATTTGCACTGCTAGTAACAGTTTTAAATAAGCAACCTGTGCAATGTTTGTTCTTTAATTTAAATACGTACGTATCTTCGTTATTAACCTATTTTAGGACTCAATAATTCAAAGTACAGTATCGTACTTTGCATGCAATATCGTAGTCTATTACAAGAGTTATTCTGTAATTTAAATAAATATTTCATCGATCAACAGGTGTATCAATGAAATTATTATACGTATATATGTGATAAACTAGAAAAATGATGATAGACTTAAAGAGTCTTTTAATTTTTATAAATGTTACGTAAATCGAACGTGTGTACTCAGTCGTTTGTTAAAAATATTTTCCATGTATTCGTTTGAAATCGGATAATTTTTATTTAACGTTATCTTTGACGAAGAATTCACTAATCGAATTCACAAACATGAATTTAGTTGATGAAAGATTTGTTTACGTTAGAATGAGTTACTCGATTCTAAAATTGGATAGGTATCGTAAACCTACGTTCAAGGAAATAATCGTGAGTTTAGTTTAGTAACTTGATCACTCGATGGGATAAATATATGCGAATACACGAGTATAATAATAACACGAATTAAATCTAAATATTCTTGTGGTCACAAGCCTTAAATCTTAGCAAAATCTTTTAACGTTACATGCAACTAGCACGACTTAGGTATTTTCTTTGTCCTAAGTATCGTTTTGTCGTTGCAAATTATGTTTTGAGGTAGACAAGTATATTCTTCGAATAGCTTTTCATAGCTATGGGTAAAGCTAAACCAAATAGTAAGTTTTCATTAAAGAAAAATGCCACATTATGTTTAATTTTACATCTTAGTAGACCACGAATATAACCTAGTATATTTATTCGCAAAGTAGTAAAGTAGCCATGAAAGCTGTAGTTTAATTTATAAACCATGTTACAACTGAATTTTAGCAATGGACCAATTAATGTCCTCTAAAAGCATTGTCGTTCTAACGAATTTCACTGAAAGCTACATAAAAAATTAGGTATTAAAGATGTCATGCACTTGCAAAATTTGTATAATTGCGATGCAATTATTTCAATACGTATCAACTTTCTAAGTTGATAAGAGCGAACGGTCGTAAAATCTAAAACTGGAAGTTATTGGATTTAAATGTTATGTCAAAAGATTTCTTTTATAGCATTTTTTCTTCATCCTCGTTATCACCGCGTTCACATATGCTTTTCCTATCTTTAATGCTCTTTCGGTTTAATACAGCATTTTCATGCTATACATTTCCATGATATTGTATTAATACTTATGTCTTTGTTTTTGCTATTTTCAAAACTTATACATATATATGTACATGTATATGAATTGCAATAAATGTTTAACACTGATCGTTATAACAATATAATCTTTCATTGTTATTAATAAAAATGCGGTGTAGATGTCGTACTAACACATTTTACTTTCTTATATTACTATGTAGATATAGCTTACCTCCACGATATTCAGGTACTGCTTTTGTACCTCCTCACATATCAATTTAAACTGCGTTCAAAATATACGAATTTTATCTTTCCGAAACAAAATGTTAATCTATATTCTCGATCATGGCAACAATATGTGATAATTTGCTATTTATTTCATTTGTTCACATTTAAAATTTTTAGTATGCGTTTTGTTACTAAACAATTAAATATACAGATGAGAAGTATACGTATACATTGCGATTTCATATAAATCGCTTAAAATACTTCGCGTATATTAAATTCCGCAGAATATAATATTCTACGATTTATGCGTCTAAAATTTGATCATACTTTTCATAAATAACAACGGAACATGATCATAATGCCATACAATACTGTTCAACGAAATCTACAATTTTTACAGTTAACTGCGTACATCTTATGGAACATTACCTTTTACCACGTATCATAACATGTAATTGTTAGCTTAAACGAGAGGTGGATCATTTTCAAGGTCCATTTCTTCGACAGTTATGTACAGTCCTTCTTCTTCGTACGTGGACTCGTGCTTCGCTAAGACCTTGAGTAATGGTCGCAATTTCATCCACCATTGATATGTTGGAATGCGATGTCTATAAATTGTACGGATAATTTTAAATTCAAAAAAATACCAATGTATTTTTAAGAGAAAAAGAAAAATTTCGAAACTTTTCCCAATGAATGAATTCGTTATTTATATTATATCGTATTACACTTACTCAAAATCGGTAACTTCGATAAGTTCCGTAAACGGTGTAAATCTGTATTGTCTTCGGACTATACCAATCATAACTGCACTATCAGCTTCCATCGTTGACGTTTTGCCATCAGCAGTAGTACATTTCTTTAGTTGATCGCTAAACCATTCTACAGCTTTAGAACCCATTTTTGTACCAAGGTTACGATCAAATGGAGTCGGTGAACCACCCTGTTGCATATGACCTACAATAAATTTTATCGTTTGTTAATAATTCTTGCACAAAAAGGCAACAAAACAAAATCAAATAGGCTGAATTAATTATTATAATTGCGTACCAATAATATTCATCCTACAGCTAAACAGGCCTTTTCCTTCTTCGCTAAAAAGTCTCTGCATGAAATCTGTATTGTAATTTAAATTAGCATTTTCATTTCGCAGGATAAGACCTCTTTGTACACCTTCAGACATCTTTGCAGCCATCGCAATGACATCCTGATTTATATCTTTGATGTTAAACTTTTCTTCAAAAATGTATGCTGCATCTGCACCTCCAGCTAATCCAGCAACGGTTGCCAAATAACCACAGAATCCTCCCATAGTTTCGATAATAAATACTCGACGTTTTGTACCCTGTGCTGACTGACGAATCCGATCACAGATCTAAAAATAATTCATAAATATACATGAATCAGTCATCATGTCAATTTGCCTATTATCAAACTTACCTCTGTAATTTCGTTTAAAGCAGTATCGCAACCTAACGAAAACTCAGTTCCTGGTACATTATTACTAATAGTTGCTGGAATCATAGCGATGGGCATTCGGAATTCTTCGTACTTATCCCTAGCTTTGTAGAAGGTAAGCCCCGTTTGATAACCCTTTCGAAGTAATTAACAGTTTTATATTACACAACCGATTAAATCGAAAGAATATAATACATAAACGGCGAAAACAAATATTACTTCAAATCCTCCTATAATTAGTAAAGCTTGAATTCCATATTCTTTAAGTTTCTGAGCGATCTGCGGTAACTGATCTTCTTTGGGTGGAGCTCGCTTGGTTCCTAAATAAGCACCACCTTGTGCTACCCAACCAGTGACGGAGGGCCAGTCCATTAATTTAAACTTTCCAGCCATCAGACCTAATATTCCGTCGCAGATACCGTAAACCTGAAAGTATAAACCATCAAATTTTTGTCGTCAACAAGGAAAACGAATATTAATTATAAAATATTATACCTTGTCACCGCGATAGATACAATTTCTAACGAACGAACGCACTGCCGCGTTCATACCGCAAGAAGGAGAACCGATATGCATTACTGCTAAAGTATAATGATCCTGGAACAAAATTCTGTGTTAAAGTCGCAACTGGAATCACGTTTATTCATGCAACGTGCATACAGAAAAAAAGACATTCCATATTTTAATATTCAACACGAGGCATTAAACGATGCTTGTATTTATTTACAACCTAGCGAAACATTTGCTGCATAGAAAAAGAAGGTATATGATAATATTATGATTTATAAGGTTGGTTAACTCACTTGTCCACACAAAGTGAATTGCTAATTTAACAGAGAAATATGAAAATGTTAGAAAGGCTATACTATGAGGCATCAAAATAAAATGTTCAGCACAAATATGTACATTTATAATTTCTTTTTCAACAAATTTACCTTCGTTAATGTGGGGCCATTACTTTCCTGAAGCAGTATTAAATAATACATGTAATAGAAGTAAGATTCCACCTCATTAAAATTTATACGGTAGAACAAAAAACCTTCAAACTACTTCCATATGTTATTTCTCAAAGTTTAATAGATCAGATTTTAGTTATGGTTTATTAAAAGATTCTACAGAAGGTTTTTAGTTCGTTCTTAATTTTAATATTATATGCAAAACGATAACATACTTTACTCGGATCATGATCCACGGGTGCTTTTAGACGCGTCAACATTTTGTATGTTTCCAGATTACGAGCAAAACCTCTGAAAATATATTTATAAAGTAAAGTATACTGGAATACGTGGACTATGATATATATTATCGAACAAAATGTTTCGTAATCATAGCGTACTTTCCACGAAGTTGCACAGCAAGCTCCCAATTTTTGTCAGCCATAGCATGTGCTACTGCTTTGGTACGACGAACGCATTCCATAAGTGGTAATCTAACTGCTTGATTACCATCCAGCGTTACAACACACGCTTCAGTTTCAGGGGTTGCTTCCATCAAAGCCATCACCGCTTCAGCTCCCATCCGACAACCCTAAGGACCGCGATTGAATTTCATACTTAATGAATTAAATTAAATTAAATGTGATACTCAATGAATTAAAAGAAGAAAGAGTGCATTAATAATGTGTTCTACTGAAAACTAACCAGAACTCTGTCAAAAGCTGATGGATTACCACCTCTTTGAACATGACCAAGAACAGTAATTCTAGTATCCTGTTGTAATTTATCTACAACAACCTTATGAACTTTTTCAGCAGTGATTGGTTGACCATTTCTATCTACTGCACCTTCTGCTACAATGATAATATTAAGTCGCTGGCCAGTGAGTCTCTCCTAAAAACATTTATATTACAACTTATTACAACTAATCAAAAATAAAAAAAAGTATCATTTATTAGATAGATCTAGTACAACAAATAATTGAAAATATACCGAATAAAATGAAAAATAAATATCAATACATTACCATATAAAAATCTGTAACATTTCTACTTAAACTTAAAAACTGTTTCTCATAACTAAACCAAACATTTAATTAGTCAACATTAATAAGGAACGAATAACGTATACATGAATTTTGTTAAATCGATGAAATTTGCAATTAATGTAAAATAATTATTATTCCATCTATCTTTAAATGAACTGATAAAACGCAAATTTAAACGTAATCATAATCGTAACAAGCAACGAAATGTACAAGTGATTCGATGGAACCGTTTAAAAAATTATAAAAAAAATTATTTGCGAACCTGCAACAACTTTTTGCACAGCTTGTTTGGCCAATCCTGTTCAGGTGGCCATTCTGGGATGAACACAAAATCAGCTTCACAACATATGGCTGTCACTAGAGCCAGGTAACTGTAATAGTATGTTATAAAAACTAGCTACAAATATCAGAT
The DNA here is from genome assembly GCA_963576845.1 of Megachile leachella. Classification (NCBI taxonomy): domain Eukaryota; kingdom Metazoa; phylum Arthropoda; class Insecta; order Hymenoptera; family Megachilidae; genus Megachile; species Megachile leachella. Next base: position 592,005 of record OY756250.1, read on the forward strand.
AATGTAAAAATGTTAAGAACTATAATGAAATTGAAGATCAATGGCTTTTACTTTCAAATTAACAAAATTTAAATATGATTAAAAACGATGTTATTCTTAAAGGAAAGAAACTTTATAATTAGCAGAATATCGTAGTTCACCTAGTTAAAAACTAGCATACTTTTATTTGTTTGCAATAATTTAACTACTCTGGTAAAGGAGCAGACACAGTTTGAATGTAAATAATGAAATTCAATGAAATACAACGATAGCCGATGAGCTTTATATTATACATGTTTTCTTTCTCGACAATAGTAAAGTAATTCACCAAGGACGTGCCTGTTGCACAGCTTTACAAAGCTTCTCCACCCAATCATCTGACGGCGGTGCTTCAGGTATAAAGCAATAACATGCTTCTGTAGACAAACTTGACGCTAACGTCAAATACCTGAAAGGCTTTGCTCTTTAATTAATCTTTATTAAATTAAATTGGCTTACTAAAAATTGTTTATGTTATTTGTTCGATGGTGATCTTTATTATTATCAAGATATAAGAATTTTTAATTGTTCATTTTTGTGTCTTATTGTAAAAAGAAACAGATGTAAGATTAGATAACACTTTTTTCTTAACACGAGCAACACAAGAAAGCAACCAAAAATATGTATAAAAACAAATACGACTAAATTTGTTAAATTAAGTTAGAGGGGAGAGAACACTGTGACAGAAATTTAGACAGTTTGTAATCAACGTGCCTGCTCCAATTTTTTACACAGTTTATCAGGCCAGTCAACAGGTGGTGGTGATTCTGGGCAGAAAACATAGTCTGCTTCTGCAGCTAAAGCACCCACAATCGCCAGATACCTATCCAAAAGTTTATCAAACTTGTAAAGTGTAACTGAAACTATCTGTTTTCTAGTTTCGCCATAAATATTATTTTAACAACCAATGCCATTTCGTCGCTAAAAGTCACATTTTTTGATGCATAATTTACTAAAGGTATCATTTTTTTTTTCCACAAAATATCAAAGGATTATTAACAAGATATAACAATCAACTCACCCACAATGGCGACCCATAACTTCCATAATAAATGTTCTTTGATGGGAATAAGCAGTACTAACAATAGCGTCGATACTTTCAATGATACGATGTAACGCAGAATCCGTACCGATAGTCATATCAGTTCCACAAAAATCGTTATCGATAGAACCTACCATACCCACTATATGCAAATGCAGGTATTTTTCTGCCTGTTCTGAAGTTATTTCACCTAAACAAAAACTAGGTATTAATAGATTGATATAATGCAAATAATAATTCTTCCTTACCTGCTTCTGCTAATTCTTTTAATAAGTCAGACCATTCCTCTTTAAAAAGGTTTGCACCGGTAAGAGAACCATCACCACCAATTACTACTAAATTAGTTATACCACGAACTACTAAATTCTTTGCAGCTTTCCTTCTGCCTGCACGTTCCCTAAATTCGGTGCATCGAGCAGAACCTATTACTGTACCACCCTAAAACATATAATTCTTACAATTATGCCAAAATGAAAAAAAAATATAAAATAAAGATACATACCCTATGAATGATACACGACACAGATGACCAGGTAGCTTCTACAATGTTATTTCCACCATCTACCATTCCCTGATATCCTTCTTTAATGAAAAATACTTTACATCCTAAATAAATACCCATTCTAACAACTGCTCTGACAGCAGCATTCATTCCTATTAAACAAATTGCAATGAAAACATAGTATACATTGTAACATATCTATGTGTCATTTAAGAAAGAAAGACATTTCTTACCTTGAGAATCACCTCCGCTAGTAAAGACAGCTATGCCTTTACCTTTGTGACTGCCAGGCTTTATAAACCTTTGTGCTGCTAAATCTTCTGCCATTTTTGAACTGCACTTCCAATTACGATTCTATAACGAATGAATTATTACTGTATTTTTAAATATAATTTAATATAAATAAAAAATTTTATTATTTTGCTGTTTTTCATAATAGTAATGTAACACTATTTAATTTTTGCTATTGTTCTTTGCCAAATATCTCTATAATTTTAGTATATCGTGTTCGTGAATACTTCAAAATCATTACATATCGACAAATTTTAATTTAGTTGCAATTACGATAGATATGTCAGGAAAAGAATATTCTTCAGACTCATCAAACGGTTCATCCATATCTACTTCCATATCATAACAGAAACTGATGGGGCCAGCCTTTGTAGTAGGAACAAAACTGTGTGAAAACATCTATTGCAAATTTTTATTAAATCGTTAAAAGCTGAATAAATAAAAATAGGAACATGTTACCATTCATTAACGACTTAATTTACCTGTGGAAAAACCACTGACAATCTCATGTTTTCAACATTAATTTTTTTTTTTCTTTCAACACTATATTCAATTTGACGTAAGATCGATTCACTTCTTCCAAACATTCTATCTGATTCTGTATTTTTTGTAGATGTCTTACTTCGCGTAGAAATATTAGACAAGTAATCATTTTTACCTAACCAAATGTTAATGTTATTTTCTAAGATCTTTATTAATCTTAAATTGTTTTTCAGGACAATTTTATAGTTAAAATATTACTTTCTGTTAGGCATAAGAGAGAAGAAGACTTCTCTTCTAGCTTGTCCTTGAATGTACAAGAACATTGTTTATTTTCATGATTCATAGACATGTTTCCATAAAAATATACAATAAATTTAAATGAAGATAATTTATTAAAATTTACATGAAATATAACCTTACACAATGAAATGTATATACAGTACTGACAATATAAATCTAGATTCTAACAATCCTCATTCATTGCATGAACATAGTAGATAATTTTACATTTGTACAGTTACTTTTTTCGCAATTAAAAATAGAATACATTGTTATTGTGATAGACGTATTGTTAGGTTGGAAATTAAATTATACATACATAACGTTATTTTAATAATAATTGCATAATGGTCATTCGCAATGATGAAATATGTAACATGAAATTAATTTAATAAATTATGTAAAATAATGGTTTCTTCTTACATTGTGTAATAAAATTATAATGTACTAAGTATGTAAATAAAGTTACAGAATAGGTAACACGTTAGAAATACGTGCTCAAAGGACATTGCAACACGAGTTCTTCGATAGTCCTTCATATTTTAAAATAAAATAATACATGCACAAACAATCAATGGAATCTGGCACAGCCTCAAAAAATACTGTGCATCAAAACATCAGAACGACAGTGATACGGTATAGATGATCGGAATTTTGATTGTTGAAGTAACATGAACTTGTTGCTTAAAAATAATAATTCGAAGGATTTATATTAATTTGAAAAGTAAATGAATCAACTACATAAAAAGTGATTAGATTCATTAAAAGATTAATCAAGATTGATCGTTTATTGAAATGTGTATACAAGGTAACGTCATCTTGTCAGTGATAATTTTTTAAGAGTTCATTCTCGTTAAAAATTAATGGAAAAATATGAAATCTTTACATCACTCACCCAATGAATATATATCCAAACGCAACGAAAAATGAAATAGAAACAATTCTCTTTCTAGATCAAATCCCACACTGCATTCGCGATTTCAGAAACAAACGTCAGACACTTCTCACACGTCTCGGGTCTGACTAAACCTGAAGGTGACCTTTACGTGTGCTTCTGCACGAAACCCCCACCAATAACACGGTTAACTCTCTATACATCCCACTCTCGGTAAAATTAAATTTAGGAAACGTTCGTAGATGGTGTTAGTGATACACGCATCAACCAATAACGTTTCTTCCTCGGAAATTATAGAAATTTTTGAATCCTGCCTGGTACAATTTTTTATATTTGAAACACATACAAGTTTACGTTAGACGGAAATAAGCTAACTGGAACATATAAATACGTCCTTCTTTTTGTTGCGAGCTTGAAAGCACCAAAAAAGTCCGCTTCGACCGTCATTTTCACTATTCGAAGTTGTATTATCGACGTACATATATGATTATTGACAGTTAACGTAACTTGATTCTATTAATAGCAAAATACGCTTTATCAAAAATTGTATATTTCTGATACTTTTGTGATTTTATCATCGTGCTTCGACAGTTGCAATAAATCGATTGAAATAATATTATTCCTTGGTCTGTTCAATACACAGAAATTAAATAGTAATTTAAAAATGGCAAAATAACGAGTCAAAGTATCATTTTTTTTCTGCATATGATCCTCAAGAATTGACAAATAATGTATTACTTTGCGACCGATTGCCATGTGCGTAGTTCTATTTTATCACACAGTTTCGAAACGTCGTCGACACGTTTCGTATTTAAATTAAATTATCGATTTTAGTTACCGAACAAAAAAGTTATTTGCTCGACTTTTTTCATACTAATCCACATGGTAGCATAAAAAGTAGGAACTACGCAAAATCTCACTTATGCAAACTTTGTTTTTACTAGGTTTAGTTTGTTCTAATACGTACGCGCATAACGAAATAGCTAACGAATAGGAAACGAAGACTTAGAGTTCGATTTCCGATAAAAGTGTACCTTTCCCATTTTTTACGTAACCAGTAACCGTTATTTGTAAAAACCTAATCACTGCTTTTCATTGTCACTGTCCACGTTAATATCGATCGAATTTAAAAAAATAAATAAATCGACACGAAGAATATGAGGATTCATACGTTGATATTTGTTAAAAGCCAAATAAATTATTGTATTTTTTTGTAAGCGAATATACAAACATACATGTTCTTGTATAGACTTTGGAAGTTAACAAGATGTAAAAAGACATCGTAAAACTACTTCAATGCTACATTCTTAATTCCATTTATCGATACAGAATTATCAAAAACGTTTTAATATTGTTTTTCAAAGTGTGATCAGACCATCGTGCACTATTATCCGTCTTATTCGAATCAAATGCCGTTTGTTCGTTCGAGGCAGCGTAAGGAAAAAGAACAAACGATTTCCGTTTACGTCCAATTAAACCTAATTACCTTACCTAAATTTATTCTAATTCTTTTCGATATTAATCTAATTGCAAGGAATTTTGACTGAACGATACCGAGGATAATAAATACGAAATTGGCGACGATAATAAGAAATAACGCCAATTGTAACGAAGAATTCTGATAAAATACTGTAAAACGTTCGACTCGTGCTCCGTAGCAGCCGAAACTAAATTTTCTCTAGTTTAAATTTAAACTATCGCAAGTTACAAGCGCTACTCGATTTCCATTACAAATAATTTGGAAATAAGTGTTATTTTCAAGAGTGATCGTTAATTTGTTGAAAAATCGTGTTTCAGTGTAACTTTATACGTATACTTCGAGAACGAATCTTCGATAAGAGTCACATAGGAACAACGAATACCGTCACGCGTTTAATCGTTCGTAACGACTTCCGTTATATCTTCGATCCTTCTATTATAGAAATATATACGAGTAAAGTTCGTTTTAATCATCCAAGAAACTAATAAAGCATTCAACAATTCGAATAGTCATTTATTTTTCACCTTGTTTTTCATCCCCCGTATCGATACCAAAAACGGCTGTCTTCATAATCCTGACGATACTGCGAAGCAAGACACAATCGAGGTTATGTTTTCTGTTTCTTTTTTTTTCGTAGACATTTTATCAGAATTTATTATTTCGTGTAAACGTTTATAATAATTATAATTTACAATTACGATGATCGATGATAAATACAAATAGAACAACATAAGTTGAGACGAGGAAATCAGGGAAAATCAGCGGATGAAATAGTTCGAGGTGGTCGGCAATGGTTAGAGCTTTCTTCTTGCGAGCGAGGAGAAAGGAGATACGGAGGGAAGAACGGAGAGACGGAATAAAGAGAAAGGAGGGAAAGATGTAACAAATTAAAAGGAGCATTTGAAACCGAAACGGAACGGAGGATTTTCATTATTTTGAATACACAAAAAGCGACACGAACATTTCGATAACCTCATTCTTACGTTAAACTCCGACGATTAAATAATGAGAAAAAACTGGATAGGAATAGACCAGCAAAGGAAACGAGCGCAGGAAGGGACCAAAGAATATTGCGAAGTTGACGTTTCTTCGCGGTACTTCAAACGAATCTTTGCTATTTTTTTTTTTCCTTACCTACCGAGTAAACTCGTTATAATAATTATTGTAAGAGAACAGTATTTATTAAAAAATCATAGTGTTCAAAAACCGAAGGAACCGTAAGCCGATAAAGTTTCCTTGATCGAATCGGATGCACAAGCGAGCACCGATGCGAATACCGAAAGTCGGAAAATTTAGTAAAGGCAAAACGGTTAGGAACGATATTTAAATACGACTAAAGCATAAAAAAAAGTTTTATAAAAGGTTCGTTCGGACCTGCTGCGCGAGAACGAGACCAGTATTAAAATGCAAATGAGTAGTTCCGCAACGTTACGAGACGTGGACGTTGCAGCTGTCGACTGCAACATTCATCCGAACCCGCTCAGCTGGTCCATCTTTCTAATTCGAGGAAGCTCTTCCTGCACTCCTTTGTCATTTATCTCTTCCTTACTTTTGTTTAATCATTGTTTGTATCGATAACTACTTAGAGAAAGCGTGCGCTGTCTCGCTTCAACGAATAATAATCCATCAATCGTCGATTTCGTTACGAACGTTACAAGCGTACACATGAAATCTATGTAACTTCGATCGTTATCAACTGCCGATTTACGATGTGACGAACATCGCAAGAAAAAAAAAAATAAAAAAAAAAGTTAGAGTCATCTTTACGGGCTACTACACCACCACCTTCGCAAAATCGACTCGTTCATTCACCTTTCCTTCGTTTTGCTCGATTTGACAAAAAAAGAAAGGACACATTGGAAAATACACATGTCAGAAAACATTTACTCGTTTACCCATTTACGCGCACACACATATACATGCATAACACACGCTCACGCATACACACACGCGCGCGCGCGCGCGTTTGTAGTAATTATCGATAATCGTTACTTCCTTCTATGCGATACACATTTACGTGTAATGGTAGTAGCGTGTAGAGGGTAAGGCGCACGCGTCTAATGCATACTCTTATGAATGTATTTATGATTATAACAATAAACGAAGAATGCGTTCATCTTCTTTTTCTTTTCGTTCTACCGGCTTTAGCTGGTAAAATAGGACCCAACAATGGCGAAACATGGACCGAACCAGAGGCGGATGGCGTTGATTATCTCGTAGGTTCTGAAATCGACTTTCGTACGACAAAAGAATGAGAGAGTGATAAGAAAATCAAAGCGAAACATACTTAATGTTTATTTATTATTCTTTTTTAATATCGTAAAAAAGCTAACTTGGTTTTAACATAGAAACAAACGGAATCCACTTTGTATTCGATCGGCGAAAACCGAGAAACTGTTTACCTAAAATTTAAGTAAAAACGTAACACTGATCTTTCGTTAACCCTCAAATAATTAGAAATACTTGATTCGTACATATATATACACATGTTAATCCGCCCCTGGACCGAACGTCTCTATTCGTTGCGCGTTCAAACGCACCGATTTCAAGTTCCGTTAATCGTTAACGATGATTCTTTCGTCCATTTTTTGAAAATGGTAACGGTACGCGTTCCTCGTTTGGAAAATTTCGGTCGAGTCGGTCGAACCCCAGGTGTTACGCGCATTTTCTTTACCGATTTTTGTTTCTTAATAAATCCGTCACCCCGTGAAACCAGGGAAGAAAAAACAGAATCTAATCTCACACCACAACGATAAAACGCGGTAGAATAATCTTCCTAACGGAGTTTTCAAAGCTTATCGTTCAAATTAAAAGAACATATAGTTCGCGTTCCTCCTGCGGATCTCAAATTCAACGTTAATTCTACAATGATATATATTCCGAAAAATGATTATATATATAATCGATGGAATTGCGGGAAATAATGAGCGATGTTCAAACTATCGACAATTCCCACGAGATCGATTTTTATCTACGAAACTGAATACTCTCTTCCTTCTCTCTCTCTCTCTCTCTCTTTCTCTCTCTCTATATATATCTTCATATATATATATATATACGTATATATGTGTGTATATACGTACATATATACACGTGTATACGAATTACGCGCGCGCGTTGGGTGTCAAAAGAGATTTTAAAACGCGTACACAATTTCTCGTTTTCTTCTATTCCTTTTCTTTCGTCGCGACGAAAGTGAACGACTTTTTATGGGTAAATATCTGTTGTATATATATATATATTACTGGATACAATATATGTTGTATATATATATATAACATATATATATGAGGAGGTAGGGAAGGAGATAGAAAAAAAGAGAAATATAGAGAAGAGACAGGTGTACGAGAAAGGCGTAAAAGAGCAAAGAATAGGAATAGGGAACGTGAAGAAAGATTTTTTCCAAGATTGTCGAACGTATAGATCAATCGTTTAAGAAATCAAAATTAGCGTTCACTTTGTTTTTTCTTTTTCTTTCAATATTCGCGCGTTTGTAACGGACGGCCAGCATACAATGAATCTTAAATATAATTTCAAAACTTTCAGTGTACTTCTTCACTCACCTCGATAACATGGCAAATTACCATAACGATAACGATAACCGTAACTATAACGATAACGATACGAATTATTTACGGCTTTCTAAACGAGAGTGCGAAATATAAAACACGGACGATAATTTTTGTTAGATTAATTATATATATGTAACATATATATAATTAATATTTAAAAAAAAAGACAGGAAAAGAAAAAAGGATGACGCACCCAAGGATGTAGAAAATGTGTACATGCGCGCGCATGTGCATCAGGAGCGTTTGAAATATCTACTAACAAGTATATCAAATGTAAAATTAAGTCACCACCGATGTTGTTTTGGAACTTAATAACTTAATGTATTTTTTTTTTACTCTCCTTTCTCCTCCTGCGTTCTTCCCTTCGTATAATAATATCGTACTTGCTAGACAATGTGAAATTTAATTTAATGACAACTGGATATAATGTAGTTTAGATTCATGCGTGCTTTTTTCCTTTGTCTTCGTTTCTTCTCGAATCTCTGTTTCATTTAGCGATACTTTTAGATGGTAAATAGTGAGAGCAGATCTGGGAGTAACGAACAGCGTGTATCGTGGCGTTCGTCACATCCCCGTGTCTCGCCCCAACTATGATACGCAACCACGATCCCTTTGATCATATTACATTACCGAATACTAATTCCTCGCGTGTGCCACGTGCTCTTTCTTTTTTTTTTGTTCTCCCTACTTCTTTTTTCTCTTTAATATGATTCTTCTCTTTATATGAACATCGTACAACGTTGTACGACGAGACAAGGGGTTCGTGAAACGACTACTACACTCTTCCTGTTCCTTCCTCTGTTCATCCACAATTTACTCCTTCCTGTTCTTTTTTCTTTCTTTTACTTTTATTTTCACGCAGTCACGAGTCGATACGCTTTTCTCGGAGAAAACTTCGTGCCAGAACGCGAGCGATTCTCGCCAACTCGACCGATTCCTTTTACCGAGGCTCGTGATGGGATGGGGTGCGATAACGCGCGTTCCACGACAGATGGTGCTATAGCCTGATAAAAATTCTCTAAATGCGTTTTCGTTTGTCTCTCAACGTTTCGTTTCTCTCCGTTTCCCTCCTGTGGATATAAACGCGAGATTCGAATATCTTTGCGCTCGATAAAGTTTACAACGCCGTGAGGCAATATTATGGCAGGCGGTGACTCTATTTAAACTCGCGAATCGATCCCTCCGAGAAAGGATACGGTCGAGAGCGAGAGCATCGAGTTCCTGAACCGGGCATAACAGCTGTGGCGGTGGCATCGGCAGCAATGTGCGGTCGCAATTTGAACAAAAAGGCGTCACAGTTTTCGAGGAGGAGAGATTAAGGAAAAAAGGACTCGGGAAGGAGGAGAGATGTTGCAATTGTGGAAGGAAGGTAAGAAGGAAGGTAGGAAGAAAGGCGAACAGGTAAAATAGGACAGGGTAAGGTTAAGTAGGTAGAGTAAGAGAAGAGAGGGGAAGGAAGAAGGAAACGAGGTACGCGAGGGACGAAAGGACAGGCGAATGGATAAATCGATCTCGGGTGGATGAATGGGTGAGCACTTCAAGGGACCGGGGGACGATAGAGAATAGGATGTTCTTATTAGGTTAGAAAGGGACTTAAGCTTAGGAAGGTTAGTTATCGCCGCCCTCCTGTGCTTCGTCCGCGTCACCCTGCGTGTCACTGGTCCAGAGCGTGAGGTTATCACGCAAAAGCTGCATGATTAACGTGGAATCTTTGTAGCTGTCCTCGTTAAGTGTGTCCAATTCTGCGATCGCATCATCGAACGCCTGAAACGTTTACAGAAAATTTTATGATACGCGTTCGCTACAAACACACGGTGCAACAATGCGCACACGCGAGCAAATAACAAATACAACTCGATTTAGTTATAAAACCAAATTTTTTTTCTTCGAAAGCTTATATCGTTTTGCTAACTCGAATTTGTTCGTGCAAAGGATTAACGCAATTTTGCAATTAGAAAAATAAAAACGTTAATATTAACGTTTTGACGGCCACGTGTTTATTTCTATGTACCTATCTGTTATTCACAATTTTCAGCTTATAAACAATTTCATAATAAATGTTAGAAATACGCGACAAAGCCATCAAAGCGTTAAAAATGAAAACACGAGAGATGCGAAATGGTTATCGATAGATACAGTGGAGACACGATACATTCCTATTAAATTATGTATCTGGGTTAGTATACACACTTCAAACATTGCATTTACTATCAAGACATGTTCACGCCACACCGGTATCAATTATTAAGATGCAACATAATATATCGCATAACGGTTAAGAGATATATGGTTATCGTTCTTGAAAAATTTTGCAAACTCAACAGCAAACAATCATCCCCCCGCCCCACCCGTTATCAATTCCCTAACCTGTTTGGCAAGATGACAGGCTCTAGCCGGAGAATTGATAATTTCGTAATAAAAAACGGAGAAGTTGAGAGCAAGACCGAGCCTGATCGGGTGAGTAGGTTGCATTTTTGATTTTGCTATGTCAAACGCCTCTTGGTACGCCTTCTGTGAATCCTCGACTACCGCTGTAACGCAAACCGGCGAATCTAGATTACAATTTTCATAAATTTTTATATAGAACGAGTAATTGTTTCTTTGACGAGATAAAAAATAGGGATAATAGGAACAGATTAGGAGAAGAAAGGACACGACGATTCATTCTGTCACGATTATTGAGCATTTCTTCAAACTTGTTACGAGATGAACAGAATGAGAAAAAAAAAAGAGAAAAAAAAGTTTCGAAGTTCGAGAGAAATTGTAATCTCTGCTGTAAGACGAAGCAGGAATAATCGTTCTTGCGATGTCTCCACTGCATCACCAGGAGTTCCTCTCTCGTATCCTCTCGCGATCTTAACCGCGGAAAACGTCCGGCACACGGACAACTCTTGCTTTTGTAAATTATACCTGTTTGGCCAGCTGGCAGGCCTTGTCTGGTGAGTTGAGAATCTCGTAATAAAAAACGGAGAAGTTGAGAGCAAGACCCAGCCTGATGGGATGCGTAGGTTGCATTTTTGACTTTGCTATGTCAAACGCCTCTTGGTACGCTTTCTGCGAATCCTCGACTACCGCTGTAAATTCAAAACCGGGAACAGTCCAGATTACAATTTCTACGGTATTTATGCGAGTAACCAGCAACGCGACCTTCGTTTGTTGCGATACGTATGGAATTTCGGAAGAATGAAATAAGGAAAAGGAAAACGGAAGAAAGGAGGAAGAAAAGAACAAAATAACACGTCTTGCGTGACATTTTTGCTTCGATATAGTACGCTCGTCAAAACTTTCTTGTACCATGTACAATGCTACTAATTTCGAGATTTTCTTTGCCTCCACTGCATCACCACCGTGTATCCCTTCGCATTCTCTCGTCACTGACGCGAACTATGGATAGATCCAAAGAAGTCTGGTGGTGGTTTTTGTAAATTATACCTGTTTGGCCAGCTGGCAGGCCTTGTCTGGCGAGTTGAGGATCTCGTAATAGAAAACAGAGAAGTTGAGGGCGAGACCTAGCCTGATCGGATGGGTAGGCTGCATCTTTGACTTGCTGATTTCGAACGCATCCTGGTATGCCTTCTGGCTGTCGTCTACCACGGCTGAATACGTACATACATGTATCACGTGCGAACGTTATCGACTTGCTTTCATTCACGTCTTCGATCGTCGATATTTAACAACCCCTACGTATCTTTCCCGTTATACGTACGCCATGGACCAAGTACATACTTCGAGACCACAAACGTGCAGTATCGATGAACATGATACCAAGAAGAATATTCAACATTTTTTATTATTAACAGAATGTTTTATGTACGATTATATGAATCTTTGATCCATGACGCACAATTCTATAGAAACCTATATATCGCTTTGACTTCCATGGAAATTATTCGTAACATTAACTCTACTTTTAACGAAATTACGTTTTGTATTCGATTCGTAAAATGTTCAAACAGAATCTTACGATCTAGGTACGAATAACGAGGAATCAACGCGACACGTAGGTAGAAGGATCAACGGACACCGATGGTTTGTCCTCTTTCTTAAATTTCTATCAAAATCACGATCCTATCTTTCGACGTGTTTCACTTTTAGCAACGCAGCACGATTTCGAAAATACTGTTAAAATGTACGAGGAACGATATACGGTAAGAAGCTTGCACATTAGTCAAGCTTCAGGTAAGTTGGAAACGTTTCTATTCTAAGATTCGGTGAAATACATTTTAAAACCTTAGAACGCGTTGAAGCATTTGCCGAAACATCTGCCTCTGCAGCTGTGCTTCCTCCTTTAATACCGTATAGAGAGAGAGCAACAACTCAGGGTGCAGGTATAAGAAAACCAAGAGAAACGTGTACCTTTCTACCCAATGAAAAGAATCGCGTATCGACCTCGTACAATTCATAGACGTGCGCAGGTAAAATTTACGTTGTCAACGGTGTTGCCTTCAAAATAATACCGTCAACCTCGTGCTGGAAGATGCGCGTTTAACGTGTACACTGTAGGAACGTCGATAGACGATCCGGTAGAAAAAAAAATCGCGATTAAGAGTAAAACATGAGATCGTCGCAAGAACGCAATTGTTAGTAAGGAAGAAAATTCAGAGGTAACATACCGTTCCTGGTTTCTCCGGTGGCGACTTCTGCGAGATACCTATAGTAGTCGCCCTTCATCTTGAGGTAGAATACTTTACTCTCGGCATTGCTAGCCTTGGGGATCAGGTACTTATCAAGGAGTCCCTGCAAACGTCAATTCCAGAATTAATTCTTGTGTCATCAACTTGCCTTTTAAATGTTCTCGTTTAATCTAATCGTTAACATTCTTAAAAATTAATGCTCCCGATCCTTTGTTCGGAAGATATGTTCCAACGAGAGTATTTCAACGTGCGTTAACGCAAGTAATAGGCAAAGCAGGTGCGTTATACTTCCTGCTCCTTTTTTCCTATACAAGTAATCTACGTTTCCTAGGAATCTTTACAAAACAAGGACAATGAACCATAGGGAATTCTTTTCCTTTTCGTATCTCGACTATCCGACCATCGTGATGTACAAAAATTACTTGTATTGTTGCAATAATAGGAACCGAGATCAAGTTGATCGAGATGAAAACGCGAATAATGCATGTACCGAAAGAAAAGGCATCCGCTTGCTGAAACACTTTGTCACGCTAGCTGGATGACGAGAGAAGAAATCGTAAGACGAGCTACTTAGACGAGCCGTAATAGAGCCGCATGAAATTCAAACCTGCGAGCGATCCTCCAGCTCTCGAGACACGGAGAAGCGACGAAGGATCGTTCGAAGCACTGTAAGATGATCCAAACAATACCGAAAAGCAAATATTTCGAAATATCACCTATATAACATCGTGTTTAATAGAGTAATTTAGATACATTGTCAACGATTGTTACTCTGTCGTTAGTTACTTTGGAGAGGATCCAAATGTTTACCAACGCGTAAAATACCTCGAACTAAGACGCATTTTCTCGAGTAATCGGACATTTCTACAGCCATTACCGCTTTGTCGAACTACGTCACGTATGCAAATGCGATACGTAGCGTTTTACATGAAGTAGTTATCGATAAGGGCTACAATCGCTTGGTACATTGCATAGGTATAATCGCATCGGATGAACATTTTTTTTTTCTATGAAAAAACAATTGAGCAAACACGAACAGGTGTTTCGCTCGATTCGAACGATCGAGCGGAAGAGAGGAAGAACACGTGACTGCATTACAATCGTGGTAGGCAGCCGCGGAGAAAAATACTGAGCCAGTCAAATTACCCCTGCTTACGTTTGCCTCGAAAAATATAACGTTACTTTTTCATTATTTAATCGAATTAAATTCGTAGCGTCGATTATCGATAGTCGTGGCAGCCAATGCTTCGAGTTAATACGAAACTAGAAAAGAAAATTGACGATAAGAAGTAACTGAAATGCATAATAAAAAAGAAAATGTCTTACCAACACGTCGTAACAGATTTCGCGCAACTCTTTCTCGACCTTTTCTCGGTACTCCTTGGCCATCTGCTGTTTACGCTCGGAGCCCTCGGTCTTTTGCTCGATAGAGGAAATTACTCGCCACGAGCTACGTCTCGCGCCAACAACATTCTTATAGGCTACCGACAGCAGGTTCCTTTCCTCGTTCGACAATTCGACTCCCGTCTCGGTAACTGCCTTCATCGAGGCTGCCATGTCGTCGTACCTTTCTGCCTGTTCGGCGAGCTTCGCGCGCTGTACCAATTCCTCCTTATCCACGGACATTGTGTCGGCTGAAAAAGAAAAGTAACGCTATACATTTTCTACTCGAGTTCTAAGATTAATCGAAGAGCGAATTGCTGTCTTTCGCTCTTCTCACCCAATATTTTCTACAATCGCTAAGCGTCGTTGCGTATAAATTGTGGTCCACTTACGAAATAACTACGAACTACCTATTGGTCGTCGATCATTAAGAACGTGAAAAAGGGAAGAAACTAAGTGGATGAATACGTACAATATTTGAGGAGGTGCGCGACTCGCGCGTCGTCGAGTTTCTTTTATCGCCTATCATCGACGACGCGTTTAGAACCGAATGACACGAATAGACGCATCGTCTACGGTTTACGACATTATAGAGTCATCGCTCCGGATCGATGACGAACCTGCCTATTTCGATTTCGATCGCCTTCGAACGATAACGAAGGAATCTACCGATAATAACGATTGTCTTTTGCCTAAAGTTTAACGCGATTACTACGAAGACAACCATCTTTAATGTACTTCTGCAATCGTACGGCAACCGATGAGTCATTGCATCGGACTGCGCGTTACCACGTCAAAATGTAGGCGCGTATCTAAACATCTCGCCTGCTTTTAATGCTCCTTGTTCTTTCGCGGCGCATCGAATATACTTACTACTCGGTGCAACATTTTCAAGTTCAATGTTCCTTTACTAATCCACGCGCAAATTTTACCATAAATCAATGGTAGTCGAGGATGAAACACGAAATATACTAGAAACGACGTTACATTTCTACAAATTATATTTATTCTACTTTTGAGCACGACCGTTTTCCTCGTATCGATTCAACTTCTTTCTCGATGCAAAGACGTACGCATAAATAACGCGCAAGCTCGGTTCGATGATGTCTCGGACGAGCTCGTGACGAGCGTCGAGACACGTCTGAATCAGGAAAAACGTGCTTCCTATTTTACTCGTACAGTTCCAATGTATCCATCTTTCGATTTTTCCTCGTAATCTTAACTAAGACCATCGATCACAACGATTAGAAGCGAAAATCGCATTATACGCCAGAGAGCGAAGAGCAGTCACGACATTCTACGAAATGTTATTACGAACACGATTCGACGAAATAATCGAAATTCGTACCCGTATCTTACTGTATCTATACAGTAAGACCGTTTTCTACGTTATCACGATCGTCGAACCAAGTTTGGTCACGATAGCGTTCCTCGACTTATTTCGGTTTGCATACATCGGAAATCGTGTCGTTACAGCGCGTCATATATATTACGAAATGACGGAGATAAGACGATGCAAAATTTGACGAACGTTCCGAAGATCCGCGTCGGTACATTCGATAGTCGATGCGAATAAATCTCGCGAGAGCAGGTGGACAAACACGAAACGATAGTTTTCAGGTGGAACGTTTAATCGCCGGCTACCTCGATGTCGATCGGCAGTTTTGAAGCGCATATAGCTACGGAAGGTGGAACACGATCGATATCGTGTGCAGTACGCGTGCTCGTTATTAATTCTTCCAACGAATTGTGTACAGTCGTGTTTAAATGGGTAACGTTCAACGGTATTTTACACGCGTACCTGCAAACTTCCGCGAGCTGTTGCACAGCTTCAAAATCATTTCCAAAATACTTGTCGTTTCGAACGATCACTTTCTTCCCGTAATTCATTCGTTCTTACCGTTACATTCGCGAGGAACATTTGAAAAGTTAACGCATCCCTTAGTTAATCGTAAAGTACGAACGCGATTTAAGATCGCGTTCGATAAAATTCCGTGTGATCATGGCCCAGATTAATCGAAGAGAGGCTCTCGATCGAAACTATCATCAAGGTAGGTGGCATAGGCGTCGTCGCGCCATCGCGCTGAAATCGTGACGACGACCCAAACCTTACTCTCGTTTCCTACGTAATTCCGTTATTTAACGTAGCTTTTCTGTTACGCGACGATTCGTAGTTCGTCGAGACGCACGAATGCACGTGACGATACAAGAAACGGAAGGTCAAGCAGCTAAATTCCTACTCAAAGAAACCCGGACAGAAATATTAAACCGGTACATGTATTCGGCGTCCTATATTTAATCGCGCGCGATCACCTGGCTTTAGGTTAGCCGAGGCTTGGCGACACTGTTGCCGGATCTACGCGAGAACCAACGAGAAACACCGCGTTGCCAGTAGAAATATTTCCGGCGCAGACTTTCCGAGCGGATCGCGAATGGAACGTGACGAAAGAACACGCCAAGCCAACCAATTTGCTTTCCGCGTAGGCTCTTTCGAATCGTCCCTCGCGTACGCCTAACAAAAATACCTACAAATTCTGAACGAGATACATCCGCATTTTCAACCACGTACTCCATTTCCGGAATGCATCATCGTCGCTCATTCGACTTTTCCTTCGACTTCGAACGCGTACTTTTCATCGATCGTTAAGTATCGTTAACGTAATAACGCCCCCTTACAAAAATATCAAATTTTTTTAAACGAAAACCACTCGAAATCGGGTACGTTTCAAGAACAGTGACATCTCTGTACGACAAAAATACGTATTTTATCGAAAACTTCCATTTATCTCCGCCTGTATCGCGTTACATCGAGTTCCAGATAAAACAACGTTCCTTCGACGGTTGCGTATACCGTATACTATTTTCTGAAATACTATTTCGTGCCCCATCGTACTACGTCGGCATTCGATATCTAACGCGAACAAAATTTTGACAAATACCCACCCAGAAGCGAACGATACGAAAAAATGCAGAAACATTATCGGAGTCGCGTAAACTTCGTATTTTACGAGTACGGTGAAATACGTAATTTGGAGGAGCAAAAGCAGAGACATTCGTGGAAAGTGAAATACAGAACTCTAGATTGCCGGGTTAAAGATCGTGCTAGACAAACGATTTGAAAGAAAAAAAATTACGTGCGTTTACGGTGACGATTTGAGGTTATGGTCGACGCATAGTCGCAGTCGCATCGAAGGGGGGGCCAAACGAAGCGCCACGGCGCTACTTTCACGAAGCGAGAGCGAAATTCCTTATCCACACGTACATGTACACGTACACGCGCTCTTTCTCTCTCCCATCCCTTCCCTTTTCTTCTCTTCTCATTCTCTCTTTAACCAACACGCCCCGTCGTCGAGGCGTTCTCGACCGTTCCGTTTCGTTTCGTGTCGCGATACGAACAAGAACGAACCGAGGACAAAGAAATCGACGACGGATTACCTCCGTTGCTTCCGGCGAAACGCGAATCGGCGTCGTTGCAGTCACTGTACCAATTCGGTTCTGCGTCGCAGTATCGTACCGCAGAGATCGATAGTAGCCGGTTGGTTCTCTCCGATTTTGACTAGTCGCACGAAATACGATGGAATGCACGAGTTTCTAGCATATTCTCAAAATGTCTCCGTGTTCGAAGATCGAACAAAGCTACGAAACGATCGACCGAAAACGGTCGTCGCGTATAGGCATGCATGAAAAGCGTAACTGAACGTAGAGCAGAGCAAAAGAAAAGACAGTGGGAAACGAATAGAATAGCGACAAAGATACGAGACAACAGGCAGGCAGAAAGGAAAATAGAAAAGAAAAGCGATACAGTGAATCCTGGCGATCTTACCTATAATTAAAGTCTTTTGTACAATAAATACTTAAATAAATACACGATAGGCGTATTTCGTAGTTTCGCGCGAAATTGGGAGGGGGGCCGAAAACTGTGACTAGACTCTCGGTATTGCTGGTTTCTTTTTATCCAGGGGGTAAAGAGCGAGAGCGTATTACGCGGAGAAACTACGCCGGGTCTTTTTCCTCAGTCACACTCAGTTACGATACCACACATCCCTCAGTGACCACTCCCGCACAGCGACTGAGCCGGCAACGCTGTTCGTGGTGGGGACTCGGCGTGCTTCGTGCCGGGACTCGGCTTTGTTCGGGTATTCTCGGTTTTCCTCGATTTCCCTCGGTCTATCTCGTATCCGAACCGAAGTATTGATCGGCTCGCCCAGCATGGCCGGTTTGCCGAGGCTGGGTGGGGCAGTGGCGCACGGCCATCCTGTCCCGGGACGCCAGCCACCGACACGATGTGTTCCAATACGCTGGGTTAAATAGCGCTGCGCACTTATGCGCACTTACCCGCCATTCGTCTTATTCCATGCGGCTAATTCCTGCGCTAACCACCGCTACGAGTACGTTCCTGCCTTTTCTCTTCTCTTCTCTTCTCTACTCTTCTTTTCTCTCCTCTGCTCTCCTCTGCTCTGCTCGTCGCGTCGTTTTTTTATATTTCTTTTTTCAATTTTTGTCGGGCCAGTCTCATCCGTTTCACCGGTGACTGTTCAAATGGTCCAAAAATTATTCCTCTCTAATAAATATCCTTTTTCTTGCCCTTGTTTTTTACCTCGACAAATTTTTTGCAGCGACGTTACAGCGGTCGATGATCTTCTTTCGGTAATTAACATAGCCTTTTGTATAAAGCTTATAAACCGATCGATAAAATACTAATATATGTTCGCGTGTATGCGCTTCTCCGATATTCTGTCGTAGTTTCGTGGCTAATGTATCGAAAATAAATTAGAGCAGATTAGAAGAAATATTAAGCGTAACGATAAGTTGTCGCAGTTGTCTTCAGCGTCGACAAAAAAGCGCACAACGGTGATCGAACGCGCAAAATCAACACCTGACGTGACGCGTGAACACGTGTATCGACACGTGATATCCGTCTCGAGGCAGCAAATTTTTTGGAGATACATACACGATGTATCATGAACCGATACGATCTAAGACTATGCATCGATCATGCATATTTAATTAAGCGATCCTTGCGAACGTAGCACGTGAGCATCGATAACACCGTACGAATATTTGAAATAATTAATATTTAAGGAGAAAACCATAAGTCCATAATTGATAACTATCGTCCGAAAACATGCGTGAAAGATGATTAAGAAAGAATATGACGATAAAGCAAGTGCAACCTGGTAACAAGATACAGATACATTTTTGTCGCAGTCATTGCACGCGCATGTTAAAAAAGTTAACGCGGAAGATCGCGGAATATCAAAGAGAAGTATGATAACGCGTCGAAGAAAGAAAAAAAGAAACGGATACATACGTAGGTAGAGAAAGAAGTAATTATGTGAGGTACAATGGATGAATCGAGAAGACAAGCGCAGAAATAGGGACTGGCTGGTGAAGCTGAAATGAAATATTGATCCGCGGAGGCGCGCGCAACCCCTGCAGCCGACCCGCCCTTCTTACTTGGCTACCATTTTCCGCTACTCGCGTCGCGTCGCGTCGCGTCTCGTCTCGTTGTCTCCTATCTTTCTCTCTCTCTCTTTCTTTCCGCACCGATTTTCTCCAAATATTCCATCCTTCGAATAATTGCTCCCTTTTTGTTCGACAGCTCAACCGAATCGAGAGGTCGTCGACGTTTTTCTTCGAATTTCTCGAAATTCCCTACTTTCTTTTTATTCCTCGATCCGCGAGTCCGATAGTCAAGTATCATATTGAATGTTAGAATTCTATGTATTATACAAATCGCATCGGTACTCGTCTAAGTAAATCGATTTGTCAAAAGAATGTTGGTTCGATAGTTTCTGCGTGACCCTACACAATGGAAATCGTATTTATAACTTTACATTCGACTTTATCGTGACGATCATGAAATTTGAACAAGTAACAAGATAACTTTTCAAATAGAATTATAGGTTTTCTAACCGCATCGCGTGATCTCGTCTGTAATTTCCCAACAGACATGTTACTTGCTCTGCTTGAAAAGGAATTACGCGAGAGTTTAGCGAAAACTTTGGTAAAAATTCGAAATCCATAGTTGCGCAAGTAGGAACGAGAGGATTAAAGCGTTAAAGAGTTGGGCAAAAATGTGTAAATTATACACGTTTAGAGAGGAAAATCCAAAGACGAATCGAGAAGGAAAGGTGCATCTTCGCGAGAGAAATCGGCCGTCTGTCGGTTCGAATGCTGTTCGCAAAGGTAGAGAAGGGTATAGGACGCGTCGCGTAATGGAAATCGATAAAGTTGGTTTTACGAAGCAATTTCCGTGCTGGCAATACGTTATCTGCTTTGACGTTTTACCTCGGGAATAAGTTATCCGCGAAAGGAAACGAGCAAGGTAGGCAGATCGAAGACAATGGAGCAAAACAGATAATAAACGCGAAAATACCGAATCGATTGGGCGCGAACGAAGAACGGTCGAGGATCGTTGACGTTCCAGTTTTCCCTGCACGCGTGTACGTATTATACATAGAGGTGGATATAGAGGTGGACATGGACACGATGCGTTCAAAGGGAGGCAATTTTCGAGGCGAGTGACGTTCGTTGCGCGAACGCCTTTAACGCTCCGCTCGGAAACGAGCACGTACGCTAGGTTAGTAACGCGTAGATCAATATTAGCTCGCGGTTCGTGCGTGACAGCCTTTATTTTCGATTTCGTCTCGCAAACAGGTTATCGATTATTAGCTCCGTCGGAAAGTCTTGTCCGCGAATACGTAACGTTTGCGCTAGAATACCGAATACCGATCGATCGACGATGTCTTTCGTTCGCGATCGAAAAACCTCGATGACCGTAACCCGAAGAAAACTTTCCGATAAACTCGATACAGACGCGAGCGTACGTGGTCGATAAAGTTAACGTGCTTCGAAAAATAATATCGATCTCGGTATCGGCGAACGAAGCGAGAATAATCGTGACACGTTATCGAAAAGCAAACTTTAAGTGGAACGCGCGTGAAAAGTTTGCCAGCGGTCGGTTTGACCTATTTCACGGAGAAAACAACAAACGAATAAACGAGTTTCGGCAAGATATCGATAGACAGAGGAATATTCGATGAAAAAACGGGCGGCTTTTCAATCGGGGGGAAAAAAAGAGTCGTTCGATCGTCGGTGAACCATGAACGAGTCCCTTGTTTCGCGAGACCGAACTCGCGCTCGAATGCGTCGTTTCGAGAACGGACGGTTGCTGGATCGTCGAGATACCTACGCGAGAATGCATCGAATGAAAAAAGAAATAAACGAGAGACTATCGAAAGCCGAGGAAGCGTAACTGTTACGACACTGACCTTGCGTTCGTGGGCCAGTTCGTAATCCGTTGAGAATTCGCTTTTCCATCGAGCAGCGCAGCTTCGAACCGTTGCCTGGTCGACGGACTTTTCGTCGTATTTCGCTATTGATTTTCGATGGCGAACGCGCGCCATTTTTACTCTCAAGGTTGACGAGATCGAAACGACGAGTCTACGAGTCACGGAGACCTCGATGAATCGCGAAACAGAATTGATCGAACCGAGCAATGGCCATCAAAAATAGGAGACACGTGGAAAAGAGTCAGCGGCGACGATGCGTCATAGCGGATCGAGGAATATTCACGAAATACGAAGCGGAAGCGTTTACGACAAAGCGTGCTGACGCGATCCACAGGTGGCAGTTTAGAGATATCGCGTGGGCGTGTTGCTGCTCCCTTTCTCTCGTGGCCCTTGTCCTCGACGAGGCTCTCTCTTCCCGAGTCGCGTCGACCAAAAAACTCCACTTACGCGAATAAATTCGTTATTTCTTTTCGCGTAAACAAAAATTCCTTCTTCGTGCCGTGATTTAACGGTACCCCACGAGTATTTGGCAGTAGCTATCGTTCGTAGCTAACAACTAACTTTAGAGAACCGGCGGAAACAAATTTCGAAATTATCCTCGTCATCCATGTATAGGATAGTCGCGAATCGCGAGTCACGAGATTGGTTCGTTGCTTCTTTAAATATCGGAGATGCAACATAATTGTTTACGCGAAAGTTCTTGGCACAACGATAATATTCGATAAAACTATCCGAATAAAAAAAATTTCGTTATAAAAGCAAAAGCTTTTCCTTTTGTACCTACATCTTGCAAACGATTAACTCCGTATTCTACCGAAGTAAAAAAAAAGTAATTTTGGAAATAAAATGATTTCTGACGCCTCCCTTTGATCGCTTTGGTTCGCGACGAACTTGAAGTATAGAACGCGTCGTCGCTCGTTTCACGGGTTTCAAGGGAGGTAATTAAACGGCCTTTTTTCCGCGCTATCGAAAACGGTGCGGAGGCGTGTTGTCTCGCAAAAGAAACGCGAAAGAGGAAAATTCGTAATCCAGCTTGAAGATGCCAGCGGTCCGTCGCAAATTAGCTTGCGCAATCGATGCGGCAAGTGCACGCGCCTTTGCCGCTGCCATTCACTCGTCTTCTAATACACGCTTCTACCGTTACGCTCCTCTCAACGTCTTCATTCACCTACGACGAAATCCTACGCCAGCTCGGATTCACCGACAGAGACAGCGGTGGGGAAAAATGTTGGCCGTGACGATCCGGTGTCGTTCCCCTCGCTACGCCCCACGCTCTTCTCGACGATTCCTCGCCGCACGATTCTTATCGAATCGCGGATCGATCCTTTACCGACGACACGCGTCGACGACGATACATCGTGGAAAATGTCGTTCGACGAGAAAAGAGAAACGAGAAACAAGAAAGGAGGCTCGAAGAAGAGAGCGCGTGGCGTAACGCGTAGAAAGAAAGGGTTCGCGGTGAAACGCGAGGTTATTTTTAGCGATCCCTCGACTAAACTTTTTTGGGTCGAGGAATGGCGCGCGCGTCTCTATTTCTCGATCCAAAAAAGGAAAAACGAAAGGAGCGCGTTGCGTCTTTGCTTTCGGCGACGAGTCGCATAGAGAGTTAACCGACAAAAATCGTACAGGAGAGGTATATTTACGTTACGGGAGTACGCTCGTTCGCACAAGAATCTAACGCGTACCACTTCTATACACAATGAACTCGCGAGTTTGTGCGTCAGCCGTCTTGGAATAGCGACTGATGTCAAGCTCGCTACTCCGACGCGTACGTTCGCACGCGGACCGACCAAATACGCGCACCCACGCGATACACGGACTACCGTTCTTTCCTCCGTTTCATCGCTAACCTTTATTCTAGTTTTAACAGAAAATCTAGTTGTAACAGAAACGAAAAACCGTCAAATGATCCAGGTCTATAGTTTCAGACTGAATTCCTTTTAAAAGGCGTTACTGCTAAGTCCCGAGTACACGAACCTCTAGATAAAACGCATATTTCACCGTTCGTATTTGTATTACAGAAACAACTAGAACACCGCGTTACGTACCGCTGCTCTCTACTCTCGACGACTGTATCGCGTTCATTCTGCCACCGCGGATATACCGCGGGCACGAGTAATTTTCTTCGACGCGTATGTACGATATAGGAGAAGAAAAATCGGAATCGACTATAGGGACGTAAGCGAAGACGGCGCGACGAATCGAAATTGCCAACAACTCGATAACGTAAGCGGAATCGTTCCATGTATCTTCGACGCGACGCGACGCGACGTTCGAGTTTAACGCAAACAGGAACAGGTTTCTGGGTCGAAAAACAAGAGGAAAAGAATAGGGGTAAAAGGTTGAAGAACCGTACGCTCCATCGTGGCGAACGACTCTATCGAATTCGGTCAACTTTTTCAATACGGAAACGCGTTTCTCGTAATATACGATTACGTAACATTTCCGTCGGTCAAAACGACGCGAATTTAACGTCCAATAAAAATCGATAGAGACCAGAAACGGTACAAACAAGTCGAATTTCTTACATATCGAAAATAAAATGAAATTCGTCGCTTCTACGAATTCCGGAAAAATGTATCCGTGAGTAACCGCTGCGTGATTCGGGGCATTTTTGCACGAAATTACAGTGGTTATTCGTTACAGGCAAAAATGTCCTTTCCGATATAAGCAAAAATGTTATCCCCACCACTGGGGGGGAAGACCCCTCGAGACGCCGGGGTTCGCTCGCCGAGAAGTGTAACGTGATCCGGGACTTATATCGACGAGACAATACCAATGCAAATATAAAACTTTTTTATTTTTGACTTTTTCGTTATCAAACTTTTACCAATCGATTTTTGACATTTTTTCGATTAAAATGAGACCAAACACGATATAATTTGGACTATATTTACTTACAATATCTTATTAGAGTAAAGTCATCGATGTACGCGTAACATTTGAAATTACAAGTAAATATGTCCCGAAGTATATCGTGTTTGGTCTCATTTTAATGAGAAAAATGTTACGAATATGATGGAAAAAATTTCAAACAAAAAAAATCAAAAATAAAAAAGTTTTATTCTTGCATTAGGAGTGTCCTTCTGGTAGGTCGCTGTTTGTTTACGTTCGCTCTCCTTCGCTCGAAATGTAGTACCTTTACGATATGCGCAAACGCCGACCGTGTTATTTTTCTCTTCTGTCTTTTTCTACGTTCGACAAGACATCAATCAATGTAGGACCTGTTATACGCCAAACCTCAGACCCGAAAGATTTGCTTATAACGAATGACCACTGTATCTCGTTCGATATCGAACGTGGCCCGTTCTCGATACGCGATATAAAGCACTAAGCGAGAGAACACGCAAACATATTGTAACCGTTGTTAGGTTTTTGTGTCGAGCTCAACGCGCTCTCGTATTCCGGTAGTCCGAACAACTTCTCTCCTTTCGGTTTCCACGAAACAAATTTCTTCGATGCTAGCTGATTCATCGCCTACCGAGCGTTTAACGTCCAATCTACTCGACACGCTCGTTCCGTGAGCGTTCCATTCTAACCGGTCACCCCTCTCCCGACCCTGTGTCAATGCCGTGATATCAATCGATTCTGTGACATCATTAAACGCGTGCATTAATATTAACGATTAACGTTTCTTCGAAGCGTTGAGAAATCCTCGGTACACGCTTTGCAACAATCACGAGCATTTTTCTTCTCGAAGAAACGCCGTCTTTCGATATGTTCGACACGTTACGTCCATACTTCACGATATATCGATAATATCGTCAAGATAATTCAAGTTAATTCGTTTTTCATCGTTGAAATTTTCGGTCTGATCTGTTCAAATATAATTAAGCCTATCGTTGTTTAAATATTCGTCGTGTTTTTCTTTCAAATCGACGCGCGAAAGGTCGCGATGCTAATCGTTGATATCGTAGCTTAAAAAAAAGAGAGAAAAAAATTAACTTAGGAAATTGTCGTTGGTAAGGTTATGCAACCTCTGTTAGCGCACATCGAGATCGTTTCCTTGGTGTTACCCGTTCTTACGTAAATCCTGGTATCGCCCCCTGCTTGCTCGCGCGATTACCTCCTGCCTCACAAGCGCTACCCGTTCCAATTCCGATAAATTTCCGAAGACAAGCACTAATCTTTCATAAATGCCCCATCAATTTGTTCGCGTGTAAAGAATTTCAACGATATCGGTTACGAACCAACTTTTACTATTGTTCGCACCTTATCGTCCAAATATCGAAATGTTCGACTTTTTACCAGAAATTTCTATAGACGAAACCCGAATAATGCGTCACCGTCGTTTCGTGAAAAGCGATTTCGGAACTCTCCTACGAGTAGACGGCAAATATTTGAGCTAAAGATTTCGAAAAAATCAATAAAGAATGGAACGGAGAAATGGTCCTTGGTCATTCGATCAAGAACCACGTAGAAACCGGAGAAGAATAAGAAGGGAAAAGGTAAAGAAAAGGAAGAACGGAGAAGACTGAGGTGAATCGATAGAGTTACGTCATACGGGTTTCCACGTTTACCGACAAATTTAGAAACGAAACACAAAATATTTCCAACAGACTAGTTCTCTCTCGTGATACGTCGGAAAAGCTTGTGTTTCGAACGAATTCAAATAAGATTTACCGAAACTGAACGAAAAACGAGTGTAATGAACTTTCGACGAACCAACACGTCTATCGGGAACGCGCAGGTAAAATTACCGTGTAAAAGCTCGTACAGAAAATGAACCCGATATAAATTTCGTATAAACTTCGATGCTCGTAAACTTTTGATTCTCATTTCGAAAGCTTTCGAAACTACCGAAACTTTTGAATCAGCCTTGACGCAAAGTACGGCGAAAGGTTGAATTCGATAAGGTTTGCGAATAATTCTGCTCAAGGTTGTCGACTGTTTTCTCGTACGCGCGATGTTCCAAATAAGTCATATATTTCGCCGCTGAAAAATTCTGAGAATATACGCTCCAAAAGTGCGACCGATGAATCGCCGTACTCGATGCGCATAACGTGATACGTTTACCGGGATCGCGAGAACAGAGTCATAAAAAAAAAAAAGAAAAAAAGAATGCGCGGCCTTTACGACGAAGAAGCTTCGTTCGTTACGCAAATACGCACGAGCGAAAAGTCGTTCGAGGAACACGTCATCGACGTGACACGACGAGACGAGACGCGAATCGACCGACCAACCAACCGACCGAGTGAGCCGGCAAACAACGGAAAGACAGAGGAGGGCTATCGTCGGCCTTGGCGAAAAGAGTAGGTCTCCCCGGTTGAAGTTGTTCGATGACCGAGAAAGAGTAGGGGAAGAGAGCGAGAAAGAGAGTTCACGGTCCCCCACTACCAACGAACGCCTACCTTCCGCTAAAATTGCCGATTAACTTTATTCTCGTTTTTGATCGAACGCGATTACACGGTGAACAATCGTGCGTGATAAGGACACGAAACACCGCAAACGAGCACGAGTTCCACGGCTTCCAATCATTCGTTCACGTATTTATAATGTTCCGTAAACGAGGCGTGTCAACTTATCGAACCTACCGCGAGTAGTAACTGATCGAATAAACGATATGACAGACTGAAAAACAAGACTGTTTGAATTGGAAAAAATTACGCTCAACGGGACATCCGCGTCGTTGCGTGGTCATCGACGCGCTTTAGAAACCGTCGACTTCCTTAGAACGGTATTAACCTTTGGATATTCAAATTTACCCAATGCTCGTCAACGTAAATCTAACCGAGAAAAGTAGAACCGATCTTCCTACTTATCGATGTTCAGAGAAAAACGAATAATTACGATTCGTGTTTCGCATCGTTCAATAACAAGATGCTACGTAAGAACAAATAGCTGGACCGTCGTGTAACGCGTAGAAACGAAAACTGAATATCCATCGACGAGTCGCGTCTATAGGTTTCGATGTTTATCGGTTAAGACGATGCAATATCGAAAGCTCGATAATCGGTTCGCTTGTCAAAGGGCGTATACCCTCTAGCGCATGCATGTATCTCGTACGAACTTACACTTTTACGAACACGAGTTTATCGCGTACACTATACGATTTCAAAGAATATCGCGAGCAAGGGAATAAACAACGGTTGCCACGCGATATATCTTCGATTTCTTCCTACCATATTAGGTATTAAATACTTGGAAAAAATTTATTTGACAAAACATCGAGCGAGTATTCGTACGGTTAACCATGTCATTCGACGGTATCATTAAAATCGGTGAATACGATTAGTAACGCGTTGAATACTAACCGGAAATAAAACGGCGAAAAACGATCGTCTCAAAGATCTTTAGAGAACGAAAGATAATTTCATCACCGGCTATGTAAATAAAATGGCGGCGATTAGCTCGTTTCCTCGGAGCTGGCGCGTCGCGTGCGTCGCACTGATATGAGCGGTAATCGACTAACTTCGCATCGTCTCGTATCGCACCGCGATCCAACCAACTTTGCCAACGCCATGATTCGTTTGACTAACGATCGTTGTAATGCATAAATCACGCAACAAAGACAAATCGAAGGATACCTAATCGTGAAAACGCAACGAAAAATATCGATTATGCGTCATTTCGAGCAATTAAAAAAAATGATCGGCGGCCTGCATGGCTACGGGGTTCACACAACTCGTGATCGAATACATCTCGTACCATTTACAATTGATATACTGAAAGACATCGCGTTTACAACCTCTGCTCGATTCTCTTAACCGTGTACGATCATGCAGGAAAAAAGACTCACCTTTGGAGTGTTGTGAGCGGCCCAGAAAATCGAGGCTTTACTGTATTCAACGGCTCCCGTCCACTACGATCTCACAGAGTGCACTGACGAAACGAACGGAAGTTGCCATCTTGAACTGCGTTCACTTGACGCTTTCCGCGTATTCGAAAACTACTTTTCCGTTTCTGCCGTTTTTCAAATCTATCGATCAAATTATTTGTGATTAAATGTCCTATTTCCATTAAAAATCTTTTTACATTTATATTTTTGAACAACGTACCGAAATATAATCCTGTACGTTATTGTTCAAATTATAGATTTATGTAACACATCCTTACATTCAAATAATTTGTTCGCAGTTGCAAAAATTACATTATATATCGAAATTATTATTTATATTTTTAATCGAATTCGGTGCAACTTTTTATTCGAAATTATAATTTCAAGCTTAATAATGTTAACGAC
Source organism: Megachile leachella (assembly GCA_963576845.1). Taxonomy (NCBI): domain Eukaryota; kingdom Metazoa; phylum Arthropoda; class Insecta; order Hymenoptera; family Megachilidae; genus Megachile; species Megachile leachella. The sequence goes on from OY756250.1 coordinate 621,062, forward strand.
AGTACGAGTATTTGCCGTTTGTAAATTTGCGCCATTTTCTTTGAATAGAACCCATGTTAAATAACTTGTATATCCGAATATCGAAGCACGTGCTCAGCCGAGTGATATCGCACATTGTTAATTTATATTTTATTAGAATTTGTAACATAATTTTCTAATAACATGCCAAAATCAAAAAGAGATAAAAAAAGTAAAGTTATATTTTAACTTACGACTTTATTATTTACTGCTTTTATACATAGATGTATAGTTTTAAAACTAACCTAACTTAATTCCGCGTGTTGTCGTGTAACTCATAAATCTGTTGTATTTCACAGTATCTCTCACTAAAACGAGCAAGAAAGGGCTTGCCCTGAAACAACAAATTGTAGAGGATGTTAGAAATTGCGTTGAAAAATATGCTAGAGTATTTCTTATATCCGTTCACAATATGCGAAACAACAAACTTAAAGATTTACGAGCGGAATGGAAAGACAGTCGATTTTTCTTCGGTAAAAACAAAGTGATAGCGTTAGCCTTGGGTAAGTCATCGAAAGACGAAATTACGGAGGGTATACATAAATTATCAGCGGCATTAAAAGGACAATGTGGTTTACTATTTACCAACCGAAAGAAACATGAGGTACATATATATTTTATATTTTTATTAATTTATTGTAAATGTGCACATGCATCTCTTAAATGTGTTCAATACTTTGTTAGGTATTGAAATGGATGGAAGAGTATGAAGAAGCTGATTATGCTAGATCAGGTTTTGTTGTACAAGAAACTATAACGTTACCTGAAGGACCCATGCCCGATTTCCCTCATAGCATAGAACCTCATTTAAGGCAATTGGGTATGCCTACAGCTTTACAAAAGGGTATAGTAACATTAATTAAGGAGTATACGGTATGCAAAAGTGGACAAACGTTAACTCCTGAACAAGCACGGATTTTGGTAAGAGATTGATTTAGGTTGTTCAAATGCAATATGAAATTATGACTTATAAAATCTAATAGATATTATCTATTACAGAAATTGCTGGATAAACCCTTAGCCTCTTTTAAAATGATACCATTAGGTGTATTTTCCAAGAAACACGGTTACAAGAAACTTGTATCCGAAGATGATGTTAAAGAAAATATTGAAGGACAAATGGTGGTGGAAGAAGAAGAAGAAAAAGAAGATAATACGTGATGTATGTATTGTTTTACAAAGAGTTTATACATTAATTCGTGTACATATGACGTATTGTATAGAAAGTTGAAGTTTTTATTATAATTAGAAAACATGAAGTTATCTATTTGATTAATATTTTTAAAAACAAATGGTCTCACACATTTTTGTTTATAAAATTTCAAAATTATACATATAACCTACCAATGTTACTTTTGAATTTTTCTTGACAAATACAAAGATGATATTACCACTTTATTCGACTGTATTTTGGATAACTGCAATTGTGTCGGTAAATCGTAAAGTGTAAAATATAAACATAGCATATTTTAATGTTATTCAACAACAGACACGTTTATGATATTTAAATCCCCTTTTTAATCGAGTTAAATTTTTATTAAATACCTAGATTATATACTGTTGGTGTTTAAAACATTCACACAATAGCACTGGCAAAATGAGCGATATAAATTCTAATGAAAGAAGCGGCACAGTGTTCGTCGATTCTGTAAATGCATCCTATAACGAAGAAAATAGGAAACGTAACAGACGAAAATCAAAGTACGAGGTAAATATCGATAATCAACAGAGCAAATAAATATTGCGTTGAAAAAATTTTACGAGATCTTCTCCGTGAATAAATTGACTTAATTAGGGGATCAAAACACGATGGCCAAGTAGAACTTCAATAAATGCTTTGTAACGATATCGGAGAGTATATTTTCCAAAGCGTCATTTAAGTTTCTTATAAACATATATACTACTCAGATTTTATTATGGAAAATAAATAAGTCGATGATATTCGCAAAAATTCATTATCGTTTTTATATTAACTTACCATTTATTCATATTTAAATCTTCGGAATATATGATTATAACATACGAGACTTTATGCTATAATACGTAGAATAAAATACTTGCAAACTTGTTTCTTTATCGTCTTTGGTTCGATAACATATTTAATAGAATCAAAATTTAAGCATAACATAAGCGTTACACAGTATATGATTAAAAACCGAGAAGAATGTAAAAATTCATGAAACATCAAAGGATATGTAATATTGTTTAAAGTTGTATTTATTTTGTAAACGTTTTAATTCGATCATGCAGTATTTATTTTTATTGCGAGAAAGCATTTCAGGTCTTAATTTGCGATAATTACTACGGAATGCTTTGAAATATTACGAGTTGATATCGATAGAACACGTACAATCGGGTGCAATTTCATTGTTGTTACTTCTTTGATTAAAAATTCGCTAATACATAACAATTTGAAAATACCGCCTACGCAAATACATAGAAAATTATCTTACAAAGTATCCTATAAACGAAATTATAAATAAATTTTAATTTATTTGTACTAATAGTAACATACTTAGTAACAGAAATAAAAAATACTACCCAAAATTAAACCTCATAATTCGCACATCCATACGTACGTGCCGGTTGGTTATTACGTAGAATGGATGCGATACGTATAATTATTATTGTTGTTAATATTCATAGAATAATGTCATGACAATATTTATAACAGCAATAATAATTATTACTACCTTATGTTTTAATCCAAGGTTATTAGTCGTGCATTGCTTAGTTTGTTTATCCTAATGTTTCGCATAACTAAATAAATCATCAAGAATCGTTTTTGCATTGAGCAAAAATTGTCAACACGTAATTAGAATACAATACTGTACCATCAAATAACCTGCATCTCTAGCACTCTTAGCAGCGAATAGCAACGAATTGATGTCGAGATATCGATATTCTTTCTTACAAATAATTACTCGAAGTAATAAAAATCCTTAAGTTCTATTCATAACAGCGCATTCTGAATACGAATCGTTGATGTTTATTTAAAACTCATAATATACTTTGCGATCCTATTTTCTTTGGTCGAAAATAGTTGTACTTTCGCTCTGTCGGCGATACGAATAATATAAGGGATATTTTAAAAAACTGGCTTCTTCCTAAATTTTATCACGACAGTTTCGTAACGAAAAGAATAATAACCTAATCTATTTCGTTAGCACGTACCTTCAGGTGATGCACTTTGAAAGACATCGAAGTCATATACAAACGTTAAAATCAATTTAACGATACATTTTACATTACTAAAGATATATGCACTGTATAGAGAAGTCAGAGTGATATCGACAGAAAATAAACCTATAGAAATATCCGTTGATCGTGCTTCGCCCTAACTCGTCTTATACACTGTGATCGTCCTGACTGTTAAGCAAATAGTAGTTTGTTCGAAATATCACAATACATAAATGATTACATATTCTAGGATATGGCAATCTCACAGCACACTAATTCAATGGAGAGATCTTGTAAAAAAATAAATAAACATTTCTTTAACTAAATATTCCATAAAAGTAATCTAACATAGAGATTTAAATTATATTATAATACCTTAGATTTTCGCATACTAGAGTGATTACGATTACGATTATGATTAACGGATTATTACAAGTTTTAAATAAAATGAAAGTTTATAGGAATAAACAGCAATACGTTACACGTATTAAACTACATTATGTTCGACTAATAAGCAAAACTCACTTTACGCGTAAACTTTCTTCGGTTATTCATTTAATGGATAGTACCTTACGAAAAAACGCGTGCATTGCTTTGATCACGGCATGTAAGCAGTTCGTTTTATAGTCTTTGTTAAGCTTGCGACTGATACAACCAACTTTTTTCTCTCCTTTTACAGTTAAGGAGCACGTATCGTGTTCTTTCGCCGATGTAATTATTTCATATAACTTATACTTAATCCGAATTTAGCATTGCTGGTAACTACTATCATCGTTCTACTCTAATACGAGTGGAATGTGTAAATTCAAATGTGGATCGATGTTTTGCTTATAGATTATCATCCATTAATCATCTCGTGTCATTGAAAAAAGGTATTGTTTATGCAACTGTACGTTGTTTGTTGGTTTTTGATCTCTAAGGATACGATTATCCAGTATATAGAAACGATTACAAGTCGCATTAGTCAAGAACACTATGATCGATTACCACACAGAGTATAAAAGGTGATTAAATACGAACGATCGTTATCGAATTACGAGTAAAATACTATTCTAGTTTAACGTAAAAAGCGCGCATTTCTGCCTAAATAATTTGCTTCTGAGTATAAAGCTCTTCGAGTGGCGGTACTTCCGGTATTGGATCCCGCCAATACGCGAAATGACTAAATTCGTCCGCTGCGTCTTCTCTCCAAGCTGGGAAAAGATGATCGACGATAAAGCTCATGTTTGAGTATCTGAAAGAATAACATACGCGAATTGAATACGTGCGTTAACGCTCCAGATATTCGCTGATGAAAGTCAACGAGCATGATAGTAGGGGTCAATATTAAATATTTCACTGAACTGGATAAGATGTACAAGTATAGTGTTATTACACGTAACGAACGAGTTTTTAGTCAAAATTTTCGTTCTGTTATTGCACCAATTATATCCAAATTCGAATACATAAAGTGCTACGGTTTGGGAATTCGATAATTAATTTGTGTTTTCTTCAGGGGGAAAATAATGGGAGTGTAAAATAAAAGTTGTATGTTCGAAGTACTTGGTTGAATATTCGTGCATTAAAAAAAAAAGACAAAAGATGAGGAAAACTATGTAACACGCGGTATTAACAAGCTTCAAACTTTTGCATTACAGTAACACATATAAAAGATATTAACAGTTTTCAAATAAATATAAATAAAATTATTCATTTCGACGGCAATTTCATTCCATATGCCCAACCTTCAGGAAAATGATTAAAGATTAGGATTGTTTAAGATGAATAAACTAATGAAAATGGAAATGATTAAAAGCAGTTGCGTAAGAACGAGTGCTTACCCTATAAATTATAAGAAGATAGGTAGAAGTTCTTGCACAACCAAATACCTCAAAGCATAACTCTAATAATATTCACTTAAGAAAATAAGCTAAACTTCTAATTTGCCTTCATAAAAAAAGAATTTAAAAAGAGAAACAAAAGAATTGCCATTGGAAATGTTTCTAATGTCTACTTATAGGTGTACCATTCTCTACATCTGCTCACTTTGTACACCGCACAGACTATCAGATACGTATAAATATGTATAGAAATATATTATGTTGCATAAATCTTTAGTGTGTGTACTACTGACCATAACGTTAAGTTATCATAGAACGTTAGAGTCAGAGCACAGATTCGTAAAATTGTTAAACAAAATACAATATGTATATGGAACGATATTCCAATCATGAGGTAGTAAATGTTACCAATTCTAATGAATCGAACGCAGTACCAATGGCACGAATATACTGTTAATTGTTACTATCGAAACATTATTAATTGTACTAATAAAATGAAACAGCTATGGTTGTGTCGCCATCAGTAGGTGTTTCGCATGGGCAGTGGCGGGAATAACTCATTGACGATATCGCACTGACATGCGTAACTGCAATCACAGAAACACGCGACCCATCAATATTTTTTCCTTCTCAATTACCAACATGATAAACGCATCTTCCTTTCTTGTAAAACATTCCACCCATTTTTTTTTTTTTTTTTGTTAAACGAAATTAGACATGTTCTTTTTTGCATTAAAATGATCGTAAACATGCTAATTAACAAATTAAATCTCATCCATTTGAACATACACTAATGTGTACCTACTGTTCCTAAACTAAAAAAATTAACATGCAACAGGCTATAAAGACTTTAATTTTCTCTCGACAAAATTCACTGTCACGTCCAAAATAACAATAATATATACTTCTGAAGTGAAGCACTTAAAATCTTATATAAATTATTGTACAAGCATAAGTTTTATGTAATTTCTTGTACAAATGTTGAATATAAGTTAGTATAAATAGTGTAAAAGGAATGTATACGAGTACTTACGAGGACTGGAATGTCTGTGTCAATTCGTGTTTCAATTCCCCCCTATGGTTTATAGTAAATATGCGCATGGTAGGAATTCCTACAGCTCGATATGCCCAAACATCCTAAAAGGAACAATGATTTGACAATATTCGTTCTGATTTTAAAGAGACATCCTACTATTAAATAAGAAAATAAATATTTACATTAATTCGGTTGCCGTAGCCAGCGTAGAAAGGCTTCGAACCTTCCGGGAATAAAGCTTGAATATCACTGAGACACGATATCTTAAATTCTTCGGGTTTCTTTTCAATGACTTCACGATGAAATGCTGAAATTAAACTCGTTGGATTTAGAAGCAGCGGTCCTTCGGGAAGCGATAAATCTCCCTGTCTAATACTTTTCAGGTACTCTCTTGTAACTTTAGCTTGTCCAATCGCTCTTGCGGATAAATAAAGCAGTTTATAGCCGTTATTTTTTATTTTTGTAAACAACTGAGCAACACCTGACTGAGCCCAATCTTTACCAACGATCGGTAGAATGTGACCCAATACGTCAGATTTCGTAATTGTTCCGTCTATATCGGAAATAACAATTTTATCATCCCATCTCCATTTGTAAATATGACATTTACAACGAGTCGTGCCCTGATAAGCTGTCGTCACGCTAAAAACAACTTCGTTAGCTCCGTCTTTCAAATTAAGACTCGCCTGAAAAAGAAATAGACACGATAATTAATGTATAACGAAAACATTACTACGTTGTTTGTTGTTATATGTTACAATTTAATAAATTCTACGCACTATTTGAGTAGACGATAATCTTAAGGTTTTACGATATTTTTCAGTAGATTCGTAGTACGATCTTCTTTCTTTTGGTATTTTAACTCCTTGCGATTCATTCTGATTGCTGTCGGAATCCTCGCTACCACTGTAGCCTTCACCTTCCCTTTCATGACTTTTGTCAGCTTTGGACATATCCTTCGTTAATTTTTGACGTTGTACTATCGTTTCCGTAACAGCTGTAGTTTCTATGTTCTGATCAGTCTTAGTTTCTCTAGTCGGCGTTTCATCTATTGGCGTGTTCTCCTTCGTATCGATCAATTGTTCTGAAGTTTGTACAGTGGTTCCATCAGCTGTAACGCGTAAAGTGAAAATTTTGAAGACCTCTGCTGCTATAAAACATTGAACGAAATGAAATATTAACGCGTCTTACTCTGACTAAGCTCCTGAGATTTTTTAGGCGGTTGCGTGGAACGTCTCCATGAAAACCATGAGCTATAACCACTACGACCTTCAGGCTTGCCAATATTTTCCTGCTTTTTTTCTTCATGCATTAAGGGTAACGGCATGCATTGTGCATACAAATTTTCAATTGTACCTTGTGGTAAATGTCTTTGAAAAACAGCATATGTCATCACTATGGGACAAGCGGTAGTCCAATTGTAATACTTTCCATTAATTTTTACTACTAAATTTGGATTTTCGTATAATTTTGGGTCGGAACAAATATCTTCGAAATGAAGTAAATTTTGACGAAAAGCCTCTTTAGATGGACCAGTTTCAGAATCTAAACCACCGCATAAGGATAAACTGATATCCATGTTGTTATCGAATATAGAATGTTTTGGTTCTTCGAAATCGCTGTCTAACGACTTTGGTCCACCAATGGCACCCTCGACACTGTTTGGACTTTGAGGTAAGCTCGGACCATTGCCAGACTCGGTATCTTCTTCGTCTACTCCTTTACGATCTGAAAAAAGAAACATTGTTACATGTAGATTTTATATAAAGTGCGTATAAATCACATATTTTGTTATTGTTATTGTTATGATTATAAAAGACAATTAATAATCCATTTCTATAGAAAAAAATATGTATTTTAAAACAAGCGATGTACCCTTCACGGCTGTTGAGCCTCTATGAGAGGAAGGAAAGTAGAGAGCTGCAACTTCTGGATCCAGTTCGTCGGCATTAAGGTCGCTAAGATAAATTCCTTCCGACTCTGGATTGTGTCTGACGCGAGAAGTTTTCTTCATAAACGAGAACATACCGCTAAGCATAGATCGATGTGCTTCCGCTATCGTGCAAACAATGATTAATAAACTGTTAGTTTAGAATGTATCAAAGTATGCTTATTGAAAGGTATTAATTCTCGTCTAAAATAAATAAATGTACGATAATTATGAAATCTTTATACGTATAAAAAACTACTAACTGTTATTTGGCTGATTTACTGCACTGGATGAACTCATTGAACTCCTATGAGACGGATGCGTTGATTCTGGAGGTAAACTAGGTAGTTCACCCCATCTCCAGCTTTGTTGATGACTTTTCTCTTCTTCTCGTTCCGCGCCTTCTTGAGTAATTTTTCGCATCTCAAATTCTGTGTCAGACTGAACGGGTGAGCATGGCCTAGAATCCTGATTCCTATTAAATACGATGACAATAAAGAATCGCAAACATTAATATTGTACGCAAATCAATTTTTTGCATTCGCTTTTCACACGAATTATGTGAGAACATAAACGCGTACATGGAACATAGAATTATAAATATATATTATGTTAAACTTACTTCGTAACTTCGGTATCACTGAAGAAATGAAAATCTGTTTCTGGCCGTTTTTCTGTAGTTTCCTGTAGCGAGATCTCCACTGGTTCGGCAGAAGCATTTTTTTTCTCTAACTCTCCAACTGAACTGGATTCCTTTAACATCTTTAATCAATTCATACATATGAATAGGCAATCTGAAACGTACGATTACAACTTCTGTATTGAACAACTTACAGATTCGCTGAGAGATTCATCCGGAATCGATGCATCGTTCTCGCTCATTTCTGTTTGACTACTGCTACCGTTGCTAGTTTTTCTTTGAGATCCCTTCTTCTTCATGATACTTTTCCTCTTTCGTTTCCTCTTCGCCGAACTGTTATTCTTACTTTCATCGACATTTTCATCTTTTGAATTTTTTTTATTTGTCGGTACATTCGATTCGTCACTCGACTTTTCTTTACCGCTGCTTTGTACGTCTTCTATGATTGGCCTAAAGTCATTCTTCACTACGCTAATTTTGCGAATTCTCGCGGTTGAAGTTACAGCCACAAAAGACTTTGGAGTTGACGGAGCTGGAGATGTTTCATCGTCATTAATACCATCCATATCAAAGATTTCTTCTTCGTTCTTTAGGGTATCATGTTTCTCTCCTTTGGTATTCCAATCTCTTAACAGAGCTTTTTCAAATTTTTGCCTTTGGTCCGCAGGTAGTTCAGGAAAATTTTCTTTGAATAATCTCTCTCTTTCTTCGCTTTTAAGAGCAGAGTACTGTTCGCATATCATTTGCTGCTTTTGTAGCGTAGATACATCGTCGAAATGTTCTTTAAACATTTCTTCTCTCTCTTCAGGAGTTAATGATGCAATTTGAAGCCATTTTGCACGATGTTCCGCAGGGAGATCAGAAAACTGCTCGATTAAAAATTTCTCTCTTTGATCTGCTGGCAAAGCCGACATTTGTTCCCATTTTTCTCTTTCTATAGATAAAACAGATTCTATGAGAATCTTGTCCCTTTGTTCGGGAGGTAGGTCAGAAAGAAGATTGAATCTAGATGGTGGAAAACAGTTGTCATCAGGAATGGGCGAGCAAGCCAAATGCGGTGGAATTTCTGTATCGGTTGGAGAGCCATCGGAACTGACTTCTTCAACAAAGAAAGCTTCTCCCGAATCTCCCAATTTCATGTGAATTTGTCTAGGTTCTCCATTTATTTCTATGTCCACCTATTAAAAAACAAATTGATACGCTCTTTTAACACCTTAACTTAATATATTTAAAAGTAGATTTACGTATGCAAAAATAACTGATTGATAAAATATGGAAGATAAAATATGAAAGATAAGATACGAAAACAAAGTTCAAAAAAATTTATTGTAAAAGTTCAATGCGAGGTAATTACTGTCCTTGACATTCTAGAATTTTCTGCAATATATCATTAAAAGAGGATACTTCAATACGATAGACTATGCATGTACATGACAAAAATGAGCCAAAACTTACAATTTTTTCTCTAGATCGTAGAACACCGAGTTTCCCAAAGCGAACGTGAAAGGGTGAACAAGTAAATGATCCATCCGGTTGTTCAACAACGACGACATCGATAGCACCGGTGAGCGTCGCTGCGTTGATTTCATTATAGAAATCACGAAAATTACTTATAAACTTGCCAATGTAGTTCATACTGTACATCTTAAATTCACGTATGGTGCAACCACTTTCCAAATATATTTTCGAGAAATTTCACCGCGCTGCAACGGCGAAAGTGTAATAAAATATTTCAAAGTTACCGCGAGAATAAAGGGACGTATCTCTCTCGAGATATTCCGAGGTGAAATCCAGATATACCGAGTTTGAAAATTTACTTAACCATATCGAGATATCGTTTCTCAACGACACCTCACAAGATTGACGAAATCGAACGCTTTTGATCAAAACGAATCGAAGATCGCGATCAAAACGCGCTCAAACGAAATGTTAACGGCTCCACGGCAGAACCGTCACTGCCTCGAAATGGTAAGGAACTGTCAAGGATTCGAAGCCGGGCTATCAGTTCGAACAAGACAAGTTCACCGCACAGAACGCGTACCAAAGATTACGATTAACGAGTACAAGTTTTAGTTCGCTGAACGATACGATCCATCTAGCAAAGTACACTCGTAACTCGACCAAAATGCGAATTCTTTGTTCTTAGATGGTTTACTGAGAAATCCACCCGACTACCAGCAGACGGTAGTCAAAGTTGACGTTAAAACGGGTCACGTGTGGCTTCCCGACCAATCAGAGTTTCGATACACGTCGGTCAATAAGAACCACTGTCACGTGACCAAGTGTGCCGCTAGCGCGTCCTTTGAATCGCACCAAATCTGTAACAAAAAAATAAAGAAAGTAGAGTAGTCGTTAACGAATCGAATCAATTATATTCGACATTCGTTACATCACACGCCATTCAATTACGACGTAACAAGTAATTTTAATGACCGACCTCCCGAAACGTACTCGTTCGCTAAAGGAATTAATCGAAAGAAAGCTTTCGATAAAATATCACTTCCGAAGAGCGTTACGTGACGAACGTCGTTCGAGAAAATCCTTTAACTTCTATAGAATTACGATGCATAACGAAATCCTACAAATGCGAGAACAGGAAAAAAAATTGTCTATTATGTAAACTCGCTTCAATTTTGCAAAACAAAAACGAAACACGAAGTATTTTTAACGCGTTTATCGCTGTTCCCGCAAAATTAATTATCGTTGAACCTTCAAGCGAATAAACGTCTGAAAAGTAACGAAAGTATGTTAATCGCTGTAGACTGTTCTATTCACGGTAATTGTTGCATTTGTTACATTAACGTGATTGTTTATTCGATTCCGTTGAAAGAGAAAAAGCAACGTGCAAAAACATGCATTCACGATTTTGTAACAGTGTTAAGTAGGGTTATATTATCATTTAAACTGTTAGGTAATCGTAAACGTGGAAGAATCGACGTTGGATTGGCGCGTCGCGTCGGTTGGTTGCGCACGCGAGCACCGCGTGCAACCTTTTCGACACGTTTCAACGATACCAACGGCAAAAAGTAAAATTCGTTTTATCGTCTTACCAAGCTCCTCTTATAAAATATTTACACCGCGTTCGTTAGATCATAGAAACGAGTCGCCCATAAATTTCGAACAATATTCATTTACGAAAACAACAGATTCAACGTATAGCGTTCCGTCCAAGGTAATTCCAAGAATGGAAAATCTCCTTTTCGAGAGCGATATTTTAAACGGAAGATTACACTTTGTCCCGATGAATCAACGCGATAATTTCATTTAAATTTAGGATACAATGCCGAATCTCGGGCTGTCGGTTCGAATTTTCGAGATAGAGATTTCGTATAAAACGATTCGAGCTTGCGTAACTAAAAAGGAACGAACCCGCTTTCGTGACGGACAGTTGGACGAATTTCAAGAAGCTCGATCATTGAAATAGTACGTTTTCTAAATTGTTCGGAATATTCCGGAACGATATTTTTGTTTACTTTGTTCGTTTGCTCTTTTTCGCTGACATTTTGACGTGGCAAGCGTAAATATATTTAACGTTCAACATTTCGATCAGTGACAAACATCACGTACGCGTTATCACGATCGTTCAAAAAATTCTACCGTCAAAGTTCTCGAATCTCTTTCGTTCGAGCGAATATTCTCTTATTGAATCGGTAGCGTCTCAGGGATACGTTTGATCAGGCAAGAACGTTTCTGCTTGGATTTTAGTACACTTACGCGTTAACGTGTTTCAACGATTCCAAAGGTCGAGATCAACGATTCATCGCTAGTTTCTAACAACTGATCGCGGCTTGCTTCGCATCAATATTTTATCATTTTCTCGCTCGAAACGAAATAACACCGACTTTCGTGGAGTCAAAGCGAATTCGTGATCGAAGAGACAAGTTCTCTTTCTCTCCTCGAAAGGGAGAGAAGACGAAACAGCTGTTTCCGGGAAGAAACGGTGCGTTCCGACCAACGATTTCTACAAACGCACGATACCGCAAACGACGCGTGTCGTTAAGTAGAATTCGAATCGTTCCACGTTATCCTGAAAGTATGCTATGACCAATCTCGATAACATTCCAGCAGAAACCATGAAACTTAAATGGAAATTTTAGAGTTCGAGGAGAAAAAATATGAAAAAACTGGTTTCTTCTTCTTTCTTTTAGAATCGAGTCACGTAACTTACAATCATACAATTTCCCCTTCTGTTCGAGAAGCTTATCGCTTTCTAGTTGCGGTATAGTTTATGCAAACGTCATCGTACCGACTGTAATCGCGATTTACCGAATCTTAGAACATGTACATACATCGCATTTCTTTTTCTTTTAGAAAGAATTTTTTTCGTATTCGTAGACAGTTCGGAAAACTGTATTCGAACGACAAGATGTTCCCACGATTTGTTCGTACGAATACAGAGGGGCACGGTGCATAACCTCTAACCATTGGATTACGAGGATTCGCGTTTACGCAACGTACTAAGAGCGGTTTAATTTCGCTTCGCCTTACCAGGCGAAAAAGCCCGTTTCAACGCGGTATATAGCATGTACGGTAAATGACGTAAAAGCAACGAGCGAAAGTAATCGTTTAGCGAACGCGGACCGCAGCTGCTGCTCGATACCAGGTCATTCCGACTCTCCTGGGACACTTCTGTTCCTTTTGCTTTCGATTCATGCTTTCGATCTCCTCGATAAAGCAACCGATACGTTACTGCAACGTACTATGTAATATGCCGTGTACGCATGACGGTGCTATTATACGAGCGTATGTGTAACTATGACCGAGCGTTGGTTATAGTTCATTGCACTTCTAACTACGTAAGATACGAGTTCGCGCAAGAACGGGTGCGCTCCTTTTCTTCCTTTTCCAAAGATTTTCTCGCGTGTCACGCGAATAGCCTGCTACTGGATACCAATCGGAGCTCGATGGAATGCATCTCCGGCGGTTCCGAAGAGCGGATGAGCGATAGCGAGTTCCGTGTTTTTCGTTCGAATAGAATTTATGTGTATTACGGTATGACCCAACCTTCAGATCTTCATGAAAATTTGTATAAATATTTTTCACGATTCAAGTTACTTACTCACTGAAAAAATTTCACCTTCGGCAAATGTGATCCTGGCCGAAAATTCTCGAGAAACGCCTAAGGCTAGAATTCAGCAATTTTAAACTACTTAACCTTTTAAACTGATTTCTTTTGTTTTTAGCATACATTTTAAAGAATTTCCATTTCCTTATTTATTCATATTGCTATCACTTCCTTTTCTGAATTCTGTTCGATTTTTATTCTGTTGCAAATTCTTGTTTTTTTTGTGTGTTTATTGCTACATAGTGTTTAGATATCATTCTCTAATACACGTTTTTACTACCAAAGTTCAATTGCTTTGTTATTATAAGATGGTTAGGTTAGGTTAATATTTTTGCCGTCATGGTGCTGTTTTCGCGCATGCGCAAACCCAAATTTTAAATTTTCACGCGTTATAGGTCATTTTTAGGAAAAATTTTAAACTTCATTTGCCGAACCTATAATTTTTTTTACAGCATATTCGGGTCATAAGAATGCTATTGGTAAATTTTCATCATGATACGTAGGTTGGGTCATACCGTAAATCTTCCTAGAATTTCATAAGATTATCGCTTCTAAATAAAAGCTCGTTAAATCCCATTTTGAAACGGGCTCTTATTTCCGCTGAATGGTCCAACGGTACAAAGAGATGAACGATTCGCGGATAAGATATCGAAATTTCGTACGGTTGGCCTCCGTCCAGCTCGATTCGTCGACCGTGGACTTAACATTGAACTTTGCGTACCTCGTCCACCTCGTAGAAATTTTCGAATAGGTTGTTCAAGCACGATTCGAAGAAAAGCAAAAACGGACACAGGAAATCTCGAGGAAATTTCGGATTATGAATAACGGACGACGGCCTTGAGCTTCGGTCGAGCTACCGCTTTTGACGAAAATAAGCGAGAACGAGGGAGAGAAACCGTGTAGGTGAATCCTATCGGAAACAGTGCCAAACGGCACGAGCCAACACAGCCAATTAACCCGTGCAAAATCGTTCTTCCTGTTTTTTTCCTACTTCCCGATTGTAAACATCGTCGCGATCGAATTAACCCGTTCTCTTCGACGCGGATCTCGATCTTTACCTTCTACGTCGAATCCTGACGATGAGTCAGAAGCGGACAAACGTTTGTCCGAACCCGAGGCAAAAGTCGATGTCGAAAACGTTCGCGTAATTAAAAACGGATAATCTTCCGTTTCTGCTTTCGTAACAATAACGATGATACGCTTCTAAAAGCGTTATCTCGGAACACGACGATACCGTGCGGTTACAATAATAATTTAATATTAAATTTCACAATAAGCGGGAAAAAATTGTTCAAACGTATTAACTCTTTAGCCTATAACCACGAGTCAGACTCGTGACGCATATTGCAGTTGAAATGTGACAAAACTAAATCGTAATTGCAAAAAGACTGAGTTTTGAATATGATATTGTTGAATTTTCATAATTTAGTGGCAAAAATAAATCTGAATCGATAACTTATAAAACGTCGGTAATTAGATGTCGATAAATATGAACATTAAATTATCGACTCGATGCCACTCGATTCAATTTTAGATTCTCAAATGTTAAAATAAAATAATTGTAATATTGCTTTATATGTTTGTTTTCTTCATGAAATTTCCATATTACATTCTGTTATCGTATGTCGTGTTGATCTGATATTTCTTCCCATCTTTTATAATTACAAATATAAAGAGTTTAAAAGTTATAAGTGTTTATTTTAATTGTTTAATATTATAGTATATTCCATTAGATACTAACTGCAGTTTGCATAATTTAAGATTGCTAAATCCAAATTACACTTAATATTTCAACATTCTTTAGTTACTTTAATGCTGTAGTAATAATTAGGCAGCTCTGACTGACTAAATCTTTCAACTATACGCGCGTAAATTCCATTTACGAATCACCGTTGTCTGTGCATCTGTCGTCCGAACGACGTAATAGTCAAGGACAATTTGACATATTCTAAAAGTCCTGTTTACGAAACGTAGAGTCGAAGAGAATTAACTAGACTCGATGCAACGCGTGGTCGAGTGACGCAAAGATACGCTCAAGTCGAGCGATACGCGCGAAGATAAAGGCAAACGGGTCTCGTAAGCGCGCCTCCCGCTCTCGTGTTTTCATTCATATGCGCGTACCGTTCGTTACTGCACGCGAAAATGGAGATTCGATCGCACCAGTCGCGTCGACGCTACTTACCCGATCGCGAGTCGTTTTCTTCTTTCTTTCTAAACACGACGAACTAACGAGACGATTCGAGTATCGAAGATGCAGCAAATTCCGCTGGCGTAGTAGACAAGATGGGACTCGCGTAAATCCAATTGACGCGAGCGACCGAACAGCACCGAAGCAGCGCAACGACTAAAGAATAGAGATGCCCGAACCTCTCTCGGTTAGAGCGCGCGTTACTTTATCGTGGTCGCGCGAATGCTCGTCGAATATACGCGCGGATCGCGTAAACGCGCAGTCGAGACGGAGAAAACGCGTGCGTGCCCCGTGTTTTCGAGAGTTAAACGTCTTCTGATTGGTCTTTCGAACTCGGACCAGCGGTCGAGCCTCCTCCGCCCTCTAGGGAGAAAGAACGACGTCACGAGGAAAAGAGAGGAAAGGAAACGAAACGCGTCGGATCGTTGACCTAGATTGGCCGTTGACTACCGCGTATCTACGACCGTGATAATCGCATCGCTGTAGAAAAAAACACATTGTTTTCGACGTTTCGCTAACGAGGTCTATTCGATCTCCTCTCTTTCCTCGTCCCACTTTTTCGCGCTTCTTCCGGCAAAAAAGAAACGCGTATAGATGTTACAGTGAAACACCGAAATCTGGAGAATGTCGACTTTCACCGATGAATGTCAGCATTCACATAATCGCTTGGTGTATGTCCGAAATATTTACCCTTATTTCTGACTTACACCGGTAAATGTCGACATATACCTAACCTAATCTGTATGTGATCGTTGACATACACCGGTGAAGGTCCGAATGTACAAGAATTTAATAAAATATTCGGTCTTTCACTGACGTATTTGGTATATGTTGACATTTTCCGGTTTCGGTCTTTCACGGTAACATAGACATTATATGGTTTCATTGAAACGTTCAGCGGAGTAAAAGGAAAAAAGCGCGTGAATGAATCGTATCGGGCGATCAAAAGGTATACTCTTTCTTTCTTTCGCGCCTTTGGCACGTCAGCGAACGCGTTTTCTCGGAAATCGATATTTTGTATGCGCGTGTCGAGTTGTTTGACCCGAGCGTCGATCTTAACGTAACGATCACCTTGAACCGAAAGAGAAAGAAGACGCGTAATTAGCGTTGCAAATCACCGATCGACAACTGTGGGAAAACATGGTAGCGCGACAAAGGTCGTCGGAAGAACCTGTTTCATTCTTTCGAACGTCGGTGTATCGCGATCGCGAAGATTAGCCCGATAAACGTACGGAAAAACAAACGGATTTCGCAATCGAGCCTCGCGTAGGTAATAGAGCGACGCGTCACGACACAGATACGTTACATTCATCGACTCGAGCTTTCTCATTGGAGGAGTGAGACCTGTTTGTCGAATCGTGACGCGTGCAGGAGGTTCGGGGAACCGGAACGACGATACAGGAATAACGCCACTAGACAAACAACTTTGTTTTTGCGGCTAATGTTTTGCTTAGTCGCGTGTCGACAAACACTAGAATCAACCGGTCGGGGAAAGAGAGAGGGATAGCAGGAAAATATTAGAATAGAGTTAGAGAATTGGCAAGGCAACGTGTTTTCGACGTCCGAGCTGTCACGCGAACTGTCGTGTCATCGAAACCGTTCATTAATTAGACAAAATTTCAGTGTCGCGAAGTTTATCACTGTCGAGTTTCGTGACCGACGTTGACGCATTGTCTCTGTTATCGGAAAAAAATAATTATTTACGATAAGTCGAATTCGAGACTTTGATTGTTTCGAAAATACTGTTTCTTAACCGACGATAGGACTCTCGAAAACAAAGGCCGAAAAAAGAGACCGATACGAAAGTCGTGGCAAGAGAAAACAAAGCTTAACGAACTGTTGCGTAGGTTAATCGATAAGGCGTAGATACATGTGCGACGAAAGTATTTGTCGAACATTATAATTAAATGATACATACTTCCCTGTGCGCTGTATCCGCGTGGTAAACAACGATGTTGTTGTTGATCCCGTGCGTTTATCTACTTGGCGCGGATGTTAGTTACCTCTATACCGTAAAGGAGAGGGAAAGGGTAAAAATAACGCGATAAATCTTCGCGCCGCGTCCAATTGTTTTTCCCATCATAAATTAAAGAGCCATGTTTTGCTTCGTTTGTTTTCGTTCATTCGTTACTCGTTCGAAGCGATCTACTCGTCCGCTTCTGCCAAGGAAAGCGGTAGTCGATCTCTGCCAATAGTTTATAGCGGCGGTTCGTTTGCTTACTCGTTCGGTCGAACGTCGAATAAACAAACGCCGTTAAGGTAGCTACCTTACGCGTAACTCCGAGTAAATGTTTTATGATCATCGCGAGGGCACCACGTAACAAACAAACGGTGCTCGTTTACGTCGATAATATCGGAGAATCGTTTTTCTCGGCGAGTAATCGCGACGCGGTTCGAGTCCGCGCTCGCCTTCGAGATATCGTTCCCCGCGCTCGGTTCGATCGATAACGAATATTTAAAAACAGAACCGTCCTATTTGTAGATAACAATGCTAATTGTAATTACGAACGTTTCGATCTATCGATCGTACGGCACGTTTGCGTAACAAAAAATGCAACTTGTTCGAAGCGACGAGGGAACGAATAACGACGCCGCGCTTTCATTTTATCGAACAAATACTTTTCCGCAAGAAATAGTGTTCTTGGCAAAATAAATTCGAGGTGATTTCGTTTCGTGAATCTTTCGCGAGCAAACTATATCGAAATGCGACAGAAATTACTTTCTTCGATCAAACAAGCCTTTCTTCGTTGCGTCGTCGTGGCAGTCATTTTCGTATCTTCTACCGAGCAAAACTTGGAATCGGAGGCTCACCTACAAGAATGGTTTCGAGTCAATCTGACAGATTATGCCGAACATTTATTACCTCTGGTATCGAACTTTATCGCCGAAAACGAGATGGATCCATTGACGATTGAGGACGCTGCTCGAAGTTACTGGATCGTTGGTGTATGTATACGTACAGTAGCGGATATAAAAACGCGTATAAACTAAACAATTTTTTTTATAAATATACAGAGTATAGAAATGGGTAAGTACGTTTTAAATGCCGAAATTAATAATAGTTTTCGTAAACGTTGTTTTGTCCGCCACTGTATCGCATTTCGTTTTCCGGTACGTTCGATCGGGTTCTGAACGGTAACGCGCGTTGACGCGTCGAAAAAGTGGGTTATGGGGTCGAAAACGAGATTCAAGATCAATGGGACAGTAGTGCGTGAAAGCGAACGCGGGAACCTTCGGATCAACGAAAGCGAAATAAACGAACGTTGAACAACTCGACGAACGAATGAAAACGAAAGTGAAGCGAGAACGGCGTGCCGCGCGTCGGATCTCGGTCGATGAACCTTATTAAGGTTAAGGATTCCATCGGCATATTCCGACTATTTATTTACAAAAATTATAAATAAATTTCTGGGAATTTAAGAATCGTTGTTGCGTGACGTTACCGGTTCTTTTGACGTCACCGTCGAGATACTTTTATACGACCGTTCTTATCCGTACAGGTTAAAACGTATACTTTATTTCAAATATACGATTTTTCCCGCGTGCACAAGATAAAAAGAACGGAAACACGATACGTTGCAATTGTAATTAGAAGGAAACTATGACTTTTAGGTGGACCGATGTTCCGCGATCTTCGACAAGATATTTTTGTCTTAATCGTGAGAAAATAAAGTTATTTATTTAAAATAAAAGATATGGACAGATAACGAAGCACAGTCGATTCACTAATATCTTTAATTATTGCCTCTTGAAGATACAATTTAAACGTTATCTTCGTATCGTTGCACCTGCTCGTTCGATTAACAACTTTTTTCAAACATTGATTGCGGAAAAAACAAACTGAACAAGATCTTACGATGCGTGACGTAATTGGTTATAAATACGATTATTATAGATGCAACTATTATATTTTGATCGATTACATAAAGGAAGATCGAACATAGATATAAGAAGAAATCGATTAATCAGTTTTCCGCTGCTTTATTGACAATCGATAATTTATTATTTCGATAACATGTAAAACGAATTAATTGCTTGATGGATGATGGAAAAACAATGGCAGGGTGACTTTGGAAAGTAGAAGAAATCTGGAGAAAAAATGGTGAATGACGGTACTCGACGTTTCGAGTTGTTACAGCGTAATAATAGATTCGTAAATCCAGCAGGTATATTGGAATCGTTGAAAATACTTGAAGCGGTCAACGGTTCTTTTTCGCAGCTGTGTACCAGATGAGTGAAATTTGCGAAGTATGTTTTTTGTCGAGTTAGCACGTTTTCCTGTACGCTTTACGATTCGATGACTCACGAACCGTTCGGCGAGGCCATCACGAGGCCATCGTGTTCGTCGTTTCGGGTCAATCGCTGCTCGAGGATGACCGTTGTGTAGGGACCCGTTTATTTCTTTCCTACCAGATGTTTGCTAACTACTTACCTGTCTTTTCCGCCACATTTTTACGGCATTGAAACTGCGGATTCAACGGTGCAGCTATGATCACCTTGCTCTTAACGAGATATTTTTGTGGTATTCGCTAAAGTAATGTAAAGCAGAAGGCAGAACGGAGCGAAACGTTGTACGTTATTTATCGAATGCTTTACGTGTCTTTTTCTTTTCTTCAGTTGTTCATACCAGCGATATACACCGAATTAACGTATTCTTTTTCTTCGGGGTCGATACACTATTTATCGAAATTAGAGCATTACGGTGCCATTACCGTCGCGTACACGGGTCAAACGTTAACCATCGACGCAAACATCGCGTTTGACAGCATCGTGGTAACTATAATCGAATATATTCTTTGCTGTTGATAGAAAAAATCGAACAACAATTTGAACAATTTCTTTTTTTTCGCTTTGACACAGCTCACCTACGATTATTTCGTAAAATTATTCGTTTTGGAACAACGGGGAACAATATTCGCCGACGCGAGTTCGATTTGGGCCAACGTTAAACTCAATTTCGATATTCTCACTTGCCGAGTTACTGTAAAGACGATCGAACTAACCGATATCAAGTATGCGATTGAATTTCTCCTTTCTCGATACGTAATTAAGAATGTTGGAGAAGTTTGCCAAATATTATAGTTATTGTTTCTCTTAAATCGATGTGTACTTTTTTAACTTATCAGTATTTAAATCGTATTTGCTAAAAGGTTTTTCAAATGTCACGACATTCGCGATCGGTATCATCCGACATTATCAGATTGATCCTATCGCGCGTCTTTAGATAATTTATACATACATCGTATTATAATATAATCAATTGGTAGTCGTTTACGATAAAACATGACAGTAGAATTTGCCGTATAAAATGTTTGTCAGAATCATAAACAATGAAATAGGAAATCCGTGAACACTGATTCGTTTCACGAGTTTACCGTTTCTGAAGCACAAAAAAATTGGCAACTTTCTTCCATTTAGAACGATAGTGTTTTCCGATAATGCGTAACGATCACTCGATCACGCTATTGTGAATAATCTTTTTTTACAGATCCGTTACTATCTGGATTCAAGGAAGCACTCTAACGGAACGACTGATTACGCCATTTTGCAATATTGGAGCATTTGTAATTAAAAATGCATTGATAAAGGTGATCGAAGAACAAGTAACGCTGTCTCTTCCACCACATTTCGACCGGATAAACGCGATAGTTTGTCCTTGGAATATTTTTCAAGTATTTACATCGACACTGGCTTCGAATCCCGTTCCGATTTACAAATTTCTTTTCTTATTTATGAAAGGTGTTTCGTTCTAGGTGCCAGGACAATAACGGTCGTGAGAGCATATGCGTGTAGGACACACTATGAAGCGATAACGGACTATGTTTTAGGAGTGGAACAAATAGTAATTCTTAATATTTCGTGTACGTAACGTGTTCCAGCGGCCCAAGATTCTTGCTTACTTCTTCTCAAAGCGAACAAAGTTTAGCGTTTCGTTTCGGAATTATTGGTAAATCAATGTTTACCAATTAGTACAATAGCGCGTGACGTACACGCGTGCGAAATGCGTGGCGCAAAATCGCTATTCCAAGAATCTCGTAAATCTCCGTGACGTGTCTAACACGGTACGAGTCTATCGAGATGCTCGATGTAAAAAGAAAAAGACTTCGGTCGGCTAAAAATTGCGTTGTAGATTGGTCTAGTTTTCTTTCAATAAAATCTGCAAATTTTGCAAACTTTGTATGATTTTTATCTTCTCAGCATCCTACAATGCGCGAGATTGTTTGTGTTTGATTAATTGGTCGGAGCACTTGAGAGTGAAAACGATAATGCTCATAAAAGTTGTTAAAGATAAGATACTATCGGATAATGCGTCGAACGGTAGTAATAAAAAAGAGGAATCGGATCGAAGAAGAATAGTCGAACCATTGGCGATTGACCGTTCGGATCCATCGACGCACCATGGCAGCTCAAATTCGATTTTTCGCTTTACTTCTTGTTGCGGCGTTGTTCGTCACCGGCCAGGCGAATCTGCTCGATGACAAGTAAGTAAATCGCTGCTTTCATCGGAAACGAATTCGATGAAAATTCAAATTCTGCTTTTCTTCTCGCAGTGAGGACATTACCACTTACGGGAGATCGTTGAACATCAGCGCGATAGTCGACACCTTATTGCCCACGATTCGTGATCATATACTGTCCGGAGGTTTAGACCCATTGAAATTGGATGACGTACACGAGAGTTTGGTATTTATTATACTCGTTACGCGTATTATCGGATAATTTCTCTTCGATTGTCTCGACTTTGTTGACTTTGAGCGTTGGCTCTTTTGCAGCAAGGTGTAATCATAGGCGGCAAATCTATCGATTTGACGAACGGACAGCTTCAAGGATTATCGGAAATAACTCGAACAAATGATGCTCTCGTAGTTCCCAACGAAGACGGAAGTTACACTTTGGACGCAACGTTCGGATTCGATATACTCGACGTAAGCTGAAAAAATACCGATCGATATTTCAACTGCGAAGCGAAAAATGTTACGTTTAATAAACATTTTCAGGCAAACTTCAACTACCGGTACAAGGGTTTGTTGATCACGAGGACTGGAGAGCTGAATGGACGTTTCAACAACATCGAAATAAAGATAATCGCGGATGCGTGCTTGTCAAAGCGTACCGTTGTTCTGCGCTCCGTTAACATTGTCAGACTCGAGTAGGTATCACCGTTTTCGCGTAAACGTTGTTCATTTTTTGGATGGCTCCAAAATGTTTTTCCGGAAACTTAAACGTTCCTTTGTTTTCAGTAAAATGAGCTTAACTCTTAGAGGCCATAAGCTCGATGCCATCTTGAACGCTATAATTAGACGTATCACGCCAAAGTTCCGTAATTCGATTATAAAGTTGGTGGAGACTAAGGCTCTGGAGAGCGCACAGAAATATCTGAGTAAAGTGATCGAAAGTATCTCGTACGCGAAAGAATTTGTGGCGGAAAACAACATTCTGGAATCGGTACCAACCACCTACGAATTCATCGAGGCTTAATCTACGTAAGTACAAACGATTTCCCGCGTACCGAAAAATGATCGTTCTCGAACAATCAATACCGAGGTATACCGAGCAGTTTCCTTAAATATAATAATACGTGTTACAGATCCCACGTTGACTTACATATTTCGAAACGTAGCGTCAGAAATGGGGAACAGTATCGATATCGATGCGCTCCTGTCACGACAACAAGAGTAATACCGTGTTAACAGTTTCAAAGTTCCGATAACAACGCGTCCCAACGGCGATTCGGAACTTCGATCCCACTAAATTTTTCATCTTTTAATCTGGCGTTTCAATTGGAAGATGTAAATTAAGAAACAGCGATTCCCCCGTGAAAACGTTTGGTCGTTACGTTCCGTGTTTTATTTCTTACAGCAATAAAGGAAATTAAAAAAATAGAATGAAATTTCATTGGCATCCTATCCATACCTATACAATAGATACATCGAAATTTCAATTATTGTCCATTTTCGTATACGACGATCGCGTTAACCGCGCGCGCAGATATTTGTCGATATAAAGACTATTTTGAACGTTCGATTTGCAGAGTTGCGACGGTTGAAAATTCTTAACGAATCGAATCGGTTCGTGCGAAGAAGCATGAAAGTTGAGCCGTGTTGAATGAAGCCGAATCGAGCGGTAGCGAGCCGAACCGAGTCGAAGCGAGCACGGCCGAGCAGAGCCGAGCCGAGCGGACGACGCGACGCCGCCTCGGCGGATGTCGACGGCGAGATTACCGTGAACGAGAGAGAAGCACGGCTCCTCGGGAAGCCGAGTCGAACCGAATCGAGTCGGACGAAGCCGAACCGTGCCGAGAAAACCCGAACCGAGAGCGCAGGACGCTAGGTCAGTGGCAGATGTACGCTTCGAAACGAGCAACTGTCAAACTACCTTGCGGTTCAGGATCGATCGAAGAACAAACCAAGCACGAAACGATAGTCAAATTATACGTACATCGTGATCGGCGAATAATCAGAATCGTTTCGACTTCTGAGATTCATGACAGTTAACGTTGAAATGGATACGCCGATAAGTAAATGATGAGAGTAACGATCGAGATGTCGTATGTCGAAGAATTAAAAAGGCATTCGTAGATATGTTTGAACGAAGTAGGAGGCGACGTTGTGTGTTACGAAAGGGAAAAGGTTAATTGGGAAAATGGTGCGGGAAATTGGATAGGTGGATTTCGAAGAGGTGAATTCGCGAGTGGCAAACGGGTAGGGTAGAAACGCTCGATCTCGATCTCGAGAGTTCGAAATAAAAACAGAAATCGTAATCGTATTCGTAACGGTAACCGCGTTTTACTGGCCTCGATCGAAATTTAAAGACGAATCCCGCAGAGAACGAGAGTCGGGGGAAAGAAGCGGAAAAAGAGTAAAGGTCAGGGTGAAAAGGGGTAACCGGAGGATTTCGCGTGCGCCACCGACTCGCGAGAGAAGTCGAGCAGAGCTCGCAAGCGGTGACGAGCGGTGACGAGCGGTGACGAGCGTGACGAGCGGTGGCGCGCGAAGCGACGCCGAGTCGAGCCGAGCGGAACCGAGCGGAGCCGAGCGCAAGCTCGAGCGAGGCCGAAGCCGAAGCTGAAATCGTGGGCAAAAGCGAAGGAAGGCTCCGACTTGGGTCGAGCGAGGTAGCGCTGGTTTGCGAGCGGGTAGACGGCCAGGCGGATCGGCGTGTCACGAGCGAGTAGAGCCGAAACCGTGCGCGCGCGTCTAATAATCGACTGCCGTTTCTTTGATCGAGCGACGTATCGGGCTCGTTTTTCCAAGCGAGTGCGCGTCTTCCCGGCTGGACGCGCGCGTGTACCGGCCGTGTATGGACGGCGGCACGCGTGCACGAGTCGAGGAGGAAAAAGCCCTGGATTCGTCTCGCCTGCGATCCTCTGCTCGGCTCGGATTCGCGAGCTCCTCCTCGGCTGGCAGCTCTCGTATCGCCAGGCGCAAGAGGAAGAAGAGCAGACGACAGCCGCGACGAAACAGTAACGTCGACGACGAGGACGAGCTCGTCGTCGTCGGTGGCGGCGGCGGCGGCGTCGGCGGCGGTGGTGGCAACGGCAGCGGCGTAGGCTCTTCCACTAGCGGCGGGACTCTGGACACGATCCCCGCTGGCAAAGAAGAACAGCAGCAACAACAGCCAAGAAATCGGCTTTCGCACACCAACGAATCTCAACGAAACTTAACCAGAGGAGGAAGCAGCTCGCGCGCGGCTGCCTCCTCCCTTAGCTCCGGCATCACGCTTCTCAATCGTAGAGCCGCCAACAAGCGATCGTCCAGGAGATGCAACGCGACCGCCCGTAGGAACGCGATGACGATGGATCTCCAGAGACTGATCACAGAGGTGCACGCTAGACCCGCGATCTGGGACCAGAAGAACGTCAACTATCACAATCGCGACGTCATCCTGAAGATGTGGCGAGAGATCGCGAGGGCTTGCGAGGTCTCCAGTGAGTATACGCCTCGCTCTCTTCTTTCCGCCTCTTCGTTCGCGCCTGCGTCGCTCTCCTCTCCACTGCTCTCCGCTCCCTTTCACCTCCGCTACTACCCCTTCTACGTTTTCTTTCCCTCCCTCTACCGCTTTTTTAATCGCTTCTACCATCCCCGTTCTCCCTCCTCCTACCGTTACATCTTTCTCGCCCACACTCTTCTTCCATCCGTGACAGGTACGCGCGCGGTCTCTCGTCCGTCGATCGATCGTGTTCGAGTACCGATCGAGATACTACCACGGACTCGAGTAACCGTCGATTTTCCTGCAAATATGCTTCTCGTTCGTTGAGCACGTTCGGGAACGATTCCGGAGGTTACGTAGCGATTCGTCGAGTCGTTACCGCGGTCCTTCGAATCGGTTTTCGCGTCGCGAGCAACGATTGATCTTCGCGAGGAGGATTCCAACTGGAACGTCGATAGCGCGCGGCTGGTTCGTGCGATGTTCCGTGCGAGGTCGCGGCGCGTACGATTCCGAACGATTAAATGGCCGGAAACGTCGCGCGACGCGGAAAATACCGATGCGCGATACGGTTCCGTTCACGCGAACTCGTTGTTCAACGGTTTTTCGAACGTAACGAAAAGTTACTCGCGCGAACCTCTGGAGGCAAAAGCTAATGATCGCATTGTTCGTTTCCAGCGGACATCGCGAAATCGAAATGGAAGCACTTACGGGACAATTTTCGCAACGAATTGAAGAAAACTTATCGAGGAAAATGCGACGGTGGCGCCAACGAGCACGACTCCAAGTGGGTTTGGTTCAAAAGCCTGTTCTTCCTGCGAGATCAAATGAACTCCAGGGTGATCGGTTGTACCATTCCTCAGAATTGTTCGGCGGCTCTTCGCTCGTCGCCCGTAGGGACACAGATTGAACCGCAGATCGACATTCTGGAAGGTCACGAGGAAACTCAATTCGACGATCTGGACGGCGATTCTTGTCAGTCTTTGCTTTCGAACGACGATGCTTTGCATCAAGTTATGCCTCCGCCGAAATTGAGCAAAATCGGTAGAAAGAGAACGCTGTTGGACGCGATGGACAACGATTACTCCGACGTCGATCGGAAAAGATTCGAGTCGTTGCAGAAGAGGTTAAGCGCGTCTCAAGAGGAAGAAGACGATACTTATCACTTTCTGATGAGCGTTCGGAATCCCCTCAAGAGTTTACCGCTCGATAGACAAATGTTCGTTAGGTTAAAAATTCAGGAGCTCGTTTACAACGAAATCAATTGTCAGAACCAACAGAATCGAACGTACGAAGGCTCGCAGGACGTTAAACCTCCGAGAGCGGCGAACGCTGGTGGAGTCATGGGAACCGGTGTCGGTTCCGGCACCAACGAATGTCTCAACGGCGCTGCCAGAGGTGGTGCTGGAGGTGGCGGAGGTGGTGACGCTGGTGACGATGGTGGGGGTGGAGGCGAAAGCGCAACAGGGGTAGAACAGGGTGCCGGCAACGCGTCAAACCCTACATCGTTACTTCAGAATTGCACGACAGAGGGCTCCAACGACGTTGCCTTCTTCGGTTAATTTAATTTACCTCCTTTTTAAGATGTAAGAATTGTAATTTTATGAATAGAAAATAAACAATCGTATTTTTTCAATATTCCCCTTCTTATCCATTTTTCTCGTCCCGATCAAACGGTGAATGGAATATTATTGTTCCGGTATCGTTACGCGGATCGATTCGAATAATTTAATAGTCGTTTCTCAACGAAGATTCCGGCCTTGTTGGGAAAGCAGCGCATAAATAAAAGCGGAAACGCTTTCGTCAACGAATCGTTCGCGAACCATCGAGACGACTTTGAAATCGTTCTCTTACCGTTCTTCTAGCAACAAAAAACGCTGATCTCTTCGTTTTACGAGGATACGTCACCGATGAAATGCATCCTGCGTGCATCGCTTCAAACACAATACCTGCTCTCTGACGGAGCCTATTGTGTTTTCCTACGCGACTGCGACATTCGCGTCGCTATAATCTTTCGAGAAGCTCGCGATACATCTCATAGACTCGTCGAGATAGTTCGCGATACATAAAAAAACCGGCGTAATCGTGTTTTCGTTTTGTACGAGAGTTACTTCCCACCTACTTAAAAGATAATTTAGATACGCAGTTTCGAATACACCCATCGACCGTGCTCCCTTTTACGCTTGTTCGAAATTCGCAACGCACGTTGGTAATTTGATAAAATCGAACGAACAAAATTGATCGATCGTGCGTCGAAAGGGAGCCGCAATTCTATCTACCGCGTCGCAGACAGAGATCGGTTGCAACGAACGTCCTGGTGTATCTGTCAGGATGCATATTCGATCGACATCCTAGCAACGATGTATGGAATATATCAACCTTCCATAGAAAGGTATTGTGCATAGCTACGTGTACGTTCCACGCCAAGATAAAGTCGTCTGAATCGAGTTTGTACCAGTTTCTCGATTGTTCACTATTCGCCGCTACGTCGCGGTTATTGGACATCGGGGATCGTTTCGAATTTAATTAAATCAGGTTATTAGGTATGCCGCTAGTCGTCGAATCTCTGCGCGGTTTAACCTTCTCGTCGATATTCTGCTACTCGAGTCGTTTAACATTCTTTCGACGGCTCCCATCCCTTTATCGGAATTCGAATTTGTTACGTTCCCGGAAAAAAACTCGAGATTTTAGACTTATATTGGGATTATGGAAGCAAAAAGGTGCTAGTTGGAATAAAACATGTTGGTTAAATTTAGCCTTTTGGAAAATTGAATAATGAACTATACGACTGATGTTTTCTCTTTACGTGCGCTAATCCTCGGACCGTTTTTCCTCGTGCTCGAGAGGTCCCATGCTTCATTGATACTTTTGTATATCTCAGCATGCTTACACTAGAAGGACCGTCTTGGACCACGCAGTTCGTCCCGTTCCTAATTAGGCAGGATGTTTATCCTTTGCCTTCAAATAAACTAAAATAGAAATATTGAGTGACTGATTTTTGTATATTCCAATAACTTGCCTTCCTCGATCGGAAAATACATATTCAGGAAAAAAGTTGACCGAGACGCGAGACCCTCGAAAAGAATCGATCGAACTTTTGTTCCATAACGAAGAACGGGCAACAGGTAATTCCCTTCGCCGTTGAGAGGTGTTTCGCGCGACGAGTTTCCATACTGGTCGACCGAAAGGGAACGGATAGGAATTAGAGGAGCGCCGATCGTTCTTGGAGGGACTTTCGGTTACTTAACCTACCTCGAACCTCCTATCTTCTTTTCACCGGCACTCACAGTACTTCTATTCCATGAAAATTCGCGAAATAACGAGGTAACTTCTCGTTCGGATAGAAATGCCGCGTCGTCTAGACGGGATGCGCCGTATTTGCACGGTATATTGCACCAGTTGAATAGCTTATTCGAAAGTCTGCCTCGCAGTCTGCTCGACCACTCGGTTTTTCCATACAAAGAGGATTAGCATCGTCCTCTTTGTCTTTCGCCGTTTCTCTTCTTTTATCCTTCGTTCTTTTTTCTGCCCTCCGTTTATCGATCCATTCCCTTTTTCCTGTTTCTACCTTCTCGTCCTTTTCTTCGCCACCGAACGAACCGAGTCTTCCCAACGCTTTTCCGACTTGCCGCAACACGCGAACCTACGAAATATCTTCTTCTCCGCGCGTTCCCGTCCCTGAACGCACCGTCCCAATGGTCGTCGTAAAGAAAACGTTTCGACGCGATCGTTGGCAACTCGATAGCGAACGATTCGCGAGAACGATTGGAAAAGGTTTCCTTTGATCGCTACCCACTTTTCTTCGCGTCGACGTCTCTCTCCTTTCAGAGTTGCACCGAATATCGTCCACGTTCGATCGAAGGACTCGAAGAACACGGATGCGCTCGATTTCTATTCTTTCCCGATCTATACCTGCCGTCTGAAAAAGTAGACGCACCGTAAGAAAAAAGCTGTCGCGTCGCGTATCCGATGAAACTGGTCTCGTAGCGTAACTCGACTGGCGTTTCTTATTTTTCCTTTTTGTTCCTCGCTATTCGATTCGCGGAGTCGAGACTTACTCGCGACAGAGTCGAAGCGAGATCGATCGCTCGCGAAGCCGAAAGTATTTCCCGCGACGATCGCTCGCAACGAGTTAACGATCGTATAATCGAAATAGATCCGATCGACGAAAGAACGCGTCGCGACGGAAGAAGGAACAGGGGACGCGAACCGAGCGGACTCGCGAAAGCGAACGGAAGCCTGGGGCAGTGGAACGAACGGAGAGAGGCGGCTTCAAACTTGGTGCCGGTGGCTCGTCAGTGAGACTTTAGCTAGTGTCGGAAGCGGTACATTCCAACGTGATTCGTGTTTGCGCGCCAATTTTCGAGTCGTTAACGCAACGTCCGAGACACCGACGCGATTCGAAAAGTTACGCTCACTCGCTTTCGACGCAACGTCGGGAAAGTGATTGTTCAAAGTTTCGAATTACGTTTCACCGAACGAGCGTGGCAATGCTCGGCTCGAGTTTGTTATTCCGTTTGTAGGATCGGCGAACGAAGAAAAGCGAAATTTTCCGAGGATCTGGAAAAAAGGACCGCCTGTTGGATAACGCGAGGTAAGTGTTCGAACTACGATACGAACAGACTCTCGCAGTCGTACCTAATTAACTCGATCGACCTTACGACAGTGGCAACCGACGCATTCCGTTCGTTCGCCCGTTGGCTCGCTCGATCGATCGAGACAATTACGCTCTCGAGTCTCGAGACAATGCTTAATATCGCGAACGTTCGTACGTCACGCGAATACAACGCGCTCGAAAACAAATGGAATTTCGCGCGCTACTTTTCGCGATTCAAGAGTTTATTTCAAATTATTCTATCGGTCATTGTTCACGGAAGCTACGTTCATCGAGACGAACGGCAGAGTATCGAATTTCTCTGTAGCGATAACGCGAAAGGATCTTTCGACACCTTCGAAGCGTAGATAGCTACAGGTTTCGCCGCTTTCTACGCGTTCGTTCGCGAATCTCGATAGTCCCGCGTTAAATCGATCTTCTCGGGAGAGAAACGCGTTGGTAGCGGCGCCAGCGTTCTTCGACGGGACGCGACGCGGCGCCTACCCCGGCACCTACCAGTTTCTATCTACCTACCTACCTACCTACTTATACATATAGCTACCTACCAACGAATTCGCGTGGCAACGTTCTGCCGCGAATAAAAGTATGCTTAGACAACTACGATAGTCACACTTTCAAACTAGAGACAGCGAGGACACATTTTCGTTGTACCGGTTGCGCGTTACGCGAAAACCAGACATCGAGGCGTTCGCGCGAATCGCGTACCTCTGCGGGAAAGCGTTTCGGCGCCGCGCTCGAAAGCGATTACGTAAAACGACGAAAGGCAAAAAGGTTTGCGAAAAATAGCTAGCTCGAAAGAGAGAACGAGCAACCCCGAGAATACAAGGCCGTCGCGAAAATCGCTCAAGGATCGGCGAGGTACGGTGCTGCGTCGCTCTCGAACGGCGGATTCGCCGGTTGTACCTTATATGGCGCGAAGGTTCGCGCAAATGCCCGCTATCGTCTTCCAATCTGGCAAAACCGGCCTTCGAGCACGCGATTGCCGCGGCCCGTTTCAACGTTTCGCAACCCCGCGACAAGCGTCACGCTTCCCCGACGAGCTTTCCGCGATTCATCGACATCGCGGTCAATGTCGCGAAAACGCGCCGTAAAGTTCGATCGTGAATTTCGCGATAAGCGAACGCGTTAAAGGTCGCCCGGTCACGAGGTTGCGACCAACCAACGATATACGACGATCGAACGAAACGTCGCGAGTTTAACCCGATCGCGCGATCCAAGAAATCTGAAACGGCAACGTGGAACCGTTCGCGAATTGTCCAGCTCGGTTCACGAGAAAGAGTCGACGAAATACGGATGACGGCACGTTCGCTAAAGAGCGCCGTGGCGAATTCGACGTCGGCGGGTCTTCGTTAAGAACGAAAAGATACGGAGCGGGGAACGCGGCGAGTCGAGGCGTGGCGATGCATAAACTGTCGCACTCGACGAACTCGCGAAACGTGTTTGCGCAGTCACGTTGGCAACAGCAGTGGGGAATTACTTCCATTGGACGATAGTCGCGTCGCGTCCAGTTGCGTCGGGTTGCGTCACGCCGCGTCGCGTTTGCGCAAACCGACTCGAACGCGATCAAACGCGAACAGTCTCGGCTCCAAAGAATCGGTCAAACGTTCGCGTTTCGAGATATTCCCGAACAAGGACTCCTCGAGTTGGCGTATGCGCAAACATCGTACGACGATTCTCCGTTAATCGCGTATACTCTCCTCGCTGTTCGGAT
Organism: Megachile leachella; assembly: GCA_963576845.1. Classification (NCBI taxonomy): domain Eukaryota; kingdom Metazoa; phylum Arthropoda; class Insecta; order Hymenoptera; family Megachilidae; genus Megachile; species Megachile leachella. The sequence continues at coordinate 653,192 of OY756250.1, forward strand.
TCCCCTCCTTTCGGGCGAACAAATTCTGGACAAAAGCGCCGCGGGGCTCGTTGACGCGTATCGAAAAGCGCGGGCGAGTTATCGCGAAGGTTCACGTGACCGTTGCGTCGCGTCGCGTTGCGTTGGTGCGATCATCACGGGTGCAGTCGAACGCAAACGATCCGGCAACAGCGTAGTTTGAGCAAACGCGTAGATACCGTGTCCGGCGATCGAGGATCGTTAGTTCGAGAAGCGGCTAAGAAGATCGGTCTGGATTCGGTGGATCGTTGGCTCCTCGGTCGATCGTCGAGAGCCGAGGCTATTCGCGTCGACGACGGATCGAGTAAATCTCCGAGCGGATCAGCACGGAGAACAAGGAGAATCGCGATCGCCCACTGGACAACGATGTCGTCGTCGTCGGATTTGGTCGGCTACACGCACGATTTTTTAGCGGAATTCATTCAGCTGTACCGAAGTTATCCTTGCTTGTGGCAGGTCAGGTACAAAGGATACAAGGACAGGTTGCTCAGAAACCGCGCTTACGACGCGCTCGTGCAGAAATTGAGAGAAGTGAATCCGGTCGCGAACAGAGAGACCGTCATACGAAAGATCAACACTCTTAGAACCGCGTTCAGAAGAGAGTACAAGAAGGTGCGAACCTCTCAAAAGATGGTAAAAAATCCTCGACAACGGTACAGGTCTTCGTTGTGGTACTACGATATCTTAAAATTCGTCGCGGAGCAGAACGAGGCGAGTCCGTTCGACGACGAGGACAGGGACCTCGCGAACGCCGCGGCATCGATGGATCTCTGTCAAGAGGAGATGGTACGACCTCGTACGAACGTTTCTTTTTTTTTCTCTCCGGTCACCGAGACTGCGCGATACGTTTTCCTCGTTCGAACGACGTTCCTCGAACGTCGCGCGATATCTGCCCTATCGACGATCGACGATTCTCGCGATTTCGAGCATCGTGTTCCACCTCGTTCTCGTCGAGATCGCTTCGACGGACGTTTTACCGGCGAAGCGTCTACGATGCGACGACGGTCGAGCCCTCCCTCTTCCGCCTTCTCCTATTCGTACCCTCCCTCTCTCTCTCTTCTCTTTCTCTTTCCACCCTCGCGTCAACGCTCTCTTTCTCTTCGCGGTCCTTTATCGATCCGAAAACTCGACGGCCGCCACACGCAGGAAATTACACGTAAATCGGAAACAAAGCTGGCAACGCTCGTTGCGAACTATCTCGCCAGGTGTATCTCGCGAACGCGCGAGATATCGAATTCGATCTTTTCTGCCCGGAACGCAGCTACCAGAGATCTAACTTTCCCTTTCCTTCTTTCAATCGTTTGGATACAAGCGTGGAATTACGTTTTTCTAGTCCGTGCATACCGACGTAGACAAGATCGAGCCACCGTCGCCCGTACCGACCCCGGAAGCTAGCCCGGTCCCGACCTTCCAGCCCGTGATCTTGGAAACCGAGGGTTCGTACGCGAGAAGAATCTCCTCTTCCACGACGACCGAGCCCTTTCGAAGGAAATGTCAGCCGGAAACTTATCAAGACCGTCAAACGAGGGAATCGAATCGCGAACTTTCGCCGAAACCGTTCGTTAGCCGCGCGACGGACGATGATTTCGAAACGTTCGGTCGTTACGTGGCCAGCAAATTGAGAAAATCGATGCCTCGCCAGGGCATCATCGCCGAGAAGATAATCGCCGATGTTCTTTTACGAGCCAATCTTGGCACTTTGGAGGAAACCACTTGCCTCACGGAGAAAGTACCATCTCGTTGCTTCTTGGTTATGGGCGATCGTTGATCCACGATTCGGACCGAATCGATCCGATCGAGGCGCGACGTCTCTCGCGAATCGATGTCCAGAATTCGCGATCGACGCTAAAAGCGATCTTTCGATGATTTGTAACGCGACGATCGTCGATAAATTAGAAAACTACGTTGCGCTAGATTACGTGTCTTCCATCGTAATTACGAGAGACTATTTTCGACGTACGCGAACACGTTCCGGTCGTGTGCATCTTCCTTTTTAACGGTTCCAAACTTTTGCCACAAAAGTTTTAACCTAATCGCGATAAAACGTTATCGCGCGTAAGCGTGTTATCCACGGACAGAGTCGAGCGATAGCCGCTTTCGATTTCTTCGAAGAAGTTTCCTTCGAACTAAAGAACCTTTACTCTCTCGTTTTTCCTTCGAATTCGCATCGTATGTCATTTTCGATTCGAACGTCGATTCGTAACGCACGAAAGTTCGATCGTATTCGCGATTAAATTCCGGTAAAGATTTCTCGATTACGAATCGAGTGCTCGAAGTAAGAACGGAGGAAACTATTTCACCGATCGGAAAACGTTCTCGTGATCGTCTACGAATTTCGGACGACTACGATTTACCGAAAAAAATTTCTGATACGATGTCACCTGTATATTAGAGGCGAAACTGACGCGAAGACGAGGTGGCCGAGTGGTTAAGGCGTTGGACTGCTAATCCAATGTGCTCTGCACGCGTGGGTTCGAATCCCATCCTCGTCGATAAACGACATTTTTTTGCTCGTATCGTTCGTCTCGCGATCGATCCGATATATTTAAGCGACTTCATTATTTTGTTTCTTATAATTGCATCATCTGGAGGGAAAGCGTAGTTACCGAACTCGAGCGTTGCAAACGTTGCGAGTCAATGATATTCACGAATACTGTAGATACTTGCGACGTCCAAGACGGTTCGTTACGAATATACGAAATACGATGTTACATGTATATCATATTATGATGTATCAGATAACACGGTCGAGACCGTTGAGCTATAAATAAATAAATTGTACCATTTTTATTCAAATAATTATTCATGTTATGAGATATGTATATGTGAAGAAATAATTGGAAAAATATACGAATCCATTTGTTTTTTTTATCAAACAATTAATAATATAATTCTTTTGCTATAGTCGTACAGACTGGCACGGGAACCGTAAATATAATATAACTCTCGGATTAAAATAAATCTACGTTCCTTTTTCCGAAGAAAAATTGGTTGAAACGAGTAGCGCTTTTATCTTTAAACGCATAAAGTTCCGCTAAAATACTTGATTTATTTATAAACCTAAGTAGGTAAATTGTCGAGTACGAGTAACTTACCTTGAAAATAAAACTAGTCATAAAAAATAAAAAATTATAAACTCCCCGACGGGGAGTCGAACCCCGGTCTCCCGCGTGACAGGCGGGGATACTAACCGCTATACTATCGAGGAGGAGTCGAGATGGTCTCACAATTTAGCAAGAGATATGGAATCAGTATCGTATTTTATCCATACAAAAAAATAAACGCGTATTTAAAAGGAAAACGTAAAGAAATTTGATATTATATTGAGAGAGTAAAGAAAATTAATGTTAAAAACATACCTGTGTAAGGAAAAATATGAAATAAAAAAAGGGAGTAGGTGTAGAAAGCAAGACCGCGTGAACCTTAAAGTCTGTGTATTTTACTTACTGACACGTCTGGCCGTAGGTCGGCACAAAAATGTTTGCCTCGGCAAAATTGGTATAAAAGGTTGAGGACATTCTTTTATTACATGGCCTGCTCTTTTCAAAGTAACGGTTGAACCTTCGAGAAGTACCCTTCGCTTAGAGAAAGCTCAGTATCGAAGTGCACGTTGTTCACCCTAATATTTTATTTACTTCGGGTTTGCCAACACTTTTCCCTCGTTCAGTTCTCAGATTAATTCTAACACCTGTAGATGTAATACAGTATTGATTCGTAATAAGCAACTTGCTCGGACCTGGCGAGTTGCTTGTTACGAATCAAGTATATTTTCGGCTTGCTTTTGTTCCCAAGCGCGACGACGGTAGCGGTAAACTATAAAGTAATCGGTCGAGGAGCGATGTTATTCTTTAGAGAAGGACAGAACATAGCATGCTTTCTCTTTTTAATTGTAGTAAAATTTCGTGAACGGAATAATGTACCGGATTCGTAACAAGAAACTGGCCAGATCTGGCTTATTACGAATCAGTATAGAATTAGATGATTGAACGACAGAATCGCTATGCATCAGAGTGAGAAAAAAATATATATGTTCTGTCCTCTTTCCACTAAACTGTTCGGTCGTCCGTGAAAATTTATGATTTCTTCGGTTTCACGGACCTCTCACTCTTTCTCGGATCTCTCACTTAGCGGCCGACTTCAAACAAAGAAAAGCGGATAGAAATTTGCTTGTTACGAATCGCAAAACTGTTGCTTGTTACGAATCAATACTGTATTTTGGCGAGTGTGCTGTAACAGTTCGTCACGAAAGTCATCGCCCAGATGTGGCCTGGGGGTAGGCGATATTCGAACGTGCAAGATTTATGACCAAAACTGTTGCGTTTGAAAAGACAAGGGTCAGACGCGCCGAAGGAGCTGTGTAGCATGAATTTCAAGAGGTCTCGAGCGTCGCGAGAATCGTCGCTTTAAGTTTCGAGCGGCTTCAACAGATGTGTCCACGAGGTTACGTTTCGTTTTAGATACGCTTTCGAGGGGAAAAAGTACACGCCAATTGTACGTTTCACTGGCAATCAACGTTAAAACCACAAATTATTACGTGACGAGTTATTGTTTCGAAAGAAACTTGTTGCAAGCAGGTGACGCGTGATCGCGAATATTCGTATCAACGAAACTAATTTATCTGTTTCTCGGTCGAAACCGTGCGTGTTGAATAAAATTACGGCTGCGACGAACAACAGCCCGGCTAGCTCAGTCGGTAGAGCATGAGACTCTTAATCTCAGGGTCGTGGGTTCGAGCCCCACGTTGGGCGGTGAAATATATTTTTTTTCTTTTTAACTATTTTAAAATGTCTATCGGGGGAATCCGATAGAAAATTCTGCTCTACGCGTACCAAACGACGAGACTGGAACAGTCGTGAACAAATACGACTCACCTTTCGTCGATTCGCGTCACTGCACTCGCGACGCGTTTCAATCAAAATTCATTCACGATCCATCGGGCACTGTCGAATCGCTTCACCGCGTAATCAAAATTAGACACTTTATCCTTTTGATCGTTCGAGAGACGTAAAACGCGCAGAAAGTTTCGCTTTAAAACGGATGAAACATTGGCACGCGATGATCGTGCCGTTTAAAAGTTAATACATCTTTAATACGATTACGCAACGCGTTGAACCGAGCGGTAAATACGGAAACGCAAGACTCGAGATTAACGCGCGTAAAGACTTTGGACGACGAATATGTAAAAAAAAGACGCGTCGTCGTGCCATCGACGATTACGACGTTTACGCTTTGCCTCGTTAGAGCGAAAGGGTTTGAAAAGACAAAAGAAAGCACGTCCCCGGGTGGGCTCGAACCACCAACCTTTCGGTTAACAGCCGAACGCGCTAGCCGATTGCGCCACGGAGACGAGATGCTCTCCCATTTTTCCTACATCTTCGATTAATTCTTGCGAAAGTTCGCGATAGATAACGGCGAGTGGACCGCGAGTCAAAACTTGAACGATAATGGTCAAGAGCTGTTTCGTAAATTCAACGAATACGATACCTGCTGGAATAACGCGTCCTCGCGTTTCTTCGAAGACGATGCGCGTTGCACGAAGTCCGAAGCTAGAATGCCGCGTCACTGCCGAAAAATCTGTTCCGCCGAGAAAGGGTCCTACGAGCCGAACCTCAAAGGCGGTGACAGACGACATTCTCCAGATGCTACGGACGCCGCGTTTGTTTTTCTTTCGCTCGTTAGCGCGTCGCGCATCGCACGTTTTGCGGTATTAGTTTCGAACGAAATACGATAGAATCGAAGGTATAATTAGGGGATTGTCGGCGTACTCGAGGAAGGAGCTTTGATAGCGGCGCACTGAAAAGATTCGTAGCGATTAATTCGGCGGCACGCGAAAGTGGAAGTCGTAGGATCTTAACGGGCACTTGAGTCCGAAGCCTGCGTAAAATCGATTCGCGATCGCTGCGACGAATTGCGTCCCCGATGCTCGTTGAAACGGGTACGACCGTTTGCGCGGGAAACGAGAGAAGGCGCGTGCCGCTCGAAGGACGAGTACGAGCGAGCGGGAAAGAAAAACACGCGTCACTGGAGCAAAAGAAACGGAACGCTGGGCTCGTGGCTGAATTCGAGGGTGCCGATTGCGAAGAAGGGTGCTTCGCGTATTCCGGCAAAAGGAGCGCGCAACGGTATGCGTTTTCGTCAACGACCATCGGTTAACCCCTTTTGTTCCCCCATCGAGCGTGGCCTTCACGGACTCCTACAAATTCCCGAACGACAAATCTTACGATGAAAATTCCTCGCTAACGAAGATCGTTTCAAACAATATTGTCCGGGGATTTTTTCTTTTCGCGCAACTTGCCGCAAATTTATGCTCGTATTCCAACTTGATGGATAATTTTTATCGCTAAGAGAGCTATTCGTCGAATATTTCTTTTTCCCCAATTACGGAAGCGATGAGAACCCACGGTAACGTTCCTGGTAAACGATTAATGTACGAGTGCGCCACGAAATCGCGTACAGAGAACGGTATAGAGTGGTACAAGTCGTAGAGGAGGAGAGTTTTCTTATTTTCAGCGGACTCGGTTAACCAGGCAAACGAATATCGCTGTTTCGGCGCGTTAACGAACCACGAAGCGAAGCTTTTAACCATCGTGCACCGTTTGCGTCCAATGGGTGCATCGGCACGCGAATACCATAATGCACCCAACAGGCAACGCCTCGACGGTGCCGCTTTCCCCTGTCCTATGCTGAGGACTTCGCCCTTGCAGCACACGACTCGCGAATACGCTCGAACCGGTCTTCGAATCGAGAAAAAAAGAAACGGAAGGACGGTCGATCGATCGTTAAATTCAGCAAACTTCTTTCGAGCGTGAAAAGGCAATGCGACGACCGCCAATTATCGTGTCTCTTGTATTTTCGACTCGACGCCAAGTTTTTGGAGAAAAACTGCGATCACGCGCGATTGCGGGCATTCTTCGAAAAGAAGCGGTTGAAAAGTCTTATCTTTGGTCGCGAGCGATTTCGTGACACAAGTACACGGAGTGTCCCATTTAAATCTGCCAACCTCAACCGTTTCGTTGTTCGCGAAGATGAAACAAAATGCCTGAGGAAAAGTTAGCGAAGGAGAAAGTTATTAAAAAAAGAAAGAAAAACAAAAAAATTGGCCGGTTCATCGAAAGAAACGTAACCGTTAGCGAAAGCTCTCGGGACGACTTTCGCCGTTGTGGCCTAATTTTTCCCTTTCGACGCGAGAACTTCCTTCGTGGATGTTTGCTCCCTCTTTCGCGCAATTACCCACGGTCTATCACTGTACGAGACGACGATGGCATCGAAATCGTGTTCTAACTCGCGAGTCTGTCGGATAAGTCCTTCTCGGAGAAAGGTTTCTGTTCCGGCGCGCTTACTCGTGGGTGTGTCGCGCGACGCCTCGAACACCTACCACCATCGAGGATTTCCGGTTTTTACGCGTTTCTTCCTTTTCTTTCGCGTCGACTTCTTTCTTTTCTGCATTCAACGCGATCCAACGGGCCAAGAAGTTTCATGGAAACAGCGAGATCCGGCAAATTACGGGATAGTCGACCATCGATTTCAACGTCGAACCGATAGACGCGATAATTAAAAGAACGAATCCGTTGGTACGGGCAACGGCCGGAAACTTTGAGGCATAACGAAATTACGAGTCGCGTTCGTTGATCGCGTTACTCTCGAGCTTAATTGAATAGCGAATGATCGACGACGTCCCCCCTGGAGCGCGCTCTCGGAACGCTCGTGGAAATGCCGCGCATCGCGATGGAATAGCCAAAAATGCAAACTTCGAGGGACATTTTTTTCACTTTTCAATCAGAAGATAGATTAACGAGCAAAATATAGAAAAATAGCAGCTATCGTTTGAAAGAAAATTTTAGAAAAAGATTATATCTGTTAAATCGTTGAACGATATGTATCGAGTTAGATGATGAAACGAGTGGAACACGTCGCACCGGTCGCGACGAAATCGCGAAACCGGTCATCGAAGACGATATCGGTCCCAGTGAACCGCGACGTTTCTTAAAACGATCGCGTCGTATCTGAAATAGAATCGTCTCGATCGATCGATGTCTGGCAAGGTGTGTTCGCGTTGCTATATGTGTTACGTATACGAGACTGCCGTATCGTTAATTCACGAGATAGCTACTAATCCGGTGTAAATCGAACAAGAACGTAAGTACTCGTTAGGAATACCGGTAGCGGTAGCAGCGGCGAGGATAGATGTTATCGGTACATTTGCTCGAGCCGATGCAGTTACCGGTCGATTAACTGGCTGGTGGAGTTCTCTTTGGAAAAACGTGCCTCCTCGATCGCTCGGCTAACGCGTTCGATCGACCGTTCCGAAAAGTCGGCAAATATTACGCGTGAACGACTGCTCGATCGAACGAGAGCGTTACGAAGATACCGAATCTATCGGTTCGAGGTTGGAACTATGAAAAGTAGGCTAACCGGCGCGAACCCTGCTCGAAAAGGTTGACGGCGAAGGACAGATTTGTCGGGAATCTCTATCGACGAGAGAAGAGGCTAATCGAAAAGCTGGCGTCGAACGAAGACCTCTCGATCGAGGCTCGCGAACTCGGATGAGGAAAGGACTCGCGGGAGTAAAATCGATATTTATCCTGGCAGGAATCCAGAGTCGAAACGGTGCCAACTCGGATACGGATAATATCTCGCCGAGATACCTACGTAATTATCGTCTCCGCGCTCTCGCGTTTGCCCTTCCGCCTCTCGCCTTCCGTTCGCCGTCTCCCTGTTCCCTTCTTTCCGAGCCAACAGTTTTCCCTCATTTTTCGTTGTCGCGCTAGTCGAAAGATTAAAGGAAGTTCGCGAGCCGAGGTCGAAAGAGATCGACTCGACGTCGCGCGTACGAACCGGCTGACGAACGACAAAGTCGAGCATGCAAACGCGACGAACCCGGAAGGCATTCGGCCGATCGATAACTTTTTCTCTTTGTTCGCGCTGCTAACCCCAAAATGTATTCGTTCGGAAGCGCGATTCTTCGGAACCGAAGATCTCGATGCGCTCGAAACACCGTCGCTTCGACGTCGAGAATCTTTCGAACGTACTTCCGTCACGACGGAGCGACGCACGCATATGCCACGAGATCGAAGGAACTCGTCTTTTCCGCGATAACGCTCGCGACAAAGAGGAAGGGAATTTTCTAAAGTCCCTTTGATCGCGTCGTCGAAGGGTGTCCCGTTTGGCCAGTCTGGCAGGGCCGTATACATCGTCCGGTCGATCGGTATCGGTACAACGGATCGGTGTTTTCCGTCGACGCGGCGACTGGAATTACGTAAATTTTTGTAATCGGCTCGTTTCCTGCGAAAGAGCGGTGCGAGCTGCATAAACGATAAGCGTATCGGACGTCGAACTCGATTCGTTCGAAGCGAAGAACAATTAACGAGGATCGTTGGTCAGACCGAGCGAAAAACGTTGAAATCGTTCGTCCGATTTGATCGGTGTCGAAGAAGAATGGAAAAATGGTTGACCGGCCGGCGGAATCTCGTTCGGTATCGTTCTGCGGGAAAAGCAAAAATCCGGTAATTCGACGCAACGTAGCAGTCCCTCGGCGATGGGTATGGCCGTTCGTGTCGATATTCTCTCGGGATGCGTCGTATCGACGGAAGAGAGACGGCAGAGAGACGGAAGAGAGACGGGAGGAGAAGAGCGGAGGGACCGGACGAGTCGCTCGCGGGGGAAACACCCGTTTCTAGTACGGCCCTGCAACGTGCCCGCCCAACGGGCAACGAGGGTGCGTAGTCGTCGGTTCGTCGCCGCTCAGTCTCGGTCGGAGCTTCGTCGGGGTGAGAGCATTCGCTCGCGGTTCGTTCGAACATCGCGTAGTCGCGTGCCGGCCGCGGCATCGTGTTCTCGCGCTTTCGATTTTTACTCTCGAATCGAACACGATTCAGGAAGAAAGCGCTCGTGTGACCGTCGTCGAGTAGCGTGTGATCGCGCGAGAACGTCGGCGGATCGTGACCGATGGGGGATGACGTTCGATGGAAAACGAGGTAAGATTCGTTCCGCGTGCGCTATCGCCTAGCGTTTCTTAAGATCGCCCTCGTCGACGCGAGAACGATTCGCGATCGAGCTCCTGCAGGCGCGGTCTCCGATAATAGCGGAGTAATCTTACCGCGAAACCGATATCGTTCTCGGACAAGGCAGATAGCGTGCTCGGAAACGCGTATCGCTCCGTAACCGTAACGCGACTCGTCACCGTCGCATCGCCTTACGCGCGAACGAAGGTGTCTTCTCCGACAAATCTTCTCTTCCGAACACTCGCGGTGTTTCGAGCATCTCTCCCTCGTTCCGGACCGTCGCCGTTATCGTTACATAACCTATAACTCTGACCGGGAACGTCGCTAGATTCTCGCGGAACGAAAAACCGGCTTGACCGTCCGCCGCCTTTCTTTCGGATGTACGACTTTCGAGATGTACGAATCGCGATCGGATACAACGTGGACGTTGTGTACAGCGATACGAGAATAGATCTTTCAGCTTTCTCGAACTCTTTTTCGAACGTCGAAGGTCGACGAGAAAATCTTGGAAGCGGGTTCACCTCGACAGGTAAAATCGTTTTCGACTGGACGATTACGCTTCCGCTTCCCGTATCCACTTCCGTCTCCGGTTACTCGATGTACACACTCCGTTGCTCGGTTTTTAGAGGTATTGTCGGCATGCTCCGAGCGATATTTGCCACGAGACCGTCTCGTTTGGAAGCCGAGTAAACGACGAAACGCGGTTTTATACCAGACGAGCGATCGACGCGATAAAACACGGTTCTCCGATACGTTCGATACGGGCAATGGCACGCGGTATCGTTCACGCTCGACAAAAGTTGGCGGGATGGTGTGGCGTTTATCGGAAAAAACAAGGAAGCGAGGAAAATAGGTTCGTAATAGCGCGGAAATCGAGCAGATTCCCGCACTGGTCCGCCCTAATCCCCGCATTGCGGCTCTTCCGGCCTCGCTAACGAATCGGTATCGTGTTCGAAAGAGCACGCTCGAAAAGCGTAATCGAGTGTCGAGTCTCGATGAAAGGTAGGAGGAAACGTCGAAAGCCGAAGCGAAACGGTCGATCTTGATTCGGGACCGCGGAGTCGTGAAACGTTCGGTCCAGATGCTGAACGTTTCGTTCGCGTCGATACCACGCAACTTCCGTATATTTTGCTGTATCGAGATTCGGAAGAAAGATCTAAAAGCTGCGGGAAAATACGACGATTCTCGGAAGGCACTGTCGCGGACAGAACGCGTTATATAAATTCGTCCGTTCCGGAAAGAAGGTAGAAACGGAAGAACGGTAGGAAGAGCCGAGCCGGGTCGACTCGTTCGTGACGGCTAGTTCTCGCGGTGCGCTTTGTTCAGAGGACTCGCGTTTCTACTTTCTACTTTTACCCGTGCTCTCGTCCAGACTGCGAAAGACGCGCGAAGGGAGGAAAATGGAAGCGGGAGCCGCACTCGCGACGAGGACCCGACAAAAACCTCGTGCTCTTCGACGTTCCGTTCGTTGTTGCTCTCGTCGTTCCGCAACGACGTTACGAGTTTCCGTTTCGTTCTCCGCGCGACCTATGCTTCCTCTTCTACGAACGGGTGAAAGTCTTGACCGAACCCCGTGTTTTGTCTCGACGCTTTTAAAAGCCGAACGGGTATCGCGCGTAAAACTAGCAAAATAGAACAGGCCGTACGATGCTCGGATTCCCAACCCGTAGGGTAGGATCCCCGAAGGGTCGCAAAGCGTTTCTTCGGGGATCGACGAGCTTATTTTTAGTTCCGATCGTTATCGCGGATAATTTTCTCGCTGGTTCGTCTCGATCGGTGACAGCGACGTTGATTTTGATCCGCGCTCGAAAACGTGGTCGAGCCAATTACAAAAGCGAGTCGCGGTTCGAGAAAAACTCGGTTGTTCGTCGGTCGACCAGTTTCCGCTTTCGCCGCCCGTTCGACGAAAGGAAACGTTCGTTTTCGCGCAAATTCCTGCACGACTCTGGACGGTCAGCTTTCGCGCTAGACGACACGCTGGATCTGCTCGCTCGAAAAAGTCGCTTTTCTCCGGTCTCTGGCAAATTTCCATCCGAACGAACGCCTCTGCCTCGCAGCCGACAATTCTCACGGTTCGTCGAGTTTTTCGATACTTTCTTACCTTTTACGCGAGATCTCTTTGTACGCGACGCGACAATCGACGACGTTTCTTCGCGGTGGTCGTCGAACGCCTCGAGCGTGTTTCGCGTACAACGATTTTATGGAAGGGCATATCCTTGGAACGCGTTTTAGCGTCCGTTCGGGGCAGCTGCGAGAAACGGTAGGGATTATTTTGGTCGCGAGGATCCGCGCGAGGGGTAGCTCGTTCGAATTAGTCGTTTCGAGGGAGGGTGCGTCGACGACTGGAGCAAAGGGGACGCCATTTCCCTTGGACGTATCTCGATTAGCGTTTCGTTCGCGTTCACGAACACCTTTCGACCGGCCACGTTATCGAAATCGAATAAAACAAACCACGAATTATTCTCTTCCGCGACAGACAACGAACACGCTGGGATTCGAACAACGACGACTAGCCGATTCCGCGGTGAATTCGTGCGTTGGCCAACGGCCAAACTAGCTACTCCGACGTCTTCGCGTGCTTCGAATACACGACAAGCGGCCGTGTTCGAGCGTTGCGAACAGAGAAAAGATGAAACGAAAGCGTAAAATCGCGATCGTTCGATTCGATAACCATAAACGTTCCTTCGCTGGAATCTTGCCCCGAATAAAACTGTCCTGGTTCTCCCCTGTTTCGCGTGCCGCGCGTGGATGAGCCGTCGAAAAACGTTCGTCCGACCACGCGGAGGAGAACATCGATTCCAAAACGAAACTGTGTCGAGGACGCGAGCCCCGTTTGCTTCTTTCGTTTACTCGGAGAGTTACCGCGTAAAGAAAGCGCACCATTCTCTAGGCAGTTCTCGCGGATTTTCTTCCGATGGTCCCCGTTGCCGAGTAATCGGTCACGAACGACGGGAAACCTCGTATTTTCTTTCCGTCGATTTACATAGCTCTCGCCGCCGTTCGATTCGAACCAATTCCGCTTTGTTTAGAGAAGCGTGCTAATAGTATTAAATCGAAGCAGTCGCGCTCTTATCTGCGCTCGCGAGCATCCTCGTGCTTCGACGAACGCGAACAAAAGCTTCGTTCGAAGAAGGCGAGCTGCGTATTCCTTGCTGGTTACGATAAGCTCAGAATATTCCGTTCGAGTCGAACTACGCTTTCCTCGCTAATTCGCGTATACCGCGTACCTGCAATCAAAAATTCCGCAAATCCTTCGAAAGGTTTCGCTTGAAACGGTAACGATATCGTTTCGAGCTTGCAACCTTTCGAACGCGATCCGAAAACGGATTTACCATTGCGTAACAAATCGAAAGTTCCTTCGTCAATTTCAGATACTACCGGAAATCGGTTAATTCGACGAACGATTCCAATTTGTACGAAAAGCATCGACCAAACGTTTACGTAATCGTTTTCATCGAACGTACAGTTTCGAATCGAGCTTATGTACGGATGTTGTATACATTTAAACGAACCATTCCTTCCGGACAGGCGACACGTTCGACAATTTTTTTCAAACTCGAAATTAAGCAAACTCGATTAATTAAGGTCCACGCACCGGTGACCGCATAACCCTGGAATTACATAATTTTGGCCATCGTCCAAAACGAAGCAACCGAGTGTACTCGAGAGGATCGTGACCGTTTGAGTCGCGACGCGACGACCGACGATCGTTTCCTCTTTCTGTCGAGCGCGAAGTACGCTGCTAACGTTTTTCCAAATAGACCTTTTCAACTGTTCGAGCTTCGCAAATGGTGCGCGACGAAAAAACGGCCGATAGCGAATTCGAAAGAGCATAAAAGGGTCGTGTGGGATCGGCAACTTTTAATTACTCGGCTCGATCGCGCGAGAGCAAATAGTACGTATTTCTGTCGCGAGATTCCGATATTCGCGTTACTCTCGTCTCGTTTCGTCTCCTATCCTCTCCCCTCCTCTCGTCTCGCCGCGTCGCGTGCAATTAACGTTCGCTCGAGTCGACGATGAAATCGTCAGCGTTCGACCGTACGAGGCAACGGAGGTAACGAAAATGTAAATCGAACCAAAGTCCGACCGTTTTCCGCCCTCGTCGGCGAAAAAATGTTACGGCGCGAAAACGCCTCTATCGTAAGTAGAAAATCTAGAGCGAACAATTGTCGGCGGGTCGATACGTAATGGGAGTTCTCGAAATTTGTTACGGTGTACACCGGTGTACGACCCTTCCGATATCCGGCACGAGTTCGTAGCTGTTCCCGCATTTTCTCTCGACGTTATCGAAAAGAATCGACTAATTTTCTAAAAGGACTCGCTCGTTCGACGACGCGGATCGTCGAGAATAAGAAAATAATGCGCGCGCGCGAGTACGTTATTATTGGAACGAGTTAATTTGTCCCGCGAGGACTCGATCGGTATCCGTTTCGACGAAAGGACGGCCCGCTCGAGACGGAGGCACGGGATTCGTGTGGCCCGTATGGCGAAACGGATTCATCGATCGAGGTTTGCGAGGATCGCGTTCGCGTAAAAAGCTATCGATCCGTACGGCTCGTAGATCCCAGGGGTTGCCTAGGGCGAGAGCTCGAAGGGTTGCCATGACGACCAACGTTACCCTGCCATGAGCCAGCGGTGCTCAATCGAACCCTTTTATCTTCTACCAACAACTAGCCACTCGCTCGCGCCTATCTTTTCAACCCTTTCCCTCCCTGTGCGCTTTCGCTTCCGCTTCACCCATCGTCCGTCTCCGCGACTCGTCCCGTTGCTTATCTCGCTGCTTACTCGCCTCGTTCTCGTTCTCGAGGTCGAGCAGCGCGACCTCGTTCCGTCGAGACGTTTTCGCTTCGAGAGGACCTGGACCTACGTTCTGCGGAAAAACTTTCGTCGACAGCTTGATCGAATTATTGTTTCGTTCCGACGGGGGAAACGAAGGAAACCGAAAGAAGGAGTCGTAAATACGCCGGTTCGATGATCGATAACCGAGAGTCTAGCGCAAACGAGAATTCGCGGTTAACGCGTTTCTTTCCTTTCAGCAGATTTTTAACGCCTTACAGATTCGAAAGCGCACGAACCGACGTGTAAAAAGAAAAGTAAATACGCGAGTTTCGAGTGTGCGAACCAAAGAAACTATCGATGGAAGAGCACCTTCGGCGATAACGAAAACGGCAACTGGCTGAAAATCTTATCGGAAAGTTGTCCCGAGTAGCCAGGTAATTTTTGTCCTCGTTCGGTTATCTTAGATATTCGGTTTTCGAATCGATAACATCGGTACGCGACCGATTGATCCGCGAACACCGCGTCAGGCATTTCTCCTTATCAACTGACCATCGTCATACTTTTTTCTGCTCCTTTCGATTTTCTTTATACACATTTATAAACACGCCCAAAAGACAATCTTCTAGCAATCTTCATTACATGCAAACTTCAATCGGTACCATACGCAAGCTTCATTCATAATATACACCCATGCTGATCATACAATTACAAAGTACAGACACACACACATACCACACTTGGTACATAGGTTCTCTATAGGTAGTAAAAGAACCCTATTGAATTTGGTGGTGATTGGTCCACCTGCACCGTGGTGGGAGCAGGTGGAAACCTCCATGCTTACTTATAGGCAAAACAGTGTACAGAGTGACATGTTCCGGTAGTTATATTTATTGTGTTTACACATTCGTTTTGCGTGTACTCGTCGACTCGGCGAACGACTCGCTGCAATGTCGACCTCGGTCGACTCTTTTCGTTCGTTCGAACGCGTTCTTCCGTTAATTATTTTTGCAGCCTCGTAATCGTTCGCACGGAACGATCGTTACCGGAGATGAAACGCGAAATCGTAGGGCGGGGTAGGCTATTTTCGAGCTCCTTCCACGGAGGAGGGAATCGTTAGAGTTTCGCGAACGAAGAACCGGGTGACGCGTCGCGAACGAACGAGCGAAAAATCGCCTCCAAAGATAGGCGAGCATGAGTCAGTCGGAACGGCGCGTCGCGAGTTTGCGGCAGGACGATCTTCCTTTCGCGTTCTTCGACCGACTCTACGATTATTAATTCTGTTTCAGATCCGCTGGCTC
Organism: Megachile leachella; assembly: GCA_963576845.1. Classification (NCBI taxonomy): domain Eukaryota; kingdom Metazoa; phylum Arthropoda; class Insecta; order Hymenoptera; family Megachilidae; genus Megachile; species Megachile leachella. The sequence continues at coordinate 669,288 of OY756250.1, forward strand.
GCATCGTCGAGGAATGGCGCGAAGAGGAGCGACGAGTCGAAATTGCACGTTGAACGCGCGTCGGCTAACGCGCTGACGCGCTAGCGCGTTGCTCGCGGAGCGAAAGACGCCGCGAGAAGAGAAAACACGCGAGAGACTCTGATCCGATTCGATCGGTCCCGAGATGGCCGCGTGGCCGCCCATAGATCGCGGAGCTTGATCGAGATTCGACAACGACGGTTCTCGTGGACTATTTTCGAGAAGGCAGTTTCGCCGATTCGTCCGGCGAACATCGCTCATCATGTTCGGCACGAAATTGCGCACGTGGATGGAAGCACACATCGTGCGATCGAAAAAGAAGAAGGACAGGAAAAAGGGGGACAAGGGGTTCGACTCGAACTGCAACTCTCCCAGGAACTACGCCGCCAACAGATCCCCCGGGTTGCATCAAGTGAGCGTCAACCTTGCTAGTTTACGTTCGTCGAGTAAGCGGCAGAGTGATCGTCGCGCCATTAGGAAAATTCCGCTCGCTGTCCTCGCGTAAAAGACGAGGCGAGACGATCGTGATGCTGGCTTATTTCGCCGACGTAAATTAGGCCTCGGAGACCGCGATCGTGAAAAATTTCGAGACGACGCCGAAGCGCGTCGCGTCGACCTTTCCTTCGCGCAGATTTTTTTTTTATTTGAAGAACCAGCGGGTAACGAGGGAAAGAGAGGAAGATTAAGCGGGAAAAGGAGGAAAAGAAAGAGGAGGACGGCGACTGCGGAGAATTGGCTTCGTTGTTTCGTGACCGCTGAAAGAGCCGCTTTTCCTCTTCTTTCTCTTCCCTCCGAGCTCCGACTGGCTCGTTTTCCTCTAGCGGGCCTTGGCTATCCAATTAGGCGATACCGACTGCCCTCTTCCACCCTTTATCTTTTACCGGCTCTTGCCGCCACTTATTCGTCCGTGGAGACGAGGCTCGCTTCGCCCGTCGATATTCTCGTTCTCTCGCTCGAACCGATCCGAATTCGATTCGCAGGTTCATCCGGTGGACTCGCCGACGAAGAACGTGGACGGAATTCGGTTGCACGAAGGAAGCAGTCGCAACGGCACCGTGACAACCTCCTCGGCCACGTCCGCCGGTACGGCGAGCGTCAATCTCTCCTCTCCGGAAAGCGCGTACAGCACCGGCTACTCGACGGACGGTACTTCGCCGGGAACCAGTTATCCCCCGGAATATTACATCAACATCAGAACCGGCACTCATTATTTCCAAAGCAACGGCGTCGGCAGTGCCGCGACCGCCAACGGCAGACCGAAAAGGCCGGTCGAGGCCGCGGATCTACCATCCGCTACTCTCCTCCCGAGACATGGAAAGTTCGATCGCAACGTCGAACCGTCCTCCTCCAAGAGTATGACCACCAGAGACACCGATCATCCGTCGAGAGACCACCGAGCCAGCACCCCTAACGAGGCACGTGACATCGACTTATCGCCATCGCTCTTACTACTGTCTTTCTCTCCGTTGAAAATTTCTTCGCGTATCTTTGCGTCTCGCGACATTTTTAACGCGGCCACCTGCTCTTCCTGCGCGTACGACTTCCGACCACGTGGCAAACGATAGCGTGCTTTTCCGAAAGCCTTCTCTTCGTAAAAACAAACCGAAAAAAGAGACGCGTGCTCGCGAGAGCAACCGGAAGTCGATCATCGATTCATCGTTAATTCTGTTACCGGCAGGTCGGCGGTGAACGTCTGGTGAACCGCGACTCTAAACAACAGCGGCAACAGCTGACGCAATCGCAGACCCAATCGCAGGCGCAACAGGAGAGGTATCATCGACGCACCGAATCGTTTTCCGCGGACACGTCGAGAAATAACCAAACCGTGCCCTCGTCTATACCGCCGCCGCTCCTATCGCCCACGATACAGTCGCCCCGAGAACGCTCTCGTATCCGAACCAATCCGTGGCTTTCGGCCAATTCGTCCGGCTCGAGCAGTACCGGCTTCAAGTCCAGATCGAACCTGGACGACACCAGCAGCGGTTCCGGCTTGAAGCTCACCGAATCCTCCGGAAGCGCCAGCGACGTGAACATGAACGGTACGCGAGAAGCGTTCGCCAGGAGGGATTCGAAGCACGAGAGCCTCAGCGCTGGAAGAAGTCCGTTAGTATCGCTTCGATCGCTTCTACGTTCGCGATCTTCTTCTCTCTCTATAACCTTCTCGTTTCTTGTAACAGGATAAATCATAATTGGAGAATAGCGTCCGGTCTGGAGATTCGGCCGAAGATAGCTTTACCGGTGCAACGACGAAGCAGCAGCAGCAGCCGAAGCAGCAGCAGTAGCGGCAGCGGCAGTGCCAGCAACGGAAGTAGCGGCAGCAACCAGGATCATAGCAGCAACGGCAACGGTTCGTCCGGTTCGTCGATCACGCGAAGCGTCAGATCGTCCGAGGACGACGTTACCTTGAACGAAATGATGGGTAAATTCGACGAGAGTTACGTGTACGAGAAAGAAACGGACATCTTGTCCGACAGCGACCCGACAGATTGCGAGGACTACGTCGAATCGTTGTCGGACCCGGACGCGGCCCGAGACGCCGGCGACGAGAACGATCCGATGGAGAACGACGATTTCGATTACATCGACAACGGCTCCTCGTTCCTCGATCTCGACGATCTCGACTGTTCCGCGCATTTCCCCAATACCGGTCACTGTACCTACTTCGCGTTCACCGGTGAACCCGCTCGACGAAGCGGCAAATTGCGGGAATCGTTGACGAGGCGCAGAAACAGGGACGACGCTACAATACTTCAAAGGTAAGGCGGATCGATCGGTCTTTTTCGAGAAGGAAACACGTACAGCGTTATCGTTTTCAGGTCGATCAGCGTGAAAAATAGTGGTAAGAGACAGAGCGCGCGACGCAAGAAATCGGAAGAGAAACAGCAGAGCGACAAGCGCAAGAAGAGAATCGCTCAGCGGCGCAAGTCGAACCTGGAGAAACGCGACGGTGGCCGTGGCTGCGACGACCAAATAGGCGACGACGACGACGAGGACGACGACGAGGAAGAGGAGGAGGAGGAGGAAGAGGACGACGAGGAGGAAACGGCGAATCTGAACCGAGTATTGGTCGAGAGAATGCTACTGAAGAACTCGGGCTTTAATCAAGGTAGCAGAAGCGTAGGCGGAACACCGATCTGTCTGCGTCGTCGGAAACACGACGTTAACGAGAATCCGTCGCCTATAAGGTCGAACGACGAACGATCGACGACTCGAATCACCGGCCTCGACACGGAGGAGATGCTCAAGAGACGTTCTAATTCGGTAAGCCCGCGAAAAATCCTTCCCTTCTGTTGCTTCGTTTCCGTCGACCCGCTCGGTGTAATCGTAATCGATCGCGTTTCCTTCTTTTCCCTGTTCGAAGGTGAGTTACGTGAACGGTAATCTCGTCAGGCGACGAATCAGCGGCAACGCCTACGTGACCGCGTTCGCCTCGGAGATCGCTTTGATGGAGGCGGACAAGGAAGCGGATAAAAAGTATCGAGAATTGATCCTCGAGGCGGAGAATATTTTGGTGAACATGCAAAAGAATCAACGCAGCGTGCCTATAGTGCCATCGCCTTCCCGTAAATTTCACAACGGTCTCGCGAATAAACGAGTCGAACTGATAAAGAACACGGAGTTAAACATCGAACTCGCTCTATCGAAAAGCAGAAACTCCCAACCGGAATTGCAGAGCGGTAACATCAAGGACATCGAGCACACCAGTCCCAAGAGACAATTTCTTCCGTCTGGTTCTCCGATGCGCCGACTCGTGGAACGAAACGCGTCGCCGATTACCGGCTATCATTTGAACGATAACCCGTATAACAGGCAAGAGACGCCGTTGCCGATCAAGGGCCTGTCAGACTCTCCGCTTCCCTCGAGAAGAACGTCGCCCGGCCTCTCGCCTACCAACAGTTTGCTTCGTTATCCCAGGCCGAGCATCTACGAGCATCAGGATACCGACGATCGTAACGTCGCTCGACGAGCGACGCCTTTCAATTGCAACGACGCTCTTCGATCGGACCTCGACGCTCCTTTCGCGCGCTCTCAACCGTGTTTCCAGAACAGGGCTCGCGCCATTTTCGCTCACCGGGATCCTTCCGATTCGAATCGAGACTGTCGCGTCCCGAGATCGTCCGGCAAGGAAGAAGGAATCACCTCGAGCTCCTCGGATTCGGAGGAGAAATGCGACGTTAGGAGAAGAGCGCCGCTGATGACTTTCAGGTTAGCTATCGTTCAACCCGACGATTACGTTTCTTTTTCTCGATACGAACAAGCGTATTACTAACGTTTCCTTTCTCCGCAGATCGGTCGACATGGGCCCGATCAAGGAAGCTTTTTCCTATTGTCCGCAAAGCGAGCCGGTAAAAAGGAAAGTTTACGCGGGTAGCGCTACCTACGATAGAATCCAAAAGACGTTGGGAGAACAAGTGGCGTTGAGAAATTCGGACGGTGACACCGCCACCGACGACACCGGTAAGCGATCTCTTCCAATTATTTAAGCAGGTCGGTTTTCGCGCCAATCGCTAAACTTTTTCATCGACGCAGACGACTCGAGGAGATCTTTGAGGGAGAAGGTAGCTCGATTGCGACAAGAACGATTAGCCGCGAACGCCAACGTTCAAGATTCGCAAATCTTTCAACACCAGCTTTCGCAACTACGAAGGCAAATGTTGATGCAAACTATCGAGGGTCTTAAACGAAGTCTCGAAGATCAGTCGGCGACTCTGAAACAAACGTGCTTGGAACCGGTGATGGCCAATCGATTACCCTGAACTTCCTCGTTGGATTTGTTGCCGATCGAGGAACGCACGGTGCTTCGTCGACGAAACCACGAGACCTCTTTCGGTTCGATTTTTACCTCGAGGATAATCGCTTGCTCTCCTTCTCCGACTCTCCTCGCATAACGTTGTACCGAATTATAACGTGATCTTCTCGAAACTCGAGATACCGGGAATCAACGGTACACGGCGTAGCTGAATCTCTACCTAGTTTAAAAGGGAATCGATATATTTTTCTGCCTGTCTACACGGTAAGAGAATCAAAATTCTGAACTTCTTACTTCTTTTCTGAGCCATCTCGCGTTCTTTGTTCCGCGTCAACGTTGCGATCTATCGTCTTCTTTTCATTTTTCGTTTCTTCTTTCTTCGCGCGTCTCTACTTTGTTCGCGACCGATTCGCGTTTAAAAGAAAGTTAACGCGTTGACTGCCACGAAAGAATGATCGATGAACGGCCGGTACCGATACAAGATACGACGAGTCACTTTAAATAATGGGGAAACGAAAGAATGTTCTCTACGATGGCAATTCGATATAGCAAATTGAATCGTCGAGCAAACGAGTTATTCCCGTGGTGAAAGTCAACGCGTTAAGACGAGCCTTCTCGTTCGTCGAATCGATTACTTTTGCTAGAAGCGTTTGATCGCGGAAATCGTCGATCGATGGCACGATCATCCATTCGCGTACATAGTTTTCGATCGCGTCGCGCGCTTTACGACGTTTCACTTATCTATATTACTCGTAATGTTCCTATTTCTACTCGATAATTCGTACTTTCGAAACAAGAGAGCCACGGTAAACGGATTAGCGGCAAAATCGTGGTCGATTTTTGCCGATGGGACGGACGTTTCCCGTTAGTATACCAAAGATAATAGTTTAGCACGGTAGCATTAGAAAACCGTTTAGTTAACTCAGCTAAATACGCGTTCTTACTATTAGACAGCTCTTACTAGTATCGTTTTTATTTCAGTTTCGTAGAGAAAGAACACCGTATACCGCGTTACGTGAAAAAATCGTCATCTTCCATATGTACTCGTCAGACTCGATTATCGCGAAACGTTCTTTACTTTTATCGCGTCTATCTTTCTAAATCGCACGCGAAACGATTCTTCGAATTCGACAAGAATTTCTTGATTTCTTTTCCTTTCCGCAGAAAATTTCTCGATCAGCGTTTCGCGAATGTTTCACTCTGACGAGGTAGACGAGATACTTTCGAAACACAGTGATATTTTTGCGAGAATAGACTGATAGCGTTATCGATATTATTGTTAGACGTAAGCGTTCAATGACGATTATTTACATGTGATTTATATGTTAAACGGTTCATCGAGGAACGACGATTCGTAATACGCACATGATATTTATGTTTGTGTTAGATGTGCTAGAAACACCGTAGTAAATGAAATATTAGAGGACAATAGTGGTAGCGAAATACCTAGTACGCTAGCTAACTAACCGATTACCGAACTAAACGACTGTTTCTATCTGCAGCCGTTTCATGGAAACTATCATCCCCCTTTGTGATTTACTCGCTCGTTTCGTTGAAAACTGTGATTACGACTCGCATAGCCAGTTTTAAGAGTTATCGATGTAACTCGTGGAAAATTTTCATGCTTCCACGTGACTCTGAGAACCTTTTTGTTTTTTTTTTTTATACTCGCCGCGTGTACATATACTTGGTTTTTAATCGAATACAGATCTACTTTTCTTTTCTTAAACGACCCAAGTAAACGACACGACGATTACTATATTACTTCCGATTACTACCGTTATTAATTGCTATTCTTCTCTTTCGTTTTCTTCTTATCATTATTATTATTACTATTATTATTATTATTATTATCGTTCTTCATTATTTTAATTACTTAAGTAGATCGAGACATTCCGAAGATGTAAACAAAGAGACGAGTTGTAAATTTGCTTGTAGTCTTGCTTGAAATCTTCGATGACTCGTCGAATGATTAGCGAATTAAACTTTCAAACTGTTTCCCTGTTAACGAGCAATGCTAGTCATCTGGTTATATTTGTGCAGGGTATGATCGACAGTTTTGAATCGACTTTGACGGGACACGAAATTATTGTTGCAAATTTTCTGTGTACTAAACCATTTACGAGATTAAATGGTGTTTTTTTATATGATTATGAATAAATTATATTACGTCGTTGGAAACATGCGTTTGTTTGTTTTAGCTGTGTCTAGTGCCTAGAGAATGCTATATGTAGACAGCTTCCATAATTTTATGTATCTGTTTTTCAAACGATGTCCAAAGAGGCAGGGTCAATCGTGTTTTGCATACCCTACTACTTTTTATTAAAAACAAAAAAGAGGTATGTATGTAAAGCTAGTATATTTTTTATGCTTTTACGTTGATACAATCTGTTACAAAAAAAAAGAAGTAGCGATACAACAATATTTCTTTTAAAGATTCCAGCTTTAAATGTATATTAGATAGATGCAGATACCTATGAACACGCTTTAGACTATATAGTAAAATACATTGATATAGGAAAAACTAATAGAACAAAGAACAGAAACACGAACAAATTCCTCGAAACTTACGTACTAAAAACATATATTATGTTGTCTCTCTTTCCTGCCAAATATCTTGGTATAACGATAAATTTTAACGATTTAACAACCTTTTTACTTAATCCTTGCAAATTTGTGCTCGATTTGATAAATTCCAACAGGTTCTTTAATCTTATCACAGTAATCTGCCCACTCTCCATCGGATAAATCCACATCTGTAAATTCCTTCCCATCGTTGATCGCTTTGGCAATCCATCCCTCTCTTGCAGAAAAATCGGTAGGTTCGAGACCTCGGCAGTCGAACGTCGCGATCGTCTGAAATTTATCTTGATCATCCGCGATGAACGGTTTTATAGAATCTTCCAAAATGGTTAAACTGTTTTCGCGAGAACAAAGTTTGCACTTGATCACGATATGATTCACAGCGTTTCCTCTTTGAGCTGGAATAGACTCGTTCAAAGACACATAATTCCACTTTTCAGATACTTCGCCACAATTGCTACAACAAAACTTGAAATACCATCTAAATTCTGGTCCCGATGGTCTAAGTTCCTGTATATTCTCTAGCGTAACTTTTATCTGCAAAGCTATCTTCACCATTTCGCCAAGATTTTCTTCTCCTCTTATACAGCAATTACACGCGTTTTACAATATTTTGTCTTTTACATCTACTGCAATGACAACGTAAAGAATTGGAGGTTATGTTACTAATCGTTGGTTACCAACTTTGCAATTATGTTTTCTATGCAAATTGATAATGACGAATAACGGTACCTGAACACTCTTTACGCCAACGTGTCGTTTTATTCTAATCAAACGATCAAACGTTATGGTTTTGAAACGTATCTTTTACGTAAACAGTGTAGAATAACATTTGAATCGTCTATAAACGTATGCGCGTGCGCATTTATCATATGTATTTATTTACAAATATGCATTTGCTCAATGACCGTCCACTTTATGAAATTGTTGAATAAAATGTGAAATATTGTTCTATCATAAATCAGTCGTTCATTCATTCTAAAAAAAGTTTTTCATATTATATGAAAATCATTTCAAATATTCGATACCACTATATATACACATACTATTGTTATTTACTGTTGGTAAAGTAGGAAACAATTTATTAGGACATTATCAACGCAGCTTCAAATTATCATCTTTTATTTATTCGAGTCACTGCTACGTATCGCTGCAGTCCGGCCGTTGTACCTAAGACACCGAGTCATTATCGTGAACACGTTACTTTTTAGCAGCATGTACAAATGTTAGAACAGAATGATAAACATGAAAAGAACAATATATCTCCATTTATTTTATTTTTACGTGTTAATAGCATATTGTAATGCCGAAGATATTTTAGGGTGTGGTGGATTTTTAAAAAGTCACACCGACATCGATTTCGCAAAAGTTCTGATAAAATTGTGAGTACATAATTAATTTTGCAAATTAAATTTATACATAATGACTGAAACTCTTACTCAATTTAGATACACGAAGGCTGGTAGCCTTAAGGATTATACAGAATGTGCCCCTAATAATGGTTATTACTTTCTTCCCTTATACGATAAAGGAGAATACATTTTAAAGGTAATTAAGATAGGTTTATCTAACAGAGGAATACATATGAAATAGATAAGTCTTAAAGCTGTTTGTTTGACAAATTGATTAGGTAGATCCACCTAAAGGATGGAGTTTTGAACCTACAGAAATTATACTGAATGTGGATGGAACTACTGACGCGTGTAGTCAAGGCAAAGATATCAACTTTACCTTCAAAGGTTTTGGTATCACAGGCAGGGTAAATTATCCCTTTAAATATTTTTAAGGCACAAGAGGTTTAAATAAATCAATATTCAAATTCAGCATATTATTAGAAATATATTGCATTTTAGGTTATCAGTTTAGGGTCAGATTCTGGACCTAAAGGAGTTACTGTCACGTTATATAAAGAAAGCAACCTACAAGTACCTGTTGGTACAACCACTACGACAGAAGGTGGTACCTTCTATTTTACTCCATTACAACATGGACAATATGTTCTTGTCGCGTCGCATCCTACGTAAATTTCATAAATTACTCTATCTAATCATGTTACCAAAGAATGGTAGTCATTTTATTTTATCTTTTAGTTGGATGTTTAAAACAGATACTGTCAAAGTAACGGTACAAGAAGGTAACATGGAACTCCCAGATGGTAGTTTAGTTATTTTTGGATACGATGTAAGTGGCAAAGTTGCTAGCGAAGAAGAAGCTGTCAGTGGTGTATCTTTTCTTCTATTTGGCGTAAGAGCTTAACTCTTTTTCCTACTTATACATATTTCATGATTTAGATGATTATAATTCAATCAGATTTAATATTTATCGCGATATAGAATGGCGTGGCTAAAAATTGTGCACTGCCCAATAACAAAAATATAGGCAATCTACAACCTCTATGTTACGTCGTATCGGACAAAAGTGGTAAATTCGTGCTTCCAAGTTTATCGCCTGGCGAATACACGCTTGCGGTATACGATACCGGTGATCAAACTAAATTTCACGTGGAACCGAATAAATTGCTTTTCGAAGTGAATCACAATAGTGTCGTGTTACAAGAATTTAAAGTGACTGGCTTTACCGTTCACGGTGTCGTGACTACCGCCGTAAATGGAGAACCTTTAGCAGGAGCAAAAGTTTTACTTTCTCAGAAGAAAGTCGCTATAACGGATGATAAAGGAAAATACGAATTAAGTCAAATGAAAGCTGGTCAATATACTTTGAAAGTTGAAAGCGGTATATATAATTTATTTTGTTCATTATCAATTTTTTGTACCATATTCCTCCGAGATCGAGCGGTTCATCTTGTGTTATGTACTATTTTCAACATACAGAGGACCTGTTGTTCAATGAGATATCAGTCAAGATTTCTCCCAGTTCTACACAACTTCCTGTTCTAATACCAGCAGCGTATAAAGTGTGCGGCAAAGTTACCCTATCCGCGAAAGGTACTTTACATCATCGAAAAGTTGCCATACAGAATACCGCAGCTACGTTTAACAAAGAGATAGACACAGATCCGAAAACAGGAGAATTTTGTTTATACCTTGCTCCTGACAGATATCAGTTAAGCGTTATCGTAAACGCCGAAGAAAGAGCCGAAGGCTTACAGTAAGTATTCTAATTTCTTTTCACGTTCAGTCATGATTTCTAATCGATACATATTTGTAGATTTTTCCCATTGCAACAAACCATCGATGTGTCATCTCGACCAGTGCGAAATGTAGACTTTTTACAATTAAAAGCAACGTTAACAGGCACGGTGAAATGTTTAGCCAGCACTGATTGCAGTCAAGCTTCTGTTACGTTAAAGGTACTCGATGGAATTACGATTAAGACGATTCAGTCAAAGGGTAAGACTTTAGTTACCTTGTAAATGTGCATTGTGTAATGTTCTAATTTGGTTTTTGTCAAATGATCGTGATAACAAGCCCGTGTGAAATAATCAATTGTATTTCAATTTTCGCACACGGTTGAAAACAAAATCGGATTTGTCCATTTTACCGAATACAACAATTTATATAACACGTTCTTGTTGTCACGGTGATACCATTCTGTTAGCCGATTTGGTACTATCGTGTCGCTCGTGAAGTTATTTTTTATCACACAGATGGCCATTATCAGTTTACGGATGTTTTGCCCGGTCATTACGAAATCTTGATAGATAACGATATATTTTGCTGGGCAAATCCAAGTTACAGGTTTTCTGTAACTTCGGAGCGAGCCGAATTACCGGCCTTCGAACAAACTGGATTTTCTGTTACCTTCATATCTTCTCACGATACCGTTGTCGAGTATTCGGAACCGAAAGATCCGAAAGCAAAAAAATTAACTTTAACTTTGAACAAAGGAAGTACAAAGCACTGCGTATCCGAACCTGGAACGTACACGTTCGTTCCGAAGAGCTGTCACGTTTACGACAAAACATCGTACACGTGGGATACCAATGCCCTTTCTCCCATTTTATTGCATTCGACGGAACATAGTCACAAGGGAAGCATTTTAAGTAGCTCTTCGTTAGACGGAATAAAAGTAAAGATCGAAAATGGAGGTGACGTTACGACGTAAGCAAAAAATTATCGTTCGCGTATCTAAGATCTTTTAAAAGTATATTCATACATTGTTCCATAATTATAATAGACTTGGACCATTGAAATCGGTGCAACAAGACAATTCATATAAATACGAATTCGAGTTCAAAGCAAAAACGGACAACGTATACAGTATAACACCCCTGTCCGACGTTCTCCTCTTTACTCCTCCGTCGTTAAAAGTATTAGGCGTGAACGATTGTCAAAATGACATTGCTACATTCATCGGGGATATGGGAAAGGTAAATTTTATTCGTTACGAGCGATAGACCAGTCGATTAAACTATATAGTATGTTCTGTCGCGCAGATCATTGCTGGTAGAATTGATCCAGCATTAGAAGGAGTCACGATACAGATATTTGGAAACGACAAAAGTTCACCTATACATACGCTGGTTACGCAGAAAGATGGAAAGTACAATGTTGGTCCCTTAGACGGAAAAATAGACTATAGGTATTTATAATCGTCCTTTCTTCTTCTTTCGCTTTTCGGTACATCGAGATAAAAATTTGATTTGCCCAATTTTCAGCGTTACCGCGAAAAAGGAAGGTTTCGTGATAACTGGACCCGATTCCAACGGAGTATTTTCAGCTCACAAGTTAGCCGAAATTATCGTACAAGTTTCTGATCAAGCAGACAATGCTTCGTTACAGGTATATCTTCGAAAGAAAATTCGAACACAAATTGTAAACGACGAAAGAAAATAACGCTTATTTTTGATGCAGGGTGTTTTATTATCCTTATCCGGTGGACAAAGTTACCGAAAAAACAGCGTAACCGGTGAAGACGGAAAATTGATTTTCCATTCTCTTTTCCCCGGTGAATACTATTTGAGGCCGATGATGAAAGAATACCGATTCGATCCTTCGTCGAAGATGATCAAAGTCGTGGAAGGTGCAACCGTGAGGGTGAATCTCTTCGGTAAAAGAGTCGCTTTTAGCGCGTATGGTTCTGTGACTTCTCTAAACGGTGAACCCGAAGCTGGTTTATTGGTGGAAATCCAAGGCCAAGGAGATTGCGATGATCTTCAAGAAGAAGCGACCACCGAAGAAAATGGCAACTTCCGAATTAGAGGACTTCAACCTACGGTAAATAATTTATTTATTATTCAACGAGAGGATATACTAAACTGTGCATCGTTCTTTTTTCCAATTTTTAGTGCACCTACGTGTTTCGGTTGAAACCTAACGCAGAAGTTAACGCGCACATTCAACGCACTAGTCCGGAGTCCATAACGATAAAAACTGCAACGGACATTCGCGGGCTTCGTTTGGTCGCGTTTCATCCGATACCGCGCACCGACGTTTCGGTACACGTTGTATCTGTACAGCCGGAACACTATCGAACGTTAAAAGTGAAGCTCTGCAGAGAAGATATGCCCGATTCTCCGATACACACAGCAAAATTGGAGGCTCAACAGTTTAGTAAAATCGGTAGTGCTTATAATGCCGGTTTTCTCGTACATCTACCGCCCTTACAGGCAGACGGTAGAAAGTATTTTGTACAATTGGAGTCTTCGTTGTCTCATACGTTGCACAAGTACAGAACTCTACCGTTTTATTTCGAGGCGAACTCGTCGTTCAAATACGTGAAGTTGACGTTCAACGCGGAACGAAAAATTGACCAGAGCGACATGAATCAAACATCCATAATCGCGTTACCTTTCATCGTTTTCGTTACAATCGCGTTCTTTAATCGAGAAAAATTGTGGTTATGGCTGAGCGCTTTGATCGAAAGGTGGTCGAAACCGACTCCGAATACCAGAACTCCGATTCAAGCAGTTCCTATAGATCCGAGAACCGACGATATCATTGTCGAACAAATAATGAACATTAACAAAAGAAAGACCAAACCGCGTAAGACATGATCGGTACTTTATCGAATTCGTGAACATTTCGACACTGTGAATTGTCAATAAACGGACAAACTAACAATAGTATCATGTAGGATTTCCGCATAAATAGGATTGGCACGCAGTTATTCGCGAAGAAATGACGTTAAATGCATTTTATAATCTGTAATACTTTTATTTCACCCTGTTTCGTCGTCGTATACACACGTCGCACTCGCATCACGGTCACGGGCAGAATCATTTATGGCGCGAGGTAAGCCTAGAAAAGAAACATCAAGAATATTTTTCTTCCTCTTGTACAATGGAACATAGAAAATTACGTCATTTGACTTACAATAGGATTCGACTGAAACATACACTTCATGAAATTAAAAGCTTTCGCGCATTTGTCCTTTCCACCTAAAAAGTTTATGACGTTTTCAGTAAAAGCAAAAGCAGTTAAGGATAAAAGGCTCGTCGCAGTACTTACCGATATCCGAACAAGTATCGATCATGTCGTCAAGTATGTCTCTATACACACTTGGTAATGTTCTCCTCACTACATCGAACTTCATATTGCCCTTTTTATCCATCTGAGTAAAAACAAAAAAACACCTTAAGCGGTTACTTCTCTATCAAACGCGAAAAGCGGGCGTACAACCATACATTACCACTTTAAACTTTTCTAGTGTACATTTAAAATAACATTTCAATCGGTCATCGTCGGGAAACTGTCCGTATTCGGTATTTTCAACATCCTCTGGAATAATAAATACTGTTGCATCATGTTTTGCGAATGGCTTAGTTGCTTACCAATTGTTGTTCCCGTTTCTGCGATACATTTCTTTCTTACAGCAGAAGTAACCTTATGAAAACTCTCAGGGTCTTCTATATCTGCGCGAACAAAGAGTCGCGACGTGAACAGACACGACAAAATTAACCAAAATATCGAGATCTTCATGCTTTTAACGATTTTTCGTTTCCGTTTCGTTAGGACCGAACACGCCGATAGACTGCATCGCTATTGGAAATTCGTGAGATTTATATGCATGTCGTAATCGGTTGACGGATACGGGGTAAATTGGTCGTGTGTTTATCTCCTCGAATCGGCGATTAATCAAAATGGTACTTTTTGTTGCGCACCCCGCTTATCTTACGCGATAGACAGCGATGCACGCAAACGCTTTATTTCTTTCGGGCGTTGCTAATTATACCGGCAAAATGTTTCCGATTCGAAGAGAACATAAAGTTTAGCGTAAATACAGTGGTGCTAATTGCAAGAAAAGTATAGAGTCGTTTCGAAATTGAAGAGTGATCGCGCGCCGTTTTTCGCATAGCGTGCCAATCGAAAAAACACGAAGTAACGCTCAATAAACTCGGGTTTCTTGTATTAGACCAGCATAATAGTTGTCTCGTAACGGCGCGTTTAATTCGCGAATAAGCTCAAAGTATCATTACATCGAATACGTCGAAATTATAGATTCATTTTTCACACAAAAACTAGTCTAAAATCGTTTACGAAACGATTTATCGCGACGTAGAAACAACGCGTCCGTTTTCGATTCTATCCGTCCTAAACGGAGCAAGAGACAAAATCCGAAGCAGTTCGGGTGTTTGTCAATTAAACTTATCACTAGTATAAAAGCGTTCAATTTCCACGTGTCCTGGAACATACGACCTCAATTGACAATTGGAGGGAACAACGTAGCATCGGAAATTGCGATCAACGTTGATGATTGATGATCACGGCTTCGTATCATTGACACCTCGATTCACTCGTTTCTTTGTCCTCGATCCACGGGATCACGCGTAACGTACACCAGCCAAATATATATATTCCTGCAGCCTTTTTTCTTTCTCGCTTTGCCCTCTCCAATGATGACCACAACGATGAACGCAACGATCAAGGAGTAGTACATAAAACGAAAATAATTTAAGAGACGAATAATTGGTAAACTTTTTCGTTTATTAATTTGACATGTACAAAGACTCGTTTACACTTGTACGAATACGAATACGATTACGGTTCCATTACATGGTAAAACGTCGTGAACCAAACCATTTAGCGAGATAGCTTCTCGAGCACCGTTTTCTCTTTGGTTTCGTTTCTCGTTTGTTTCGAACAAACTCGGTGATACGTTAAAATAGATAATAGGTCTAGAATAAGAAGAGAATTCTCCGTAAACATTAGAAACATTATTCGTCGAAGGAAGATGAAGATACTTACCCGAGGGGATGCTTTCGCGTAACATTTGTTGAACGTGTAAGCGTACTCGCAGTTATCGCCTTTAGCTGAAAGGATCAATCGAATTATCGATTATCGAGTAAAACGATCGCGCTCGATTCGATGGATCGCACGTAACGCGAAAGAGCCAACGAAACGTTACCAAATACGTGCTTCACCGCTGGACACAATTTTTGAATCACTTATTTTGAAAGTGGTGTAAGTCCATTTGCATAAATATACATTATTTTAATTAAATCACCCAAAACGAATTTATATAATCAAATTACATATTGATCAATCAGTTGAAAAATCGTTGAATTTCCAGTCTTGATACAATTAACCTATATTTTTTCATTGACATATATGCTAACCTTTAATTTTCTTAAAATAAATAAAAATGAACTTACACCACTTTCAAAATAAACGATCCATTTGATTCTGATTCGGAAACGCTTGATCGATCGATCGATCGGACGAGAATAATACAAAATGCACTATAGATACCCAAATATTTACCGATCCCCTTGCACTCGCTGATCGCTTTCTGAACTTCTGCCCTAAAAGCTGGTATTCTTTGGAAAAATGTTAGCATGCCGTTCAAGCTGAGCTCTCTTTTGTCGTCGACCAATCCAAATTGTTCCCACAGGCAGTACATGTAGCACTGCGGATCAAAGATCATCGTTATTTGTTTTCTCTATCGAAAATCGTACACGTAATTTGCGACGGTATCTACCTTTAATTGCCGCCTCTCCGGCCACTCGCCGTTCCTTACCGCCTCTATATCCACTGAAACAACGAAGAAATCAGAGTTAATTCGAGCTTCGATGCGCCTGACGATTTGATCAGCCGTGGAAAGAAAAGATCATACCTGTCGCCACTCCAGTCTGCGTTTGACAAGCGTTCACAACGCTTGCCGCGGTCGCGATCATCTCATCGGAAACGAAACTCGGTCGTGTCTACGAAATATCGTCGCTTTATTCGATATCGAATCGGATCGTCGCAAATATCGAACTAGATTCGTTGCATGCAACGCGTTCATCTTTCTTGAATCGATGCGCGTAACTCCCGATATTTGTTCTCCGAAATTGGATCGGAGCTTTGCGTTCAAAAGAAAAGTATAGATTTAGTAAATTAAAAGATAAAAAAAATTACAAACTTTAGGATAAACGATAGGAAAGAGTAAAAAAATAAAAGAGGAGACAAAACGACCAAAAAACGGTATGACGTTGTTTTAAAGTCGTTGAAAAAAAAAATGACGGTACATACCCCGCAAAGAACGATCGGCAGTTGAATCAAAAAGAGGAGCATCAACGGTACAAATACCAGCATGCTCATGATTTGTTTCCGATTTTTCGTTTCCGCGTCTCGTAATCGATGTTCTCGAAAAACCGTAAGAACGTCGCTATTCGATCTCGAAACGATATCCTCGAGCGCGAATATCCGGAAATTGATCCAGCTCCCTCGACTACTACCTGGAGCTCGGGGCGGAAACTACGGTGAAACGGGTCGGTGGTCGGTGGTCAGTGGTAGGTAGACGGTGATGTCGACGAACGCGAGGGCGCGACTGAACCTTTATGTTGCGTTGCACTGATCGACCGGCCAACGGGCAGATCAGTTACAACAACCACTACGAACAGAATATGAAACGAAATACCGCGCGAAATGCGCTCATTTTTCGATTCTGAACTTTATCCGATCGATCGATCGCTCGCGTTTCTCCCACTCCTTGCAGTCGAACACCATCGAAACAATTTACCAGTTACTTAACATCGCGACTGACAAAGTTGACGTAACCGTTCGATTACTGTACACGCGAAACATCGAACATGATTTCGAAGTTGGCGTTGAAATTCTTTTCGAATCAACGATCGAGGGTGAACGAACCTTTGAACCTATATAGGCCAGGGTAAACGTATAAACGTACATTTGATTGACGGATGTTACCAGTTTACGATCTGTTCCACGACGCAATCTCTCTTGTCTCCTATACACCCGGCCAATTCAAATATACCGTTTCTTCACTATTCATTAACCTTTTACGGTCACAAAACTATCCTGCTTAATCGCAACATTTGTCTGGCTACTTTTCATTTTTAATACGTTTAAATGAACAATATTTAAAATAAAGATTGATCGTGCTTAATACGTTATTTTTTTCAAAACACAGAACGCGTATTGTTAGACAAAATTAATAAAATAACGTTTCTTTCAAGTATCTCTACTAAATTTCGTACTCAATTTTTATTTAATTCACGAATTATGAGCGCTATAATATGGGCACTTTTATGGGTCAATACAATTCCGGCGAAGGTGGGCGAACGTATCCGAGCTAACCCTGTAAAACGCGGTCTTGTCGGTCGTACAGTCACTCGTTAAAATAATTGACCAGTATGGTTCTTAACGAATAAAATATTTCTTTCATTCTGAGATACGTAACTAAAATCATGATTCAAATGAGTAAAGATATAATTTTCACGAAATTTTTATATTTTGTTAAATATGAATGGGTACAAATACACGATACAAATTTTAGTTTGACATAACCTTTTTATATACTGTACTTCTCCCGCTGTTCGTATGTACGTACAGTCAGCTGATTTGCTATTGACAATCCGCAAGCATGGTTTGTTAGGATGGATAAACGTACGTATTCGAACAAATTCGCCAAATAATACGGTTTATTACACAATTATTAGACTTTATTATCACGAAACCTAATATCGTGCGATTTTTTCGATAGTAAAACGGTTTCTATAGACTGTACGGTCGATGACACGATTAGTACAGTCTCACCGAATTAATATTGACGATGTTGTCCTCTTTTCCTTAAAAGTTTTTCAACTTACGATATCTCGACTCCTCGTTAATACTTTATACAATTATATTGCATCTCATTTAACATTTCTCTATATAAGAAAAATAATTTGGAAGCGATGCTAACACAAAAGTGGATTCGCGAAAGACAAAGCGAGGACAAAAGAATTTCGACGGACTGTACAACCGAAGTTGTATTGACTGCAACGTTTTCTTCGAGCGAGTGCATTTTGTCAAAATCCAGACATACAAGGTGTATGAACGGTGAAAATACAAGGTGTCGCCAATGCGGTATAATATTCTATGAACGATTACGATTGAAAGAAGATTGCCAAGGTGAAATTTTCAAACGAAATCGAGTTCGTTGCAATGTCCAATTCCATTCCGTTGACGCTAAGATTTCGATCTGTTTCTAGCACGATACGATGCCACAAACGAGAATGAAATTCTTTTCGGGACGTGTTTACGATGGGATTTTAATCATCAAATGAGATGATTGCACGGGTTTTGGCAATTCGAAAATCATGAGATAGGAAAAAATTGTAGCGAATTAATTAAAATTTCGAAAAACTTTCTGATAGATATTGTCATTGTCACGTGACCCATCCTATTCTTACGTCACTTTTCGCGTAAAATTTAAAAATTTTTACGAATCTTTGTTATTTGATTTTGCAATATTTTTCCGTGATAAATCGATCGTAAGCCAAAATAAAATGGGAAAGACGAGAGGAGTACACGAAACAACGCCGGAATTAAGAAATCGAATGGTGGGCATGTACGAAGCCGGTTTAGGTTTAAGAGAAATTGCGGCAGCCGTAAATTGTTCGGTAAGTGTATTTCACTAAATTTGTACGAACGAAGAGACTGCTTGTTTTATATGCGTAATTATAACAAATTTTCATCATTTTCTAAGTTATAAAATTGTATCCCTTTTTTAACTATTTTAGCAACGTACAGTGAAAAGATGGTTAAATAGATTTGATAAAGAAGGTACAGTTGAAACTCGTGAACGATGTGGACGTAAAAGAGCCACAACTGCAGAGCAGGACGAAGCAATTGTACGATTAGCTACGCAAACACCAATAACAGCCGCAAAAGCTGTTCTTCCAGCTTTAGGACTAACTTGCTCCGTAGATACTATTCGTGAGAGGCTTCATAAAGCTGGAATCCATAACTGGAGTCCTTCGCGAAAGTATATGCAAAGAATTCCGCTTGGGTGGGTATTTAAATGTTAATCAGATTAAATAGAAACATTAAAATTAATGGTGTATCGTAATTTAGTGTAATCTATACCGATGAATGTCTTATTTGCAGCGATACAGATGGTACTGCTATTCAGCAACCTGTATGGAGACCCACTGGAACACAGTTAGGGAAAAAAAAGTCTTCTAAGGACTCTAATAAAAATGACAAAAATGCTAGTAATATCAAAAAGAAAAATCCTCCACGGAAAATTAGGGCCAAAGATATATATGTTGGAGATGGGGCACCATTAGAAAACGTGAAGCCACCTAATGAACAAGAATTTATGTATCCTCAGCAAAATGCTCAACAATCTCGAGCTAACGAAATTCAAGCAACATCCCAACAACCTTTATCTCAGAATCAAACGCAATTTGGTAATGCTCTGAGTTTAGCTCAGCAAACGCAGCCTATTTATCAACATCCTGATTTAAATATTTCTCAAAATTGGCCGTTAGATTTAGTGCAAGGAAGTCATCACTATCCACAGGTTTGTACATATTGAATATAATTTCTTTTCACGAATATTTTTAATAAGTTCCTTAATTTTAATCTTTCACATTTCAGGGGCAAACAAATCCAATATCTCACGAATCCTCTTCGCAACACGATTTGCATGCTCAGCAAGACCAACAGCAACATCATGTACAACAAGTTCAGCAAGTACAACAAATAATTACAAATCAAACCCACGATCTTGATCAACGACAAAGGCATGTTCAAGTAGACGTCCAACAGCAACATCATCATGAACATTTACATTCTCAACTAACTAGTCCACAAATCAGTACGAATTTAGCTTCCGATAATTCTAATTCCTGTAGTTCTCAAGATAATAATCAGTCTTCTAGCAGTGAATCTAAACAAAACAAAGATACGTCGAAAGAAAGTAGCGAGGAAAATGAACGACAGAAAAGGAAAAAGAAAGGTGGAAAAGCAAAAGGAACTTTGGAAACCAGCGTTGAAATACGAAATCGTATGATCGGAATGTCCGAAGCGGGTTTATCTACGTTGTCTATCGCGCTCGCAATCGACAGATCGGTAAGAAGAAACATGTTCGTCTTGACGGATTCACGTATTTAAAACCATCTCGAGGATAGCCGTATACGCAATACTCGTTATTAAATAGGAACGTACCGTTAAAAGATGGTTAGAACGTTGGCATAAAGAAGGCAATGTCCAAACCAAGGAAAGAAAGGGCCGTCGACGAATTACAACTAAAGAACAAGACGAGGCAATTGTCGCTATGGCTACTCAACAACCATTAACTGCAGCTAAACACGTTGCGCCGGCTCTGGGATTGAAATGTAGCGTAGACACAATCAGGGAAAGACTTCACAAAGCTGGTATACATAGTTGGAAGCTTGGGAAGAAACAGGGGTTAGTATTAGGGGAGGAGAAGAAAAGAAAGCTATTTATCGAGACATCATTTTTTCGAAATAAACAATAACCGATCTTTCGACTATTTTAGAGAAGGAAACGCTGTACATACGGTACATCTTTGGCAACCTAGTGGGAACCGACCAAATAAACCGAAGATACCTGGTGAAAAGAAGAAGAGGTCAGGTAGTGGTAAAAGGCGCGACCAATCGTCAAGTAGCATTCAAAGACGATCATCTACTCGAAAAAAGAAGCTCGAACCCAACCCAATGAAAACGGTTCCACCGCCAGCTGATATACTACCAGAACAATCGGCTGCTTTACCGTTTCACAATCCTGCAACAAGTAAGCTTCTATTGTTTTCATATACTCATAACATTATAATTATATTCTGTGTTTTATACGATGAGAACTAATCGATGATATTAAAATACCACTTCTTAGTGGCAAACTATGTTTCAGGTTCTAACATAATGCAATCTGTACATAACATTCCTGGACCTCCTCCACCACTTGTTCAACCTCAACCACATCCACCAACAGGTCCTCCTCCACCAGCACCCCAATCGATGCAACCAATGGGCTCTATGATGCAACAAAGGCCCGATTGCCGATTAGCACCACCTATTGTACCACCTGTATCGGGCCAAGGAAACACCGGTGTTGCTTATCCATCGTGTATGGTTGGAAGCAATAGTCATACAGGACACATGGAACAATCTGATCCTTTAAATTATGAACCGTATATTTGGAGCTTTTAAGCACAGAATGCCTGGATCTCACTAATCAATTGTACATTATAAAATCACAATTTCAGCATATTATATCCTTCTGATTTTTAAATTTTTACTTTTTCTATCGAATGGTATGAAACTTTTCTCAACTATTCTAATATCCTACGTTGTTATACCGTATGTGATGATATACAGATTGCTATACACTGCTTTTATAAAAGTATTTTTAATATCTTCAAAGTTGATAGAAATGGAAGAGAACAGTTCAAAAATATACATACTTGAGTACTTATATAAGTCGAACATCGTCAAACAAGTAACAATCCCTAGTAATCAGGTAAGTAAATATAATTAAAAAAGACTTCCAGTTAAATTTAATATATTTTCATGATTGCGCGTAGTATCTCTTGAAATATAACAGTTTAAGATTACTACTAAAAGATCTCAATATTGTATGTTAGAAATATTCAGTAGCATGTGAAGCTAGACAAAAAAGAATGTACAATTTTTAACTGATAGCAGAAAAATTTATGTTTAGCCCTTCTTCCTTAAATAAGTTAGTCGAATTATATGTAAAAAGAATAATCTTTAATTTAAAGTACAAGTTTTTATAAAACGCAGTTTCTTATATTCCAAGAATATTCGAAAAGAATTACAAAGATCTAAAAGATGTACATTTTCAATGATATTGATTGAATTTATTTAAATGTCTTAAGAAACGTATCAATATTATGTAAATATACAAAGTGGACTAATCTCAACTATTGTCGTAAATTTAATTACCTTTTTCTTTTTAGATGAAGTTTGGTTAAAAATGTGAAATCGCTTTTGTTTTTACTTTTTTTTTAACGGGTTGACATCTTTTTCATGCGTGACAGTGTGGCTGCCGAGATAAAGATACGAAATGAATAAACTCAAAGATAAACGTAAGTTTCTATCAATTCCTTATAATATCTATGATCGACCATCACACTTACAATTTCGTAATTTAACAGCAAAAATGCAAATAGTCATCAGGTGTATAATCATTGCAAATCACAATTTCTGATCATTATATTTGCCATGAATCTTCATATTTATTACTAAACTATTTAATAATTGATCTTATCATGTAAGCTCCCATATATGTGAAACATTTTTTAATACACTATCGGGATCATTTTTGTAAAACATAAAGAATCCTTGAATTTGTGCAGGACTAACGTTTCTTTTCTGTGATGTTACGTTTTCTGCAAACTGTTTAGCAAGTTGAGCCGCTTCGTTATTTCCATCATTTTTATAAAATCTCAAAAACATTTGTTCTACTTGTTTTTCACTACACCAGCCTGAAACAGAGTAAACATGTTGTTAGCTAAATACTATAAATATTCTGTACGTATCATGTTATAGCATATTTTTTTATGTATATACCTATATATTCTTTTACGTCCACTCTACCCGGCCTAACTAGAGCAGGGTCCAGTCTTTCAAGGTAGTTAGTTGTCATAAAAAGTATTCTTGCTTCGGTAGAAGCAACACCATCTAAACAATTTAATAAGCCGCTAAAAGTAACTCTGTTCAAACCGGCATATGCAGCCGAAACTGTAATAAAAGGTATATTATTTAATGTTGCATTTTCAATGCCCTTTTGTAAAATTTACAATCTACCTTCTTTAGACTCTTCTCTGCTAACAAATGCAGCATCAATGTCTTCTAATAGTATAATAGTCTGTTGAGGAGCCACAGCCAATAAGTGATTTAATCTGTCATCTGTTAAACCTCGTTCCGACAGATTTAAGACGCATATACCTCGTTCTAGTTCACCAGCCAACGCGGTAATAAATGACGATTTACCGCAACCTGGAGGTCCATACAATAAGTAGCCCCGTCTATACGGAATTCCTGCATAATTAACGAACATTTGTTGTGATTTTCTTATACAATTTATAACTTAATGTGTCATTCACATACCCCGATCACTATACCAAGAATGATTTTGTATAAATTCACGACAATCGTTTATTATTCTTTCCGCGACTCCTGTATCTAACACAACTGATTCTAATGGTCTGCGATTCTTAGGATGTCCAAATTGTCTCCACTCACTTCCCATTGCTGTATACATTATAGTTTTGCCTTCATGTTTTTTCAACGCCATTTGCCTGGCTATAAAAAAGTTCTCTTGTAATATTACAAGGAATAATAATTTATATTTAACAAGAAAGTTTACCTTCTTCTAAAATGTTAAAATATATGCTTTTGTCCCTTCCAAATGCAGTCAGCTGTACAGTTTCCCATGGTATACCCATTTGTATATCTAATGTCTGTTGTTCCCTAGTTCGTTCTACTTTTATCCAATTCCCTTCATACCTGTTTGAATAGTACAAAAAGTACAGTATTACATATCATTTTCATTTATGTTTCAATATATCTAATTGTTACTAAAACCATTATATATTTTACGTTGTAATAGTAACTTGAGGTATCGGAGCCATAAAGTACAGTTATTTCTAACCTAAGGAAATGTGTTCCAATACTTGGTATGAAATCATATCTAGTTTTTATGTGACCTGTATCTTTTTGCTCGAAACTTGTTTCAACAGAAAGATGTTGTGTTTCCTTTGCACCCTTATATGTAATCCACTGCAACAGCCATTGGTAACTTTTGTCACGGCAGGGAACTTCTAAAGTAATCATATAATGTCGTCTGCATTCATAAATAAATAAAATATAGTACTATATTAGATTCTATAGTAACGTAATTTCTATAAAAATAATACCTGAATAAGAGTATTCCTGTATGCATTCCTTTTCGCAATAAAGCTGCTCCAGCTCCTAGACCAAAAAGGCCAAAGCCAGCTCCAAAATACGGATTATCCGATAAAGTGTGTATATAATCGATTATAGTCATGATTCAAAGCTGTTCTTTTTTATTGTAATGTTGAAGAAATTAAATCACTTTTATATACGTTTTTACTTATGTAGTATTCGCAATATTTAAATATATATTTTGCACAATATTTACGTTTTTAGTTCGTATCAAGTTTAAGGTATTATAAGTACAAAACATTATAACATCCTATTTCTGAACTTGTCGAATAAATTGTACATATTTATATATATACACTAAAATTCTTTATTTTCATTGATATACAATAATTACTTCAAGAATTCGTAAAACTATTACCTGCTATCATACACGCGTATACAAGTGTGTCGAATGTCTGAGTGTGATAATTACCGGTAGGTGCGCTGCATGGATTGCCTACCATCATTATCCACGTTTCCTTCAATAATATGAGTTTTATAGTAAATTTAAAAGTACGTAAATTATATAAAATGAGCTTGTTTCATGTACAATACGATTGCAAAAATTCTTAATGATATTGTTACCGTTATTTATATGCATTTCCGACGATTTTATTGTCTCGTTTTATCAATATTGTAGTGGTTATTGTGAAACGCGGTTTGTATAACTTTCGAATTGTTTCAATACAATACAGTATTCATAGAATATTGTCACAATGAATGTTGATTTGTAATAAATACAATTGAAACTTTCGTTTATTTGATTTCATTAAAAACATATATTTTTGCTTTTCTAAAAACTCGAAGCAATTATAATGTTATAATATTTTCGTGAAACATACTTTTGAAGTTTTTAGTAATTTTATGTACATATTTTATATTTTCATTTATAGTTTTATTATTATCAACAATCTTCGTATTGTTCACAGATGCAATTGATTATATTGTTTTATTTCCTACTCCTTTGTTCGACGCATCTTAAAGCAGACAAAAGGATAAACAAATATGTGACTACCGTAATAGATGCAAAGTGGAGAGAAACACCCTTAATTCTTGAAGCTGCAGAATATCTGAACGATGAAAATCCAAATTATTTTTGGAAATTTATAGATACTTTTGCAAATCAAGATTTAAGAAATGGTAATTTTAAGCTAATTCAACTTTATCTTCTAAAGCCACGTAATCTTACATTTTTTGTCCATAGTTACAGCACGAGAAAGTTATGATATCATTATTGAATTTGCTGAAAAATATTTGTCTCCATCAGAAGTAGCATTGCTTAAACTAGGATTATCTTTACGCATTTATTCAGCACGCGTTGAAATGTTTAATCAAATGGCAGAAAACAAAAATGTTTCTGTATTTAATTGTTATAATGTGGTGAACATTGGTGGAGTACTTACTTGTTCATTAGAGGAATTAGAAAACTTAATTGATAAGGTATATATGGTATAAATTATGTTTATGTGATACATGTTATACACGTTTATTCATTTATTATAGGAAACTTGGCCAAAACCTGACACTTACAGTATAGATCACCGTTATCATACATCTCAACAGTCTGAAAAAGTTATTATATTATATGGTCAAGTGGGAACACCTCAATTTTCAAATTTTCACAATGCATTGAAACATCTTGCTGAAACTAAGGGAATCAGTTACATTTTACGACACTATTTGAAGGTGTTATTATAATATTTAATGAAAGTAACACATTTACAATATTCCAACATTAATTTTCATAATATTTATAGGACAGAGAAGGAAAAAATGTACGTTTATCAGGATATGGGGTAGAGTTGCAAATGAAATCTACAGAATACAAAGCAACAGATGATTCAGATATTAAAGACAATGCTGACAAAGATTCAGAAATGGCAAATGATAATATAGAAGAAATAGATGGAATTAATTTTATGACTTTGAAGTAAGGTGGTTACATTCCTAATGTATCTCTTGCTGTAATGTTTATTTAGTATAATGATATTACTGTGAAAGTACATTTTTAATTCTGTATCAGTATTAGCGGATGCGTTAGTACAGTATCGTTGAATTATTTCAGGAATTTGTATCCCGATAAGCAAGTAGAATTAGATAAATTACAGACTCACTTGCTCGAGAGTAGTCATGAAATTGGCGCTTTAAAAGTATGGCAATTTCAAGAATTAAGCCATCAAGCAGCTGAGAGAATAATGAATTCTCCTACAAACGAAGCTATTAATGTTTTAACAGATATTTCTCAGAATTTCCCAATGCAAGTAAATATTCACTTTACAGTATAATAAATATTTTGTATTTTTCATAGTTTATTAATTTTGTTTCATTAAATGATGATTGTTGTTCGTGTTTGAAGGCAAAATCTTTAATCAGGACAAAAGTAAATAGTGAGATGAAGAAAGAAATGAAACTCAATCAAGCAATATTTTCTACAAGTTTAAACATACAACCCACGGATACTGCACTCTTCATTAATGGACTGTTTTTCGATTTAGAGGCTATAGACGTACTCAGCCTATTGGAATCGTTAAGAAGCGAATTAAGAGTAATGGAATCCCTTCGTAAAATCGGTACAATCAGCGTGCCTACCTTGAAATTATTGTATTAGATATTGATGAATATCATAACATTGTATCTTCCATTTATAGGATTTAGTAATAAAAAGATGAGTAAATTATTAGCTTTAGACTTATCCACTAATATGGATAAGCAAGAATTTGCAATGGACATAAGAGATTCGGCCATTAATTGGGTTAACGATATTGAACAAGATTCGGCATACGCAAGATGGTCACCATCATTAACAGAATTACTGAGACCAACTTTTCCTGGAATGCTTAGAAATATTAGGAGAAATTTGTACAATTTGGTTCGTAGACCATCCATTAATCATTATTGTATTTACTTAGTTAAAACACATAAATTAAAAAAAAAATGCATTTCAATAGGTACTCATGGTCGATCCCTTGAGTAGAGAATCTACGCCGCTGATAACTTTAGCACAATCCTTGTATTTACATTCCGCGCCGTTACGAGTAGGTTTTGTTTTCATAACGAATTATGATACTTCTATAACTGGCTTGACAGATGCTAGTATTGCAGCCAATAATGTATATCACTACTTTGCGGAAACAAAAGGATCAGAACATGCTTTACAGTTTCTAATAGACGTAAGACTTTACGGTATTTGATTTTTTTGTTGCAGATATTATGAACATATGTATATGTATAACAGAAAAATTGATAGTATTGATATTGATATTGTATTGTAGTTAGGAAATTACATCAAGCCAGACGGAGCAACCGTAGAAGATGTAAAGAAAGCTCTAAGAGCACAGGATTCGTCGGCTAACGTGAATTATATCCTCGGGGAAGAATCGGAGTATGATATTGGACGACATTTGGCTAGTGATTTCGTTAAACGATCTGGCTTTAAGAAATTTCCTCAAGCTCTATTAAACGGTGTACCCTTGTCTTCCGATGTATTGAACGCCGAGTCTTTCGAGGAAGCTGTTCTATCCACTATTATGTCACAGACACCTGCACTACAGAAAGCAGTTTACCGAGGAGAAATAACCGAAGGAGATGACGTAGTCGATTATATTATGAATCAACCAAATGTTATGCCCCGGTAAAAATTTTTAATTTAAGATTTTAACTTAATCTTTATAGTTTATTGCAAGTCATCGACATACTTTTATTTTCTTAATTTAGTTTAAACGAACGAATATTAAAATCAGAAAAACATACCTGGTTGAATTTAATTGGTACTCTACCAAACGATGAAGAATATACTAAGTGGAGTCCTGAAGATTTGTCTACGTGGTTAATGACCAAATTAAATTATTTATTTGTACCGCGTCGTACGAACGTACATCATTTGTACACCTTTTGGATCGTGACAAATTTAAACGATGCAAAGGGCAGGCAGTTATTACGCGAGGCTTTTGAGTATATAGTAAGTAATTAATGGTATAACTTGGTGACAAGAAAGCAGATGTTTTATTAAAATTCAAATGAAAATATTGTAATTTAGGAGTCAAACGCAGATGTCAGGATTACCATAATAATTAATCCAGCCACTGATACCGATAATGCTGTTAATGCAATCGATATCAATCGAATAGCATTGACTGCGATAAATGTTCTCCCCACAGACAAGGCTCTGCATTTTGTTCGTAATATAATCAAAGAGGATGTTGTTACCGATATTATTAGTGGTAAATTTGATATACAGGTAATAATATTTTTTGAAAAATGACTGATTTCACAAGAGCAGCAGACATATTACATTGATATTTATAAATTAGGAAGAGGCTGTAAAAGAAAAGTTGGAACAAGAAACAGAGGAACTATCTATACACCAATATTATGTTAAAACCGTATTAAAGTTAGCAAAAGGAGTCACTGCAATCGTATGTAACGGACGATTAATTGGTCCTTTAGATGAAAACGAAGAATTTACAAGCGAAGATTTTTCGTTGTTGGAAAGATTCAGTCAGAGTAGTTATGGCGACAAATTGTTTAAAAAGTTAATAAAAGGACAATTATTAGAAGACGATGAATATGGTACGAGAAATAATTTATGAAAATTTATCTGTATGCGGAGATTCAGGAAGTAGAGTTTAGAATTATAACGTTATTATAATTATTTTTCATGCAGAAAAGAGCGAAATCACGGATGATATGATAATGAAAATTACGTCATTATTAGTGTCGCACCCCCAAACTCGTGTCCGATTCGATGTTCCTTTTCACGGTGACGAGTACAGGTAAGCAGTACAAGTTGCCGGATAAATTACAGAAAATTTACAAGTAAATTACGAGTTACTAAATAACTCGTAATATTTATTTTTAGTGCCATAAAAATTCCAACGACAAATCCCGACGAAGTGGCATTTAATTTAATCGCCATCGTGGATCCTGTATCACGTGGTGCCCAAAAATTGGGTCCAATTTTGAAAACATTACAACAGTCTTTAAATTGCGACATCAAAGTGTTTTTGAATTGTTTAGACAAGAACAGCGACATGCCATTGAAAAGGTATATTTTATGAAAGGATATATTAATTTAGTATTCGATTTATTTAATGCGGGTTTGTAATTTTGTAGTTTTTATCGATTCGTATTTGAACCTCAATTACAATTCAATTCCGATGGTCACATAAATGGAGCCATGGCGAAATTTACAAAACTGCCTACATCCTCTCTTTTGACACAATATATCCATGCGCCAGAAAACTGGTTGGTAGAAGTGGTTCGAAGTATTTACGACTTAGATAACATTAAATTGGATAATGTAGCGATGGGAGTGCATAGGTAAGAATCAGCTTTCGAAAGAAAATCCGACCTATGCAAACTGTGTTTATATTACTCATTTTTTACAG
Organism: Megachile leachella; assembly: GCA_963576845.1. Taxonomy (NCBI): domain Eukaryota; kingdom Metazoa; phylum Arthropoda; class Insecta; order Hymenoptera; family Megachilidae; genus Megachile; species Megachile leachella. The sequence goes on from OY756250.1 coordinate 699,130, forward strand.
TGAATTCGAGTTAGAGCATTTGCTGCTTGAAGGTTACTGTTTCGAAGCAGTGATGGGAAGTCCACCGCGAGGATTGCAAATCACGTTGGGAACAGAGAAACGGCCTTTAATGGTAGACACTATAGTGATGGCAAACTTGGGATACTTTCAATTAAAAGCAAATCCAGGAGAATGGATTTTGCGTTTGCGACATGGAAGATCAGCAGAAATATACGATTTTACTACTGTCGGTGGTCAGGACGTTGTGCAGAAAGGCAACGAGGTGAAAGTTGTTATAAGTTCTCTAAGAAGTCACGTATTGAAAATGAAAGTATCCAAGAAACCGGACAAAGTTGAAATGGATCTTCTATCGGAGGATGACAAAAGTTCTGGCTTATGGAACTCTATTTCTAGGTACGTGAAATTTTTTCTTCGCTCTCTTAATCGAGATAATGAATGTTACATCGATTGGTAATTTAAAATTTTTCGCTATTAACAATGAGTAAGTATACGTAGTATCTTTTTAGTACGTCATTCAGTGATCCTCTAACCTTAATTTTCTACTTATTCTCTCTCTCTTTTTTAGCTTTTCCAAATTTTGGTAAGCTTCCCACAACTATTTAATCGTCATAGCCTATTGTAGCACATACTCGCCACGATATGAAAAATAATACTCTTATCGCATCTTAAAGAAGCGTTGTTTCGTAGCGTGTTTGTACCGGACGTTGCATTTTAAAATACAACGATTCTTACTAGAAAGATTACGAAAGAAATGATTTTATTATTCATTTCTACGATTCAATGTTATTATTAACAGGATTATCGTTATTGTTATTATTATTTTCTTTTAATTAGGACATTCACCACGTCGGACGATAGCGAAGACATGGACGAGAAGTTGAACATATTTTCCCTAGCTTCTGGTCATTTGTACGAAAGATTTTTGAAAATTATGATGTTAAGCGTGATAAAGCATACTAAAAGCCCCGTGAAATTTTGGTTTCTAAAAAATTATCTTTCTCCAACGTTAAAAGTAAGCGACGATACAATCGATAGATGGATAGCAAACGCGTGATTAACAAATTAATAAATTTTTTTTATTAGGACTTCTTACCGCATATGGCCAAAGAATACGGTTTCGAATATGAGCTCGTACAATATAAATGGCCTCGTTGGCTCCATCAACAAACAGAGAAACAGAGAACTATATGGGGTTATAAAATATTATTCCTGGATGTACTGTTCCCGTTAAACGTTAAAAAGATAATATTCGTCGACGCAGATCAGGTATACTGAATGAAATTAAGTATGACCCTCTAGCGTAGAATAATCATAATCGAGGATAAAGTGTAACATGTTATCTCTAATCCATTGATAATTTGTGCCGCATAGGTTGTAAGGGCAGATTTGAAAGAACTAGCGAATATGGATCTTGGCGGTGCACCGTACGCGTACACTCCATTTTGCGACAGCAGGAAGGAAATGGACGGGTTCAGATTTTGGAAACAAGGTTATTGGCGAAATCACTTACAAGGACGCGCGTATCACATCAGTGCACTATACGTGGTCGATTTGAAACGTTTCCGACGAATCGCAGCCGGAGACAGATTAAGGGGACAATATCAAGCACTGAGTCAGGATCCTAACAGTTTAGCCAATTTAGACCAGGTGCGTACAACGAACAATTACGCTCGATCGGAAAGGTTACTAATAACTCGTCATTTTAGGATCTTCCTAATAATATGATCCATCAAGTGACTATCAAAACATTACCGCAAGAGTGGTTGTGGTGTGAAACTTGGTGCGACGACGCATCCAAGAAATACGCTAAAACCATAGATTTGGTAAGCAGAATTTACAAAATCGTCGGTATAGACTTATCGTACACTGTACACCAAAACGTAATTTGTAATTTTACATCGTAGTGCAATAATCCGATGACCAAGGAAGCAAAATTACAAGCTGCCGTGCGTATTTTGCCAGAATGGGTGGAATACGACGAAGAAATAAAAACTCTGCAATCAAAGATAGAGAACGAAAATAGACAATTGGAAAAGGAAGCAAATGGTACGATAATACACGTATTTTTAGTATATTTCACATTAGGCATGTAATTTTTATTTGCTCATTCTCTTCCTTTTTTTTAGAAACATTAGAAGATTCCACGAAACACGAAGAATTGTAAGAACAAAACTGGTACAAAGTACAAGAAAGCACGTACGAAAACTAAGGTAATGCAAAATTCTTTGAAAAATTCTTCTATACTGGTTTTAAGTATTGGTTGTTACTTTCGCATAATTTTTATGTTATATTAGTATACACAGCGAAAGAACACAGAGTTGACTAAAACAGAAAGAAGACTGTAAAACAAAGTTTCACGCATCACCGCTCCAAGCAACCTTTTATGCAACAGTTCCACGAATAAAAAACATACACCGCGAGAGTCGAATGTTACGCGAGTAAGCATGAAACGGAATCTGTGCTCATTGTACGTCGTACCGTCTGATCGACCGAAAATGAGCGTTGGTAATGTATCGGGATTAATTGTACAGGTGAAATTATGTTTACACCGTTTATGTAACGGTGATTTTGTATCGTCTACTTTGTGATTGCCATAAGAAATAAACTTGTAACGTTTGTAAATTACCTCTAATCGATAAATCGACACACGTATATCACCGCTGGACCAACGTTTCGCGCGAAAAGAAAAAAAGATGGGTTTCTTCGCTCGCCAATAAACGAACGTTTGACTTTTAAAAAGAATTGTTTCTACCCAATGAAACATTAGATCCACTGTTTCAGTAAGTACTCGACACGAACGTCTCAACTTGCAGACGATGTTCCAGCGCATAATACTTATCAAAAGATCGGATATCTCGTAACAACTGATTAATTTACACCGAGAAACATACAGTACTAAATCGATTTTTCTGTGCTACTAATGACATCTTTGGTTCGTAGAAAAACACCTAACTTTCGTAGTTTTATTACACGTGCGAGTCATATATCATTGAGTGCTTTCTCATCCGCGCGTTTAAATCAGTTCATTAATTTAATCGAAGGGAAATTTCGTATCTCGTAAAAGGATCTACGTTTAATCGCAAGAATGGAAGAACTTGCTAGGGAGCAGCGAATATCGTACGTAATAACAACATATTTGTGACGTTTATTTCTTATCGAAGATCATTGTAACTATCGTTTATTTACTACAAAATGACTATAATACACGAAACAGACGGTTAACGATTCAATTCGTAGTACGAATTTATTCTAATACATGTTTGTATCGAAGAAAATGCGACTTTGTTTTTGTAAAAGCATCGGTTCGTATTTTGTATTCGCGTTAATCCTAATTCTTACCGATCAACTAATAATCTTCTTACGCGGTAAAATTTCTAGTCCATTCGTTAAAGCGGTCGAAGAAAATACGTATTATTAATTAAATCCGAATCGTACTTTTACTCGAATTCTCGAATCAGATCTTGAGTTTATCGTTCGATAATATCGGGAAAAAATGCACGTGAAATCAGAGTATCGTTTAAGCGGATATCGCAAACTCACGTATTCGCGTATTATCTTTTTTGTCAACATTTCAAATTTCCACTCGTGATTAAATTTTTTGAGAGAACGTAACGCTTTAAATTCACGATCGGGAAAAGAGATAATAACGCACCTTAACAACGATAAATACCATCGTTATCTGGTCCATAATCGCGCGACTAAAATCGTCTTAATCTCGTACGTGTATGCCGCGCATCTCGTTCTCGAATCGTTATATCATCGAACAGGCGTTTACCTTGACTAAGATTCTATTGACAAAAAAATAGCGGATACATAACAACTATCGCTAATACGTAACGAGTATATCAACGAATAGAATTTGACAGCTCTATAAAAGAGACGCGAAACATTTCGATATCTCTCGTCTGCTTGTCGTTGATCGTGATCGCGTCAGCGAAGACATTTGAACGACAGAAATAACGGGCAACGATTCTTCGACGCAGGAACAGGCGAAGAAGGGAACGCAAGAAGAAGGGAAAGTCGCAGTTAGGTGGTCAGTCGTGGAAGTATCTAGTCTAGTGAACGTCGACGCGTTTTCCGGCACGCGTGCCGTTTCGTTTCGAGCGTTTACGAACGCGTAACGCTTTTCACGTTCACGATTGGTAGTTTCAGCGAATCGTGCGAAAAGCGAAGAAATCGGGTCCCCCTGAAAAAAAACGAAACGGGGGAACGAAACGGTGCTTGTGGTTAATCGCGTAAGAACGATAAGTCGGTAACTGTAGCGATATCGATGGATATCCGAAGGATCAAGTCCCGTCGAAATCGCGCGAAATTCGCGGTAGCCGTGATCGTGATCGTCCCACGCGCGAGCAGGAAATAACGGAAACAGGAAAACGCGATACATCGTGACACGGTGCTATCTTGCTCGAAGCGCAACGGAGACGGAGCCAATGAACGAAACAGATAGGAAGTTGGAAAGGCAGAAACAGATAAAGAAAACGAACAACAGGGAAACAGTGTGGCGCACGGTGGTTGCGCGAGGAGAAGCGAAGCAGAAGGAAGAGGATCGGTAGAGATCTCGGAACGAGGGGGAGTCGAAAAGAGGGGGAACTCGAAAGATCGAGGGAGCCAGAGAGGGAGAGAGCAAGAGAAACTCATCGAGAGTTAAGCTATCTGGTAAAACAAACGGACTAGGCCGGACCGAAGGTTTTCCACTAAAAGACGGCATGAAGTGGCAAACGGCTTTCGTTGTTTTCGTAACCAGTGACGCGTGCACGATCCGTTCACGACTCTCCGATCGGCCGAGGACTTAACGCGACGGATATACTCGACCAAATTCGACGTCCTACTGTCGCGCCCCCTTCTCCTCGTATTCGCGTCCATCGCTTTCTTCTCCTTTGGTTTTTCTTTTCCATATTTCCGATCGATCCACACCGTCCAGTAAATCGATTCGGCCTGCTCCTCGTACGTCACGATCAACATCGGGATCCACTGTACAAGCAACGTTTCGAGGATCATGGACGACGAGAAAATCAAACTGTGAGTTCGAATATCCTTCCGTATTTAATCGGATCGAATCGAATCGGATCGGATCGTCCCCCCACCTTCTCCCACCAATTAACTCGTCGTACGCAACGTCCGTTCGAGCGTACGTTCCGCGAAATGCTTGAAAAGAAAACGAAACGAATAAACGGATATCGAGACGAACGTTTCGATCGGATCGAAACAAATAAAATGCAACCGTTGTCTCGTTCTTTTACTGGTGTTTGCACCGCGACTATAACTTCGCTTCGGCTTGTTTTTTTCATTTTCGTTGTCTACACCTTCCGCGAAAAGAACGTTGTCGCGATAATTTATTCGCTACTTCGTAGCCGTTAAATCGATAAATACCGTTCGTGAGCCTCGTCTATCTTTTTCCTCTTCTTCTTTTTCCGTTGTCTTTTACTCTGTTTTCGTATGTAATACAGTTCCGTCAAATATAAGTCGTGAAAGTATCTCCGATACCTGCGTTTGCCCGTAAGTATAGCGGAAAAATGAACAATCGATAATTTACAGAGAACAACGCGGTAAGGATCGAATTACGATCCGCGGTTAACCGTGATTGCCCGCGTTTACCGGCTCGATTTCCTAACGAAACTCGATCAAATTTCTCGTTCATTGAATCACGATCCTCGAATAACGTTTCTTCCGTACCGATGCACGATCACGAAGCGGGATAGGACACAGGACACGAGCAACAAGTATATTCTACGCTTTTCGAACGTTTCCTTCGTTCGTTCGATTTTCTCGCCCATTTTTTCATTCCGATTCAATGCGATATCTCGAAAACAATCGATGGTTTTGCACACGGCATCATCGTTGCGCGAGAATAACCGATTTTGGCGAAAAAAAGCTGCTACGGATAACGATCTAACACTAAGACGCGTTTGCACACGGCATCCTCGATATCTCGTCGTCAGATAATGATAACGATAACGATGAGTAAGGCACGTCATCGTTCTCCCCCGTACATCCTCCGCGCATCTTATCGCCTGTATCCGAATTTTGACGCCGCACGCCACTCTTTCTTGATAACTACATCGTCTTTGCACGCGGCCCGTTCGTTGCACTTTCGGTACAAACGAAACTTTTGTAGTTCAGAGAAAGACGGAAAAGAAAAACTACTCCCACCATGATAAATTTCAAGTCCAAAGACGAAACTTCATTTTCCGCGCAGCGGGCGATAACGATTCGTTACGATAAAGATCGTAAACAACAGCTTTTCCGATATCTGAAACGAAGGTTGTAAAAAATATGCATTTTTTAATGCGACCAGAAGAAAAAAACATAAAAGATATTCGCTACACGGTTACGACGGACACGGATGTACGTGTATGTATGTATGTATCGCGCGATTATGTCCAGGGTTGCGACTCGTGTGACATCGAGAACGAAGGAAACGGGAAGCGTTTCATCTGCTATTCGAAATTTTGCAAATGGTGATCGAAAGTTGAACAAAGTTTTTAACTAGTAATATATAGGAAACGATATAAAGAAACTTATTTTATCTGTTAGTAATGTATATTGTATGCAAAGCATGCGTAACGTGTTCGTAAATAACCTAGTCTAGTAAGGACCAAGGACCTAGTCTAGTAACATGAATAAATTCGATTTCTGATCATAGATCGAGTATAAAAAGTTCGGGAATGGACGGGTACATAAGATATTCGTGAAAATCCAAAATCGCAAAATTTCAATACGAAACCGATGACGGTTTCTAGTAACAGTACAGCGTACAGAGATCGAAATCGAACTCAATTGGTTTTCTTTGCTCGATAGATTCAAGGACAAGGCTGTATACGGATACGGGACAAGCATACCACCGAGTAATAACGAAGGCGAGGAGAATGACACGTCTTCTAGGAAAGTGATCTTTTGCGTACACGGAAAGCTGTCGGGCTGTTGCACGGTCGTGAAAGGCGTATCGATCGACGACGATGCAGCTGTCAATTACCAGAAAAATTCTTCCAGTAAATATATTCGCTTAATCTTCTTTCGCTTTTCCCTTTCGTCTCGATTTTACCATAAACTTCATTTATGTTCGTTTAGCCGCACTGGAAGACCATTGTCATAGAGAAAGAAACGAGGAGATCGATAAAAAGGCAAGAAAGAAATTACTGCTTGCTAGTGCCCTATGCGTAATTTTTATGATAGCAGAAATCGTAGGTAATACACTATCATATATAGACGTACGAGCAAAACGCGAATACGTTACGATACGTGTAGAAAAAAGTAGACGGAACGAAGGAAGATCGGGTGAAACGGATTTTAAACGGAAACGATCGCTTCACTTTTTCAGGTGGTGTATTGTCCAATAGTTTGGCGATCGCGACGGATGCTGCGCATCTGTTGACCGATTTCGCCTCGTTCATGATATCGCTGTTCTCGATATGGGTCGCGAGCAGACCAGCAACGCGGAAGATGCCCTTTGGCTGGTACAGAGCGGAAGTGGGTATTCGATAATGCGAAACCGCGTCGATCTTGATCTCGCTGAAACAGAATTTTCGTAGGTGATAGGTGCTCTGACTTCGGTCCTAATGATATGGATAGTGACCGGAATACTTTTTTACCTGGCGGTCGAGAGAATAATTCACAAGGACTTCGAGCTAGACGTCACCGTCATGTTGATCACGTCCGCCGTTGGCGTTGCGATTAATTTAATGTTAGTACTGTCGAATTTTTCTCGATCAGAAATATACATAATTTAATCGATGCAATGTTATCTCGTAGAATGGGTTTATCGTTGCACCAACATGGCCACACGCACGGACACGGCCATGGACATCACCACGAACGCGAATCGCGCAAACCAAACAGCGTAGAAAATGGAAAAATCGATCAAGATTTTTTCGAGGAGAAGAAAAATATTAACGTGCGCGCTGCCTTTATCCACGTTGTAGGGGATTTCATTCAAAGCGTAGGAGTGCTGGTCGCTGCGTTAGTTATTTACTTCAAGGTATATGTATATACGTATTACGGTTTTTTTACGATTGTATCGCTTTTAAAAATACTCGTTCGTTAATAAGTAACGTTGCCTGCAGCCAACTTGGAGCATAGTCGATCCAATTTGCACCTTTTTATTCTCGTTGTTGGTGGTGTTAACCACGGTGGCGATAATCAAAGACGTGATGAATGTTTTAATGGAAGGAATTCCAAAAGGATTCGAGTATTCTCAAGTGGAAAGTACCTTCATGCAAATCGACGGTGTGGTGAAGGTGCACAATCTTCGTATCTGGGCACTTTCGTTGGACAAAACTGCGCTTTCCGCGCACCTCGCTATAAGTAAGAACCTAATTTTTTATCAAATACCATCGAATAACCGATATTTTACTTTCTTCTTTTTTTCACTTTTCGTTTCATCGAAGAACCGGGAACGAGTCCTCAAGATATACTGCGCACTGCGACGAGGAATATTCATGACGAGTACAAATTCTTCGAAATGACTCTCCAAATAGAGGAATTCGACGAACAAATGGAAAATTGCAAACAGTGTAAGGCACTGTCGCAATAATTGCAGATATTTTGCTTTCTACGCGAGCCTAATCGCAACGAAGATGACCGAACGATCGAAAATCGTGCGGTCACGAAAGAGAACCGTAACTCGAGCCTCGCAAAAGTTGCAAATTGCAACTCGATGGTCATTTGCGTGTACGTGCCCAATCCGTTTCATCGGTGAAAAACTTCTTCATTAGGCAAACACGTGTTATTACAATTTTATTTATTTTGAAGTAATTTTTAGCGAACTGATCTGGGCAATAATTGTACGTACGTATTATACGCTCGTGAAATCGGTTATCGAATATTCGATTTTCGTTCAACCGAGTTAGATACAATGAAAGAAAATATCGTACGAAGTATCGTAGGAAGATGAAATTAAAATCAGAAAAAAGTAATATGTTCCAACGATTTGTATTCCTTTATTTACACCCGAACAAGTTGATTTTATATCGAACAAGAGGTGCGTGTTTAAATCGCATAGAGAACAATCGATATATCGCACGTTACTCGTATCGAATCGAGAAACAACGCGCTCTATAGCAAACTTCGCTCGAAATTGCACGATTGACATCGAACGTACCTAACCTTTACCGTAAGCTGTTCTGTTTTCGGTATTGCACCGTTAACGTCAAACCGTTAAGAGAGCTGTCAAAATTACGATTATGAGTTCGGAAGAAGATGTATCTAACGTAGGAAACGATGCGAAAGATAATGCGACGCTATCGGAATTATTTGACAAAGCGTTCCAAATGTTCAATGATATTAATAAAACAACCGAACCTACGGACAGTGTAAAAGTTCAGGTATTCGTCTTTAAGGTTATACATAAATATTTACAAAGTTTTCTTCCCCTATTCCTTTAACAATTAACGAGGATTCTTTCTTATACGTACCTGCTGTATCTTTTTTTCTGTATGTCAGTCTGACATTAGACGAACCATGAATATGTTGGAAGATGCGACAAGATTAGTTTCCATAACCGATATGTTTAGCGAAAATGAAAGTTTTGAAGAGGTGCCTACAGAAAACATCAAGTATTTCTTATTACCAGCTTTCCTTGGTACGCTCGCTACAAAAATTTGTAACAGGGATAATCGGATGCACATCGTTCACGTTGCCGAAATTTATTTCATCGACTTTTTAAAACGCGTTAAAGCCTACGGATTAACCAACATTAAAGTACCGGAAATTAAATCGGAACCGGAAAAAGAACACGTTTCCGAAAAAACTCCATCAAACACGGAAGTAATCGCGGAAATGGTAAGTGCGTCGTACAAATTACGATTTATCGGTCTGTCAATAAGCACTTACCGGTTTCGTTAATCCATAGGTAAATCGAAGAAACACGAAACTGCAGAGATACGCGGAACAGAAAGAGTTGGAATCGCGTTTAGCAAATTTGGAAAAAAACTTGTCGAATCCGAATATAGACGACGAAGTTAAAAGGGAATACTTTATAACGCTTATAAAGTTATATGTAAATTTGGCTGTGGAAGAACTGAACTCGTTAGCGGCAGAGAAACCGATTTTGGAACATATGAAAAAAATGGCAAAATCTGAAACTATGTTTACGCAAGCTTCACAAAAGCTTAAACCGCCTCAACCTAAATTGCAGCCAATTATTATTACACGAGACGAAGTGCAAAAGAAAATTTATGGAGCTGGTTATCCCAGTTTACCTATTCTCACTGTTCAGGAATTTTATGAACAACGAGTAAAGGAAGGAGAGTGAGTACGCCGTTTTATAATTTTACAATTACAGACAATAGTATGAAAGGTCTTCTGCGATGCTCTCTGCTTTTTAGTTGGCCAGGTCCTTCGCAACAGAACCAACAAAATTCCAAATGCTTACAAAATATGGTCAATGCAGGCGTGGATAACGAACAGGAAGAAATAGAAAAAGAAGAATTGATAGATGCGGATGATCCAGAAACATTAAGGCAATTACGTCGTATGGACGATTACAAGGACACTCATAGAAGAGGATGGGGTAATCGTGCAAACAGAAGTTGAACACGAAAAGATCATTTTCGTCGGGACACGAATCGTGTGCTAAATCCTTTATACAAATATCATGTTTTGTTCCTTTTGCATGCTTCCCCACATTTGCGTTCCATTAAAAATGTCATTACAAATGTTTATGCAATAGTACTGGATTAATAAAAAGCCATACGTGCTTTTGAAGAACAATCATTTTTTATCTGGTTTCGTTAATTGTTCCCACGATATTAGTTGTTGTTTATGTTCACGTTAAAATAAGATTATTCGTGCACGCATGAATGACATTAACGTTAATAAATTAGCGCTTAGTAATTGTTTCGTGTAATCACAGCATATCGTATCTATAATCGACGGAAATATCGAATACTGAAAACCAAAAACAACTACCTAGATGGCGTGGAAGAGACGAAGCAAATAAGAGGCGCAGGTGTGGATTGAAAATTGGCAATACTATGAATCAGTGTGCAGACACATATACACAGGTGGGAGTCATATGCGTCAGCAACAGGTGGTTAAAGTCGCGAGAATACGTTCTCGCATTTTTTTTTTGTTTTCAATGTAAGTTAAGTCTACAGAAATACTTAAAAGTTATGCAAGCACGCAAATTGATCTGTTCAACATTCAAGATAGGCACGTTAGGTCGTATTTAGGTCGACGAGTCGATGATCTAGCCGATGATGGGTGCGATTCGAAGGCATGCATCGAATACGTTACTTCTCGGAAGTAGCAGACAACCTCGAAATATTGTTCGCGCGTAAACTCGCCTACTTTTAGAGAAAGAGGCCTCGTCACAAATTTAAATATTGAAAAGCTACCTCTTTTTATGCGTACTATTTTTGAGATTTGTGCAACATCAACCATCATCGATACAGCGTTTATTTTGGGAATAAGATGATGATGCGAGCAATGGTACAACATTCTTTAATCAAGTCCATTCAAGAACGTACGTATTTCATTGACAATTCTTTTAAACACTATACATCCTTCTTTTGTATATAGGTATTCGTGTCAAAACAATGTATCACGAAGAGGTTAGGTGTTAATATTTTCTTTTCTTCGTAACCTTTGCGTAGATTAATTGATTTTACGCGACCATGATTGATAAATACACGTGTCTGTATTTATTTTGCATGGGAAAACGTACCTATACAAATTTTGTACAATTCGAGAGTTAAAATTTTTGTTTATTTTCAAATGGTGCTAGTTTTTTCTAACTCGTTTAAACGCGTCAGTGATACTTTGCCGAGTTGCTAGTAATATGTAAATTCGATTTACGTCCTAGTTTAAGAAACGAGCTTATCGAGACAATGAATTTCGTCTAAATAGATCATCATATTTTTTAGCGAGTTAACGTGGTGCTATGTCACGCGTTCGTATCGTTTCTCTTTTATACAGGTAATTTTTTAATAGTTGTTATCGCAAATTTTTTTTGCTGATAAATTTCTACTCGATAAATAAAATAGAAATAACATTTTATTTTCAGATACGAACTAGCATCGATTTTAAGCTCACATTTTATAGAAATAAGAGTAGAAACTACGTATTGTCAAAGGAGTGTAGAAAATTAAAAAAATCATGGAGAAATCACACGCAACTATGTACATGGAAGGTGACAATCACTTCTCCGATTATTGGCAAGAATATCAAAAAATGATGGAAGAAACTAAACTGTTGGACGATTACCTCGAGGAAGAATGTCCACGCAACTATGATGGTACGTTTCTTTGACATTGACCAAAAGGGGGTTTTAGAACAGGACTAAACTGTCGTCTCTCTATGAATTTTACAAGAAGGCGAAGAGGAAGCTGAATGGTTGCGGACAGCAGGTTTGGGTCAATTAACCGAAGCATGGAAAGCGGGCAGAGAAGTACAACCTGAAGAATTGGGTGCTGCGTTACGTCCTTTGTCTCGAGCACAGGCTGAAGCAGTAAAACGTCGCGTAAAATCTCTTAATCATACGGTAAAACAACGTTTCAATCAACGTCAACGAGTTCGTAAACCAGACATCAGAGACGTGTTCAAGGATGTTGAGGTAGTTGATCGACTATCGCGACAGAAAGCAGCAGACGGTAAGAAAGTGTGTCGTGACGGTCGAATCGCGTTTCAGGTATCCAGTACCGGAACAAGATCGCGTAGCGCTACACCTGATTCGTTAGATTCTGTACCAGGAGCGACACCCGAAAGCGCATCGCCTCCGTCACCGCCAACGGTTGCTTCCATCGACGATCATCATACGGCGTAAGAGAATTTTTATTTCGTCGTTACGTCTCGTTGCTCGTTAATACCGTTTCTCTTTTTCACAGTGCTACCGTTCCAAATTTTGTGTCGGTATTTCAACGAGTACCAAGCGAGGAGAAAGAGACCGTGCGCAGAACTCCGAGCGCACCGCCTATACCGATCGGTACAGTAGCACCGCCGCCATCGACTACGTTACCCGTTCAGGAAATTTTCAGGCGTGCCGGCAATTGGTTGCGAGGAGACGTTGCCAACGATTCAGGTATCGCTCGATTCGTGATCCATTTAAACGATAGTCGGCGAATAGAGAATTCTCTCTATTTTCATTGCAGAAGGTATTCAGTTAACGGGATACCACAGATTGGGAACTGTACACGTTTCGAAACCCATCATACAAAGACGAAGCGGTAGCGATCCAAGCGAAGTAGCGAACATTACGAGTTTAGGTAACGAATCCGTGAAAAAATTAAACGCTTCGAAGGATTCGACAACGAGGTAGTATCAAACTCAGAGAGTTTCGATAATTGGCGAAATGTTGTTCTCGCGACGTACGAAATTTTAGGAGAAACTCGGGCAGTCACGCAACGGTAACTCGAAGTCACAGCAGCCTGTACGGATTGACGAGACCCCAGGACGAAGGTTTGATAACGCATCCTTTGAATCGAACTTCGTCTCACGGTCACTTGAGTTTCGAGGAAATGTGTCGAGCGAACGAAGTAAAGTCGCAGACGTGGAAATCGGAATCGCTCGCGGCGTCCGACGACGTACAGGACCGATTAGGAATAGAAGCGTTGACCCAACGAGATCTTACCAGGTTACAGCCACTTTTGTGGCTCGAACTTAGCGCGGTTTTCGATAAATATAATATACCGTTGAAGAAACGAAAACCAAACAAACGTAAGACGAAAGGTTCGCATAAATGTCGGATGACGAGCTCTCGATCCCGAAATCAATTTTAATAATCGTTTAACGTTATCGTATTCTTAGCTGGAAACTTGTTTGGCGTGTCGTTATCGACTTTGTTGCTTCGGGACAGTCAGCTGACGTCCGAGGAAAGCAGTATCCCGCTAGTGTTTCAAAAGATCCTAAACGAATTAACGAAACGCGGCGTAAAGGAGGAGGGGATTCTTCGCGTCGGAGGACACAAGCAAAAAGTACAATTTATTTCCAGTTGATCGTAATCGTTAAAAAGATATTTCGAATAAATTATCGTCGTCGTTGTGTTCAGGTCGAATCGATATGCGCGCAGTTGGAAACGGATTTCTACTCTAAACCCAAAGAAACGGACAAGTTGTTCAAACGTATATCGTGTCACGACCTGTCGGCTGTTTTGAAAAAGTTGCTGCGCGATCTGCCGCAACCGTTGCTCACCGTTGAACTTATCGACGCCTTCTACCAAAGCCACGGTAAGTAACGAATTTACCGCGGGACGGTATCGATCGATCGATATCGAGGTGGGTCGAAACCTTTTCGGCGAATTCGATAAAAGTCTTTATTTTTTTTTTTGTTCTGGTTGTTGGTACAGGAATGAAGGATCGTCGAGAGTTGCCGTATTCGTTGAACTTGCTGGTGCTATTACTACCGACGGAACATCGTTGTACCTTAAAAGCGTTAGTAAATTTTTTAAGATTGGTCGTAGAGAATCAGAGATCGAATAAAATGTCGATCCATAACGTTGCCATGATCGTTGCGCCGTCTTTGTTTCCGCCGCGATACATCCATCCCCGTGATCGTACCGACTTGAGCGCTCAGGTAAACATGGCTGCCATATGCTGTCAAGTGACGGAAGCTCTTCTCGTTAACGCGGATAAATTATGGTATGTACCGAGCGATCTTTTGAGCCAGTTACACGGACATTCCGAGGAAGAAAGATATCGAAAGTACAAAAAGAAGTATTACTAACGTTAACCGCGCGTTTACGACGCGAAGAACCCGTATATCTTCGAGTCGGTCGCGTACCGTAGGTTTATCGACCGATGGCATTACTCGAGGCGCAGTACGTTCGCCGAGATAACGCGCGCTCGCGTCTCTTTGTACGCGATACTTTCGAAAGAAATTAAGCTTACAACGTTTACGAGCGGCGATATCGAGTTCGATACGCGGTCGCGGTAACGTCGCCCAATAACGTTCCTGGCTGGCGTTACACCGACTTAAATCAGTTTAAACAAACATCAAATCATAAAAATCATTTTCATCATTTTCAGCGCTTCGAACAGTTGAAATTTCTTTACTCGAATTATATCGATTCGCCAACGATGATTCACGCGCGCGCGCGTGTCCGTATAGAGCTTCCGTTATTACAGTAGCGTTTTTAAACCTCTTTTTTTCTTATTCGTAAGCGTCGACGATTAACGCTAATCGTGCTCGCGTCGACAAGTTGGTTCAAAGCGAAGCGTAAGGAACGAGTCGCGTTTCTTTCGCGACGCCTCGTTTTCATCGATGCTTTCTACGTGCTATAGAGCCGTAAAGAGTACTCTCGTCGAGATAGCCGAGAATCTCGTTCGGGGATCCGGTCGTCGGACAAACACGCTTTTACAAGTATCCTATCGCTCAGAAATTCTACCCTTTGTTACCGACGTTTATCGACAATAACCGAAAGACGATCGGTGTGACCAGATCGAAATTTTCGACTAGCTCGCGTGCCACGAGTTGCTACGGTTCTATTTTATACCGATGCGCCATATTACTTTAAGTAATTGTACATATCACTTGCGTCAATAAAGTGCCAAAGAAAATAAAAATCGAGTTTCTTTCCCATTCCCCTCGAAACCTTTTGTTCCTCGTTCGATCGTTGTTGAAACGGTGGATCTCGATCAGCGCACAGCCGCTATCACTTTTTCGAAATCGACGCGTCCGATGATAGGCGCGAAGAGATCCGTGGCTAATCGTCTGGGACAGCAAGCCGTCAGAACGGGTAGCAGCAACATGATTTTGGCCAGTCTGCGAGATCGCTCGGCGAGCGAGGACGTTCTCGCGGCGAGATGTCGAACGAGCGTTTCCAGCGCAGAGTCCGTCGCTTTCGACGCGAGACGGAAGCCGTTGGTCGTTTCGGCGATCTCTGCGGATATTTCCAGAAACGGACACTGTCAGTCACGGGAGACACAAGAGATCTCGCGAAGGAACGACAAGATTACCGGGTCTGCAGAGCGACAAGGTTTCCAGGATCGAAATCTCGATTCGATCGAGTCGCAAGTCGAAGACGGTGGAGCGTGCCGCTAGCAAAATTTCACGCGCACCCCCGCCGACCGAGAGGACGTCCGTTTGCCAAAAAGTGGTCAAATCCAGCGGCCAAATCGCGGCGCGTAGCACGAACGCCGCGGCCCATCCCTTTCGAAGAATTCCGTTCTGCTCTTGGAAATCGAGCATCGAGAATTCTCGATGCCGTCGAGCGGCTCGCACCGTCGCGAGAAATATCTGAGCGGCGATTTCGTGTCGCGTCGTGGCTCCTGCAAGGAATCTCGTGTCGTTAACGCCGTTCGAAAGCGACATCCTTTCGTTACCCGCGATGCCGATTCTCGTCGACGTCCGAAGAAAGTCCGGGCTTCCGGTAGCGGTGATCGATTCCGTCTCGAAAACGGAAACGGACGACGCTGCTCGCGACGGCTTACGCGCATAAGAATTTCGCGAGTCGACTCCGTCGATGGCTGCGATCTTGTTCCGAACGGTGCGCGGTCCTCTCTCCTCTTGAACGGCTGAAAACCGATCGACGAGAATAAAGCGCCCGTCCGACGATTTCAGATTCCTTCGAGGAATTTTAATAGTCGTCTCGAGAGCAAAGTAATCGAAAGTATCAAAGTCGCGTGCGCGCGATCGAACGCTTCTCGGTAACGATATAAAAATAGTCACGCTCTCGCGAAACCGATCGAACATCGTTTCTCGTTCTCGTTCTGCCTTTTCAACGTCGGCAACGTGAGCGCGGCTACAAAATTACGTCCATGACGAGCGGCACGCGGCAATGTTTGCATCTCGTTTCGTTCGCGTCGCTCCGAATCGTTACTTAACCGTCTTCGCGACCGTCGTTTGTTTTCGTTTCGAATTGATCGGGATTCGTGAACGCCTATCAATGAACGCGATTTTACATTATATTTATGAAAATAATTTGAACGTATAACGCTCTTCGGTAACGAAAAATATCGTTGCGACGGCACGGAGCTGGCCCTGAAACGGAGTCGAAGCCTTTCGCGCGAGATTGTTTCGTAAAATCGACAATTTTCCTATTTTCTATTCTATACATTACCGTAAATTGTAAACGGTTTCGCAACGACTATTTGCTCGCCGTTTTTATTACATAATTATCTACAGCGATTCTGTCCTCGACGCGACGATGTACGACTTTCTGTAACGCGTACATTACCGATTAACCAATTTCTATACGTTTTGGCAACGACCAAGCGAGCATTAGAGGAAGCGGTGGAATTACGAGCTACCACTTTTATGCCAGAATGTATCGCCAAGTCTGTCGAAGATTTCTAACGCGTAGTTAAAACGAACCAAACGAAATATTTCCTAATAATTATATATTTAAAATAACAGTTAGATACCGTCTAAATGTGGGCTGTACTTGGAATAACTCGAAAGAAAAGAAAATCGAGTAGCATAAATTAAGTTTGAAATATTGAAAAATATATTGAAAGTGTTTATACAATAAATTTAAATGCCGATGGTTAAGATACGATGGTCACAAATGTAAATATGTTTGCCAACACCTGCACAAGCACTGTATGCCTAGATATAAGATAAAAACTCTCTTCCCTCTAATACTTTCTTTTATTTTATCGAATACACGTTAGAATACTAGTAAGTATCTTGTAATATACTAAAAAGTGGTCTAAATACTAGATAATCGATGGAACAAGGTACTTACGTAGCCGTCGTATAGAGCATTTACTCGGGGATGCTTAAAGCAATGACAGTCGTTACTACACGATGGAATTCGTTACATAACTTATGATAAAACGATCTTTCAATGTCAGCCATATAGCGGACTTAACAAATTACCTACCGCTTCAACAGATTATGCTTAACAAAATAGAATAAATACGACAGTAAAATGCTCGAAGGTAGCGAAATAAATAAAATCACGCGTTCTACAAGATAACGAATACAATCGCTTCTTTTCTTTCCGAAGTTTCGTACTATTCCTACCTGAGTAAACTAGCCCGTATTTAGACCACTTCCTCTAATGTTCTTGTTAGACGACGGATTCCATGCGTTACGGTGTATGGATAACGTAGTACTCCCCATAATTACGTTACGAAGCAAACCGAATCGATACGGGTCGACGAAAGAAACGTCGAGGCCGCCTCGCGGTGCGATATACGCAGCTAATGACAAAGAAAATTGAGGAAAATCACGGCAATTTGTCGCGCCTTCCTTCTTATCGCGCAATTTTTACTTCGCCATAAAAATTGCATCGATTTCATCGCGAAAAGATTAACTAGGGGCGCGAGTAGCTAACGTTCCATTGTTCTTTCGATTCTTCGAGAACCTACGATAAAATTAATAGGCACATAATAGACCTGGCGTATTCTCCCTAACGAGAGAAGCTTAGCGATTTACGCGTTGTACACGGTATCGATCGCGCGATTCGACATTTCTTTGGTTCGCGAGAGTAATCGAACGGTCCCGTTGTTAACGAAGCGCTATTTCACGTATCGGAATCGTAACGAAAACGAACTCGGGGAGGAAGAAAGAGAGAATGGTCTTACCTGCCGCGTTCATGCCAACGGTGAAGCACTTCTTCAAACGGCAGTGCGGACACCAATTGCGTCTCGCTTTGTCGACGGCGCACGTCCCCGTGCCGGCTGAAAAGATCGAGACCGATTTACGGCGGACGGTGTCGCGAACGAGCGAACGCGTGGAAACGAACCTATGCAGGCGAACAGTGCTCCGCGACGCACGGATCGCTTGAAGAAACAGGAGCAACCGTCGCAGCAGTAGATTCCGTAATGTTTGCCGTAGGATCTGTCCCCGCAAACCTTGCAATCGACCGGACTGGGCAGCGTTCTTCCTGCCTCGGTGGAAAGCGCATTAATTAACGAAACGCGTTCGCGATCTCGTCCGAGCAACCGTTTCGGTTTCGACGCTCGACTTACCCATGTCTCCTCAGCTAGCGAAACCGAGAGAACGATCCAGCGACGATCGGCGACGAAGAAGGACTGGTCGCGGTGTCGGGGTAGTTTGGTTTATCGACGAGCGCGCGTCGACGGGACGGAAGCGAAGAATCGTACGGGGGTTGGAGTTCACTCGACGACGACGAGTCGCCGTCGCCGCGAAAAGATAATATTTACCGAGCACTGACGAGGTCCGAACGATTGTTTGGCCGTCGAGAATCGCGCGAGCGTAGGTAGGCAAGCAAGCACGTTGGTCGCGACTCGACAGCTTCGAGAGGGTTAGGAAATAATAGCGAGTCGCGCGGCAAGGAGGTCGATAACGCGTTTCTGGTTCGCCAAGCATTCGATGAAGCAAGGTCGAAAGCTGTTCTTTTTATTGCGCGTCGAAAAAAAAAACATTAACGATACAGGAACTGTACAGGAAAGAAAAATCGATCGATTCGGACGAGACGTTTTTGGATCGGCGCGACGGACAGAGGACGGTGGGCGGCGTGCGGCGAGCTCCGTCGTTGCTTTTCCGAGGTAAACGAATCGATTTATCGTGTACGACGCGTAGAAACGCGACGAGTCAACCGAATCGTCGATACGCTTTAGATATCCAGTCTTTCGATTTCACGGAACTTCGATACATAGTTATTTACAATTAAGTACTTTGAACGCGCGGTCGCGGGAACGTACGAGACGGGACGCGTCGCGAAGATAAGAGCGTGGCCAAATCCGTGTTCTCGTTCGAAGTCGTTCGAAGCTCGAACGGCTCGAACCGAGGAACGTTCGTTGGCTAGAGTATATCGGTCGTCGGGAATCGGTTCGTTCGCGGACGTTCAATTAGGAGGAAGCGAGTAACTTGGCAGCCGCGGTCACGTGATGCTGATGATGATAGGGCGCTTCTTGACTAGCGTAATAGGTTTGCTGTTGATGCTCGCTAGTCGCCACTCCGAGCTGATGCGGATGCTGATAATAAGAGGAGTACGGTTGGCCCACGATCCCGTCGCAGCTACGCGGTTCCGTCTTCACCGTGGCTACGCTTCCGGTGGCCAAAAGCGACGTGTGCCCCAAGTACACCGGTCTATCGGACGAACTGGTCGACGCTACACCGCCGGACGATTTCGAGGTTTCGATTTGACGATGATGCTGCTGCTGCTGCTGCTGTTGTTGCTGCTGCGATTGTTGCTGCTGATTGTTCTTCAATTCTGCGGATAAGAACGCAGGGTTCCGTGTTGGTTCGCGAGAGGACGAACGCGGCGCGAGAGCGAAGAAACTCACCCGTCGACGGAGACGAAGCGGTAGAAACGGTGGCCGTCTCGTGGTCGCCGGTGGACGGTCTGGCGTTGGGTTCCGGCGTTTTCTTGGGTTTTCGTTTTCGCGTCTGAATGCCGTCTTTCCGCATGGCCAGGGGTCTGTTGACACCGTGAAGCTTGAAGTAGAGACCGCAAGCGTTGCACACCGGTTCGCCCTCGTTATTCCGCCTCCAAAGGGTGGTGGTGCGGGTACCGCAGTTGGTGCAGCACAGTCCCAACCGTCTGGTCGCCGTCTGAAATTTCGACGTCCGTTCGGACTCGTGGATCTCGCGACGGATCTCGCGAGAAAACTCGGAAACGGATAGAGAAACGACGACTCACCAGTCGTTTCGAGGGCTTGATCAACGGTCTGTTCATTCCGTTCATCTTGTGATAGAGTCCGCACGCGTTGCAGAGATAATGCCCGGTGCCGTCCCTCCTCCATAGCGGCGTCGATATAGCGCCGCAATTGACGCACTCGCGACCCTCGCCGAATTGGAAGTCCATCGCGGTATCTGAAAGCACGGAGAAACTAGCCCTTTTGGCCCGACGAAGGAACGCGCGCACCTATCCAGAAACCCTTTAGAGACGTCGAGACGATAGACGCGCCGAGAAAAGAAACGGTCGCGAAGAGGAGCGCGAGATGCACCGCAAAACACTCGAGGGCCGCGGCGTGGCTCCTTTGAAAGAGGCCGCTATCGCTTACCCGTCGCAGATGGCCCGCCGCGTGGTCCTGCGTTCGTCGACCAGAAAAGTGCTCGGTTTTTTCCTCTTATCCTCGATAGCCATCGCGTTCGCTTTTCCGTTGCCCCCTAGTCTGGTTAACGTCTCTAAAGACTCTACACCGCTTCTGCTCGTCCGTTTCTTGTCCGCGATTCAAAAGCGATCCGAAAGCGTTGTACCGTAGGTCGCGACGAGTACGTATCGTTGCTCGGGGAAAAGAAGGATACGAACCGTAGGGCGAGGCACGTTGAAATCCAGCTCCGTCGTAGGCGCGCCAAGAGGACATCATGGCGACGTTTTGGGCGTAAAAGGGGGCGGCGGCGGCCGCGGCGAGACTCGAGTGAGGATGTCCGGTGTGCGGATGACCGGCGTGCGGATGCCCGTGTCCGGAGTGCGGGCCCATCGCGGCTGCGGCGGCGGCCGCAGCGGCCGCTGATCCGCTCGTGTGCCCCGCGAGTGCGTGATGCGCCGCGTACGTGTCAACCCCATGCTGCCAGGACGCCGCGGTCTTCTCCCTTTCGTTTGCGAGCACCGAATCGATTAGATTTTCGCGGAACCGAAACACGGCGCAGGCAACACTTACCAAGCGGGCGAACCGGAGCTGGGAAACGGGTGGTACTGTGCCGCCGCCGCGGCAGCGGCCGCCGTCGCCGCCGAAGGGATGGTCGGCCTCGAGGAAGGAACGTAGACGGGCGCCTGGAGTTGTTGGCCGTGTTGCTGTTGCTGCTGCTGAGACTGTTGCTGGTAGTCGGAACTCGCGCCGTAACCACCGCTTCCGCCCCCGTGGAACATCCTCCCCGAGAGCTAACACCGCGGCATCTGCGTTTCACCGAACAAAACGATTACCACTAGCTCGGAATTTTTACAAATTTTTAACGGAATTTTTCTCGGAATCAACAGGGATAATCGAGATTCGTACGAAGAGGGTGGCGGTCGTTGGCCGTCCGGCGAAGAGGACGCGTCTCGCCGACCGAACGTTGAAGGGCGATCGGCCGAGGAACGTCCAGGAGAAACGGAGAGAGACGAGAGAGAGAGACGACGAACGGGGATGGAGAAAAAGCGCGAGAGAGAGAAAGAAAGAGCGCGCGCAGACGCGTCTCCACCTTCGAGGCGCGACTCCGCTCCGAGCGTAGAATCGAAGATACGGGATAGCGGCCATCGCGGTTGCGAATAAGATCCGTGTAGGCGGGACCAAAGGTTCGCGCGCGCTTCTCTACCCTTTCGGCGTTCCCTAACCGCGCGCGAAAATCGATTTTCCGACCCGATACTTCCTCCTCGAGGAACGTCCGGCGATTTTTTTCACCGTCGCGTGTCCGTCGGAGTCCGCCGATTCGAATATTTCAAAAATTATCTCCTTCGGGATCGAAGTTTGCTAATTCTATCACGCGTCGAAGAAAATCGCGTTCCTTCAACGAAATTTTTGGCCCCAAAGATTCGTCGGGGATGATTCGGCACGACGAACGCGGGAAAGGATACCCGAAGAATTTCTGCCGGGTCGTACGCGACTTTACGATTATATTTTTCAAAATTCTTGCGCGCGATTTACTCATCGCGCGCGGAAAATTTCGATATACGAAGATTAGAAGCGATGGCAGCAAAATCAGAGTCGTACTCGAAATAATATTACGTTTAACCCTTTGCACTTGAGAGACGCCTCTCCGGCGCCATTCGGCTTAATACAATAATTTGAAATACGCATTATTTAATTAATTGTATAATAGTGCTCATGTGATATATAAACATAGTGAAATAGACAATAGTGGAAACTATGAGTAGAGGAATAATAACTTCAAAAGAAGTCATTTAACATTTTAATTAATATTTTAAAGTTGCTATTTGCAAAACAGTCAAATTATCTTCGAGTGCAAAGGGTTAACTCGTTTCGATTGTAAGTTAATACACGAACAAAATAATGTTACAAAAATACGCGTGCCGTTCAAACGATAAGCAATACCAGAAATATAGACTATGCGGAATGAAAAAGTCACGAGATTTGGGACGTCTTTGCGAATCGATTCGCACGAACCACGAATTGGCAGGTTTTAGCAATATAACGAAACATAAGATCTGTTGCAAAGTTCAGAGATTGGTTCAGCTTCGAGGACTCATCGAAAGCTAAAGAGATTTTTCGCGTACAGGGCGAACGCGAATCGATTCGCACGAACCACGAATTGGCAGGTTTTAGCAATATAAGGCAATGTAACGAAGCATAAGGTTTGTTGCAAAGTTCAGAGATTGGTTTGCGGGTCAACTTCGAGGAGTCGTCGAAAGCTAAAGAGATTTTTCGTGTACAGGGCGAACGCGAATCGCGCGACGGAAACGGAGCGAGACAGGTTCGACGTCGCGCGATTTACGATCGCGTCTATCGGGCTTATCGACAGCGAAACGTTCGAGAACGCGACGCGAAAGAGGCGCGATAAATCGTCCGGGGCTTTTTAACGTCGCGCCGCCGCGATTTTCGCGCGCGTTCACGTCGCGGCGCATTCGCGATTTCGTCCGTCGCCGTAGTTTACGATTTCGCCGGTGCGGCGGTCAGCGATTAGCGAAGAGAAGGACGACGATTCGCGAAAACGTCGTCGTCGGCGTCGCGGCTGATGGTGGCGAGGGTTCGACGGGAGGATCGAAGGGACAGTCGGACGCGGGGAAGAAAGACGTTCGGGTTTAATGGGAACCGGTTAGAAGAGTAATCGTGTTTCGGCGTTGGAACGGCGCGCGGCGCCGGAACGAACGGGGCATCTGGCGCCAGCTAGACCCGTGGCCGTACTTCGATCGGTCTCGTCCGTTGCTCTGAAACGCGAGATCGACGACCATCGCGGAAAGCGCGCAAATCGGTAGCGCGAAACCTTCTTTTTCTTCGACTTGGAGCGATTTCTGTCGCTGTCGCCGACGTATACAGGTTTGACAGCCTTCGTTGCGAGACGGCGTCGTCCGTTCGATCGTCGGTCGATTCGATCGCGTACCGGTTCGATTCTCGATCTCGAACTTTTCGAGTTTCGTACGGAGATCGGTCGCGGTTCGGAAGGTTCTCGCTGAAAACGTCGCGCGAGGACAAGAGTCAAAGACCGCCGCCGCTGTCGCGTCGCTCGACGACTCATCCCATCCCGTGTTCCCGCGTGTCCCCGTGTCCCCGGTTCCCGATCGGCTCAACGCCGAGGCGCCACGGCGCCGACCGCGTAGAAGGGTTTCCTTGTAAGTCCGTCGTAGCTACGCGCGCCCACTCTTCGACCTATTTCGTCTCGATCGTTTTATCCGTCCGATCGGGGGCCCTCTATTCCAGCCGGAATAAACGGCTATATGCGGAGGGTATTCGCGACGCAACGAGACGCGGCACGACCGAGAGAAACGCGAGAGCGGAAGAAAAAGGAGGAAAGACGCGGCGGTGTCGGTTCGGTGCGAACGGTCCTTTCGGTAACTCGATACCGAAGATGCGAACGAGAGATAAGATTCCTCGGAAATTGCTCTCCGGTCCAGTTTCGGCACGCGCCTCGCGCGCTCCCGTGCCTCGGCCGCTCCGTTGACAGCCACGCGAGCTTATCTGCTCTCCGAGATCTTCGCGGAGCTTTCTTTTTCTTTCGTTCCTCTCTTTCGCTACCGTTTCCTCTCGTGGATCGTGACCGACGGATATCCCGAACCTACCTGTATCCACCGTCGTCGTTTAACTCGAACGACGCGCGTCGACGACCTCGCGCGCTCACGCGATTTGACCGCGAACCTCGTTGTTCGGTCGTTGCCGCGATTCCCGGCGAATCAAATTTATTCGCGCTCGCGCCTCGGCGAGCGTAACGCGGCTAAACTCCAGCCACGCGAGCAGAAAAACGCGAAACCACGCGAAAAGCAAAAAAAAAGCGGAGAAGTTTACGGGCGCGTAACGAGAGAAAGAAAAGGAGAACGAGAACGAAAACGGAAAAGGGAAAGGGGTCGGTGGGGTCGGGAGAGAGGGCCGAGAAACAGCGGAGAAAGGAGGACGGGCTGTCTCGTACCTGCGCGGCAAGAATTTCTGCTACTCGGATCGTCGCGTCGCGTCCGTTGCCACGTGGAAACGCGACCGATCGATTCGCGACGATTACAATTTTTCCGAGCGTCGCTATACCCGTATACGCGTATTTGCCGAAAATCGGAACTCGTTTCGCGTTTTTTTTTTTCGCCGATAACCGTGAACGGCCAGTAGGAAATTCCTCGAATAGTTTTGGCTGGTCGACCGAGAGAAGGTGCGGCTCAAAGGCGACCGACTCTTCGAGCAGAGTCGGAGCGAAACGCGAACGATTTCCAAGAGTTTTCTGCTCCCGTTTGGGAGCGACGGACGACACGAGGGTGCGAGCGAACCAACGGACATCTTATTGGCCGATCCCGCGATATTATTATTCGGTCGATACGTTCGTTCGCCAGGTTACGCTCTAGCGAGTAAAACGAACGCTTAGCCTTTAAACCGGTCAACGAGATTCCACGGCACGGGAGTCGAAGAGGTCTCGGCTAACGCCTCCGCCGAGTTTTCGCGCGGCGAGCGAAGGAAACGAGATCTCGATCGCGCATACGAAATAACGAGGCGAGCTCGTAAGTATCACGCCCCGAGAGGCTCCTAAACGCGAGCATGCACGGCACACGCGCCGTATCTCCTTTTCCGTTTTCCCTTCCACTCCGATCCATGCGTCCGAGACTCCTCTCTTTATCCGCGTCCGCGACTTTTCGTTCTCGACCACTTTTTCCTCCCTCGGTCGGACGAAACCCGGTTCGACCTTTTCGTGCGCGGCTGGCCTCGTGCAAAAACCGAGGAAAAAAAGAAGAAAAGGGAGCGAATGAAAAACGAGCGCGATCCGCGACACCCGGTTTGCCTACTTACGCCTACTTCGACTCGGCGAGAACGACCTGCTCGTAGTCGAGCCGGGAACGGGATTCGACGACCGCGCGCGTTTTTTTTTTCACCCGCGTTTTCGAGGACATCGACGCCGAGGTTACACGCTCCGTTTTTCCACCCTCTTTTCCGCCCGCGCGATCTCCCGTACGCTCTCTCGTCCGCCGACGAAAACGGTTCTTCCGCGCGAATCGAACGCTCGTGAATCACCGAGCGTCGTCTCGGCTGGCTCGTAGAATCGCGCATTTTTCCCGACGGCTTTCAACCGGGAAGCGAATCTTTCTATCCTTTCCGTAGCGTCGCTATTCATCCGACTCTAAAGGAGATTTATGCGCGTTCGACCTTCCGCCGCGAACAGAAAAGCTCCCGCGAAACGGTTCAACGAACACGAACGACTCGCGTGTCCAAATCGCTAACGGATCCGTTCGAATTTCGAACAGCCGTTCGTTCGAGACGGGCCACGAAAAAACCCCGCGCTGACCATTCCAGGTTCTCGAATCGACTTCCGGTTTGAACTCGGAACACGACTTTTCAATAAGCTCGTCGCCGGCTGCCGTCCTTTTCGGTTTCTACTTTTCTACCTTTCGACCTAGACGTCCATAAAACTGATTTTTTCGTCGTGGCCGCGC
Source organism: Megachile leachella (assembly GCA_963576845.1). NCBI lineage: Eukaryota > Metazoa > Arthropoda > Insecta > Hymenoptera > Megachilidae > Megachile > Megachile leachella. The sequence continues at coordinate 725,474 of OY756250.1, forward strand.
GCCTTCGAAACAGGGGACACGGTGACAGTCGTATCCACTTTAGCGCTAATTCGCCAAGACCTAAGCACCGTCGTTTCGTCGACGGTACTAACGAGCACTAATGCTTTAGAATCCGGTTGCAGAGGTTGCTTCCTTTGCCTACGACTGACTCGGGGTATTACCCCGATCGATTAGATAGAATAACGAAGGCTCGTTTCTTTGTCACGGTGCAATAGCGACCAAATCGAATCGGAGACACCTGCGTTCCGCTACTTTATTAACGAGTCGGATCGAGACAGTTGCAGAAATAGTTGTAACAACGAGGACGACGATCCCTCGAAAACAGACGATATAATTTATTTTACTTTCCAGCTACATAAGTTAAATTCTTCGACACGCGTAGTACTCGATTCGCGTAATTTGCCGAGTCCAAAAGGTAAAAGAGATAAAGATCGGACAAGTCTCGTACGCGCGACGAACCTTATTCTGGATACGTTTCTTTTTCACCAGACTTTGACTCGATGCGTGTCGATAGAAAGGTGCATCTTTTATCGCGTAATCTAGTTATAATTTCGTACGCGTTTCTGTAAAGCGATTATCGCGATTCGACACGGATCGTAATTTTCGGCGTGCGGTACCGTCGCGCGATTCGGAGGGTCGGAGGAGGATCGGAAACGGAAAATAAGAAAGAATCGGATCGTCGATCGAGCGCCATTTTAAGCGGACCCACCATCTCGGTTTCAACCCCGAGTCTATTACGACCGACCGATCGACCGACCACGAGCAGTCCATTACCTACGCCGAACCGTCGTGTCATTAGTTCCCCCATCAACCGGGAGAGCCCATCGATAGCAGGGGGTCGCCGGTTTATGGGCTTTCAACGCCATCGTTCCTACCGTCCATCCGTATACGCCTCTCGTTCTTCTCTTTTTCTCCCGTTCGCGACGTTCTTTCGTCGAATTCACGCGCGACGAAATTACCTCGGGTCTGCGGTGGCTCGTATTTAATCGGCGCGCTCGCTCGAAAACTCCGCCGAACAGTTGGCCAGGCGCGATTTCATTTTTCCCGTCGGTTTCCCTCGGGAACGAGATCGTCCTCGACACCGGGGACTTTCTAATCGCGAAACGATACTCGCGTCATATTTCTGTCGCCGGCGTTCCTCCTCGAACTGGTACTCGAACTGGATGCGTCTCGATTCGGACGAGGAGTAAGGTCAGGGGAACGGAGCGTGGGTCGATCGACTCGCGAGGATCGGCTCGCGTCCTTCGCGTCCGAAAGCGGCGTGCGCGGCGGAGAAACGCTGCTGGTCGGTTGAGAAGCACGGTCGGTGCGCGTATCGGCAGGCCGTTGTCTCTATGTTCTGGAAGGCGGTCGATCGACGCACCAACACTCGCGACCGATCCCACGATCGAGCACACGCTCACCGACACCGCACCAACACGATCTCGCGTCTCGCCGAGACCGGCCGCGCGGCCGTTCACGAGCAACCGACGACGACGACGACGACAAACGCAGCCGGTCCGAAAGAGAGACAACACGGCTAGTCGCCACGACACTCTCGCATAATACGCGTCCGAGTCGTCGACGAGTTCGCGACCGACGTCGACCACGCTCCTTTTCCTCCTTTTACTCGTCGAAAAGCCGCCGAGCGCGTTCTCGATGCTTGTTCGAACGAACAGGAAAAAAGAGACGGAGAAAGAGAGAGAGAGAGAGAGAAAAAAGAAAACGTTCCTTTTCCAAAAATACAGCGGTCAATCGCGGCCAGAGGAATCGATCGCGGGCCAATTAACCGAGTGGATTATTCCGGCCGGTGAGTACGATATCTCGGAGACCGGTTCTACCGTTCAAACGTATCCGGAAAGTTTCGCGACTCGTCTCGAGAACCGCTCGGCGAACCGGCCGAACGCTCGTCCGCGCGTGACAAGCTCGCGTGACGGCCGTTGGACGAAATTCGCGAGACGGGACTGGATTCGACTAGGAAGAGAGCGCCGTCTCTCGATCGGCTATGGGTAGACCGGTAGCGACGAAGCGACCACGGGACGCGCGCGCGATCCAATTATCCGCTCGGTCTCCGAGAGCAGATCGCGGTCGCGGTTATCGTAAATCAAGATTAACGGTCGAGAAGATTTTCGCCGACCAACCGGTCGCGAGTTTCGACTTTTAGTCGCTCGAGTCGGCGGCTCGCGGTGTATCGAGAACGAACGGAGTAAAGAATACGCGAGAAGAAGAAAAAGAGATCGCGGGGGTGCGAGGGGCAGCAAAAGAAAATGATCGATTAACGTCGATGCGTTAACGGGTTAAACGCATTCGCGATTACGCGATAATTCAAGATTTTTATTCGAGGAAGCAAACTGGTTTAGCCTAAGCGAAAAAAGAACGCCGGCTTCCTGCTCGACGATCCGAGCGACGACGCCAGAACGGATTCGCGCGCGTATCAAAGATTTTCGATCGTCGATCAGAGCGCGCGAACGCGCATCGTCCGGCGATCTCGCGCGTAGTAAACCGGTCACCGACCGGACTCGAACGAGTTACGATAAATCGTGAATAACGGCCGACTGGAAAGATTCGCTGCCGGGTTCGCGTTAATTTTCTGTTTGTTTTCTAATTAACTTTCAAAACGCTCCGTATTCTATCGAGTCGAGTCGAGTCGAGTCTCGTTCTACTCGCTCGTTCGTGCGTGACCGCGAATCCGCGCTGGTTTCTCAGGATTATAATTCCAGTTGGTTTCAAGGATCGAATCGCCGGTTAATAAATTCGATAATTAAGATACTACCGGGATTAAGGCTATAACGATACGGCGAATCGACGCTTCGCGCTTCGTATCGGGTAGAGGGACAACGCGCTTTGTTCGCCTCGTACGCGACGTTCGCGCAGAGAGAGAGAGAGAGAGAGAGAAACGAAATTCGCGTTCCCCTCTTCGATATCGCGCGACTTCGGTATTTACGCCGGTGTTTCCGCGACGAGTTTAATTCGAGCGCGAGTCTAGATCGAAACCGGACCCACCCGGATTCCCTCGGCCGCGCGATACGAGCGTACACCGGTGATCCGCTCGAATAAATCGTCGCTTCGCGTAAAAAGATCCGACCGAACGGCGCCTTAGCCATTACCGCCTAATTAACGATCGAGTCGTAACGATTTTCGTTCCGCCCCGCGCGCAATCGATACAATTTCGCCGCGTCTCGAGTTTTCGCGCGTCTCGTCGCGCGAACCGAGGTCTCGGAGAAGAGCGCAATTAGCGACCGGCTATAATTTAAGCCGGTTCGATTAATGCATCTGCCGCTTGGACGAGGTCGGACTCGCGCGGGATAACCGATCCCGTCCGACCCGAACCGATTCGACCCACCCCGCTGCTGCTCTCTCGCTGTCCGACGAGCACGCAGCGCGCGTTCGGTCTCGCCGGTAATTAACGCCGCGATACGTCCCGTCGGCAGGTTCGTTAAATCTCTCTCTCCCTCTCGATCCGTTCCCGACCGACGCGGACATCGCGATACGCCGCGTCGCGGACGGCCCGTGACGGCTCCGCGTCCGAATCGATTCCTAGCTTTTCTCGCGAGCGCTAATCGCGGCCGTCGCTCGCCGTCGCTTCGAACGAAACTCGGTAATTAACGCGGCGATACGGAATCGCGGTTGGCTCGTTAAAATCGCCTCTCGTTCCTTTTCCATTTCGTTTATCGGTTGCTCGTTCTTTCGATACCGGTCGCGCTCTCTCGGCATCGAATCCGAGCCTGCTGAAAAGAGCGAAAGACGAGGCGAGAGGAGAAAAAGGGCAAAGGATCCCGGGAGTCGCGTAACCGGCGTACGCGCGGCGCGAAGCGACGGTACCGATAGCCGAGTCTCGGTGCGTGCGAGCGAGCTAGCCACCGAGTCAACGAGCAAAGAAGGTGTTCGCGTTGGCCTAGTGCCGAGGCGTTTGCGGCTTAAATTAATTACCTCGTCCTCCGACGTAACGGGTCTTTGGCCGATGCCCGCAAACTCGCTCGTCGCGCCGTGCCGCCTCGATCGCTCGATATCGCTTTACCGGATTTTCTACCGATCTCGCGTTCCGTTTCGATTATCTAACCACGAAATTCGCGAGCCACCGCTCGTCCGACTCGTTGGCTCGCTATCTTCGTCGTTGTTCGAGGAATCGTTCGACGCGCGGAAAACGCTCCCGTTACTCGCGAACCGGTCGATGGATCGTTCCCGATCTTTATCGACGCGACGGCAGACAGCGTGGCTGTGTCGTCGTTACGGGAATCCGTGACGATCGTTATCGATTCGTAAAAGCGTTAACGGCCGTTTTACGACGCTCGACGTAAACGCGTATCGCACCGAAAGCGAACGTCGATAAACGCGTATCTGCTCGATACGCGGAATCGTTATTACGCGGTAGATTAAGCGAGGCTCGCCGTCGAAGCAGAAGTCGCAAAAACTCCGAATCTCTACGGCGTTCCTTCCTCGATACCTCCTACCGGATTAATCGTCGCGATCGCGTTAGACCTTCGAGAGCGCTCCGATGTTATTTTACCTCGCGTCTTTCTTCGGAATCGCGCGATCGCGTTAGATCTCCGAGAGCTCTCCGATGTTATTTTACCTCGCGTCTTTTTCCGGAGTCGCGCGATCGCGCAGTGTCCGTCGCGCGTATCTCGATCGATCGGATTCGTTTTCTCGACGCCGAAATTACGTCCTCTCGGTCGAACGACCGGAAGGGATCGCAGGTACTCGAACGAGCGTGTAATACCGAGGCTCGAAAGGGTGGCGAGAAAAAAGACGGAACAGCGTGGAAACCGAAAGAGGTCCGATGCTTTCTCCGAGAACGAGACGAGGCGCCGGGCGACAACCAATTAGGCCTAAGAACCGGACGAACGTCCTCGTGAAAGACGGTGCCGCTTGTCCCGTCGGCGCCAGACACCCGCGCGGCCACCGATATCGATACCGACCGACACCCTCGTTTCCAACCTCGAGAAATCGTTTTCGGCCGTCGGATAAGTCGCGGTGCGCGAATCGTACCACCTGGTTCGCGAAATTTTTTCCAACTAACGCTCGGAACGACGACAGTTTCTCCAGCGTCGAGGAAAGAACGCGGTCGACGCGGAAGACCGGAAGCCGTGACGCGATACGTTATCGTCGAACCGGGTTACCCTCCCGATCGTTTCCGATTCCGCTCTCGTTTTCCGGACAAATTTCGCGCGTCGCGGTAATCGATTACCGACCGATTACGCGTTCGCGAGACTCGCTCCGTTACGATAACGATAAAACAAACGAAATCGCCCGGTGACAGCCAGGCTCGCTAAAGTCGCGGCAGTTTCCTTTTCGCCTCCATCGTCGTTATCGTTAATTAACGGCCGATAGTCGCGCGTTCTGATAACGACCCGTATCCGTTCGACGAACGAACCGGCGGCAATTGCCGTAACGAAAGAGAACGTTTACCTCTGCCGTTGGCGATCGATCGGCGAACGATTCGGAGTCGCGCCGTTTAAACGGAGAAACGAAAATGGAAATAGAAAGAAGAGGAAAATCAAAGTACTCACGCGTCGATACTCAGCGGTCGATGATCGGCATCGTATAATTCGCGAAGCGAGTCGAAACGAGGATTCCTATCCGTCGCGGCTCTCGATCGTCCTCGGTCCGCTCGTATCTTTCGCTTCCGTTTCGTCTTCCGGTGGTCGGCCGCTCTCGACGATCGTCGAGTCACCGAACAGTCTTATTCCTTCGAGTGGTACGTCGACGAACTTCTCCGTTGACGATCTCGGCTAATCCAGTGACCGTTCCTCCGATTCCAGAGCATCGGGTCGACGACGATTCAACCCCGGCGAGAACCGTCGGCGGCTTTCGCGCGACCGATCCTCGTCATCCTCGATCGTTCGGCGAAAACACTTGGATTCGCGATCTCGCACTCGGTTCGAGGGTCGCGCGCGCGTTTCGTGGGACGCGAATGTATCGCGATCGAACCGAACTCGTGACTCGTAGTTCCAGAACGCGGTGCAACCGGTGACTGCGGCTTCGACACTGGCTCGGACGGTCGCCTCTCTGGCGCGGCAGTCGTCCGGACGGGGAGAGCCGAGGGGCACGGAGAGGCGCGGAGAGGGTCGCGAAGGCGAAGGAGAAAGCGGAGTCGAAGGCGGAGGCAAAGGCGGCTCGAGTCTGGATCCGACAAAGGGCGAGCGAGAGCAGAAGAATCGGTCTCGACGAGGCGTCGTCGCGATTCCTCGCGGATCGGTTCCGGAAGACGGACGAGGAACGACCGAGAGAGGGAGAGAGCTGGAGAGCGAGGGAAAGGCCGTGACGAGGAGAAACCGCGCGAGGTCGTGGAACGAGCGGGATCGCCGCCGCCGCCGCGAGCCGAGCCGAGCCGCTTCGAACGAAAGAGGCGGGCCGAGGCGGCGTATCGCGCGGTGTATCCCGAGAGGCGGAGCTTCGACGCCCACGGTTTCGAAGGGCGTCGAGCGATCGCGCCGGACGCCGGCCAATTTTCATAAAGCGTTTTTTATTCGACGCTGCCCCGAGATCCCCCCGAGTTCTCCCTGTCGCGTCCGCCAACCTTATATAACGTCCGAGAAGATCGAGCGCGGATAAGCCGCGGCCGCGAGCGAACCGCGAGCTTCTCGACGCCCGCGAAAATCCCTCTTCCGCTTCCTCGCGAAAATCGCGAACGATCCTAGCGATCGCGGAGAGTCGAACGCGCGTCATCTGGACGAGGAACGTTCCGAGCGAGCGAAACGCGGCGATTCCCCTATCGGAAAGCCGGACGTAGCGTGCCAGGTAGGAACCCCTGCGAGCCGATAGTTATCGTAACACCGGAAGTTGTTCGCGTTAAAGGGGACCCGGGACCTTCCACGGTTCTCCTTTTCTGCCCTGCCTTCCTTCTGCCGTTCCCTCCTCTCTCTTCGCCGCCTCTCGCATGCACCCTCGCATGTTTACCCCGCCGCCACCCCCTTCCGAATACCGAACTTTTCCATTTCGAGAATTAGTCGAAACGTTCGCAACCAACGAGCACTACTCTCGCTTTTCGTTACCAAATTTTTCCTTCGACCGCGACCAGACCCGTGCTACGTTGCCATCGATCTCTTCTCTGCGTTTCCGTTGCGAAATCGACGAGGGTAGAAAGAATTCGTAACGAATAAAGCGACGGAGAGAAAGCTGGAAAGCGAGATGGTGGAATCGAAAAGGAGAAGTTGAAACGCGTCGAAATCGCGCACGGAAAGCAAGAGAGCAAAAGGGTGGAGAAGAGTGGACGGGACGAACGAGTCGGACAGGAAAGAGAGAAGAGCCGGTCCATCGGCGGTGCAGCGAAACGGTCCTGCCGCGGGACGAAAATTATCTCGACGAACGAACGAGCGAGCAGCCGCTTCCAGGAAAAAGCGAGGCTCGCGACGATCGCAAGGTATCGCTCGCCTCTGGTTTTGTTTTCCGATTTTTTTTTCTCTCTCTCTCATCGCCGATCCTCTCGGCGACGAGCCGCTGCTCCTAGGCCAATTAACTCGACAACTCTCGAAAGAGCGATCGGAAGTCGTCGGTTGGCTCGTCGAGAGGACGATCGAGTCGTAGGACGCGATTCGAGTACGCGACGAACAGGGTCAAAGTTTTCTCGACGCTCGCGGGACGTCGACTCCGAAGAAGGTTGCGTTGGCGCGCGCGCGCTCGCCTTTCACTCGCGCAACCCTGATCGCGCGACGATAAATCAACCGACACGCATTAAGCATTAACGCATTTACATATCGACGGTCTACCGAGTCGGAGGTAAATTACGCGCGATTCGAAAATAACGCTTCCGACGTCGACTCTGGAGATCGTCTCGAGATCGTCGAAAGGACGACGATAGATCTCCGTTGGGGTCGCGCGAACACGGAATCGCCGGCCGACGGATTCCATCTCGGCAGACGTTCGAGTTTCTTCTCTAATCTAATCGTCGTCGCCGCGCTGGTCCCCGCGTTTCTCGTTCTCTCGGCTCTTCGTCCTTCTTCCTGTTCCCGACCGCGTCCCGTCCCTCTCGTCCTTTGGTCGTCTTCCTGGAAACCGGGTCGCCGCGCCGCGCTCCGGTACTCGCTTGTTTCCACGCGTGTAGGTACACGTGTACGCACGTACACGTACGCGTTCGTGGGTGCTCAGGATCGACCGTAGGTTCCCGTAATAGCCCTGTGGGCGAACGAGTCGACGAGTCGAAAAAGAAGAAAATTCGATTCGAGGCGATCGCGAGGCTCTGTCCGGTTCTCCGCGCCGCTTCGCGCGGTGCCGCCGCGTCCACGCCGCGTTTACGTACCGTCGAGAACGGAAACCGCGTAACGCGCCTCGCGAACCGATACAAGAACCGACTCTCGAAGCAAAAAACGCCGAGCGGACGATCTCGCACGGCGAAACGAGAAAATATACGGGCCGAGGGAGAGAATAAAGAGGCTAAAAGGAGAAGAAAGGCGAGGCGATGCGGGACCCGTGGACGGCTTAACTTACGTCCGTGTGCCTCGCCCGTGAAATATCGCGAGCGCGACGAGCAGGCTAAGCGATGTTTCGCAAGGGATCGCGCGATCTAATTTGTTGCGCTTCGAGCTTATTTATGGCGGTGCGAGAACTCCTCGTCGCGCGCTTCCTACGGTTCGAGAGTCCGCGTCTCCGGAATGATCGCGGCGTTTCGCGCGTTGCTCGGTAACCGAGTTCGTTCCGTTCGTGGAATCGCTGGAGACGGAAAGAATTTCCCGAAGAAACGAGTCGAAGAGTAACGGTGCTCCGCTCGCGATAAGGTACACCGGTTGGCGCCACCGCGATAGAGAAGCGTCGGGCATCCCTCGAATTCCGAACGATCCGATCCACCGAGACGAACCGAACTCTGCTCGCGTTTCGTCCGTCTTTTCCGTCGCGGAGAAAACGCGCGCGGACGACGAGGAGAAGGTGAAAAGAAAGAGAGAGAGAGATAGAGAAAAAAAACGACGAAAGATAAGAAAGAAGAGAGGGCGAGATTCCAGCGGGTGGCGCGGATCGACCGCGAAGCTTTCAGCGTCTCCCCGTACGAGAAGGGATCTCGAGGGCGGCGCCACGTTTGCGCCGTACAAAAAGTCCAGGAGGGAAAGAAAGAGGAGAAAAAAAGGAGCTCGCCGAGAGCGGCTAACATGGAATAGCCCTTAGCGAGCACGATAGCCACTCTTTAGGCTGATGGACTCGTAGCCCCCCTACACCCCTCCGCCGACCCACACACCCGTCCCCCTTTTGCCCGCCAGCCGTTCGCCCATTTTGCCGCCCCTCTGCCCGCTCGATCAACCTCCGTCCACTCCTTTCGCCGTCCTTCTCTCTCTTCCACGTCTCTCTTTCAGCTCTCTCCTTCGAATCGCGAATCCGAGGCGAACTTCGAAACTTGCGATCTCTTCGGGACGAACGTCCCGGGGAACAATGGATGGATGGAGTCGAAAACGCTCGATCTTCTCGTTTTATTCCTTGTCGACAAAAAGTTCTACAAAATAAGATTGGCAACGGCTAAAAATAAATACTTTCGCGCTTCGCCACTCGAACGCGAGCACTCTTTTTCGCCTCGTTACAGACCGTTTGCGCGAGTACTCGCGGTATACCGTGGCTCGGCGCTCGCGTTTTACCTATGTAATACCTATGTAATATGTGTATATGCGTGTATGTATTATTCGATACGCGAAGGAAAGCAGCCGCGAACGATTCGACGCGAGTTCGGTACGGTACGCGCGAGATCGGCTACGAGGACTCGGAAACTCGAACGGGTAAAGGACTTTGTCGACGCAGAGACGGGAGAAGGAAAAGAAGAACGCGGTCGATAAGTTTCCTCGTACCGGCCGCAGATGGCGAAGTCGTCCGGCAAAGTCGCTGCTCTCGCGACCGTCGACAAAGTCGAACCCGGTCGATAAGAGAGAATTCGCGCGTACCACCCTTCGCGCGTCCGTACCGACGATCGAGTCGAAACGCGTACGTAACTACTCTAAATTGCGACTAAAAGTTGAGCGCGGTCGATTCCTCTTCTCGCTTCCGTCCGACGGAAGAGCGACGAATCGTTGGTCCGCTCTGAATTAGAAATCGAGCGGATAGAATGTCTTTGGTCGATAAAGTTTGGTCGGTCGACGTTTTCCGACGTTTCCGACGCTGCTTGATCGGAAAGCGGCTCCCCCGGTGGTGGGCAGCGGACAACTCGAACGACGAAGCGGCGCCCGCTCGGTAACGACGCTCGCTGTTTCGGAGTTCACTTTCGCTCGGCGTGCGCGGCCGTGGTGGACGTGATGACAGAGATCAGGTCGCCGCCGGGTTGACTAGCGATCGGTTCTAACGGTGGCACGCTGAAAAAGAAAAGACCGATCGAACCTCGCCTCGGAATCGAAAGAACCGGCGAACACTTACGTAAGAATGGTCTGTCGATTGAGGATGGCGGCAGTGGGTAAAGTTAGGGGCGAGTGCGCGTGGCCCAATTGCGTGGCTGTCGGTGTACCTACGGCCGGGCAATGCTCCTCGACTTCTCCGTTTCCTTCCGCGCACCCGCTTCCGTTCTCTTCGATCCCTGTCCGAGCCTCGATCCCGAACTCGAGGCCATCCCCGGCTTCGACCACGGCACTTAACCCGCCCCCGCTCGCAACCCCGTTCCCATTACCGCCGCTACCGTACACTTTCAACTGCAACGACTCCCCTGAAACACCTTCCGACAAATCACCGATTCGTCCTCGATCGCGTTCCGTTTCGTCCGCTGAGAAACGGAAAAGCCGAAGGATCCGTAGGTACACCCGCGTTCGCGATCGAACAAACGAGACAAAACGACGAACAGAGGTGGCCGAACGAAAATTAAACCTGAATGACAATCGTGCTCACCGAAGACTCACCGAGTAGGCCGGACTTGAGCTCGGTCTTGTGCATGCCGCTAGGCCCGGCCAAGTTCCCGCTCATTCCCGAGTGGTTCTTCGGCTTTCGTTTCCTCGTCTGTATTCCCTCCTTCTTCATGCTGAGCGGCCTGTTTACCTGTTCGTTCGAAACATCGACAACGAATAAGTGGATCGACCCGATAACTATCGAGCGATTTATTAAAAATAGACGGTGGCCCGAATCGAACGGATTTCGAAATCGATATCGGGAGTCCGTAAAGCGACGTTTTCGAGAGGTTTTCGAAACGTTTCGACGCGTCTCGTCGGAGCTACCCGGATCACCTGAGATGCCTCGACGTCGGAGGCGCGCTATCGCGTCGTTATCGCCGACACCGTTCTACCTAGACGGTTTGGAGCCAAAAGTTATCTACCGGCGTACCGCAGCAACGCGGCACACGCGGATCGTCGGATCGATCGGTTACGCGAGCGAGGATAAATCGTTCGCGAGAGAAATCGCGTCGAACGGCGGGGCGCCGCGCGGCGCGGTCGCGACGCAGTTGTGCAAACACGGAGCATCGGTCGGAGAAGGAAAGAACGCGCGAGCCGCGGGAAAACAATCGTCGTCCCGAAAGAAGAGGAACCGCGGACGTTGGCGTCACCGAATTCCGACCTCGAAAAGACTCACGTTGTGCAACTTGTAGTAGAGGCCACAGGCGTTGCAGACCGGTTCGCCGTTATTGTTTCGTCGCCAGAGGGTCGTATTGGTGGTCCTGCAGTTGGCGCACTGCACTCCGGTCCTTCGCACTCCCGTCTGTAAAAAGGAAAAGGAAACAAGAAGCCGCGAGTTCGGGGTAATTTCGCGCGAGCGAACAGACGTATTTACCGGCGCGACCGCCTGTTTTGGTTTGCCCAGTCTCATGGGCGGCCTGTTGGTCCCGTTCATCTTGTTATAGAGGCAACTGTGACAGTAGCAGTGACCGGTCGTCTCGTCCCTCCTCCAGATAGTGGTGAGGTTCCCGCAGTTGGAACACTCTTTCGGATCGGTGGACACCATGGTACCGTCGTAGCTCTCGTCCGGGCCGGACAAGGGTATGCTGGGCCACGGAGTTGGCGCGCCTCCGGTAGAAACGCTGTACCCGCCCTGATACAGTATGTTGGCGTCGCTGACGGAAATGGCAGTCACCGGCTGGTAATTCTGCACGCACTCGAACGTCGGCGGCGACGGAGTTCCCGCGGGCGGCCAGTACTCGCTCGAGCCGGTCGGCTTCGGGTAAGCGTACGAGCCGCCACCGCTGCTGTACAGCGTCACCTGAGACCCCGGCGAACCGGGTTGATCGTAGTGCAGAGGCGGCACTCCTCGGCTCGCTCCTAGCGAAGACGCGAGCGTCGGGTCGCTCTTCACGTAAGCGCTTCCGGCCGATTCCACCTGCCAAAGTTACGTCACGTTGTTCGAATTCGAGAAATACGCGTAAGGAATATGTTGAAAATAGTAAAAATAAATATACAAATATGTCGGTAATATAGTTTGTATATTTATCTACCATTTATATGATACCGCTTGTTTCAATTAGATCCTCAAACGTTAAAATAAAATAATATCTATAAAATTATTCATTACTGTTTTTCTTTCGGCTATTACGATATTGAACACGTATTTGAAAAGATCCTGTGTTTTATTTAAAAGCTCCTTTCTGGTTATTGTTTCATGTTTTAAAATAAATTCATTCAGTGTTAATTTGTGTTAATTGTGTTAAAGTTATTAAATAGTTATCAATATTAGATAATTAATTTGTACACCCATTTTCATTAGAATAGGCGGCGAAATGAACATACTTACCCCGGAAACGCGAGAACCCAGTTGAGCGGCCGACGGGTAGGCCAGTATCACTTGGTCGCCGGACTTGGTGCAAGCGTACATCGGAGCTTGCTGGAACGTTTCGTTGCCGGAGATGTATTGAGGGTAATGGACCGTCTGCGAGGCCGGTATCGAGACCGTCTCGAGGGTAGTGTAGGTGGACGGTTTGACGGTGTCGCCAGCGACGACGGCTGCGACGGCCGCCGCGTCGTACTTCACGCCCGCTGCGGTGTACTTGATGCTAGCGCCGGCGTCCGCGTATCCTGCCACCAGCTGATGCTGTTGCTGTTGATGCTGTTGCTGGTTAGACGTGGCCACGCGTATACCGTCCACGCCGATCGGCGGAGAGTACGGCGGCGCGGGCGAACCGAGCTGAACGCTCGCGATCGCGGCCGCCGCCTGAGACACGATCGGTCCGTTCTCGTAGGCCTCGCTGGTCGCGATCAGTACCGGCGAACTCTGCTGGTACGATTTTGCCGCTTCCGTGGTCTCGTTCTCCTCGTTGCCGCCAGCAGATCGACCACCCTCTCGTTGTCCGAATCGTTGATGCCCACCCGATTGAGCCCGTCTCTCCTGCGTTTGAACCACGATCCCGTGACCTTCTCGTCGTAGTTGCTCCTCCGTCGTATAACCGTACGCACGATCCACGTCCATCCTGTCCGTGGCAACGGCCTCGTACCTTCGCAGAAATCAGAAAAACATCACGTGGAACCGCTCGCGCGTCGCGTCGATCGGCAACTTACCTGGTCGTTTCGTTCGTCGGCGTCGCGGTCGGATCCACGGTTTCCGACACCTCGTGTACCTCTTGACCGTTTGGCGTCAGGTAGAGGACGCGTTGCTCGTTGGGACGATGTTGCTGCTGTCGGGACTGAACGTCCGCGTCCTGCTGAGAAATTTGTACGAAACGTTGCGACGGTTGCTCGCATCCGTGATCCCTTTGCGACTCTTCCTGATAGCCGTGCGATCGTGCCCGCGGCAGATTACCCGCGTCGGGTGAATTAGGCTCCGATTCCGACACGGTCTCGGTGATCTGTCCAGCCGTGGTAATGGTGCGCACGTGCCTTCTGCTCGTGATGACCGAACGCGGACTTTCCGACGTCGATCGCTCCTCGGTCGACGTCATTCGAGGCGAGCCCTCCTCGATTCGATCGTTCTCCCATTCGCGCTTGATCTCCTGCTTCACCAGCGTCTCCTTCATCGCGTCCTGCAACGATGCAACGGTGCAACGGAACCGATCTCTCACGCTCGGATAAGGATTCGCGGTGGCACGCGACTCGACCGGCCTGGAGGGAGGCAGCCGGAGAAACGGAGGGAACGATTTGCGGCGAACCGACGAAAAAAGAAAGAGAAGGAACGAGGTTCGACAGGAAAAGGAAGACGGCCGGAGGCGGAGGGGGTAGTGGCGGCGCACCTCGTCCGTCTCGAGAAAAAACGGACGAAGCGCTGTTTACCCTGGCTCGCGTCACACTTCCCTTCGACAATGTCAAGTTACGACTTCCGGAGCGAACGCGCGACCACTCTTTCTTTCCCTGTGCCGAAGCGCGTGCCGCGCGCATACCTCGCTCTTTCTCGTTTTCCGGTTCATCCGGAATTCGACGAATCGCGAGGACCGAACGAATAAATACCTCGTTTCGAATCGCGGCTACCGGTTCTGCGTCGGATGGAATACGCGTCGTGCACCCCTGACACTCGTCGACGTCTCTTTAGCTCGCTACTGGAAACCTACGATCACCGTGCACGCCGAAGCGGCGCCACCGAGCTAAACTTTCGACTTTTCTCTCTTTCGAGGGAAAACTGGCGAAACGGAGGAGGAAGACGAATCGAGAATCTCTGACTATCGAACGGCGAAGAGGCAACGGAGGGGTCCGTTTGTTTGTTCTCGATAACGAGCGGCCGTTCGCTGGCTACGAGACCGCGATAACGGCCGACACGAGGGCACGCGGGCTACGGGGGAGGGGCAGATCGAGGGGATCGTCAGAGGTGTCCACCTTCTCCTCGTGCTCCGCTTCGTCCCGCTCGACGCGTTGCTCGAGAGCTGCTCGTCTTTTCTCGTCGGCCATCGTTGCCAACGCCATTTTGCGACGGATTTCGTAGATCGCACCACGGAAGGTAGGGTGCACCGACGAATCGAGAGCACCGGGTGTCGATTATCGCGGGCCCGAAAAAAAACTCTTCCCTTTCGAACGCGACGCGTGGCGAAGGGTATCATCGTCGACGCGTCCATTTTTCGCCGCTCGCGCGAACCTTCCAGTCATTCTCCTTTGCAGATAAAGATCTTGCGCGTTGCTCGCGTCATCGCTGCCGCTCTGATTCACCTTCGCAAACGAACCGTCGCCCTGTCGCCTAACTCGAGCAAGGAATTCGAAACCGTTGCTCCGTCCGAAACGGAAACTTTGTTCGCTCGGACAGAGGGGGACCTTCGAGGCCTACGTGACATCGAGTCTCGGCGTCACGGGTTTCGATCGCGGCGGATTAACCGACGATCGCGATTAGGATCAAAGACGCTTCGAGCGATAACGGTTTCGCGAACTCGAAATTATTTTACCTCGTAGCCATTCTTTTTCCACGCCTCGCGACGTACTCGACGATGGTAGTCGCTAATTTTTCGCGGCGACTCCGACGAGTATAGAACGCCGCGATGTTCGGCCTATCTCGAATCGAATCGAAAAATTCGTCGTTTATCGTGAAACGAAGGAAACGCGAACCGCTTCGCGTAGTATCGTCGATAACGGACGATAACGAACGAATCGTGCCACGTTGTTCGGTTGCTTCGATCGAGGGAACGAATCGATAGAAAAATTCGCGTTTCCCTGCCAACGAAGAACAACTCGGGGCTCGGAGACTCGGCGAAAACGCGAAAAGCGAAATTCCGCTACCGCAAAAGGGAACTAACTGACAACGAGGCGTTGTTCGCTCGCGAAGACGGAACAGAATCGAAAAGGGAAGGAAAAAAGAAAAAGGATCGAAAGGCGTGTTCGCGCGAATCTTTAAAGCGACTTCGCGGCCACCGATGGGGAGGTCGATCGAGCCGTGGCGTGAGGCACGCCGTTGTCAAAATAAACGGCACTATCGCGATTTATCTCGTTTCCCATGATAATAAGAGATAAAACTGCATCCTTACATTAGCTAGTATATCAGCTAAAATGATAATTTCAGTCGTCGGGTCTGCCAGGAACGCGTAGGGCTGCGTCTCTAGCCTCGCTCCAGTCGGAGCATTCGCGGCCGCGTTGTTAGGATCGTCGTTCGATCGTTGCTCGTCGCGGTGCTCGCTTCTTCCGCGTTTCGCGTGTTTCCCGTGAGTTCTTCTCGAATTTACCCTCTCGTTTCTCGACGCGATCGGTACGCTCGATTTTATCGTCGAGAGGATATCGACGGGAACGAATTGGATCGGATGTGAGGACGGATACGCTCCGGTTTCGTCCGGATTCGGTGACGGTGAGTTCCACGGGGGCTGTGTGTCATGAGAACGGGGTTGCGTCATGGCAAAAATCGCGAACGCTACGAGGCCATTTTCTTTATCGGACGAGTAGGAAATTCTTATCGGCGTAAATGAAAATCCCAGGTGACGCGATACTCGCGCGTGTACGAAGGCGCGCACGCGCGCACCGAGAAACAAGATTTTTTATTTCGGCGCGATGGCTGCTCGAAGGCGCGCGCAGCCGCGCGGGCGTCGACCAAAGGGCGGCCGACGAGTCCGCGCAAGGGGATGACGCGTATTCGTCGTTCGTTACGCAATCGCCGTTCTTCCTCGAATCGTGTCTCGCGTAATTTTCCATCCCGCGAAAGTTACCGCTCGAGCCGCGAGCGGAGAATTTCGTTTCTCGAGTCGAGACAGATTTGTTCGCGGCTTTCGGAAACGAGCGGTTGCGCGACCTTGCCTCTTGCCCCCTCGAAACAGTCGACGAAACTCGACGGCCAAAGCTCTTTACGATCCGATCTGATCCGCACGCGCGCGAGCGCGCCCGTTCCCTTGATAACGCGATCCTCGACCGTCTCTCTCTTTTTCTCTCGCTCTCTTTTTCTCTCCTCGTCTTTGCTCCGCTGCACGCGATCGCGCCTTTTACAACGCAATTACCGCAATAATTTACAACAACCGAATCGTCGCCCCCCTCCGTCGTCGACTTAAACGCGAACAAACATCGTTCGTCGACCGTTGCGCGTCTCGTTTTCGGTAGAATCGCGAAAATACCGAGCCGATCTAGAGAGGCGAGACTTTTCAGCTAATCGATTTGCCGATTTTCTCGCGCGACGAGAGCACCGATCGACCCCCGAAGACTCGCGGATGGCTCGAATAATTAACGCTCGCGCGACAAACAGCATTATCGTCGTTGCCCGATATTATTCCATTATCTTACGTCGGCTATGTGCTTAACGATTAATAAAATATCTGCGCTCCGGGCTATCTCGTCTCGATATCGTATAGTTTGGTCGCGGACGTCGTCTCGAGACGGCGCGTAGCAGGTACGCGGTCGAGTAAGCGCGAGCACGCGGGTCTATCCGCTCGTGGACCGAGCGGCGAGGAAAAGTTCGTTGGAGGCGCTCGGTTAACGAGCTCGGATCTCGAGTGGAACGTCGGTGGTGAAACGAGGTCGTCGGAGAACCGATCGAATAGATCATCCACGAAATTGCCGGTGTCATTGGCCGAATCGAATGTAAAACACAAGTGTTTCGTGTCGATCGAGCTCGCACGCGCTACCGAACGAACCAGTTACGCGTCTTTCCAAATATTCTCGTAACCCGCGCGAACCGTTCCCTTAGTTAGCTCCGCTTCGCCGTGCCTCGCTTTACCTTGTCTTCGATAGCCACTCCGCGCGCCTCGTCTCGCCGCGACCCGCTCCGCTTTGCCACGCTGCCCCCTTCCCGCCGCTTCTGCTGCGCCACGCCGCACCACATTTCGCTTCTTTCTTTCTTTTTTCTCTTACCTCTTCCTCCGGTTTACCTTCTTTTCTGGAATCTTTTACTCGCGGATACTCGCGCGACGTCGCTCCGATTTCGCCCCGAAGATCGGCTTAGCTGCACCGGCCAACCAAACGATCAAATCGTTCGGTCGAAGATATCGTCGAATCGCGAAAGATCTCGGACGAAAACTGGCAGGACACGACGACGAACAGGACGATCGAGAGGGATCGAGACGGCGCGACGGATGAACGGGTGAACCGTACGCGATCCAAAGAAAATAAATAGTAAACGAACCAAGAGAGATGGACACTTACCGTGACGTGCGAGCGCGTCTCGATCGATGTTCTTCGGATAGTGCCCCGCGAAAGACGATATCGAAGAGCGTGGTCCCGATATCCGTGTCGCGTCGACGGTCGACGGTCGACTCGCGCGTCGACGATGCCAACGCGTTTACGATTCCGGAGCAAAGGTGGCGAGAGCGTGGCGCGGTGCTGCGCGGCTTGACACAGGTGCGCTGCCAAGGTGTGGTGCGTCGACGATTCGGGTCGGCTGCCGCCTGGTAGCGTCGCACCGAAGCTTCGAATCCAGCCAACTCGTTTAGTCTGACGGAGAGAGGGAGAACGACCGCGCCGACGACGACGACGACGACGACCACGACCCACGACCACGACAACAGCCTACGGAGAAAGAGAAAAAGAGAAGGGAAGAAAAAACCGCGCGAGTTAAATATTGACCGAGCACGATTAAACGAGTTCGTTCGTTGGTCGTCGAAGCATCGATCGGTATCGCGAGCTCCCTTTTCATTCGCCCACCATCTTGGTACCGTCTAGTCGAACAACCCTTCGCTGCTGATCACCAACTAACGGAGAAGGACGGAAAAGAGATCAGAGACCCGAGATCGTTTATTGCCCCGACGCGTTGTTTTCCCGACCGACGAAAAGGGATTCGTTTACTTTTCGCCGTAAGAGTACGCGCCAGTTTGTTCGTAGGCGTCGAACGCGCGCGCGACGCGTTATCGTCGAAAACAGCGGGAGTGGAGGCGACGAGAGCTCGTTTCGAGAGCGGAGGGTGTCGTCATACTTACAGAGCACACACGGGATTCCTCCGATAAGGTACGGTCAGGCTAAACACGGTCGTAAGACACGCTCGGTGTCGAGAACTCGAGCGTTCGAAGCATCCCTCGATGCGATCCTGCCGCGTTCCTCAACGCCGATCGTCTCGATCGAAACGCGATTTCTTTCTACGCCCTTCGACCGCGTCTTTCTCGATCGACGTTCGCCTCGCGTTCGTCGTCGTTCTCGTTTCGACGACGACGCGATCGCGCTACGCCAATGCGAGGGGGGCTGCTCGTTCTCGTCCCAACCTTTAACCGAGATTAACCGAGATATCGCCCGTTATCGCCGAAAACACACAGGGATGAAGTTTTCCTGCGCGTTCGCCGACGCCTCTTTTGCCAGCTGGTCGGATCCGTTCCCGTTTGCCTTCGCGTTCCTTCTTACTTTCTTCTCTTCGTCCCGTGATTCTCGAGAATTCGACTCGCGTACCTTTTCGCAACAATACTCGTCGATTTAAACATCCCTTTTTATTTAAAAACAACCGATTCGTTACAATACACTTTGGAAATATATGAACATCAGGATTTCGCGCCGGTGGCGATAATCGATGGCGATAATCCGCCATCGATCGGAACCTACACGATTTCTACGCGACATACGCCACGCGTGGTCATAGTCGTCGTTGTCGTTCGAATTTTCACGCGGCACGCGTTTACATTTCGGACGCGCCGTACAACGCGACTAGATACGAATAACTATTATTATCATCGTTATTAATAGCATTATTATTCTTATCGTTATTTAACATTACCACTATGATCCTTATTATTATTATTAATATTAATATTATCATTATTATCATCATATTATTCTTGAAAGGTTTTCGATTGAACGGCCCAAGTAACCTTACATCTTTGCTTAACAATATGTATATCCTAGCGTCGTTATCGCCTATTTACACTCTCACGGAGGAACGTCGATCGAATATCGCTCGCGATCGCGCTCGTAACGGTCGACTCGATCGACGATCAACGATAGATCCGAATCGTGACCGCGAAAAGGAAAACGTTCGGTGCATCGCGAGTTCTTTCGACGAAACTATTTACAACGAGTCGAACGATTCGCCGGTCGTTACGTCCGTTTTCCATGCGACGACCGAACTAAGAATCGACGTGCTCGCTTCCCCCTCGTAACGGTTGCGAGAATCTTTGCTCAACGAGGAACGCCAGTTTTAAGAGGATATCGAGACGACGGTGGGTCTATCCAAGTGACCGTTGTCGAGAATAATTTTGGTAGCCGTCGCGCTCGGCGACGAATTGCCGAGAGTAACGATGTGCGGGGAAGCGAGCTGATGATGATCGGGCGAGTGACCCGCCGACATCATGACCGGCGATCGATTCGCGCAAGGCGGCGACGGACACTCCACTTTCGGCGAATGAGTTTCGAGCAGTTGCTGGTGCTGGTGCTGGTGTTGATGCTGGTGCTGCAGTTGCTGCTGTTGGTGCTGCGGATGATGCTGGTGTTGTTGCTGAGAAGCCATCATCTCGTAGTAGATGTTGGGCATGGTCGGTTGATAGGAAACTATCCTGCTGGGTGGCTGAGAACCACCGTAGACGGTATTCCCGTAGCTGACCTGAGGCATTCCGCCGCCGTGGCTCATCCTCAATTCGCCGTAAGCGACTGTAAACACCGAGAGAATCGATTAATCGTCCGTTTTTGTTTCCGCCCACGACGAGCTCGCGCTCGTAATCGCTTACGTACCTGGTTCCAGTTTTAAGCTGTCGTTGTTATTGTTGTTGTTGTTGTTGTTATTGTTATTGTTAGCGGTGGTGGTGTTGTTGTTGTTGTTGGCGGCGGCGTTGCCGGTGGCGGTGGAGTTGTTGCAGGCCGTGGCGGAACCGCAGATCGGCGTGTCGGTGGATTTCATGCCACCCTTCGGTTTCCTCTTTCGCGTCTGAATGCTGTCCTTCTTCATGGTTTGAGGCCTGTTGACGCCGTGCAGCTTAAAGTAGAGACCGCACGCGTTGCAAACCGGCTCGCCCAAAGTGTTGCGACGCCACAGTGACGTCATGGTCGTTTGACAGTTGCTGCAAGAGGTGCCTACGCGTCTCGAAGCGGACTGCGCAAACACGAAATCGTTTTAAAACGCGTTTCATCGTCGCGCCGCCCTTCGGGCTACGAGCCAGACGGATGGTCGGAGGGACTACGAGAACGCGGCGAGCCAGACGAGTCGCGCCGAAGGAGCTTACGGATCCGAGCGAACGCTCCGACGGACGGACAAGCGGAGAAATCGAACAGAGACACAAGGTAGCGAACAAATTAAACTACTATCTATTTATTCTTTTTTCGAACAGAATTTCGGCTTGACAGGTCGACGAGCAAATTTGTCGGAGAAACCGGAAGGAAGAGCAGAGGAGCAACGCGACGGATGGACTAGGCTTTGCAAGAAATAAGGAAAACGGTCAGGAAAGAAAGAAAGATAGAAAGAAAGAGAGAGAGAGACAGAGAGAGCTTACGACTAATTTAAAATTAGGTTCGATCTAGGTCGGTCGCGTTGTCTCGCGCGATCGCGATAGACGACGCGAGCGACCGCTCTCCGCGCGAAATCGCGCCAGATGTTGGTCGCAAACGCGTTCACGATCTACTCGTGTTCGGACGATCGGGATAGGCGCGATTTCGCAGAGGAGAGCGATCGTACCATGGGTATAGTGGCACCTTGAAGCTACGACGCACGTTCTACCAGAGGTTGCCGTTACGCTCCACGAGGTAACGGTAGGAGAGAATTAAACGTTGCTTGCTTTCGTCGAAAGTTGCGCCATGATAAAACGAGAAAGCGAAAGGGAGGACGAATGAACGATGACGAACGTAAAAATAAAACGTAAAAGAAAAAAAAAATAAAGATATCGATGAAACGGACCGAAAGAGCAAGAGTATTCGCGTAACAGAAAATGGGAGCTAAAATGAGAGGGGGAAGGGAGAAAAGTATCAAAGTTTACAGATAGCGAACGAGCTAGAGACGGAGCGAGAACGAGAGAGAGATAGAGAGGTGAGAGAAAAAGAGAGAAAGAGAGAAAGAGAGAGAGAGAGAGAAAGAGTTGGGGGGATGACACCTACCAAACGGCGGCTCGATTTCTCCTCGAAGGCGCGACGGGCGCCACTATACCCACAGAAGCCTTTGTAGAAATCGCCCTGGTCCGCCACTGAAACAGAGACAGGATTCCAAACGTTAGGGGTGCTTCTACTTTGGAGCGCGTATCGCACGCGCTACGAATCCTTCAGCCTTCCTTTTACGCGCGAACAACGAACAAACGAACAACCGACGACAGACGAACGAGACGCGATTCGATCGACAAAAGCACGGGTCACGGGCAAATTTCCACACAGGCTCCTGTTGTACGCGTACGCGCGTCCGACGCTCTTCGCTCCGATTTTTCTCCTCTTACTTTCATTTTCTCTTTCGCACTTGCTTTCTTTTCTATTTTCGTTCGCTTTTGTTCCCGTTACTTTTTTTTTCTGGCTGCATCCGCTTCGCGTGTCCAGGAGATAACAACGCCTCGAAAGGGTCGAAAGAGAAAACACGGCTTCCTTTCCTTACCAATCGCCGCGGCTGCTTCACCAAGGGCCGATTCATTCCGTTCATCTTGTGGTAGAGACCGCATGCGTTGCACAGGTAATGGCCGGTACCGTCTCGTCGCCATAACGGAGTGGAAATTGCTCCGCAATTTACGCACTCGCGGCCCTCCGTAAAGTATTCCGCCTCGATGTTGTGCACTGCGCGATTTCGTACAGTTTTCATAATGGAACAGGTTTCTCGCCGTGTCTCGAACGACGACGAACGTAGCCGCGATCGATATCATTTTTGCAGGAAAACGACCGGGTAAAAAAGGAACGTCGTTCGCGTTCCTTCTCTCCCCTTTCGTTTTTCCGTAACGCCGAAAAGATAACGGCGAATACCGAGGTGCCTCTCCTACCTTGCCACGCGTATTCGGAAAATGAGCAGCGCACTGGGGGAAGGGGGGAAACGCCCGAGAAACGAAGGTAGTCGTCACTGTTCGTACTTTTCCTATGCCTCGGGCCATACGGTTTTCACTCGTCCTCGAGGAAAAATTAGAGAAATTCTGGAATCGGTAACGGCGTCGCAACTTCGAACCGCTCGTTCTCCGAAACTACGAACAATCTAATCGGTGCTGCCGTTTTCCGCCGAAATCCATGAATCTCGAATAACGATATGTACTCTTCTTACGTATAAAACACACGGACCACGAATCCGTGTACAATTATCTGTTACTTATTTCGTAGCGTTGTTTAGATTTCGTCGGAAAGCCTCCGATCGAAACGAAGGAAAAGCGAACGCGACGATGAGAGGAAAGGATGACAGGAAACGTAGAAACGTATTTACGCGGCAAGTCGCGTCAGAGGATGTAGAGGGACACGCCGCGTTATCGTTACTTCCGGCGTTCTCTCGATAATAACGACTAGCAGCCGTTGGTAGCACGCCGTAGCGTTTCGTACCGACGACGTTTCCGCGTTTCAAAATCCCGCGATTTCTACACCGTCGGAGGTTCGCGTCCGATCCGAGAAATGCTCGAGCGACTCCGTTTCGCGTTACCCTCCTCGGGGACCGTCGCGTATCTCTCGACGAGAAGAAGAAAGAGAACGTATAGGTCGATGCACGGTACGCGTCTCGCGTATCCGGCAGAAAACGGACTGGGAAGCGATCGGATATCGTACATAGGTAAGCCAAGAGTCGCTGACGTTTGCGACGCTCTCGTGACCTCTGTTCATCGAACGACGACGCAAGAAAAACAGACCAAGGGAAAGAGAAAGAGAAAGAGAGAGAGGTTGAGTGAAAGAAAAGTAAGCAAAAAAAAAACGCAGCAGCACGTACGAGAGGATACGTACTTATTAGGTTGTTCGGAAAGTAATTTCGTTTTTTCTCAGCAGAGGATTTAACACTAAACCTACCGACGTATAATGTCCACTTAACTTAAGATGAAAAATGAAGTCAAAAAATAAATAAACAAATGACGAAACATAAATTAGTACACACATTAATTCTTCATTTTCAGGAAGATTAATGTAGATATCAGAAGAATCAATTCAACAAATTGTATCATTTATAATAAGGATCTTATAGAACGGTCATTTGACCGGTTTGGTAGTTTTAGTGTTAATTGTATTTTTTTACAGCTACTTTCAGATTTAAGCCGCAAATCATTGTACATTTTAATAACTGATATAGCAAGGTTTTTTTATGAAAAATTTCCATTGATTCTACGCAGTAGTTTTTGGTTGGTGCCCCATCAAATATGAAAAGAGAAAAGCAGCATTTTCGGCATATTTTATTTTTTTACAATCGTAAAGGTAAAAATGCGGTTCAAGCAAGATAAAAATTATCAGATGTGTATAGAGAAGACGTATTAACAGAACGACAGTGCCAAAACTGGTTACTATTGTTTATTCCGTTCACTACAGAACTTTTTAAACGGTAAAACCTTTACTTCAAACGAGGAGGTGAAAATTCACTTGCATCAATTTTTTGTTGGCAAGGAACAAAAATTTTATGAATGTGGAATTATGTTACTGTCAAAAAGATGGTAAAGTGTATTGGACCAGAATTGATAATGTGTAATAGAATAAAATATTTATTCGTTATAAGAAAATCGTATTTCGTTTCATCGAATAAAAAAAAATGAAATGATTTTCCGAACAACCCAATACATAAGTACGTTCGTTGTTGCGCGTGGCTCTGAACGAGTCGAAGACACGGCTATTGGTCCGAACGCGATCTTCAACTGATATTCACGGTCTCGAGACAATTTTTCAGCTACGGACTGATCGTTCGACATCGCGAACGAGGTGATGCACCGCTCGAAAAAGGATTCGAGTAGCACTAGTCGGAAATCGTTAGACGCCTCGGTGGATGACTCAGCAACTAGGAACGAAAGGAACGGCAAAGTCGAATTACCGAAGGCCTCAGGCCTTCTTAAGGATGTCGCAAGGGGTCGAACGACACCGAAACGAGAGGATCAGCGATACGAACCGAGAAGACACACGCGGACGAGCAAAGTTCAAGTTGGTTGAAACATAGGCAGGTATAATTATACGTATACGCGTATAACGGAAGCCAGACGAGGCGAGGCCAGGGTTAAAGCACGCCGAACCGGAGCAGGCGCGCGATCGTCCGCGCTTCGAACCACTCGAGAGCGTTCAAAGATGCATTTTCGTTGCACGCCGGCGTGCACAGACGCGGTCGCAGCTTTCCGAAAGGACCACGCGCCACTTGAAAACCTTTCGACCACCCCCTTGCGAGAAACGCGTTCCTCTTTAATACCCACGCTCGTATTTTTTCATCCGTTAACAGCGTTGTTCGAAGCACTCTCTTCGAAAACGAACAACGAAACGCGCGATCTCCGAGTTACGATTCGCGACGAGAAAAAAAAACATCCGTCGTCGTGACTTTTTATATCGCGTCTCGAGTACGCGAGACATCGACGAAGACAGAGGGAGAAAGGAGGAAAGAAAGAGAGAGAGAGAATTCCGCGTCGCTCGGGTAAAAAACAAAAGTTCAAGACGACCTTTTGAACCGTTCGAGTCCTTCGTCGAGATTGCGCCGCGCGATGCACCCGACGCGAACGTTATCGCGACAACCGTTGTATCGTCACAATACCGCGCGGCGTAAAAATAACGATCCCCGGCCGAATCGAGACTTTTTTTCTTTATCCGAAATTAATGAAATCGATGAATCGAGAAGAGCGTCGTCGGCTCGGCGCGAATCGAGCGACACGCGAAGAAAAGGAAAACGGTCGCGTGACTGGATGAAAGGTGCGCGTGCGCTCGCCGCGGCGTGCCGCCTCGCGAGATACGTCGAAATTATCTGAAATTCGCGGTCCCGAAACAACCAGATACATCTATCGGGCACTATCGTTGCTTCCGTATCGCGCGTAGACGAAGCTAGATTAACGTGGTTGCGCGTTGTCTAGGTCAGGGTCGGCGCGCGTATCGGCGTTCGTTTCGATACCGCGTCGCGCACCTCGGCCAACCGGTTAGCGAATTCGCGATATTCGCGCTCGACGGCGCCGACCGCGTGCTCGCGGCCAACATCGGCGCCGATAACCGGTCAAATTCGTACCTATACTCCGTGCGTCGGCCGGGAATCGTGTCGCGCGACGACCGAGTACGTTTCCATTCGCATTTCGCACGAAAGATAACGCGATGTCCGAGGAACTGCGAAGGGGGCCGGCGCGGCGAGGCGGGTCGAGGCGGGTCGAGGCGGGTCGAGTCGAACCGGAGCACGGCTCGTCGCGAACGAGAGAAGACGAGGGGAGGCGAAACGATTCGATCGAACCGCGATTTCTAACGAGATCGAACAAACTCCGACGACGCGTGTCTCGTTTCTCCGTCAACGAACGTAAAGAAAAAAAAAAAAGAAAAGGGGCGCGAGAATGACAAAAAAGAACTGTAACGCGATATTTTTCCCTCGAGAAACAACTCGGAGCTTCTCCGTCTCTTTTTTCTCCCCCAGTTTTCTCTCTCTCTCGCTCCGTTCGTAAGTCTCGCTCGAGGGGCTCGAATCCTTTTCTCGTTATTTACGATCCACGCAACACGATCCAGCGCGTTCGCGTACGCTTCGAAGCGCCAACGATTTATCGTCTTTCGAGACATC
The DNA here is from genome assembly GCA_963576845.1 of Megachile leachella. NCBI lineage: Eukaryota > Metazoa > Arthropoda > Insecta > Hymenoptera > Megachilidae > Megachile > Megachile leachella. The sequence goes on from OY756250.1 coordinate 751,703, forward strand.
GAACGTAACGCGACACGATTCGTCGTCGTTCGAGAAGCACGAGAGCGATCGGAGACGTTCTCTCGTCGCGGAGGAGCGGCGCGCGCGAACGGAACGAAAACGATGTACGCGAATAGAGGAAAAAAAAGAAAAAAAAAAAATAGAAGCAAAAAGAAAAATAGGAAAAGTGTAAGAGAGACGCAAAAAGGTAGAGGTACTCACTGGCGGTAAGACTAGCCGTGGCGCTGAGCTGATGCTGCGTCGGCGCCGAGGACGGATTGACGGTCTGTCTAGCGGAGGGCGACGCGTACTGCGAAGTCAAGGAATCGTTGGAGGTCGGGGCGTAACTCCAGGCGGACGCGTCGACGGCCACCGCTCCGACGGTGGCGTTGTTCTGCTGGCTCGGGTACGACTGGCTGTATCCACGAAAGCTGACTCTGCCGCGGAACGGTTGCAAAAATCCTGGTAAAGGCTGATGAGTCACCGTGGCCGACGACTTGCCGCCAGCTCCGTAATCTTCCGAGATCGTCGGAAGGGCCGTGCTCAACGCTCCTGTCGCGCGAGAATAAAATCGATGAAGAGGAACGTGCTCGAAAGAGAGAAGGCACAGAGAACGAGAGCTTACCTTGCGCGTTCCAGAGCTGCTGCGGCGATCCGGTCAATTCCGTGGGGTTGGCGGTCATGTAAGGAAGCGCGTACGCGCCTTCGGTGGCCGTGGCGCTGGCCGCCGTCATCGTGCTCACGCCGCTCATCGTACGATACAGGGTACTGAAACAGACGATATCGCCAAACGGAGATGAACGCACGCCCCTACCCAGGGGAATTCTGTCGACTCGAGTCGCGCTCGAGCGGCTCGTGCGCGAGACCGGAAACGAGAAGATCCGTAAATGCGGGCACGCGCCGACACGCAGGGACGTTTTCCGATTCGAACGACGACCACCCGGAACACGACTACTCCATTACCGTTGCCACCGTTACCGCCATTACCTTCATTACCGTCGCTATTACCGCCGGTACCGTTACCATTAGCGACATCGACCTTTTTCCGTACCTGAACTCGACGAGTCCGACCGCGTCCTGCCAACCGACTTCGCCGCTCGAGAACCGAACCGTCCACGACATTTTTCCCGAGCGACGATTGCGCAACGACCGAACGGCACGCGCGATTTCGAAAGCAACCTCGACCGTTGACGTCGAACGATCGCCGGAAAGCGGGCAAACGCGAACGGATCGTCGACGGAGGTAGCTGTTTATCGCCGCGGATGCGACGTAGCGAGATCGCGCGACACGAACCGGAGCGAGAAACGCGCAACCTTGACGCTTCCCGCGACTCCTCGGGACACGTACCGTTCGATCGGTACGTGCTCCGCGGACGATTCGCCTTTTCCCTCGAATCGACGTCGAACGCGAGACGCTTCGAACCGAGCGACGTTTATCGCGAACGAGAAACGCGTCTCGATAACCGTGCAACGATGACCTTCGCGTTTCGCGATCGCCGAGCGCGACCTATAAACAAAGAACGTACAGGCAAAAAGAAAATCTCTCTTTCTCTGTTGGCCAGGTGCGAGCAGTTTTCTCCCGCTGGAAGCGGCCAACGTGAACGAGGAAGGAAACAGCGCGCACGGTCGTAACACGTGCTACGCGTTCCTCGTTTCCGCGGCGAACACGCGGCACACGATACGCTTCTTGATCTCGCCGTCCCCGCCGCGCGGACCGAGTCGACTTTAAACCTTAAATCGCCGAGAGAGACGTCCCAGTAAAATTCGATAATCGAGCGATCGGCTTTCTTCCGAGAAACTCACCGAGACGTTCTCGATCGTCGTCGGTTACCGGCGCGCTTCTCGCGTAACCTCTTTCATCGCCGTTGCTCCGCTTTCTTTCGTTTTCTCCGTCCCCCTCGACGAGTCTCGCTGGTTGGACCGACGCGACGCGACCGGAGCGCGAAGAAAAGCGCGACGGAGAAAAGAAAGAAAAAATAAAAGTGTCGGCCTGCCACGAAGAATGCAGATATCGCGAAACTCGATCTAGAAGGTCGGTGACGGCAGGGTTATAGCCCGTGCTACCGGATCGCTATCCGAATCCTCCGAGTCGATAAGCCGCTTCTCACGATACCGCGATACGGAGGAAGAGGAACAAACTTGTTCGGACCCTCGACTGTCCTCTCGCGATCTTCTTCGAACCCAGTATCGAACCGTTCGTTACCGAAAAGCTTTCGCGCTGCGCGTAAAGACAGTCTCGATTCGAAGAGAAACGAAAGCGATTTCCTCGAGCAACGAGAGATCCCTTTGATCCGACCGTCGAACGATCCACTCTTTCTTCGCGCGACCGCGTTGCATCACCCACCGGATATCGAGACGTTCGACGTACGCACCCGGAGAAATAGAGACAGAGAAACTAAACAAAGGACAACGTTTAAGCCACTCACTGCATACCGTGCCGCGCGATACGCCGCAGCCACCAAATCGTCACCGATTTCTCCTCGGCTGTTCTCTCTCCTTCCGCTTCTGGTTCGCGTCCAAGTGCTCTTCCGACGAGATTGCTCGAAATAACGGACGAAGAAAGGAATCGGCGAACACGGTTGATCCGAGACGACGTCGAGTGGTCGTAACCGAGGCGGACGCGAACTGACCGGAATGCGCTCCGACGGTGCGAGCGAACGGCGTCGGAGGACCATCTACGCGCTTACGACTCCCCTCTTCCCCTCGGCTCTCCTGCTCTGTCCTTTTTCTTTCCTTCCGTCTCACCTTCGTTCTTTTCTTCCTTCCTTTTTCCCTTTCTTTGATACTTCTTTCTTCTATACGTTGTTTCGCGCCCCTCTCGCTCGACGCCTCGCTCCCGCCCCTCGATAAACGTTCTCGAGTATATCTCGGATCCCCACCATCGCGATTCCGCTCTTCGATTCGGCGCCGATTTCTCTTCTACAGTCCGCGATCGCGAAACTCCTTCGCGGATTCTTTACTCCGTCGCTGGTAATTCGCTCGGTTCTTTAGTTCGCAACGACCGATCGGTTTCTTCGCTAGAGGTTAAAGGTTAACGCGCGTCGACTAGAAGAAACGATTCGTAACGAGAACGCGTTAGCATCGTGCTCGAAAAGGGGGATACGCGAGTTGGTTCTCGGAACGAGATGGGTATCCTATACGGTGGTACGAGCGTACCGGACCGTAAACCCCCAACGACGATTCGTGGCTGTTTCGCTCTGATCCGATTCGCGCGTTCGATTCAAAAAACGAAAACACCGAAAGCGTTACCGGATCGCTCGGCTAATCTCGACGAGGAGATATTCCGCAAAAAGAAAAACGAAAAGTGGATCGTTCTCTGCACCCGAACTTTAGATATCTAAATTCGAAGGTCGTGGCCCGTGCACGTGCACGCCGCATGAGGACATTGACAAACACCGGACGAGACGGTCGAGCCGACTGCTGGATGTCTCGTTCATCGACGATCCACGATCGCGTATACGTTTCGTTCTACCGATCGCCGATAGCGCGGAAAATGCGAACCGCTAAACGCGTCGACCGCGATCGATAACGCTCTCTCGATGGGAGCAGAACGACGCGATCGAAGAATCCGTTTCTATCGGAGTCAATAAACTCTTATCGGTTGTTACTCGCGTAAAAAGGAGCAACGAGAAGCTCGAGCGTTAGACCGATTCTCGATCGCGATCGGAAACGCCGAACGCGTTTAGAACGAGATCGCACGATACGTATCGAGAGTTCGGCTCGTTTTCCGACGCGGGCTTAGTTTTGTTTTCGGTTACGTATCGCCTACGTACACAACCCTCGAAACACGGAGCATCTTGAGCCGTCGTGCAAACAGCTTTGCGAGGCCGCAAACGGTGCTATACGGGTAAGGTTCGCGCGGCGACCAATCGCGTCACCGTTCAAACGATTTTATCGTTAACGAAGGCCCGACGAAAACTTGCGTAAAGGCGGAAAAATAGAGACACGTTCGGACTCACCTGGACAGAGGACCGCTGGGCGAGTGGGGTGCCGAGGATCCTTGCTCGTGGTCCGGATGATGATGCGGCGTCCCGGTCGCGTGATGGCCGTAAATCGATTCCATGTACATTTGATCGGAAACGCGATCGGCATCCTGGCCGAGGGAGTGGTTCGTCTGCACGGAAGACGGCGGTTGCATGGCCGTCAGGTGAGCGTACGACTGTCTGCCCTGATCGTTCGGGCTGTAACTACCGTCCGGTTGTCCTTGACGATGAGGCGACGAGTATCCTTGATCGTCGCGCGGACTGCGACTGGAACTCGGTGAACTACCGGTTCGAAGAGTCGGAGATCCTCCGCCACCGCCGCCACCGTCCACGCCGGCGTTTCCACCACCTCCGCCTCCACCACCGCCACTGCCACCACCGTTACCACCCTCACCACCGCCGCCACCACCTCCGCTACCGCCGCGTATCTGATGCTGAAGATACGCGTCGTCCGGCAACACCTCCTCCAACGAGTGATGATGGGGATGATGGTGCTGCTGTTGCTGTTGATGATGATGATGATGATGATCGGTCGATCCAACCTCGGTTCCGGAATTACCAGCACCGCTAGCACCGAGACTCGGAAACAATGCACCGAGATTAAACTCTCCCCGAGCACCTCTCATGGCTGCCGCGATTCCGTTCGCTCTCTCCGCGTCCTCGTCGATCTCTTGATGCTGTTGACGATGCTGCTGCTGCTGCTGCTGCTGCTGCCGCGCCGATTGCGATTGCGAGTGCGACTGCGAGCGTGACTGCGATTCGTGTTCGTCCGAGCGACGATGACTCGTCGAGGAAAGCGCGGTGCGTTGGGACTCGTCCGACTGCGAATGTTGCTGATGGAGGTGGAGGTGATGGTTGTGGTGGTGGTGATGATCGGTCGCGGTCGGCGAGAGCGCTTCGATACCGTAACGATGCATCGTCGAACGAGCCGCGTGACTGCCGGTTCGTTTTCCCTCCGGCAACGCGGAGCCCTCGCTCGCCTCTTCGTTATCCCCACCCTTCGAAACGAACGGCTCTCTCGCCCCCGGCTCGACGTACCGCGTTCGATGGTGGTGGTTCTGCCGCTGCTGGAGATGGTGTTGTTGCTGCTGTTGGTGGGGGAAACGAGAAACCTGTTGCTGCCGACGCTGCTCCTCGAATTGCCCTTCTCGCAGTTGTTGTTGTTGTTCTCGTTCTCGACGTTCGCGTTCCTCTTCCCATTGCTCCTCCCCGTCGATCGAGCTACCAACCCCGTAGCATCGCGATTCTTCCTCGAGATAACTCCTTGACAAACGATCAGAGAAAATTCGTTAAAACATCGTTAAATTCGGTAAATTCGTTAAAACAGAGGGCTTTTGCCCTCTCACCTTTCTCGAAACACGGAATCTTCGTAATCGAGCGAACGCAATTCGTAAGTGGCGCTGGCGTCGTTGGCGTGGTTCGACGAAACGGCAATAGCCGCAGCTTCTAGGCTGCTCGACTTCGCGATCGCGCCATTTTCAATTTCCTGCTGGCCCGCCTCCAGCACGCCCATCGCGTCCCCGCCTTCTTCGCCCTCGCGCTTTCCGTACTCTAGCTGCTGTTGCCGTTCTTCTCCTTGTTCTTGCCCTCGGAAAACCTCCAAAATTATCGTGCCGTTTTTCGAAACCATCCGTGTGTCCGTTCTCCGTTCGTCATCCTCTTCGTCCCCGTTCTCTTCCACGACCTCTAGCATTTTTTCGTTCGCGTAGTTCGCCTCCTCGTACTCGATCGGTTCTGCGAACATCGCGTTCTAATTTTAACCGCCTATCAAAACATATAAATAAGTACACGGACGCGTACGTCCGAAACAGATCTGCCGTTTTCGCCGTCGCACGCGAACCGTGCAATAAACTCTCGCTGGCGACCGCGATAATCGCTCCCGATTCGAAACCAGTCAAAGTTCGATCGGCCGATCGATCACCGATCGTATTTTACCGATAAATCGTTTTCCACGACGAAAGTCGAGCAAACGTCGCGAGACGAAGATCGATCGCGAGTCGAAGGTACCGTACTCGATACGTTCCGACCACTGTTGCTAGCCAGTAAGTTACAAAAATAACCGATCGCCGTTATCTGTCGCTCGTTAGCGGTCGCGCGTACTCGCGTATTCTCCTCGGTCGCGTCGCGTTCGTATTTGTCTCTAACATTCGGAATCGGAACGAGCAAACGCGAGAAAGAGACCGAGGAAGGAAGAGTAGCGGGATCGAACGAAAACCGAGCTCGTTTCTGTCGCTTTTCGAAAAAGTAACGACGCTTACCCGTTTCTCGTAGAAGAATCGATGAAACGAAGCGAAAAGACAGAAACGAGTTCGATCCTCTTACGTCGAGCGATTCGAACAGACGGAATAAATGCAAAACGTATGATTATACGTGCACGCGTTAGTAGCGAAGACGATGTTCTCGTTTTTAAATCAAACTGTCCACGAAAGCGTTCGCTTATCGCTCTACTTATCATCGAGCTATCGGCGCATCTTCTTATCGATCAACGATCGCACGCTCGCGAAACGATCGAGTAAATGGCTACCGTCGAAGGCGAGGACGATCGAGCAGGTAAGTGAGCGAGAGGATGAACGAGGACGTGAAACGAACGCGGAAACGGAGGTAGACGGACGAAAAGAAAGGTAAGAGCAAAAACAAAGAAGAACGAAGAAGAATCCGAAGAAGAGCGTAGACTGCTCCGATATCTTCGACCAAACACGCTGTATCGACCGTTTAACATTCAGTCGACCTTATTGACGTTACCTAATCGAATTGGAAAGGTCAGGCTTGCCGGATTATCTGACGGTTCGTTTCGTGGCGAATTCTATTAAAAAACATATTTTTCGCGAAAGGTCCAAGTACGAGTCGTCCCCCATCCGAATAACGTAAATACGAGAGGAGTCGTCGCGACGCGACTGCGCGTTCTCGGCAGCGAGTCGCGACTAGTAACGCGACCGTCGCGAAATAAAACGTTCGAAAGGAAAGTTGGTCGTTGCGAGTGGTCGAGAAGTCGCGACCCCGATCAATCATTCGGACGAAGAAAATACGAGATCGACGTCGCGCCGAGAAACCTCTTTCTAGCTCGCGTTAGCTCCACCAGCGAAACTAGAGCGTATCGTTGGCCCCGAGCCTATTCCGCCGACGAGACTGTTAACGCGAACGCGTAATGAACAATCGAAACTGCTGTAGCTCGTAAAGTTTCGTGGAGAAAATGAAAGGCGAACCGATCGCCTAGCTTCAGGGTTGTTCGAGCGACGTCGGCCCAGAGAAACGAGGTTAACGTTCTCCGTGGAAGCGGTAGCGAGAACTCGTTGGTCGAACGGAAGACGTTTCGTACATCGGGGGCAGAGGTTGTCCTTATCTTCTTCTTAGCCCCATAAAAACGCTCACCGTTATCCACGACGTAAGCGACCGAGACGACGTACATCGATGCGGTTTACGACGAGATTTTCAGAGATTTGAATAGCCCCTTTATCTCGACCTCTTTGATCCTCTTCCTCCTCCTCCTTCGTCTCCTTCCTCGTACTCGTTCCCGTCTCCGTCTTCTCTCCCTCTCGCTCGGTCCGTTTATCGTTCTCGCCGCCCTCTTCCTCCAGTTCCTTTTTCCCCCTTTTCGTTTCTTCCGTTCCTACTCCCGCGTTCGTTCCGTTGCGTCGTCTTCGTTTCGCGATTAGAAAATTTCACTACTCGAAACGGTGCAACTATGGAAAACGATAACTCCGATAAGACGATATGGATTGGCACGCGACCACCGACCATCTATTGCTCGTCGAATCGCTGCTACTATTCTTCGCCAAAGTACTTTGCTCTCGATGCGCTCGACGACTCGACTTTCCGTAAATTTCGATTTTCGCTTGCAGTCTTATCAAAAAGTTTCATTACCGTCGAGTAATTTGCGGCTTATTAACACTTTCACGACCGGTGACACCAACGTGGTGCCATAGGCAGGCCAAACGTTGTCGGCCGATGACACTTACGTGGTGTCATGGATAGGTCTACGCTATTGACCGTTGACTACTATGTGGTATCAAAAATATTGCCGGCTCATGGCGACGTTTCACTGCGCAAAGATGTGGTCGTGAAAGTGTTAATGTTGTCGAATGTTTGTAAAACCAATAGTCGAACGATAAATACCGTCTAGCACCTAATAATTATTGTAGCCAGTACGCGTCGCATGACGCGTGAGTCACACGATTTTGGAAAGTTAACGGAGGTAGGAAAGAAGGGAAACAAAGGTTTCCTCTCGAACGAGAAGCAGAAACAAAAGGAAAAGAAGAGGCGGTCGCGACTGAATCATCGACGCGGTCTTACCCCGAGAACGGAAACGTCGACCGCGATCGCGACCGTTCGCGTACGCCACGAGGAGCGAACGAAGGCGAGAGGGTGACGGCGAAAAAGGGCAAGGCTACTCCGTATAAACCGTAAACCATACCGGAAGCGGACGGTGCAAGCCAAAGCGACGCGTTCGAAGGATCGCCGCGATCGAGAGTGGCGAATACGAACAGAACCGTCGACTCGATGGTGCGTGTTTCGACGACTCCGAGGGAATACCGCGTGTCGGATTTCTCTGGTGTTTTTTACGAAACACGCTCGAGTTAGGTTTTACCCCCGTTCCCGGATTCGTTTGGCCCCATTAACTTTCCAACCCGACCAGACCAACGTCTCGAAAAACGACCAACGAACCATGAATCTCGGGACCTGCCAATTATCGATCCTTTACCGATTTCTCTCGTTCGTGACGCCGTTTCTCGGCATCGTTTTCCACGTTCGAGCAAAAAGCTCCTCGCGATCGATTCCCGGGCAGGATTTTCGACGCGAGTGGTACGCGATGCGTGTCGAGTGTCAGCCGTCACGAGCCGCGAAACAACGAAACGCAGACCGCGTGGCGTAACGCGAGAACTTTCCGACTCTCCCTCGTGTCTCTTTCTCGCCCTTTTGCTTTTCGTCCCTCTTAATCTCTCTCGACCTCGGTTAGCCGAACATCTTACGATCATCTCGAATTCCAAACGCGGTTAAGCGCCACCCTCGTAAATCCGCGCCTAAAGCTCGAGTAGCGTGCCTGCTAGGCCTTCGTCGGCGAAAAACAGCCCTGCCACGTTATCTTCCTCGTCCTTGGTTATCGTACGCCACGAAAATTATTCGCTACGAAAATTTTTCTATTCACCAGCATCGACGTATTTCCGATTAATTAAATTATTTCTCCGAGTTCTCGACTTCGACAGCGTGCGAGTTCTCGGAGCATTTTCGCGAAACGAATAAAATCGTCGACGTCGAAGCGTATTCGATAATCGTGGACAATTTGACCGCGATTTCGTTTGCCGAGTTATACATCGATGGAGAGTTTATGGAAAAAAAAAGAGGGAACGAGCGAACGATTCGAGCAAGGGAGAGAAGAAAGAGCGAGAGAGACAGCGAGGAGAGAGGGACGCGCGAAGAAACAGAGGGAGCGAAGCGGTAATAAATCAGTCGTCGAAAGGTCGAAGGTCGTCGGCGGTGCTCCACTATATTCACATCGAGACCGTAATGGGATATTAAGTCGAGAGGATTTTCGAGTTAATTTTCTAGCTTCGGAACGCAGCTGCGGGACGAGAGACGGTTATTAGTTTGCCTCGATGCGACGATTTTCGGTCCTCGTTTCTTCGTAACCTCTCCCTCGTTACCCGTTACTGGAAGGTTTCGTCATTACGAGAGAAAAAGGGGTCGAATTTGTGGATATCTGTCGCGATCCGAACGCGCGACACCTTCGTTAACCTCCAAGACCACTCTCCGGCGACACCCGCTTAAGTAAACGAATAAACAGAGCATTTACGGATTTTCTCGCCCTAGAAAATCAAAGAATCGGAGCACCGCACGATCCCTTACCGACACGACTCGACCGTTTGTTTTCCTAACACCGCAAAACCAAAGGATTAGGTCACGAAAACATTGTCCGTATTTTCTCGAACGGTTTCGTTCCGATGGTGTCGTCGTTAAAAAAAAAAAGAAAAGAAAGTAGGCGAACTGGAAGGAAAAATATATGCGACGAACGATAAACGCTCGACCCCGTATGCGCGTAAATTGTCTAGGCGAGGGTGCGGGGAGTGGAGCGAAAATGTTTGCGTAGCAGGCAAACAGGCGGGCTAGGCAAGTAAAGCGAACGAGCAAGCAAGCAAGCAAGCAAGCAAGCAAGAGAGGACGGAAGGGCGGGCGGGCAGGTTTACGGTATACGCTCGCTGGCCTGCCAGCGAACAGCAGTTCTGACGTCACATCCTGCGCGGGCGGACATCCGGTTTCGTTGCCGGACTCCTGTCCCAGAGCGATAACAAAAATCTACGTTCGTTAAAAGAAAAGAATGAAAAGTAAACGGGGAAAGGAGAAAAAGAACGGTCGCCGCTACCCTTTTCGCGTCCTCGTGGAACCAGTCCGAGCTTCGAGTCTCCTCGATCGGAATTTCAAAGACACCCGAATCCTCGAGCGCTCGAGCAAACGATCGGCAAATCGTAGGACCACGCGAGGAACGAGAAGGACGGTAGAGAAAGAGAGCGTTGGAAATCCCGACGGGATTAACCGACGGACAGAACACGGACGTCCCTCCTTTTTCCCTGTCTGGTTCGTCGAGTGCGTCGCGTCGTTAGCAATACCGATCCATCCGTCTGTCTTTTTCTCGACGAAGGCGACGCTCACGTACGAGATTACGACGGACCCTGGTCGCGCGCACAATTTTTCGACGAACGACCAGTTAGACGGTTTCGAAAGGACGATCGCAAATATTTGCCTCGTTATTATTTTACGACGGTGCTTTGTCGAATGTTGGATTATCCGTTTACTACGATCCACCACCCTTCGCCGTTCCGAGAGAGAAAACCTGGCCGACGTACTTACGCGCACTCCGCTTTTATAACGCGATCAAAATTCTTCTCGATTTTTCATCGGCGCTCGCGCTTATACTAAGAGCACGGAAAATTTGATTATTGCGTTGTTAAATTGAAAACACAGGGGAAGAGAATTTGATTCGCGAACAAAAGCAGCAGTCGAAGTCGTTCGACTCGCGAGTCACAGATGGCATTAGTTCGCTATACGTAGTTTTGCAACGTCGCGCGTGGTCGAGGGGGGTTGCGATTACGCTTCTAAAAATTGGCCCGCGAGACCGTCTCGACGGTCAGAGGGCGGACTCCGAAGTTCGGTTGGAAGCGCTGGTCTGGTGCGCGAAGATAACCGGTGGTACAGCGGGGGCGTTTCAGGGGCGGTGTTCGCGTTCCTGAGGGACTCGAGTTCTTTTTCCCTGGAGGAAAGCTCGGCAACGAACGAACCGTCCCGGAGCAGCGAGAAACCACTCGCACCGTTTCGACCGATAACGCCCGCATAAAACAGGCGAAACCGCACCGACGCGGCTCGAAACGGACCACCACTAGACCGACGACAACGACTTCGAAGCGTTTCAGACCAACTTCGTTTCCGTTCCCCGGCTCGCATGGGAAAATAACCGACTATTTTTCTCTTATCGTCGACGGTTCCGTGCCTCGATTACGAACAAGCGTTCGCCCGTCGCTACTCGCGTACTCGCTACGGATTGTTCAGCTGTCTCTTCCGCGGCGACCAAAAGGAAAAAAAAAGCGAATCGCGTTTGCAAAGGACTCGGCGAGCGTCGGTAACCCCTATAAACGTGACCGCAGGTGGCCGAACCGAGCCACGTTTTCCACCGCAACCTCTCTCTCTCTCCTTCTCCCTATTCGCTTACACGGAGAAATTAATTCTCCTTATTCGCCGAACGCGTGTACCGCGTAATACGGATCGTTGCGCGAAACGTTGCGATCTAATTACTAATCGCAGAATCGACCGATCGAGCCGAAACGAAATCGCGGGAGGAAGAAGGAAACGGTGAAAGCGAAAGAGAAAGACGCGTTAAACGTCGTCGCGGTTTATCTGCGCGTCCTTGGCTAATCTCTGTCCGTGAAAGATTACCCTATCACCGCCAGCGGTTACGCTACGTCTCCGTCGTTCGGTACGCGTAGGCGTTTCCATCATCCCTATCGTTCGCGTAGCTTTCGTTGCATCGACGTCTTCTCGTTTTTGCCGAAAACGCGGAACACCTCTTAAGTACGCCTTTTCCGATATTCCTTTCGACCCGCCGACGCGACATCCGCCACGAGACTAATTCGAAGAAACCCACTCTGCTTATTTTTCGATGCGCGTGACCGCTGGAACTAATTCGTCTCGTGATGGACGAATGTCCTACGCGATGTTCGTTGAAACAGTTCGAGACGGCCGAATCGTTATCGAGACGAGCGCGGTAGCTAAAAAACGACGACGATATCGACGATCGAGGACGCTCGCGTTCGAGGACGTTCCGATAACGCGGTCGATTCGTGTACGCGGACAAACTCGCGCGACCAACGTCCTCCTGGGTAAAATTTCTACGATCGTTTCTGCGGCGAAAGACCCCGAAAACGGTTGACGCCTCGAACGAACTCGGTATCGCGATTAGATCGCGGTACGCGAAAAGGTACCTTGCGATGAACTTTGAAAAAAAATTGATCGAGAGAAATAGCGTGTAAAAAAAGCGCAAAGTAATAAGAGGTAAAAGGGAGGAGGCAAAGCGGTACGATGCGCGTTACGTTGGGTCATGCTGCGAAGCGTTATCGCGGTGCGGCGAGGAGCGGAGAGACGCTCGACCGATACCTTATCTGGAGTAGTTGCACGCCGACAGTGGTTCTCAACCGGTTGCCCGACTCTTTTTCGTACGATCCGTAGAAACAGCCACGTTCGGACACGCGAGGAAAAAGCGCGGTACGTTCGGATGCGCGTATCGACGACATCCTCCCCCGGCGAACGACGATGAAACGGAACGCGAGAAAAATTTCCACAGAGAAAACGAGAGTACGATGTCTACCGATCGTGCTTCACGATATCGAGGAGGAACGTGCCGGCGCGGCAGGTACGCGCGAAAACGCGACTCGCGAGCACGAATCTCGACTAGGCCAACGGGCCGGAACAAGACTACTGACAGAACGGAGCTAAACGTTTGTTGGCCGAGCACCGGTGTATCGCGAGATAACCGGTATCGCGGTAGCTGCTACACCGGCCGATAGAACGCCACCCACCATTCCGCGTTGCACGCTGTCGAGACAGAAAACGCCGCGTGACGAATATAAACGTACATGTACGCGTCGCGTCCCATCGGCTCGATATTTCGCGAAATCAGTCGTCGCGAGAGTCGCCATCGATTCGGTCGCCGGCATTCGAACGTTCGCTTTTGGAGGCTCGTGCGATGTTCCTCGGCTCTTTCGATCCACCGTTCGCGTTCGCGCCGAAATTCTACTCGACTTTTGCCAGAATCTTCGCGTTTTTCCGTCGAGCGAGCCAACCGAAGCAACGGAGAGTCTAGTCGAAAAATTGCAAAGTAAACCGGTGGAAAAAGAAGGAAAATACCTAACCGATCGCGTTAGAAAAACGACACCGGTAGAAACTGGAACAAACGGTAGTCGCGAGTTTAAACTGCCGGTGCGTTAACTCGCCGTTTCGAGAAGCTCGAAAACAATGGGTAACCCAGACGGATCGTAAATAACGTAACGCAATGGTACGCGAACGCTATTCATTCGCGACCACTCCGAGACTCGTTTTTCTCGAGGCTCGCGGCAAAGAAACGGAAACGCGACGCGACACGATCCGACTTAACGCACCGTGCAATTTTCCTGCTTCGATCGGCTCGTAAACCTGCCTGAGCAACGATCGATCCGGTTCGGAGGGTTGTCGCGATGAAGTCGAAGGGAAAATTCGCATAGAAAGAAATAGTCGCAGTTATTTTACATCCTAGATACGCGACGGCGCATCTTTCTCTTCCGTCTTCTCCCGTTTGCGCCCGTAAGCGGCGTTTTTCTTCGAACATCGATTCGACGAAGCACTCGATCGTTCCGATTATCGAAAACAGCCGTGTTTCACGGACCGAGTGAAAATTAACGTTTCGACGCAAATAACGCCAATATCGTGCTATTGTTGCGTACGTTGACCCGTGACGGCACAACGTGTCCGCCGGATGGTAGAAAAACTCCGATAACGAGATTGGACTTGGACCCTCGACTAGTCGGAACTTTGCGTTCTCTCCTATACACGTACTCCGAAACGTCTTTACGAACATCGAACCGCGTTCAATCCCCCTGAATACGCGGAAACTCGCGAACGCTGACCTTTACCCCGGTGAATTCGCTCCTTCGAACACGCGAATCCAAATTCCTTTTCGTTTCTGCGAATCGTCTAAATAAATTCGATCCGTTAGTCCACGATCGGTTGCGCGTCAAGGCAAGAAACGAATCAGGGGGAGTGTGTACGAACGGACGGACGAAGAAACAGACGAATGGACGAACGGAATAACGCAAACAAACGTATCATCGATGGAGCAAGAACAGATGATTCATCGTAGCGTTCGACTTGCCAAACAAAATTCGATCTAGTCGTGCTTTCTTTCGATCTCCTTCCGAGCGTTCGAGGAAAACGTTCAGAAGAATAAGCGACGCACGGAAGTAGGTCGAGTCGCCGTCGGGGAACGTTCGCGATTTCTTCGAGGCTTCGATTCCGAAGCGAACAAATTACTTCGAAGCGTCGATAGGCAACGAGCAAATTAGTGGGGGTAGACGGAACTAATAGAGACGATAAGGAGTCCGAATTCGATAGCGTATTCCTAAATTCTAATTTGCTCCAAAATAAAGGTTGGTCGTCCGTTGGATTCTAAGAACCGAAATGTTCGTCTGGTCTGCGAGCATCGAATACGCTGCTTACCGAAGAAAAAGCGTAGAAAATTGTAATAGTCGATTGCGTTCATTGATGCAGGAACGATAGGGTAACGCGGAGGATAAAAAAAAAGGCGCGAAAGGAAATTAGCACTGCTCGAACAAAATTATTCGTCGCGGATCGAGCAGCGATTTACGGATACGCGATGACGACCACGGCGACGACGACGACGAACGCGTAAGTCGCGTTATCGACAGCGCACCAGTGAAATTATCACTCTGATATCCAACGTATATACATCCCCCACGATCGGCTACCGGTTCTCCAGTGAGTCGCGGACCATCGACCCGAAGCTAACCGATTTCTCGACAGAGTTTCTTCGCTTTCGACCGCCGGTCGCCGCGCTGTCGACTCACCCGATATATTTGTGAGCTAAGATTTCGCGCGGTGACTACGAACGGATAATCGACGGTTCGTCCATCAGGAAAATGGGCAAAGTTGGCTCACCGTGTTCGTTTCGTCGATAGTTCGTATCGTCTCCGTGACTTTTCTCCGTGCCTCTTCCTCTTTTCATCGTCGAACGATTCGCGACCGTTCGAAAATCGACTACGACGACGGCGAACCTTCTCTCCTTCTTTTTCCTGTCCGTTCGCGGTTCTCTTCTGACCGGACACGATAACCGACTGCCGCGGCGCGATCGTGCTAGTTCGCGTTTCCAACAAACACCGACCAACGACGATTCGATCGAACGAAATCTTTCCGTCGTTCACCGATTCGAGCGGAGTACGCGTTGACCACCGTTCTCAGGATCGACGACGGGACTGGGGCCCGTATCGCGTATGGACGGAACAGAAGCAGCCTGAGTAGAGTGGAAGAAACACGGAGAAGGCGGACGGCCGAATCGGTTCAACGGTGGCGTTTTCCCGTTCCGCGTTTTGCCGCCAGAATCGAGTTTTCGTTCTGTTCGATTCGAAAGTGGAACCGAATCGTTTTCCCGAAGAAACTACCGAGTTCGGCGATCGTTTAAAACGGGGAAACCTTCGACTCGTTCTTGTGCACGCTGCTCGAGGGACAAGAGGAGAGGAGTATCGCGAATAACGCCGAAGAAAACTATAACTCGATGCATCTGCTCCTGTTTGTACGCCTCGATTTATGTCCGTTCCTTCTGTTTCTGTCTATCGCGAATATAATTCTTGCCTTTCTTCGTGTATCTTTCTTATCGCTCCGCTGGAATATACATATATGTATTTGTCGTCACATTCTCCTCCTTCTTCTCCGTCTTCTCCTTCTCCTCGGTCTCAAATTCTAATGATCCCCTCCTTCGTGAGCCGTCGCTCCGTCACCCTCCCCGAACCTAAATCAAACCCCTCTTGCCTTCCTCTCCCTCGCTTTTCCATCTTCGTTGCCTCCTCGTCCTTCTTCTGCTTCTTTGTCTATTTCTTTTACCGCCCTTGTCTCTTCGATACTTACCTTGCTGCCCTGCCAACTTAAATTATCGACTTTATCGATAATTTATCGGTAAGTCATCGAACAACGATGAAACGATACGAGCAACGTAACGTCTGTCCCCGCATTTTTCTATCTTCTTTTTATTTATTCGTCGCTTATTCACGTAACGCTAACTGATCTGGAATATGTGCCCACAATTATGAAAGCGGTCTAAGTCAAAATTGAAAAAGAAATGAATTTATCACTTATTTTGCACGACATGATTTTAAACTAAATTTATTCAATGTAATTTTTACGATATCGTCAAAAATGAACCTTTAAATAGTAGTTGTAATTACAAAGTTACACGGGATTCATGTAGTGTTAAGTACGAAAGTGGTCTAAGTCAACAATTAAATATATAGACGTAACTTGAAAATGGCCTACTTTGTCACGTTTCTGAATTACATAATAAATCGATAAAATAAAAAAAATACGAAAATATTCAATTACTTTCATTATACAACACTACTAGACCAGTAACTGAAGAAAAACATAAAGATCTTATGTGTTTACTACCATACATCCCTCCAGTTTTTCAGGAACATTTTAAAAATCTTAAAACCTCGAAATTATGATAAAAATGGATTACTTTTTAAAAATGATTAATAAATGTTTATGAATTATTTCGTTAAAGTTGTCGTTTCAAATAAAAATCACAATTTTTTATTACTTTAAGTCAATTATAGGACATTCAGTTAATTTTGAAAATGACCTAAGTCAATTCAAGGTTTAAAAACAAGATTTTTCTATAAAATTCACATCTATATCCTATGAAATTTCATATCTATAATAAATTTCCATTAATCAAGACTAACAAAATTGTAAATTTAAATGTCGCATAATACAAAAATATTTTTTAATTTATTCAAATGCGATTCATTAAATAGTTCGAAACAAAAAATACATGACTTAGACCACTTTCATAATTATGAGCACATATCATTAGTCATGGAACTACGTAGACAACGTAGAGGAGCATCGTGCTCGACGATGATTCCTTCGAGTAGAGACTTTGAAACGCGTTGTTCGATTTTCGTGTCGCGTAAATATTTGCGCGCAAACTGCAAACGCAACGATGCGCTGTTCGACCGCTTGGTACTCGCGTAAGTACTTACGTATACGACCCTTTATGAATCCTCCCGATGAGTCACGAGCTTTTCTTTCGCGATCGTTTCGTGCTGCGCGTAAACAAATTACCTGCGACAACGAAAATACGAAAATACCGATCGTTCGCGCGAATGAGTCACTCTAAAATGTCAGCCTACGAATTTACGATCTTCCCGTACCGAAACGCGTCTTGCAATCGAATCGGCCAACAATGATCAACCGCGATTTCCCCGATAACGTCTCTCTCCTTATCGCTTAATGTCTATTTACGTAAACAGCTTCCCGCTAACAAGCTTCCCTTAAGGGGTAACGCCACTCTAGAATTTTGAAAAAATCGATTTTTTTTTTTTTTGCTTAAATGATGCTTTATTATGTGTAGAATATGAGAAAAAAGTTTTAAGTGGGGGACAAGTCGGGAACATGAATTTTTTGTAAGTGAATTGCAACCACTCGCAGTGCGTTGCGGGCGTCCTTACTGTAATTTTTGAATACGAGCGTACCTGGGTAAAGGCAAAATGCCTGATTCGGTTAGGATAATAAACGATGACCTACAATTTGAAAAAATAAACAAAGGATCTTGGTGGAAAAGGAAATTCGGCAGGTAGACTCATTGATGCATTGAGTATTTATTATGGTTTAGCCATCCGCCAACACCATGAATCCAATGGCAAAAATGTGCTTGACATTGCCGCAAATATGATTATTGCATATTCAACGATGAACTATAGACTATAATGAAACTAATGAGAGCCTTACATATGTCTGTCGGAGAAAATTGTTATAATTTTTGCCTGCAAGCCTACGCCCGACGCAAAGAATTTTCAGAATAATCTTTCAATGAAACTACAAAAATGACGAGATTGAATATTAGATTCAGTAAGAAGAAAAAGGACGTGAAGGATGTTAATATGGAAGGCCAAATGTATGGTGCAGGCGTCGCTAGATAAAGTTATACAACAAATTTCTTATGCTGAATAGTAGTCAAAACTTTAAACGCGTTTTTCTCGAAATCACTTTTTTTGAACTGGCCGGACAAATAACTCGAAAAGTTTTCAACCAATCGACTTGAAATTTTGTGGAGAGGTGCAAAACAACATAACTCAGTGAACATCGTACGGGTTTTTCGATTAATTAATTAGTTAACTTTTTATTAACAATTTACTGCTGAATTCTTTGTCGTTTTTAGATACTTTTTGTTCATATCTACACCAAATTAACAATTATTAATATTTTTTAATTTCCGTACGATGTTCCATAGATTTTGGCATATAAAATGAGAAACTTTTTGATTTTTAGTCTTAGGACCATGCGTTAATGAAAAAACAGTCCGGCCATGTAGCCCTTTCAAAGTAATAGTGTTGTTGCTTGCCAGCACCTACAGCCGCCATTTTTAGTGCAAATTGTTTATAAAAATTTACAAACCATCTTCAAAACATACCTAATAAAGCCTCTTTTATTCTGACCTTATAACTTGTACCATTATTACTTGAGAAATTCCCAAAAATTACCTTTTTTTCTGACTTCTAGAGTGGCGTTACCCCTTAATCGATTTACAACCGGTCCGACTCGATCGTTTCGATTCACCGAGATTACCCAGATGCGACTCGGCATCGACGTCCAAGGATACGCGGTTCATTCATTCGCCTTCAGCGCGAACGATCAGATTTCATTTCTCCGTTCGCTGCTTCGTTCATTCATTCTCTCGCGTAAAAGTTCCTGCTCTCGGCCAATTATTTCGTCCCTTGTCCTTTTTTTTCACTTTTTACGAATAAAAAACGTTAAACCAACCGACAACCTCGCCTTTTTCGTGCGCGTAGTAGTATCCGCCATCGAATTACCTCGAAGCGGATGGCAAATTCTCCGGTACATATACGCGTATACTTATATGTATAGCTTACGAACGCGTTATCGGTAACTAGAGTACGTCGGGGCTAAGGGTAAGGGGAACACGAGCATACGGACGGAGACTGAAGAAAGAGAAAAAGATAGAGAGAGAGAGAGAGCTAACTACTTACACGCCACGATAGTTGATCGACTGAATCGACGACCAACGTTTGCCGGCAATAGTTTTGTAAACAACCGTGCTTATATTTCGAAGAAACTCGTTTAAATAAAACTCCGAAAAGTTACGAGCTCGAATGCCAACTTAAATGTCGTAAGGTGATACGAAATAATAGCCGTGCGAGGAAAATTACGCGAAAAGAAACGTTACCTTGGCGATAACGTAACTATTCTACGCTTCTTTGTTGCCAATTATTCTCGTAGCATGGGAATTCGAAACGATAATTAATTCCTTCAAATTTCTACGAGTTATTAAACCGCGCTCGCGTTATCTCTGTTCTCTTTCGCCGACGCGTCTCGTCGGCGAGAAGATTCGTTCGTTTCCGAATAGAAGAAAATTACCGATCGACTAA
Organism: Megachile leachella; assembly: GCA_963576845.1. NCBI lineage: Eukaryota > Metazoa > Arthropoda > Insecta > Hymenoptera > Megachilidae > Megachile > Megachile leachella. The sequence continues at coordinate 771,359 of OY756250.1, forward strand.
AATCTTGATCCTTGAGATTCGTTCCTCGCAATGGAACGGGGGGTTCGCTTCGCTCGTTGCCAGTCTCTTTTAACAACCTCGCCGTTGTTCGCTTATTGTTTTCCTCTACGAACGATCAACCTTCTCGCCAGAGTTTCAGCTCCGGTCTATACAAAAGACGCGAAGCGAATAAGCAAACGTAACGTCGATCCGTCATCTTTGTCGACCATGTTTTGTCGTTTAAATTATTTTCTTTTCAAAACGCCGACGTGCTAAAACTAAGCTGGTGTTACGATATCCTTCTTCCGCCAACTTCCTCGTACCTTCTCTTTTTCTCTCTCTCTCTTTCTCTCTCTTAACCATATTCCGACTTGAAACACGTGTCACGTATGCGTTGTCGCGCATGCCGTTGCAACTAATTAAGGGATAAATTAGCGTTACGAGTTGTTATTATCGACCATGTTGGTCGACAACGGTACCCTCCTGACGCTACTTTTTCGCCATTGAGGAAATCCAAACGCTCCATTCCGTTATCGAATCGTACTAAATATCGTATGTACTATTATCGCGTGTAACTATTGCTATTATATTCGAGGTAAGTAGAACGGTAACTGTGCTGCCGATTCGAAGCAAAAATGGCTGTCGGTCAAAGGTCGATATTGTTCAACGATGCGCGAGTACATTTTTCCAAGCACGTTTGCGCCGATGCGACGTGTAACGATAGCAAAACAAAATATTACATCCCGCAACGCGTTGATATCGATCGTCGATATTTCGGTCGACGTTTCTATTCTTTCCTTTTTCATTTGTACCAATTAATTTTTTAATGGAACAAATAAAAAAATATAATAGTCCAGTTATTAAATCTCCAATAGAAATTATAAACTTGATCGAGTTCCTTTACGTAACATCCGCTCGTTCTACCTTTTTACGTTGTACGGTTTCTTTTCTTTGGGAGATGTTTTACGAAGAAGCGTACTTACACCTCTAACATAGTCAAAGACGCGTGGACGTATCGATGAAATTGTCGGGATTTATATATCTGTCCAAGGAAGTGCATAACTTAATCATAGACGAGAAATGTAGACCGTATATCGAAACTAGACGGACAACTTTTTGAACAACTTATCCCTTTTTGGCCCAATTTGTTTTATTCTATTTAAATTAAAATAGACCTCCCAAAACCAGCTCCATTCTTTTCTAAATTTTCTCTGTTTAACGCGATGCGCGTCTATGCTTGTCTATGAAATTCCTCGGCTGAAAGAAATGACGAAACGTGAACAATTTTAAAGCCAACTTTATTATAGCCTCGTTTCATCGTATGCCGTTTCACTTCGCTGTATCTCATTCTGTTTTAACTGTTTTTTTACAATTGCTAAAAGAAGAAAAATAAACGTTGTCAAAAGATTTATGTTCCTTTCAATTAATCGTATTACCTCCTGTTCCAAATATCCTCGCAAGCGATAACGAAAAGCACGGTAACACTTTTTTGTACGTCGTGCCCGAATGAAAAACGTAAGAAAAGACGAGAGATTACTCGCTTGATATTTTGCAATCGAGTTACGAGGTCCGATGATGAAACTCTGTATGATTTACTAAACTTCAACGTCGATAATATTCTTACAACGATGGGTAAATTTTTAACGTCTGTTCAAAATTTTCATCGTTTCGAACCACGTTATGCACGTTCGTGCGTACGCGTGCATTCTTTTAACTATCAAACAAGATTTCCGCTGCCAAATGAATCGGCTGTAAATGCGACTAACGCGTAAATATAAAAAAACACGCGTTACGTATATCGCACGCACATCCACACGCATACGGACACGCGCACAACCGCGCATCTTAAAAGAAAAGAATGTACGCAATGAGAAAAAATCCTGTTGGTACGGTGTATCTTTAATAAAAAATAAACAAACAAAATGGTCGTATAAACACAATAGCGAACAGACGAGGTAATCAACGAGAAGAAGATAATCGACTGGGTACCATCGATATCGATTACAACGTGCTCTTAATCAGCGTGCACGGAGGTCAAGTTACTCTCCGCTGTTCTTCCTCTCGTCGCTTGGCTAGATTATGTACTCGACCGACATTCAACTAAATGCTAGCCTTAACCGATTATCAAACCGCAGCCCAGCCGAAATTGTTGTTTTCCATGATTCATCATACCGCTTAACGCGAACGAGAATGGTAACGGCTGCAATTTTTTCTCTAAGACAGCACCCACTGTCCAATTTGTGTCTACGCTCCCTGAAATCAAAATTACGTTCGTGTTCATTCCGTTCTGTTTTGTCTCGTGATTGTTCCGCCTACGAAAGAAACACTGTTCTACCTCTAAATACTAAATCGGCCTTTGGTAAATCGATTTGATAAGCAATAGTGCCGGTGGATTCCTGTATTCTAGAATTTATTTCCAATTCCACTCCAATCTGCAACTGTTGACTAGCTTTTTGATGGAAACAGAGGTGACACCCGGACAAACCTGTTTAAATGAATAAATCGCGTTATAACCGATGATAAAACTGATCATGTCGAAACTGGATTATTTTCTACGCACCTAAACTAGCGCTGATCGTGGAATCATCGCAAGTATACCTTCCAGCGGCGGATAAAACGGCGACTTGACCTCCTGGTACGGCAGGACCCCGTTGATAAGCTAATTCTCCGCCCAACGCGATAGAAGGTGTTATACTCTGTAGGTAATGCATCACGAACACGCCTAAAAACATTAATTTGGTACCATAATCGTTTCGAAAATTTTACGCCATCGACCTTTACCTCGCACGCTTACCAGAACCATTTAGGATATCTGGATTACCCAAAGTTAGAGACAACGTGTAAGCATCACCACGATAATCGGTTGTCATTTGTACAGCTGTAAATTTACTTTTCTGTACTTGAGTAGCTAGTTTCCCTCTTAATTTCTGACCAAACTGATGAATGATATTAGCATTCAAATTTCCGCTTGGATCAATGTCTCCCAGTAAAACTGGATAAGCTTCTGTGGGTACTGGCTGCTGTGTACCAACATAGGTTGCGCCAAACCTAAGCAGTTTTCGATAAAATTATTCCATCAGAAAACAAATAGCCGTAACAGTGTCTTATTTTCTTTAATCTTACCTGTATCCGGATTGTGTGATGGAACTCATATTTATTGTATGGGAAATTTGAAAGTGATTACTAAGGCTTTCGTTGAACATTAGTTTTGCACCTTCGAAATTTACAGGGAACACATCTGCCATCACAGAAAAACTCGATTTAAGTTATGATTAAGATCAACCGAGTTTATATGTCGAAATAATGTCAAAGATAGGAAAACGAATCGAACGGCACCGATACCTTTACACTTTTTATGAAGATCCTCGATCGTTCCTGGATTTTCTAAACTATCAGGGCCTTTAGTAGACGTATGTAATGCCGTTGATAAATCCTGTTTGTCTAAACTAGGCAATAAGCCCGAAGTTGGAGGTGGCGGCGAAGGCGGAGGAGTTACAGAGGATGCGAGTACGTTCCCCATTTTAGTCAATTTTTATACCTAAAAATTTATATACTTTACTTTTTGTTTAGAAAACTGTATAGCAATCAAATTGTATCATTGACTGTGGATTCGTACGTTGTTATTAAAAATACTTGTTACATACACAAAACTCGGCAACGTAAAATCTCGCGGTTAAGTGAAACAGCGTGCTTTTCTCTGAGTCGCCATTTATAAGACAACCACTATCGTTATCGTTTCAACTCTAGCACGAAATTCCTCTTTTCCTTCAAATATCCCTATCATAGTGTGATTATTAGGTCTCGACACTCAACTAACGACAATTCGGTTTTCTTAAATAAATTTATTATTTTAATATTTCCATGTTCGCATTTTTACACGAATATTAATCATTTTAATAAAATGACTAAAATACGATAATAAAACGAAAACTGAAAGTTATGCTTTTTAACTTTTTTATCGTAGTTTACCAATCAATTTTCACGGGAGAACATATTCGTTTCACGCAATTCGACCGACTTCAAGACGCTTATCCCCACTGATACAATATCGGTCTATCGCTGCTTCTCATTTTATGGTCATATACCCGGTGAAGAAATAATTATGTATATCAATAGCGATAAATGATTCGAAATTAAATCTTCGTACCGAACATGAAAAATGATTGAAACATAATCTATACAACAATATTTAATTGATTCTACACACACATATATATACACATATAATGTAATACATTCAATAGTTTTTCATTTATACACATCAGTTATACAAATTTTGTTGCAATAGCTAACAACTTGGTATAATCTGCACCTTTGGTATGTGTTTTCTTTTTCATTATTGTTCTAAGAATGTGAGGAATTGGAACATGAATTCTGGTACCCAAAGGTGTTCCATTATCGTCTATGAGAACTATATTATTACTGTCAAATTTTGGAACCTTATCCTTTTGAGTTTGTTTCAAACCAACCAATATACCTTTCTTCTTTTCACCCTTTATCGCGACTAAAATTTTGTCTCCTAGAATATTCAAAAATAAAGTTAAAAGTTCATCACTGATGTATTTTATTTATAAACCTACCTATGTTCCCAACTCCCAATTTATTATAAACGTGTATACATCGTGGTGGTTTTCCTTCCAGCATTGCTTGTTTTCCAATTTCACTGTTATCCACTACTCTCAATCGTGTCCTTCTGATTATCTGGTTGGACATTGATGATGTAGAAATACTCCTGGATATAGTATTAAATATTACACTGTTCATAACCATTATTGCAACCCTTTCTGAAATATATAAGGTTAATGTTAATTTACAACGATAATGTATTTAACATGTTTAATGTATACAAAATGTTATTTATCGCGGCTTTAATCATAAATATGTTACCATAGTAAATATTATATCTTAATAAAAAATGATAATAAGTTTTACTGCTAATTCTACAAATTTTACCTTTAAATTCGATACAGCTTCAAAATTACATTTTTTACTTACTTCGCAATCCTAAAAGTTTCAACGCGTTAATTAATAGAATAGTAGAAGATTGTATTTGGTATGCTCATATATATTAAACATTTGCCAGTACTTAATTGACTCGTTTTACTTTATTAAAATCGTATAATACGTAACATTTTATGATAGATATTTTCAAAATGTTACTAAACATAAAACATTTTGCATGCTTAAACGTAGACTAAAAATATAACAAGACGGGGCATGCCTATGTTAAAAAGTAGGGATACAAGAGGTGACACTTCGGCGAACAGGGTGAACTACATGTGCTAAGTGATAAGAGAGTTGATAATGTAGGAAGTATACAAAATAAAAATAGGTATACAAATACGGTGCTTCAAACATTATAAGAGCGCTTGTATGTTATTCTTAAACTAACGTGCGCAGAATGGTCTGAACCTTCTATTCATGAACCTAATATTTGAATTTCCTCTTTCGTAAAATTGGCACTATGTGTATATATATCGTCTGGTAGAAAACATTATTGCAACATAACCTATAAGTTTTTAATAAACAGGATATTTCTCGTCTACACCTAAGATGAATAAAATCTGCCGTTACCAAAAAATAACACAATTGGCTACTGTTTGTAGACCTCACATTAGTTCAATCTTAACACAAAATTATTGTACGACAAATGTTTCCGATGGAAGTTCGACAAATACAATGCAACAAAGTACAAAAGATGAATTAAGTATTTTCCAGAAATTAGTTGAGGAAAGTCAAATGACTGAAGTAGCCAAGCGCTCTACTTTCCCTTCCTTACTTCGATATTCTAATTTCATAGATGTAAATAATAGATGTATTATATATTTATATACCATTACTTGTTGTCTATGCAAGAACTATCACGTCAAAGGTATTGTTGTCATTCATGATAATATTAATTACATTTCAGTTAGGAGATCCTGAAGGAAAAGTAGTATTAGGAAAAATTTTTCAAGTAGTCAACAATGATTTATATATTGACTTTGGATGGAAATTTCATTGCGTATGTGCAAGGCCCAAACTAAATTCACAGTAAGTAACAAAGAAAACATCTATTCTTGATGGATAATAATAATTGCTTTTTTTCTTATTTCAGTAAATACGTCAGAGGTACACATGTTAGATTAAGAATTCGTGATTTGGAAATGTCTACAAAATTCTTAGGAGCAACAAAAGATTTAACAATCTTGGAAGCAGAATGTAGTCTTATAGGTTTCGTAGAGCTTTCGTCAAATATTGACTAGAACAGAAGTTATGACTATTTTGTATTAATTAAGAAAAATAAAAATTATGATTGTATTATTCTTTTGTTGTTACCCCAAGTATGTTATATAAAAATATATATTTGATTGTCTAAAAATTAATCGTCTTAATAATATTAAAATTAAGTGAATTTCAATATATTCAAAAAATTATTAGTTTAGATTTTTAAATCTATAATTTGTATTCAAGCATTTTCATCTTCAAAAATATGATACCAAAAATTTAAGATCAGACTGTAGAGATATAGAATAATTTAAAGAATAGACAAATGCTAAAAATAAATGACTCAAACAAAAGAGAAATAAGGAACAAGGAGGAACTGTTTTTTTATAACCATAGTGTAGAAAAAATGAAGAATTGCCACATGCTCCCATCTCCTTTATTTTTATAGCCATTTCTATTGTAGTAGTAAATGTATTGAACAAATTGATACATCCATGAAATGAGAATTAATCATTATTTTTAAGTTTAAAGAAGGTTCCACGTTGTTACGATTGCAGTTCTATAATAAATTCGTGTAAAAGAATTTTTTCGTTCATAAAAATTCTAATTTTAAATTATATTTTGCCACGAAAGAAAATGAAGAATCTATAAAATAATAGTGGCACATCACAGATTTCAATGACGAGGGAAAGCGTAACACCCACCGGCCCATTAGCTCAGTTGGTTAGAGCGTCGTGCTAATAACGCGAAGGTCGTGGGTTCGATCCCCCCATGGGCCAGTTTTTTTTTTGTTAGAAATATAAAAGTTTTTGTTTACATGTTTGTCCTAACTTTACTTGAAAAACTTAAAGCAGTTACATACACTTACGCAATTGCTTATCAGTTGGTTAATGATGTAAATATACTAAATGTATGCGTCCACATAACCTTTGATAAAGGTTAGCGATTATATACTTACGTTGCGTGTATTTGTCCCCTTGCTTACGATTGGAATAAGTAGAAAGGAGGCATGAGGCAGATTCATTGCAAGTCGTTCTAACATAATAATAACATGTATCGAATAACAAGCACAAAGGCATCGATTTTACAGTAAGTAAATTGCAAAGAAGTTTTGTTAAATATGTTTTCTTATGCAAGGTCTAAATAATTATGTATACGTATACATTTGTTTACATTTGTGTCCATTTTTAGATGCCGCACAATAATATTGTGCATACACAACTTGCACACCTCAGAAACTTTGTCTAATAGATTCAATAAGGTAAGCATAAATCTTTTATTTGTAGTTTATAATATACTATAATTATAGCATATAATGTATTGTGTTACATTATAGATTTTAATCGCTAACAGAGGAGAGATTGTATGTCGCATTGTAAAAACTGCCAAAAAGTTAGGAATAAGGACTGTAGGCATATATAGCGAAGCAGACAAAAATTCTATGCATGTAGAACAAGTAGATGAAGCATATTGTGTGGGTCCAGCACCTTCCAATCAAAGTTATTTGAGGCAGGATAAAATTGTATCTATAGCAAAAAAGTCAAAATGCCAGGCAATACACCCTGGTTATGGATTCCTTTCAGAGAATGCTGAGTTTGCAGAGCTCTGTGAAAAAGAGAATTTAACATTTATTGGCCCTCCACCGAGTGCAATTAAAAATATGGGTATTAAAAGCACTTCAAAAACGATAATGCTTGAAGCTGGAGTTCCTGTTATAGCAGGTATGATTTTCTTTGTTGCAACTCGTATGTGTAAAAGAATACATGTACAGGCACGAAAATGTTGATAAAATTTAATTTTGGGGGTGTTTGTGAAAACAGGATATCATGGAGAAAATCAATCTGATGAAGTTTTGTTACTAGAAGCGAGAAAAATAGGTTTTCCGCTTATGATTAAAGCTGTACGCGGCGGAGGAGGAAAAGGAATGAGAATCGTTTTAGAAGAATCAGATTTTTCTGAAGCGTTAGAAGGCGCGAGAACCGAATCCGAGAAAGCATTTGGAGACTCGACGGTGTTACTCGAACAATATATCAGCGAACCAAGGCACATCGAAGTACAAGTTTTTGCGGATAAACACGGAAATGTTGTTCATATGTTTGAAAGGGATTGTTCCGTTCAGCGGAGACATCAAAAGATTATCGAGGAAGCGCCAGCAGTACGTACGTTTAATCGTTCGAAATACGTATTGTCCAATGATTTAATTCGAAAACATATCGTAAATCTACAATTATCCTGATATACCGTAGCCCGGTATTTCAGCAGATTTAAGGACCGATTTAGGCGAAACAGCAGTTCGCGCGGCAAAAGCAGTAGGTTACGTTGGTGCTGGTACCGTGGAATTTATAATGGATCGTGAACGAAATAGTTTTCATTTCATGGAAATGAATACTCGTCTTCAAGTAGAACATCCTATCACTGAAGCAATAACAGGATTGGATTTGGTTGAATGGCAATTGAGTGTAGCGGCGGGAAAAGAACTTCCGTTATGTCAGACAGAAATTAGTCTTCAGGGACATGCTTTTGAAGCTAGAATTTACGCGGAGGTATATAAATATTTGTCTATTCAACATAATCTCTGAATTTATTAGTTATTATAATAAATCATAGAATCCAAGGAAAGATTTTCTACCAGGAGCCGGAAACTTAACGTATATGAGGATTCCAGAGGCTACGACAAGAACGGTCAGAATCGAACGCGGAGTTCGCGAAAAAGATGAAGTATCCATACACTATGATCCGATGATTGCAAAACTGATTGTTTGGGGAAAGGATCGGGAAGAAGCACTGGCTATGCTTAGATCGAATCTAAACGACTATAATGTATATAGATTCAAAAAATTCGTCTCTTCAATAAGATGATTGTATGTCATTAAATTGTGTCATGCGTATTTTCAGATAGCCGGACTCGATACCAATATAGAGTTTCTCAAGGACTTATGTTCTAATCCTAGCTTTCGTCTTGGTCATGTACACACTGGATTTATAAAAGAACATCATCAAGAATTATTTCCCAAATTACATGTACCGAGTGAAGTTGCAGCACAGGCTGCGCTTGCATGGATACTTTACGAAGATACAAATTCTTTGCGATCGTCTCTTACGAGTGTTGACCCGTTCAGTCCCTTCGCAACAGAAATCGGATTGAGACTAAATCACAGTCAATATCGTACATTTAACTTTAACGTTTATGGCGAGGACATTGAGGTTGAAGTAAAATACATTGAACCTGAAGTTTACTCTATGAGAATTAATAAAATTGGGCGTTGGAGAACAGTAACCGGTGTTCTAAAGAAAAAAGAAAATTCGTTAGAACTACGTACCGAAATCGATGAAATGGCCATCAAATCAAAAATAATTAAAATTCGCAACAAATTATACTTGTTCACAAAAGTTAGTATATCTTTTAACTCAATTTGTTTTACTTTTATTTTTAATTTAATCAGTTTAATGATTAAATGATATCGCTTAAGAAACAGCTTACATCGATTGTTTTTATAGGATCGTGAATGGCAATTCAGTACACGTCCCATGAAATTTCTTTCTCGTCTTTCAAGTAATGAATGTACAGAGGATCCACACAAAGCTGTGAGTCCAATGCCAGGTTTTATACAGAAACTATTTGTTGCAAAAGGAGACGTTATAAAGATGGGCGACGCTTTACTAGTCATTAACGCTATGAAGATGGAAGTACGTATCTACATCTTTACCCGGAATCGTGATTTCTATACCTTGATTTTAAACTTAATGTTTTATTTGTAGCATATTATCAGAGCCTCCATCGATGGAACTGTCGAAAATGTATCATGTTCAGTAGGTGATACTGTAAGCAAAAACAAGATTCTCGTAACAATAGCTGAACCTAGATCTCAAGATGTAAAGACTACAACCTAATTTATATTGTTATGTATTTTTGTTCCCTATATGTATACAACGCTTTCATCAGATGAATATATAAATGTATAAATTTTGATTCTAGGTATGTATATATGTTGTGTATATACGTGCGTGCGTATGTGTAGGTGAATGTATGAATATATTTTTATAAAAATATATTTTTATATATTTTGGTACATTCAATAAAAATTGTTTAAATAAATGAATCATCTGAAATATTGCATTTTTATTGCTACTACTAATAACAATAATGGTAATTATTTCGTAAACGACTAACGTATTAGATATCCATTCCCGCCGAAAGCAACAAATGACCAACGGCGCATCAGATTCTTCCCAGGTGTTTTCCAGTGTTCCACTGTACATTTGAAATACCGTTTCAAGTATGACAACATTTTTCTGATATAATTGGTATGATAAAATAATAAAAATGAGTCATTTTCGGTCTCCGATGCGATGTATTTCTCCTAATGCAAGGTAACATGCCAAATTTATAAAAGTGGAATGAATTAAAATAAGGTTAGAAAACTAAACATTTATTATGATCGTTAACTAATTACAATTATAGAGTTTTGGCTGCAAAACCTCAAGTAGAACAAACACTAGACATAAAACAAGCACAAAATAAAGCGAGAAACAGCATCACGTGGTTCTTCGTTAATAGTTCTTTGCTAGGAATCCTAATTTTTGACATGTAAGAACTTTCTCTATTAACTGTCTATTGATTTAATAAATATTCAAGAAAATATATATATTTTTTGTGTTATCTTTTAGATTATATGGAGGAGCAGCATACAAACCATTTTGTTGGGCTGAGTGGTGTTTAGCTTCAATATTTGCATTAAATGCTTTTTACCATATAATGCAATATACATGGGCAAGTATTACAGTGCGTCCAATTTCATTAAGTCCCAAACAAAGACGTCTATTAGGAGTGTCAGAGGATGATCCACTTTTTAAGAATGAACTTTTGTCACCCCAAAAAATATCTGAATCAGCATCTCCTTTAAATTTATCATGCATAAGTTTAAATAGACGTATGACTTCTTTGGGCTCCTCTGGATTAAGTGAATCTAGTATGACCAATTCTTTTTTCATATTCTTACATAGCAGAAAAAAATACATATGTTCTATGTAAATGTATGTTTTAAGAGGACTTTTCACCGTCTAGTCAATTCTTCAAATACGGCAGTCCAACCTCACAAAAGTCTGCACCTAGTCCTAATGGATCCTTCAACAAATCTTTCAATATTTCGACAAATGCAAATCTAACTGGAGAGGATTTGATTCAGAGTGAAAGAGAATTACAAAATTATTTAGAAGAAACTCATCAAAGGAAACATGTTTTGGCAACAGATACTGATCAGCCCTCCAACTTATTAAGCTCATTCTGGTCACATCCAGCAGTTAGAAGTCCTGGGGAAGTTTCTCCTTTGCTAAGAAGATGCGCGTACCAATTAGCGCCTATTATTGGTAAGTCGAGTTACGAGATTGTAACTGTTTTTTATATACAAATAAAAATTGCAGCTACACTACAGTATCTGTATCCACATTTCTCACAGACAAATCAAAATCAACCAGCCCTGGTACCGAAGAAGGAAATTCACCTAGGGGTATGTTCGGTACTTCGGACGTTTGGAGAAAGTACAGAATCGATTCAAGCAAAGTAAACGAATGGACGGCCAATCTTCGTATGGCAAGTAAAATGAACGAATTATAATCGAACGGTGCCGTGCCGTGATATTAGTTTTAACGATACATTGTAACAATTTCAGTGGATCAGTAAAACGGTCGTCGAACGAGTAGCTACCGAAATTGATAACGTTTGCGTTGCGCTTGTTCGTCACGGATTAAGTGATTCTCAACCAGGCTGTGTTGAATTGGATAGACTACGGAAACTTGCCCAAGCACCGTTTCTGATCTCCGCTATCCCAACTTTACCAACTTTGGTGCCTTTCTTGGAACTTTCCAACAATCAGGAGTATCTCGTAAAAAGGATAAAAACTCTTGCGAAAGGCGGTTCCATGAGTGAATTTAAATGGAACGGTGGAGGGTCGAATAATGGAAAAGAATGGGATTCTAGTTTACCGACCGATTCAGCGGTATTGAATATTTATCTAATTTCTTGCAAAATATTACCGAAATGAAAAAGAAAAGTTGATTCGATGTACACATTTGTTGTTTCCATAGATAATTATGCATTTAGTGTCAACGTACATGGATACGCAACTCGAGGCCCCTCTAGATCAACCAGACGCACGACCGTTTACGTCGAGATATATGGCCAAAGCCGGGGTGACGTTACCGCGTAGTAAAGGACCCATAATAGTGTGTCAATCTATAAATCCACCGCATTATAGTTTAGCGCATTCTGGAGATTCGTTGCCAAGCGATTACGAAGAAATACAACGTGTGAGTAAATCAAAGAAAATCTTTCTGACCGTTGTTCCTTGTTCATTCAATTGTTATATTAAAACATTGAAATTATTTTTTTGCTTCTTATTTTTAGGGTAGAAACAACTTATTTCATACTCTTCTGTTGTTTCTGTATATCGTTAAGACGAGAGATAATGGTATGTTAGGCCGCGTTAGTTTAGGAACATCGGGTATAAATGTTCTGTGGGTAATAGACAATTGAATATTCCGTAATTTTTTTTATCAGCAACGACGGTATTATACCGTAGTGACAATATTCGATAATGCAATAGCATGAAAATGTTTCTTCAATTATTACATTTTTAATCATAAATTTAACAATTCACTCATTCGATAACGATTCCTTTGTACGCAACGAAATTGAACGTCCGTTCAAAAATTTTCTACTTGTAATAATTAGTGAAATTATAAACATTGTAACAGCGACGTTGATTAAATAAATGATTGAAAAGTAAAATTAAATAAAAGAAGGTAATTTATTTGTTTCGATACTACGAACGTTTTATTCACAGTACTTACGTCTATGTACAAATAAATCATAAATCATGATCTGTATAGATCGAAATTGTCATTTACCGACATGTTGTAACATGATACAGCATATGACCGGTTTTTTCTTCAAGATTTTCGTAATTCCTTCCTTGCGCTTTACAAATATTAAAGTGTAGTTATTCAATGTGCACGCGTACACGAAACAACAAGAACCGCAGAATGTTCCGCAGAATTCCTTAAAACTGAAACGAATCGATCGAATAAATGCGTGAACCTAACGGATCGCAGAAATGTATGCACTCTTATCCGTCCATACCGATGCCATATCGCACAAGAAGAATGCATTTATTTCCAGCGCTACCGTTAACGCGATATAATTTCTATATAATTTTATATATCCTTTTTGTTACAATTTAACGATTGAAAGGCATATATGTTTTGTAAAAAAATTACGTTGTACTTTTCATACAATTTATAATACAATCTTTGGATAACGGTTCTTGTACGCTTAAAAACAATCTGTATGTACACCACTGTCACGTGTCACGATAAAAATTATAATAATCTATTCAACGTACAGTTTAAAAGTAACAACGGTTCGCGGGTAAACTTCTATCTTTTTCGGTTCGAAATAAATCCCAACGATTTCTTAGTCAATTTTTATCACTGTCAAATTATTACTTACTTTTTAGCGATACCAATGAACAAGATGTTTAAAGTAAATAGAAAGTAATCTTTAACGAATATACTAGATTCGATAACGTCAAAACGATTCTTCAAGATTTAACAAACCTTCTGTGTCCCAAATAAGAAACGGCAACGAAAAGGATCATATAAAAATCCTGTACAATCTTCGTAATTTTTTTTTCTTTTATCTTTTTTTTGTTCAAATATACGAAAATGCGTGTACACGTTGCATCTACGTACAGACGTACGTAGTTACGTACATACATTATATACATACGTACTTCCGTCGAGTCCAATCACCTTTTTAATATCAAAAACAAGAAAAAATTGTAGGGAACCGGTGAAACGAAATGGTTTGAACTCGAAGTCAACGTCGATGTCGTCCAGTGATGAGATATTGGACGGTTTTTTGCGCAATGCAGGAGCGTACACAACGTATGTATTTAGTGGCGCCACTAGATTTTTATATTATATATTTTGCTTACAGTTATTTTAGTGCCCTTCCTTTCCATCTGCTCCACAAATATGAAAATATGTAGATAATCCAATTTTATCCAATCTATACATTCATATTTCACAACCAAATTATACAAATTTTTGAAAAATAATGAGGGGTGATTAAGGTACCCCATTTTATTGAAACTTGTACTTCACTGACAACTAAAATTGCCGCGCATGCGCAAAAAAACCGTCCAATATCTCATCACTGATGTCGTCCACGATACCGATTAAAATCGGTAAAATTTGGTAATTGGTCTTTCCACATTTCTTATTTCGTATATCTATTCTTTCTCGTATATTCTGAGCAACACGGTTTCTTTCTCTCTCTCTAAATATCCCTTGTTTTCATATGTCGAGTTCTCGAACCGAACGTGCTTCTTCCGCTCTTCGTTCACGGAACGATATTTAACACTTTAACAAACGACTGTTTTCGCTTCGCGTTCGAGACGAACGAACAACCCGTAAATTCATTTTAAACATTTGCTACATAATTGATCCAATTCCCGTACATTTTATGCTCCATAACTTCATCTTGTACCTAAACATAGCACATAGAAAGATATACATACAACGTATATAATACAAAATCAAACGCCCTATCGTTTCGGTTACTTTTTTTCTACACGATTTGCCACTTTCGCTCCTCTTTCGTAATTACCATGGTTAAATGTTAATTTTTCGGTAGCGAGTCAATGGAAAGAGGGTGAAAGTATCGAGGACGATAGCAAACGAGTAAAGCGAATTTGAAGGGAAAAGTGAAGGAACGCGGCAAAAGAACGAGGTCGATTTAAGTGGTAGTAAATATTTTACTTCCCTCTGGTAATATAACTTCTTCGCCAACGTCGGCGAGAGTGACGGTAAGCGGAAGAATCAAAGGCATCAGTATTTCCTGATGTTGCATAACCTGTTGAGCAGTAACCGGTTCAGATTGTCTGGTAATAGTGATCGTTTTGATATTCTGTGCCTTCACCACTTGACATTGTCCAAGAGTGGCCTGGTGTAACACTTTCTGTTGAGTTTGAATCGATTGCGCTTGCGTGGCCAATATCTGACCACGATTCTGATTCTGATTCTGGTTTTGTGTCTGATTTTGTACGAAATTTTGTTTACACCTTTTACTATGAGCGTAACGACTTCCGTTATTGTTGAACCGTCGATCACAGGTTGGACAAGCGTAAGGCCTTTGACCGGTGTGAATGAATACGTGCTCTTTCAGGGACTTGAGACGGCGGAAATTTTTCGGGCAATATTTGCAATGATACTTTGCTTCGCCCGTGTGCGAAGTCAAATGATTGGCGAGCGTGTCGGCCCTGGCGAATGCTCGTGAACAGTACTGGCAGATATACGGTCGTTCTTGCGTATGCGTTCTCATGTGCATTTTTAGGTACGCGTTCGTTGTAAACGGTCGCGAACAAACTTCGCAAACGTATGGTTTGATCCCGTTATGTGCTCGAAGATGAGCGATTAACGTGGTCGACTGGGTGAAACTTTTCGAACAGATCTCGCAAAGGAACCTCTTCGAACTATCCGTCTCTTTATTCTTCTTGAAAGTACGATCATGCTTCGACAAATGATTGGTCAATTGCTCCTCTTTAATGAAACGCTTGGTGCAACGAGTACACTTGTACGGTTTTATCATATTATGCTTAGCCACGTGTATCTTCAAATGTTCTCTCCTGTAAAACTTTTTCGGACATATATCGCACAGGTATTTCTTCCCCTCGTGAACTTGAATATGTCGCAATAGTCCTTTCCTCGAGGTGTATCGTTTGTTGCATTCGGTACATTCTAAACCGACGATGTCGGTTCTTCTCTTCCGACCGATTTTCTCGCCCGGTTTTTTCTCTTCCGGCCGCGGTTCCGTATCCCTCAAATCTTCCTCCGTAAGGATACCCTCGGTAACGTGTTTCGATCTGTGCTCTCGTAGGATTTCGTTGTTTTCGAAACTATCTCCGCAGATGTTGCACTTTCTCACTTGATCAGGATTCTTTTCCGAACACTTGTCGTAATGAGCCTTCAATTTGTCTTTACGGTAGAATTTCACGTTACAGATGTCGCATTCGAAGTTCGGCTCCTCGTGCAATAACTGATGTCGCAACAATGATTTTTTCGTACTGTACCGTTTCTTACACTTGGCACACTCGTGATTGTCCATTGGCCAGTCTAATCCACTCTCGAAATCCGAGTCATAATCGTCATCTTTGTTCTCCCCGTTATCGACGCGTTCGCCGGTACAGTTTCGTTGTCCCTTTTTCTCCGCCGGTTGTTTCTGCTTTTCCAATTTCACGGTTCGTTCGTCTTTCACGTGCTGTTCCATGTGTTTTGCCAACGATTGCTTCGAACAGCATTTTTTATTGCAACTCACGCATTCCAGCTCCTTCTTGTAATTGTGTTTCTTTTGCATGGACGCGTCTCGTTTACCGCGACCGTCTAACCCTGAACCGACGCGATCGAGCCTGACGTTGCTCTGATCGTCCTCGTCGTCGTCGTCGTCGTAATCCTCTAAACCGTCCTCCGTTTTAATCTGATCGATTATCTTCTGAGCCGCTCTCGCGGCGACTCGTTTAATGCGTTTATTAGGATCGTATTCTTGCCCGTGAACGAAAGTTTTGTGATCGGTGGCTATAAGATGATTTCGTAAAGTAAGTTCGTTGCCGAACGTTTTATTGCATTGTGTACACTTGTAAGCTTTCGCGCGTTCGTGATGCTGTTCCATGTGCTTCAGCAACAAATCTTTCCTCGGAAACCGCTGACAACACGTCTTGCAATTGTACTCGATCCCCGAGTGCGTCTCCGTATTTCTAAACAGAACGATACTTTGTCAAACCAACGTGTTCAAAAACGAGCCGTTCGAGTATGCGAAGCGCTCGAAAATTGTTCATTCCTGATACGTACCTGTCGCTTTTCCCCGATCTGTTATCCGTTTCAAATCGTTCCACTTCGCCTCCATCCTCTCCATTTTGGGCCTTTCCATCGTTTCCTTTCCCGTCTGTCGCGCGATCGTCGGTTCTATCGTCGATCGTGTACTCCGTATCCGCTTCGAAATCTTGTTCGCTCAATACGCCCTCGACCACGTGCTTTGCACGATGGTTTCTAAGCTTTTCCATCGAATCGAACTCTTCTTCGCAAACGCTGCATTTAAGAACAACGTGCGAAACCGAGTGTTTCCGTAAACCGCGCTTGGTATAGAATTTCTGCGAGCATTTATCGCAAGCGAACGTTTCCGTGCGCACACCCTGACTTCCTTCTTTCTCTTCTCTGTTCCAACTGTCGTCTCCTTGATCACCCCTATTCTCTTCCTTCCCCCTTTCTTCCTCTTCATTCTCCTCCTGCCCTTGTTCGTCGTCCTCGTCCTCGAACTCGCCCTCTTCTACCGGTTTCTTCGTCTTCGTTCTGTCGAAACCGTCTTTTCCTTTGGCTCTTCTTCGAAACTCGGCATTCGACCGCTGCGCCTCCTCGTAATCGTCAAGATCTAAACTATGCTCATCCTCGTGAAACGAAATTTCTAACGGCATCGGTTCTTCCTTTCCCTCTTCCTTCTCCCGTTCGTGTTTCTTCAAGTGCTTGCTAAACGAAATTATATAGATGTACTGTTTGCCACAGTAAGGGCATTTATTCGATCTTTTACCCGAGGGGGGCGATTTCACGGGATTACTAACATTTTTTTGCGGCGTTTCTAACGTTTCTAACGTCTCTAACGTCTTTTTCAGAGACAATGCTTTTCTAACTTCCTCGTGAGTGTGCATATGCTCCTTCAAAACGCTCTTCGACAAAAACTCTTTGTCGCACAGGTAACATAGGAAAAATACCTTATCGGATTTATCAGAATCTTCGACGTTTTTTAATCTCGAACTTAAATTTAGATTTTCAAAATAATTTTCTTCGTCGGAGTCTCGTTTCGTTTCGATACTTTGGTTTCGACGAACCAGTTTACGTTTACTTCTCCTAGCTTCGTTCTGACACGGAGACCCTTCTTCCATTTTTACATCCGGTTTCATATCGTCCGCACCTCCTGGTTCATCCTCGTCCTCGTCCTCGTCTTCCTGATTCGTTACATCGGCCGCTTTTACCAATAAATTTACATATTCCGCGCAATCTTCTCGCGGAAACGATTCTTCGGAATCGTTAAGCTGCTGCTGTTCTTGAGGTTGCTCTTCTTCTTCTTGATGTTCTCGCTGACCATCGTCGGATAATATACACTCCTGTTGCAATATATAATCGTGTTCCATCGGCGCAATTCTTGCGATGCAATCGTCCTCCCTGTTTTCATGTTTCAACGATTCGTCGTCTTTTGAGGTATCCGGGACAGTTTTAACGGTCTCTTCTTCCTGGTTTAGATGTTCCTCCGATGTCTGTTCCGCGCTAATCGCTTGATCGATCACTTCTTCCATTACTTGACCATTGTTCTGCTCTAGGAAACATAAATGGGCTTTTTAACGTCATAAACGCGATTTGTTTCATTTTTTAATCGGATCTTTAGTTACCTCTAATACCCTGTTCATTTTCAGTTAATTTTTCCATTTGCAACAGATCAAGCTGATCCTTCAGTAGAGACGATTTCTCTTCTTGAGACATTGGTGGTAAAGTTTCTGTAGTATCCCGATAATGATTCTCTATACGCATTCCTTCTATACCCTCGTTTCGTTCTCTGGTATCCAAGTGTACTTCGACTTCGTCGAAGAACAGCTCCTCTTTTATATTCATAGTGACAAATCTTTCTCTGAGAACAGTATCTGCTTGTTCCACTTGTAATTTAAATTCGTACGCGGATTCCAGTTTGTCCGCGCACACGCAGCATACGCGGGCTGGTAAGCCATCCCCAGGTAACATCTAAAACAAACGAACGATGCCTATGTTCAACCGATAACGTCATTATTGTATACCTATGGAAAGTTGTTAAACCCATGAAAATAAGTTTACGACAATAAATATATTATTGTTACCAAGCAAAGGTAGTTATTCTTAAAAGTATACACGACGTCACGTGCGTCACGTCGTATGGTGTCAAACGCGCGCGACTTTATTTCACAATTTCCAGTAGAAAAATTAACCTCTAAATTACGTGTCTAACCTTAACGTTAGCGAAACTCATCGCTTTTGCCGAAAGAGAAGCAACCTCGTTTTCCAGAAACAAGTCCCGCATTACTAGATTACCAAGAAGGCAAACACGGCATATTTCTACCGTCGACACGATGCCTTCTTCGTTTTGCGGTGAATCCGATGTATTTATTTCTACGGCGTCCATGTTTTGTTTGGTGGACTGACTGGCCCGTGCCTGCTACCCGCAGCCCACAGCCTGCAGTCCACGGTCACTCGGTCTCTTGCTCCCTCCAGGCTGCAACCAACCGTATCCCTTGTTGCACGTCCCTTGATTATCACTGCAATAGTCAATAGTCACACCTCTAAACAGTATAATTGTATAACCGTACAACTGTACAACTGTGTGACCGTATAATCGACGGTTATGGTTAATCGTTCAGAGCATTTTTCACCGTCTACGAATAATCATGTAACACACCAATCACTGTATCGACTCGTATTTTCTCCTTTTTGTTTTTTCTCTTTACGCTCTTTATCGCACTGTAGTCATTACAGTTTACGTTTCACGTTTCACCTTACGTTGTCTATATTGTTTTCGAAAAGCTCGAGTCACGTCTGAAATTGTTCCAATGCGTTACGATCGAACGAGAATGCTTACGAGGATCGATAGATGGCTACGGCCATAAACATCAGTAATATGTATTACGCGTTTATGTATCAAATATGTGTATATATAAGATAAATAAATATAAATTACTATTCAAATTTTTACTATTGACTTCAATGCATATTTGTATTAGTTCAAAAACGAATAATACCCCTCGATAAATTGTGTTCTGTTATCTAATAGGTAAATGAGATAGATTTGTCGGTAAAGAAACATCTACCGTCTGATGAATTTGTTGAACATTTTTACTCATGGATGGCGCGACGTGATCTTTTCTGCTATAGAGCCGTGGAACACATTTAATTAATTGTAAGCAAGCATAGTGTAACCGAGAAAAGGTACTTATTTAAGTAATCTAACTAATATGTTAAAGATGATCGTGGCTTGACTTAAATTCTAACTGTCCACGCTCGCGTAATAACCAGTTTTCCGACAAATTTCATTTTAAAAGTACGCTTTTTAAATGCATCCAATTATTATGGCAATACAACACGATAGACTTTAAAAAATTATCTCGAACAGAAAGCGTTAAAATGAACACTTATTGGCCGCTTTGATTTTAATTCTTTTCATTATTAACGTTGCGCTGTGGTACATGTCAGTCTCAATCGATATAACGGGATATGAGCTCCTCCCCCCTGAATCGTGTAACACAAAAATGCATTGCGTGAGTGATTTATCTTATTTTTCGCCTTTCGTATTGTTTAAAAGTACAAAAATTGTCTGCTTTCTTTCTACATTGATCAGTACTTATAAAACTTTAAATCTTATATACATATCGAAAAATACGTATACATATACATAAGATCACACGTTGCAAACTGCTGTCGTTTTCACGAAGTGAATGTCTTGAAATTATGTATGAATATAAAACGCTTATCTTGTAATGAAAAAATAACGTTTTAACAACTATCGGTAAAGTTATCTGTATTATCGATTTATCTTTAACGAGCAGCGGATATGTAATATTGGTTTGATTCTTTTTGGTAGCCTTTTGCGGAATGTCCAAGTAGTGGGAGTAGAAGCTACATAAAATGAATCATCGCGAGATGCGCACGCATCTAGGTACGGCTGTTCGTTTTTTACGCGTTGCGTGCTGCCGTGCCCCGTGCTCTTATTGAAGTGCGTTTAAGTGTTCTTAAAGAATCGCGTGGATGATGTCAAACGTTTTAAATCAACGATGACAGTCGTTGTACAAATTATACCGCGAAGCGAATGTTTTCCTATTTTGTTGAATGCATAACATATCGTATCGTTTAAAGAAGTATCAGCAGTTTCTTTCGTATATTTTCGGTGAGTTTTCTATAAATAGAAGGTTTCGTGAAAACAAGTGACGAAATTAAATCGTGATACCACATAATGTATACTTATGTGTGTAGTATTTATGATCTACGTGCTTATACAACCATAAAGTGTAATTGTTTGAAATTACTACAAATCAAATAATGATTATACCATGAGATAAATTCTTTGCGTACAGTGAATCTATATATACTTGACGAATATCTTAGGATACAAACGAGACCAGGTCATCTATATATGTGTTTCATGCATATGCGTTGTTTTTGCTTCATAAAGTAAGATGTAAGAAGAAAAAGGACAGTTGTTTCTCGCGAATACATTTCATATCACGCTGCGCGGTATGTTAAACTTGCTCGTGCTACGAACGGTCTCTAGAAAAAAATTGAAATTAATGAGAGCAAAAGAGGCAGAGGGAAAAGTATGCCCGAAATAGAAGTCGTCACAGAAGGATTTTGTCTGGGTATCCTTCAGCAGGAGAGTAACTATTTTTAGCTGAACTTAGGCATACGAAAACAGACTACAGTTTCCAAGATACCAAAAAGCTGTGATGTTCTATTGGTTATTTTTCTCAGTTTTCTTTTTTAATTCTTACTTATATATTTCTTTTTTTTTTCTTTTTGAAATAGGACCATGGAGAACGAACAGCGACATTATGGACTACGAAGTGGAAGTAGATCGCGTTCTCAAACTCCGTTGGTACAAAATCGTGCCTTAATTGAACCAGAGACATTAGAACATCATTATGATTTGAGAAGTCAAAGTAAAGAGAGATCTCATACTCCTGGGGAAGTTACAAATAACAGAAGATCTGTTTCTAGAATGTCGTAAGTATAAAAGTATCGATCATTATTTGGAAATGTGTTTCAGAAAACTGAAACACACCCTGCTTGAATCTAGAATTCTTAATATTGCTTCAGACTTGGCAGTAGTAGTAAGACAAACGATCAGACTATGGAAACAATAACAGAAAGTAAAAGGGAAGTTGTGGTTGATGCTTCGTCAGAAGGTGAAAGCAAGAAACTTGAAAATACCTGGGCCGGTACGAAGAGGGTAGAGCGTCGATCTGAAAGGCAAAAGGCAAAAAGACAAACGTTTACGAATGGTCAAACTGACAATAAAGAAGATTCTTTTGGGAGGAAAAGCGAAAAGAGCCGTAAAAGCACATCTCCCCGTAGAATTATAACCAGTGACTATTCTTCAGAGGAAGGAGACCGAGAAGATTTATCCAACAGATCAAATTCCGCGCATGAAATTTATAAACAAGCTGGCGATTGGTGGAAGTGAGTATTTGTAGTATTAAATTTTAGTTTCAATTGTGCCTAATATCATTCATATTATAAAACCAATGGATAATGTTTCAGCGTATTCCCTAAAACGGACTACACTTATTCCGAAAAATCTCAGTGTCGTTACGAAATAGCGCCCGGCATTTTAGCAATGCCCAACATGTCACGGCGCTCTATTCATTCGGATACGAGTGGAACATACGATTCATTTGGGAAAGCGACAAAATCGGAAACGAGTGTCGGAAAGGAAAAAGAAATAAATACAAACATTTGTACGGTAAGTGTATAATAAGTAGATAAAATGTTTACGATTGTTTAAACCACGATAAGTAATGGATTTGCATTGTTCCGACTTAATATAGTCACTAGATACTGTGGATAAGTCTTGTACTTCGAATTCCGAAGCAAAATCTAAGATGCAATATACAAAGAGACACGTGGAACAATATCGTAGTTATAGAGAAGCAGTGTACGCGGTACCGAAAAATACGATCAATTCGCAAATAAGGTTCGTAATTTATTAAATTTTTCTAAAATCTAAAGAAAGACATATCTTTGACCAACATTGGCTTCGTTTTTTAGACAATCGTTAGATTCTGACTCGCAATCGAGATGTATCCATTCCCGGAAATACGACGTTACGCGATGTGCCGATTCCGACACAGAATTGGATGAAGCAGTTACAAGTTATCATTACAGAGAGAAAAAAGTAACGCGATACTTGACGAGTTTTATTTCAGTCATTGTCTTATGGTTTAATAAACTGCTCGAATTTTTAAAACTCAAAGCAGTTAAAAGAAGAGAATATCGTGCTACTTATGAATATCAGAGACACGGTAATGTTAGATAAATAATATTTTTATAATTAAACGTGAGTATTCAATGCGGCATAGTGTAAAATGAACATTCTTTTTCACTTTCAGAATCAAAGTGGTACAAAATCTGGCGATTAATCGATCGTTGCTTACAGTACGTTTATCTGTTTCTGGTTAAAGTATTCTTCTTTGATTCGTGGTTATTGAGTCGAGTTTCTAGCGTTAGAAGATGGATACACCAAAGAAGCCCAAAGATCTTTTGGATCGCCCTGCTACCGTTACTTCTTTTGACTGGTAAATTTTAACAATGTTCTAAATCGCTGTAAGAAAATCGCCAATTAAAGGGTCATTACCTTCCTATCGATAACTATTAATCTATCGTGTTCGCCTACAAGATGGAGCAGAGTTTATAGTCCTGGTATCTTCGGGAAAATCGGTAAACCTAGCCTGGCGTTTGTTTTTCTTTTTGTTTCAGGAGCTTACATCGTGCAAAAACAATCCTTTATTCGTCTGGATTCTCTGCATAATATTCCCTACGATGTCACTGAGACGAGCTATCGCATCTTTAACGATATTGTCAATTTAACATCTTTCCAAAGCGATTTAATTATTGAATACATAAAAGCAGTTAAAAATTTGTCGACATATTTTGATCCGAGTATGAACGTGTCTTTATCCGAGACGTCTTAGCATTGAACAGAATTTTGCTTTGGTGATCGGGTCTGATATATTCTTTATTCTTTCACAAAAATTTTTTTGTTTGCTAACATTCATTTATATCCTTCGCGTATATTTTATAATCACTTAACACTTGCAAATATTTACTTATTTATTAAATTTACTAACGATACACTCGTAAAGATAAAGGAGCTTATTGCCGCGGTACGTTGCCATTGCGATTACCGTGTCGTTGACATTTCTCGTATCTCTTATATTCAGTCGTACATTGTAAACGATGCTCTGGGGTATCGTCGCGTTACATTTCAACACGTACACTTACGTGTATCGCATGCACGATGTTTTACATTGTTTCGATATCTCTTAATTTTCTGTTTATCGCAATTACTAATGGATCGAGCCGGGTAACGGGTAACAATAATATCTGTAAGCTCACTGTATGCTTTGACATTCGTAAAAACACGTTCATGCATCCGTGAAAACGCTACTATCAATCTTGCATCATAACGTCATAACGCCGTGCGTACAAGTAAAAAACTAAATTTGATGAAATCGATATAGTCGCGTAAACTGATTTAATGAAATGAATGAAAAGATGGGAGAAGGATAGAGGGAGTAGGATTCCTTGACTGGCGATATAAAATTGGAGTGTTTGCGCTTCGCGAGGAATATGGACATGATCTATCTATATCTTGATGTCATCGGAACGGTGAGTCCCTTCGTCTATCCTTCTCTCGGTAATTATGTCAAATCGCAAAATCGGCAAAGATTAAAGAGCGTTACACGTTTACGTTTCAGGTTTTTGGTGCTTACCATACCTTTCAACGGTGTTCCTTTCAACCAAAGTTATTACGCAACAGCTGGGCGAAACTTTCGAGCTGTTTGCAACTACTAGTAAACGATCCTATCTGAAGGGAGAAGAAGCTTTTGGCAAAGAAGACCACGTAGGATCGTTAGGCGTAAAGTTGAACAGTAAAGTCAGTGACGCGGAGGATTCAACCGTTGAACAACCTGTAAGAATTAACATAGATTTTTTTCGAATACTGTTCGATCGTTTTGCCAAATTTTGTGCGGTAATTGTACGAGTTAAATTTGTGCACAGGATCGTCTCGTAGACATAAACCGGGCGCTCGAACAATTAAAGGATAGCGAATACGTTTGGTCGAGATACGGCGTAAGTCGAAATGAATTGTTGGTAATAATTTTGTTAAAGTACGACATCGAGATAATCTTTTTTTTTTAGAATGAAATATTATCGTTGGAAAAAAAATTAGAAGAACATAATCGAGATACGGCCGAAATGAATATGTACACTCAAAAGACAGTGGAGGAGATAAAATTACAATTCGAAACATTGAAGGAACTTTATTCGAAGTTAGAGCCGTGTTGCAATAGAAATTACATTACCAAAGAAGATTTGGAGAAACGCGTCGAAACGATATTAGCCAATTACATGGTCAATAAAGATTTTCGGGATACAATAGTGGCGGAAGAAAAGAAAGGTGATTGAAAGAAGTTTTGTTTTTTACGTGTAGATGTTGAAAGAACGAGGAAGAGAAGTATCTTTTCTTTTACAGTTGGAGAGAAATCAACGGTGGTTAATAGGAACTTTGAGTCGGATGACCGTGTACGCGAAATAGTGAAAGAGGCTTTAAGAATATACGACGCGGATAAAACGGGACGCGTTGATTATGCTTTAGAATCTGCCGGTAAGTGGAAATCGGTTATACGAAGAATAATTTGCCGCGTTTCTCGATAATAATCCATTGATACGTCGTTTATAGGAGGTCAGATAATTAGCACGCGTTGCACACAAAAGTACGATATAAAGACGAGAGCTTTTAAATTACTGGCTTTCACGCTTTATCACGAAAATAACAATCCTCGTACGGTGATACAAGGAAATCCGATCCAACCAGGTACTTGTTGGGCGTTCCAAGGTTTTCCAGGATATTTGTTAATCAAGTTACGCAGTTCTATTTTCGTGTCTGGTTTCACGCTCGAGCACGCGGCAAAATCAATCTTACCCAACGGAGAAATGAGAAGCGCTCCTAAGAAGTTTAACGTTTGGGTAGGCAGACCGATTTTTCTTCCGTTTGATTTACGCTCGATGATTCATTAATGTTTCCATATAGGGTTTCATCGATGAAAACGATCCTGCACCCGTAATGTTCGGCGATTACGAATTCGTAGCATCGGACGATAATTTACAATATTTTCCTGTTCAAGTGAGTGAAACAAAACCCTTTAATAAAGCGTGTCGCACAATAACCGTCTTAATTTTGTTGTCATTTTTTTTACTTAGAATGCAACGATCGAGGGGCCTTACGAATACGTGGAATTAAGGATACACAGTAATCATGGACAACTTGAATATACGTGCTTGTACAGATTCCGCGTTCACGGAAAACCCGCCTAGGCTATTTCGAGTCGGACACAAGAAAGTGTAGTTTTCAAATTTAGCGATTAATATCGTCGTACGTATAAACAAGAAGTTCTGTCGTTGATTAAAAAGAAGAATCGTGCAAATGTATATATGTGTGCGTGTGTGTACATGTATGAAAAGAAGAGAGAAAGTGGAAGAGACGATAAAGAAAAAAATCGACCGTTTTCCCGTTGATACGTGCCTTCGATTATCTGTTTGAGTTAAACGAATATCGTCGCGATCACGATATGCGAATTTTGAAACGCGTCACGATACCCAGTAAGAGAAATAAGATAAACTCGAGTTACCGTTACCGTATACGTAAACAGTACAGTGCTTAAGCGTTCAAAGGCGAAGTCGATCCATTACTTTACCATTTACATTGGCGCGAGTGTTTGTTGCTCTCTTCTTTCGTTTTACCGTTAAGCACAAATATCAGGGTTCGATCGACGAGTAGACGCGAAAATACGTTTGGTTGGTTATTTGAGGAAGCGAAAAGAAAGCATTAGAAACGGATGAAAGAAAATGGGAATGACGCGTTGAAAATAAAAAACACGTCGATACTCCAAATGTCGTCGAAAGTTAAATAAGTCGAATACTTGTAACAGCCCGCGATCGTAAAATTACGCGACAGTACAAATTATAAAAAGAAAGATGTTTCTTAGCGTGTAAGGTATATTTACAGTGTTTGTACGATGATTTTGATTATATTGTATTTTATAGAAACTTAATATAGTATACTTAATAATACATTTATTTAGTTGGTGCACGCACGTGTTGGTGCACAATTACATCTACGTATGCATATGTACACGATACATGTATGTCGCGTATATATACGTATGTATGTAAAATACCAAGAAACGTATTGTTTTGCAATTGTAAAATGAATCTATCGATTGTAATTAAATTAATCATAAAAAAATTGATGGTGTTTAATCATTTGAACAGCTTATTCGAAATAAATCCTTCGGCGTTCGAAACGAGAACGATCCAGTTGATCGTAACGTTAGGAAGAACGAAGCGATGTTGGATCGAGGGGAAAAGAAGACGTCGGACGTTGATTTTTGAATCATCTTTATTCACGCAAAACAAGAATAGACTTAAATATTCGTGTCAATAATCATACGCGTACGCACACGCGTGCATACACATCGCTTAGGTACATGAAGAGCGTGTACGCATTCTCGTATGCATATACATGCGTTTACATTTTGTATACGCGTTCGTGGGTATGCGAACGCGCACGTGCACACGCACAGTATCAGCGTGTACCAACACGTTGCGCGCGCGTGCTCGCATACATTCGCATATACGGATGTACGTATTTATTTGTATATGTATATATATACGTATGTGTATAATGTATATAATATATATTATATATTATATAAAGCATAATATAATATACATTATATATTTATATATATATATATCTATATATCTATATATCTATATATAGAATTGTACAAGAATCAAATCGGATAGTATACGCATTCTTAGCCGTTTCTCTTTTCGTTTCTACCTGCGCATTTCGAAAGCGTAATAATGGTAATGTCGGGACAAAACACGAATAAGTTAAAAAACTAGAAAAATGAGGAGAAGAGAAGAGAAGATAAGATAAGATAAGAGAAGAGAAAAGGATGAAAGCGAAGATAGAGTAAAGTAGTGAAAAGTCGTAGCGGTTGTCCGTTTTCGTTTAAATTCGAACGAATAGTTTTGGAAGGAATCGAAATAATAATCGTTTCTCGGCGGAGAGCCGGTGCGCGGCGGTAGAAACAAAATGAATATGCGTCGACAAGAAGATTGTGGAACAGTGTCGGAATGAGTTCAATACTGATTTTGGAATGCTCGTAATTCCCTAAACTGGGAATGCGTTAGAATCTTAAATAATATTCGATAAGATTAAAAGAGGAATCTCGATATCGGCCAGTTACCAACGATTCCTGCAAGACAGTCAGAGATCATCCATTGGAGCACGAATAATACGTATGTCAGGCGAAAACGATAGACATCTCGTTCTATCGTCGTTTCTTTTTCTTACGATACGATAGCATCTCGTCGAAGAAGATCGTCGATAAGTTTTATGACCGCTTTACGATCGCCCTTCTCGAAATTAAAGAACGCGAAGAAATAAATAAATATTACGCGTGTAATACGTACGAATAACGTACTCCGTTCATAATCCGATCCGCGTTGACGAGTCCGAGCTCGAGTCGCTCGTTCCATCGACGTATTCGTCGCTGTTCCGTACGATACGCGATTCTTTCCCGGCAATTTCTTCGTAATCGTCGAAAACGAACACGGAGTCGTCGTAGCGATATCGTGACAATTGTAACAACAATAAGTATACTATAAACTAACAATACAATATTATATAACGTAATACGATATAATAGTAACGATAGCAACGATGACGGTGTTAGCTGTTAGAGAGTGTGAGAAAGAGAGAGAAAGAGCAACGGAAATATAACAGGAAGAATAATAATCGCGAAAGTAGGTAAGTTTGGTCGTGGTTTGATCGAGTTCAAGTCGAAACGGTAACGATGTAACGATGGTAGCAAAAGCAATAACGATTTCGTCGATGGCAACAACAACGGTAACGATGATGATAATAATAATAATAATATTAATAATAATAATAATAATAATAGTTATAATAATAATAATAGTAATAATAATATTGGAAGAACGAGGCTGGTTAGAAGTGTATCGATGGAATTGGCGACGGCGTTGCCGTTACCGTTGGCGAGATAAAAGTGGTAGCAGCGAGAGTAACGAGAATAGGAGCAGTAGCGGTAACGATAGAACGAACGATGTTTCGATCGGTGCGATAATATAGCGTAAGTAAGTGAGGGTAGCAGGAGATTCGCGATAGAGATTCACAATAGAGATTCAGCGATAGAGAGTAAAAAGGGTATTCTAAATAAAACTAACGTCGGCATCGATAAGAAGGTAGTTCGCGAACGGTTTTCGTGCTTCTTCGATGGCTTTTCTTGGCCGATCGAGTAAAAACGATCGTCCGATCGGTGAAACTCCGTCCTATCAGAATAAAATCCAAATGGTCGCGTAGTTCCGAGCGTCGCGCGTTCGAAATGGCTTATTCTAATTCGCGAATTTTTTCGACGATAATTTTAGCAAACGAAAAAGGATCGCGTTCGGCCAATTTGACCAAATTTCAGGCGAATCGATGCACGTGAATAAGTAACGCGTGTAAAGCGTAGTC
Source organism: Megachile leachella (assembly GCA_963576845.1). NCBI lineage: Eukaryota > Metazoa > Arthropoda > Insecta > Hymenoptera > Megachilidae > Megachile > Megachile leachella. The sequence continues at coordinate 800,994 of OY756250.1, forward strand.
GCTGTTTATTCCTTCGCAGGAATTCACTCAGCGATACGTATCGTGTATATATTATATATATATGTATTATATATACATATATGTATATATACATATATACATACATATATATGTATTATAAAAGAAAATAAAAAATAATAATCGCCGTAATAACGAACGACGATACTCGACGTAAAAATAATTAATGATTAATCGGATAAAAAGACAAAAGGCGCAATACGCGAGCGCAAATATTCTGTCGACTAGATTCGTAGATGGGTTTATCGAGGGTCGAGAGACGGAGGCGTAGAGAATTGGAATCGAGACGCGCAACTTTTCGACGGAACGGAAACGAAGAAAACGATCGTAATAAACGAAAGAGCAACTGTACCATGGCTGATCGCGTCTGTTTCGTTCGGAATTTTCTAAAATCAATCTCGATCCGTCGTTTGGCCGTTCTCTATCGAATATCGATCGGGTTCGCGTAGCGTATCGTATCGTTATCGTATCGTATAGTATAGTATCGTTGCGTTCCTAATAAAAGAAAGAGGTACGTGTACCGACGATCGGTTAGCGTGCTTCGAAGGCGCACTTCGAATCCCCAGTTTAGGTGCGCGTTCGATGTCTCGACAAAGGTGACAAAGGGAAGAGCGCGAACGAACATCGAACGAATGCCGTTGTGTCCAAGATTCTGCGTACAGTTACGAGGATGGTTAACGTTGGAAGTCGATAGCTCGCCGTATCTCGTATCTTGTATCTGGTATCTCGTATCTGGTATCTGGTATCTGGTATCTCGTTTCTCGTCTTTCGCGTCTCGTTCGTTGTTCCTCGTCGACGTCGTCGCTGGAATCGTGGTTCATCTTGGGTGTTGCGAATGAACCGTTCGCGATGAAAGCGCGTCTCTCTCTTCTTCCCTGTTACTTCTTGCCGCCTAGATACTCGACCATCTCTTGAAATTTTTCCTTCTCGTCTTCAAGCAGCAACGCCTGAATACAGCTCGTAAAGTATTGCGTACCAAAGCAGCCTTGCCTAAACGAACGCAACAGCAAACAAACGAACGTCATTAGATTCAGCGATCGAACGCGGACGTTGTATCTCGTGATTCGCGGCGAGGTCTCGTTCGCGTCGCGTCGTTTTCATCCGTATCCGTTTTGTCACGGATCGGAGAACGTTTACGCTAACGACGACGCGACGCGACGGATCCACTGTCCGTCGCAAAACACGGCTCGTCATCGCTACGAGACTAGATGCAAAAAATCTCGCGACCATATTCTCGGCGAGAACCTGCAAAAATATTTCAACGTCGCAAAAAGACATGTTTCGATCGATCTCGCAGCATCCCCATCGGCGAACGACGCAGTCTGAAAAATGTTGCGCGAATAAAAAAGTACGCGAATGCCGACAAAAATTGTAAAAAACGTTAAAAAAGGTTGCGTTGGAAAAAATATGATGGGTATCGCGAATTTAAACTGAGACAATTACCTAATAACGTGTACAGCGTGCGCGAATAGACGCGTATCGTCGAATCGTTGTCCGTTAATGGTTGAGACGACGTCAAAGGCGAATCGTTTTTCGTAGGAATCCGCGAATACGGTACGAAAGGTAGGGGAGCAACGAAAACGAATATACAGTCGGCGAAAGACGGGTAACGACGAACGGGAAAAACTGCAGAATGCTGGGAAGAAAAGATCGCGAAGGTTCGGCAAGGAATTTAGGCGAAACGGACAAACGCGCGGTTGCTCGAGGGAGAAAGTGGCCAAGCGATAGGTTCCGGCGAGAGGAATGGACGTAGCGGGGTATAGGAGAACGCGTACGCTGAACGATATACGCGTAAAAAGCAAGGAAACGAAAATAAGCGGTAACGATAAATCATAAACGTAAAAAAAGAAGCTACCTAAACCCCGGGTTCCGCTCCGTGAAGTTGCTTGATCCACGTTTGGATCTTCTCTACTTCGTCTTGTAGCAATAGCACGTCTAAGCATCCTTTGAAGTAGTCTGACGTGAAACAGTTTTTCCTGTAAAAAGAAAAGGTGAAAATATAAACGGTACAAGCGGCTGATCCGTTGTCGCGATCTCTCGGGATTCGTCCTCGATCCGGCCGCTGAAAACGAACGAGAAACATTCTCGCCGATCGAAATCGTTTAATCGAGACGCGTTCGACGAGCAGATTCTTCGACGCGGTTCCGTAGAAATTTCGGATCGACGATGATCGGAGAAGAAAGGAAAAAAAAAGTTGAAACGAGAATAGAACCGAGTTACGCGAGTTAAAAAGTGTAAAAGGAGAGCGAACGAATCGGCTCGGCGTGTTCGCGATTAAACGACGACGTCGAGAGCAAGAGCGAGAGCGTAGTAGAGAGAGGAGAATTGCCGTAAACGCGATTACCTGCACAGTTGATGCAACTGAGGCTCCCGGAATAGGTTGTAACAATCCTCGCAGATACGATCCAATCGAGCGAAAATGCTCTTGTCGTATATACCCTTGCATTGGATATCGATGAACGACCTTTTACCCAAAGGATGCCCGTTCAAGATTCCAGCGTCCGTCAGGCCGATACAGGAAGAGACGAGTAACAACGTCACCGACCAAGCCAACACGGAAACCAATCTCGGACACGGTATCGAAGCGGTCGAAACGAGCGACGATTCGCTCGGTAACGAGGATAACCTCGAACAGGAAGTCTGCTGCACGCTCCAAGAATACGACTGGTTCGAGGTTGGCCACGTGCTCGTAGAGGATAAAAAGGTAGACGCTGATGACGGCTGCGACGCGGACGACATCGAGGTTGACGCGGATAACGTCATCGGTGACGACGACGTCGAGACCGGCGATCGGGACGTTGAGAGCGGCAGCGATAACGACGACGACGACGAGGGTAACGATGGCGATCGAAGTCTCTGTTGTCGATGCATTGTCTGCAAAATAAGAAAAGGAATCGTCTTACCGGTGGTGGCGGTGGCGCAAAATCGAGAAACAAACTCGCTAGGTGGAAACGGCTACGATCGCGGCCGAGAATATTTGGCGAAAACAAGAGAGCGTTTGGTAAAAGGGGACGTCGCGAAGCAAGAAGGGGCGGGCAGGTTCGATCGGGCGAAAATAGAAATCGGTAGAGTAGGTGGCTGCGGAGGATACGTACTCGGTGCTCCCTTTCGCGTATCCCCTTTCGCGAATCCCCTTTCGCGAATCCCCTTCCACGCGAACTCTCTATGACCGGGAACGTAATAGCGATCGCCCTCCTGCCACTCTGCATCGACGGTAACAAACAACTAAGCGACGACGGTGACGACAAGGAGGATCGGTCCCGCTCGAACGCACGGCATCCCGAAGCGGTACGAGAGGTAAAAGCAAAGACGTAAAGCGATCCTAACCAGTCCCGCGGCAGTCCCGCGGCAGTCCCCGTGAATGGACCACACGCAGGTAGACCCCACCTGTAAACGTCCTGAACCGACAACTTCATTAAGCCGAGCCAAAGCTCGACTCGGCGAGGAGCAGAAGCGGAGGAGCGAAGCGGAGCAGGGAGACGCAGCACGGGCACGTCACGACACGGCATGACGCGATACGACGCGGAACGGAACGGAACGAAACGGAATGGAACGAGACGAAACGAAAGGAAACAGAACGGTGCGCGGTGTGGTGCGGCAGAGTACGGTTGAGCACGGCATGGCACGGTACTGCATAGCAATGCGCGCGAAACCATGGGGCCCCTCTCTTCCTTACTCTCTTGGTTATACTCTCTTGGTTATTCTCTTGGTTGCTCTCTTGGTTACTCTCTCGTGGCGCAGCGAGATTCTCGAACGCACGACGGTTTCTCGTTCGTCCTTTTTCCACGTCTCATCGGCGGCACCTGCGCACGCCGAGGAGAGCGTTTCGCCCAGTTCTCTTTTTTCGGAACATAATCACTGCTCCCGGGTGGGATCTTATTTTTAGCCACGACCGATTCTCGGAACTCTCGAACCGCTCCACTCTGTATCGAACCCCCACCTGGTAATTGCCTACGGCCTGATAATTTGCCGCTAAAGTCGTTCGGTCTCGATCGTTTAACAGACCGCCCGATGCTTTCGAGGATCGAGTCGTCCTCACCGGATCCTCTCCTCGAATCGCGCCGATCGAGACAATTTCCCGAGTGAAATCCGATCGGTCGAGAACAGGCGCGTTACGTATTCCGTTCGACGCGTAACAACACCTACGTTCGTAATCCTACGTTCGCGTTGCGTAAAAGGAAGACACGCATCGAATCGTAACTGGAACGAAAAGTACCTTTCTCGCGAACGACCCTAACGCGGCGACGGTCTCGCGTATGGTCGGCCGCCGCGCGACCGTCGAAAGCGAAAGCGTGGCAAACTTTTGTTCGGCGAACGATCGCTCTCCGGGGGGAGACTTTCTTCGAAACGCGTCCTCCGTGTCGACCGCGAGGGGTTAACTCAAGGAGCAAAAAGCCCCAAAATACGAGCGACGTCGACGAGAGCAACGAGAGCGAGGAGAAGAAAAAGTAGAGATAAAAATTGAAAGATATAGAGCGAAGACGGAGAGACGGCAGAGGGCTAAGGACGAAGAACAGATAGCGGAGAGTCGGGTGGAGAGCAGCGGGCAACGCGAGCTGTACGTAAACGAAGAAAAAGTCAATGGAGACCGGTTGCTCGACAGGTGAGGTCTTTCCTCGACCAAGCTACGCACAGGTGTGCAATCTGTAAATCCCCCGTAGCAAAAAATTATACAGCCTTCGGCACCGCTTCGCGACGCGGTCGTGCGCTGTTATCCCAGTCACCGGTTATACGTACTCCGATCGAACGATTACCCCCCGACCATACGCAAACTTTCCATCGGGACGCGCTTACCGTCTCCGTTCCGATCGAAACGCGCCACGCTGCCCAGAACCACCGTGTGCGCTGATCAATTTCTTTCCACCTATATTTTCTCCGACGACCTCGGAGTTTTACTCGTTTCGTACACGTTCCGCGAAGAAAGAAAATGATGACGAGAAGAAGAAGAAGAAGAAAAAAAATGGTAAATGAAGATGAGCGGGAAAGAGAGAGGGACGATAACGCGAGAACAGCGTCCCAGGAAAGTCGAATAAAACCCGGTCGAAACGAGTCTGCTCGATGGAAATAAGAGGATGGAGCTACGAGGCGAAACGCTTCCATATCGTTAGACGAATCGTTGGCTCTCCTCACCAGGTGGTCCTTTTCTTCTGCCGGATGACTCAATCGTGAGAAGGAGTTGCTCGACGAGCTCGGGAGGGACCTCCTCCTCGCTAGAACCGCGCGTGCACCTCGCTGCTCGCTGTCTGACTTTGTCCGACCGTCAGTTTCTGTTTCTTCCTTTCTACCACCTTCGTAACTCGCCTCTACGCGCACTCCACTTTCTTTTTTACTCTTTCCAATTCGGTTTATCTTTCTTTCTTCCTTTCTTCCAGACAGATTTCCGATATTCTTCCGACTCTAATCGTTCGTTCGAGTACTAACGCGTTTCGTGCGATATTCCTACGAGATCGAAAGCCGAAACAACGAGCACACAGAGAAAAAGAGAGAGAGAGGTGTAAAGGAGAAAAACAGAAAAGCTAGAACGAGAAGGAAGGAAAGAAAAAAGTAGGCAGCGAGTTGAAAAGGTTTAATTAACGAGACGTGGAGAGGGTATGAAGGAGGGAAGGAAGGAGGAAGAGAGAGAGGGGGCTAAAAATCGTAAATCAAGCGACAACGAGGTAGCGGACCAAGCGAGAACCACCGAACGATGTTTATCCGCGATCCTCGACCGCGTTCGCCGATTCTCTTTTCGCTCGTTCTTCGCTCTTCTCCTTTGCTCGACGTTACGCAAAGAGTCGTAAAGAGATCGAACCCGGAACGGAAATCTACTTGAACGAGTAAAGAGAGAGACAGGAAAGAGAAGACGAAAATCTCGTCCGCGATGTCCTATCCTATTTTATCGTACGATCAGGCCGAGGAGGTTCGAGAACTTTCTGGCGGGCTTGTACGTAGCTAGAGGTACTTTGAAAGTGCCGCGAAAGTGCTGGTTATCTGGTCACGATCGACCATCAAAGAGGTAGGACAGGAGGGGAGGAGGGAAAGACAAGAGAGAAGAAACAAGAAAGAGGAGAGAAGAGAGAAAAGGGAGGGCAAGGATTGGCTAGAGGGAGGGGAGAAGAGAAGGACGCGGAGAAGCCGAAGAACTCGAGGAGAAGGAGAGATAGGCGGGTTGAACGGACGACGAAGAATCGAGGCGTCCGGCGTCCTCGATCGCGGGATCTTGGAGTAAAACTAACGATCTCCTGCTCGCTCGCGAGATCAACGCGACGATAATTTAATACGCGAGATCACCACCCAGGTGTGCTCTGACGCGTACAGATGCCGTTCGTAACCTCGACGAGAAGGAAAAGGCTGAAACCGGCGATCTATACGCTGCGCGCGATTCCGAACGCGAGCGATCGAGCCCTCTTCTCCTTTCTCTTCCTTCTCGTCATCCTCCTCCTCCACCTCCTTGTTTTTCTTTCTTCTCGTTTCCAAGGTTTTTTTCCTTTCCATCGACGTGCACGAATCGGTCGCGCTTTGCGATCAAAATTCGCCGATCGTTCGCGGCGACGAGAAAACTTTGAAAGGCGCGCGCCTTTTACCCGAAACGAACGCGCGACGAACCGACAAAATCGAAAAGGATATTTTTGATCGTGACGCGATTCTAATAGGAAGATACCGTTTGCGGCTAATACTCGGAACGAGCGCGGAATGAGCGCGAAGCGAACAGAAAAAACGAAAAGTATTTCTGACGTCAGCCCTTTTCGTAGAAACGATTCGATACCTCGAACCGAGCCGAGAGACGAGAAAACAGAAACTCGTACAATGCGCGATTCGTCGATTCATCGAACCGAGACTACGTAAATAGAGGAGCCAATGACGTCAATCGTTCGCGTTAATTACATAAGGACAGTCCTATTAACCTATGCCAACGGCGACCGACGATTAAGCGTTAAGCGATTCCGATAGTCTTTAAACTCATTCATCGTCGGAGCGCTGCTGCCTCGTTTCTTCGATCGTACCACGATGGTTCCTTCCATCGTTTCTCGTTATTTCGTCGCGTCGACGTCTTGCCCTTTCCATTCTCCGGAACAATCCGATCCGACTACAAAAGCGTACGGGGTTCGAGCGCGTAACGAGCGTCTATTGACCTTGAGCCATCTACGAGAAACGTAATTTAGGAGCATTTCGCGAACAATCCGAGTCGAACGACGCTCTCGCGTGCCTCGACAATTAAGTTTCGAGGAAATCCCGAGGCAGGGTTCGCGATACGCGAATATTTCGTAATTTTCGAGAGAATCGTTTAGGTCGCGCCTAAAGACAGGAAGATTCGAAAAGCAGAAGGAAAAACTTGGTGGAAACGAGTCATGGTCGGTGAATCGAGCAGGTCGAAACGAGAATACAACTTATTTCCATGAAATTCGTGGAATGGATGGGCTTTCTCGTGAGCCGCTCGTGTCCAAGGCGAAGCAAGACAAGACAAGGCAAGGCAAGACAAGGCAAGCCGTGCCAAGCGAAACCGAGCCAAGCACAGCTGCGCTCGCGTACAACTTCGTATGTAATGCACGTAGTCGACGCGCGGGTATTTGCGAAGGAATGCTCAACAGGTGTGTCGCCCGGATTGAGCTTTATGCCCGCGTGCACGGCTTGCCTTTCCTTTCGCCCTTCCTTCTTTCTTTTTCTCTGCCCCCCTAACCCCCCCTGGCCGCAATCTCTCTCTCTTTAGTCACTGTTTCTCGCCAACTATTCTATTCGCCGAGAATATTACGCGGCCTAGCGCAAACGGATCGTTCTCGAAAAATTGTAGATCGCGCGACGTCGCGACGAGAAAGCGTATTCCTACGCGAAGTAATCGACAGTGAAGCTACTGTTTCTCCAGACCTTGCGGGCATTAGTGTCTTTTTCTCGGTATGCCTGGAATGGTTCTCCAGCTCGAAGGCTAAGAGGAAGCTGCGAGGGGAGAATCGTACGATTTATTTACGCGATCCGGCTGGTCAGGAGGCGGCCGGTTAGGCTCGAGAAACGCAAAAGCGTACGCGCTATCTCTCGTATGTAGGACAAAGCCTGCTCTGTGGTAGTCGGCTCTACCGCCGTTCTGCTCGTCTCGTTTCGACCTCTCCGTGCTTCTGCTCCGATCATCTCGACGTCCCGGTATCGTCGTTCTATCGTTTTATCCTCCTTCTTCTACCCCGACGAGCGATTCGTTTCTTCCACTGGCCCCGATTCTCTTTAGTCTCTCGTTCGTTCTCGCTCCTCGATATTATCGCGATATCGATCGAATTAACGATACCGATACGCTCGAGAGCATCGACGTAAACGACGAGCTCGAAGTCGACTCCTCGCGGATATGCGAATACGCGAGCAAAAAGGAGGAAAAAACCGAAAGAAAAAGAAGAGAAGAAATAGAAAAAGAAAAGTAGAGAAAAAAGGAGGAAAAAACATAGGAGGAAGAATAAGACGAGAGAAGTAGTCGGTACTGGCAGCAACGTCGCGATTGGATATTAGCGTCGAAGGCTCGTAGTGGGGCGTAAAGCAGCGTTCCGGCAGACAGCTTGGCGTCCTATGGTTCGCGTTACGGCTCGTAGCCTTTCTTCGTCTTTTGCTTCTCTCGTTTCGCTTCACCGCATCTTGCGTTGCGCGTTTCGCTGTATTTTCTCTGGATACTCGGATATACGCCTTCTTTTCCTTTCTCTTCTCTTCCCTACCCTTCCCCTCCCTTACCCTTACCGACCCCTTCCCTTACAGCCCCTTCCCTTACCCTTCCCTTACCTCCCTTTCTCTTTTATTTCCTTTTTTCCTTTTGCTTCCTTCTCTCTTCCTTTCCTTCCACTTGCTTCGCCTTTTATTTTCTTTCCCCTTTTTTCTTCGTTCTCGTGTTCGACGACCGTATCGTACTTTTATCGGTTGAAACATCTTTGTCGAATTTTTCGAGAAACTATCGATTAGAAGTAGCGTAGTAGCGATCGTTCGAGACCAAAGTACGAAACGTACCCGAGAATGTCGAGCAACGAGTGTCCGTTGTTTCTTTCTCCCTTTTTTATTCGTTTTCCGGAGATTAGAATCAAACGCCAAGGACCAGTTCTCGTTCGAAAGGGGCGTTACTACGATCTAACGCGATTATTAATCGGTGTTCTGGCTCGGCTCGTAACGCGGACCGCTGTAAAACGGCCGTAGTATTCGATTCATTCCGTTCTCTTTAAATAGTTTCGAGAGAGCGTGCGACTCGACCGCGCGACAACCACCACGATCTAAGAAAAGACCGCCGAGATATTTTCGAAGCCGCCAATGATACGCACCCGGTGTAATGCACCCGGACAACCGTTTCGCGTACAAACGTCGAAATAACCGATTCGTTTCCGTTGCGCCGTCTCGAACGATCTTGGAAAACTCCGAGTCCGAATACGATTAATCTTTCCTCTCTGTTCGTTTGACGGAAAAGTTTACGCGCACGCTCGCTCGGTGAATTTCTCGAGAGGCGTGTCGCGAGTAGTCCCGAGCTACAGGTGGCTGCTGTACTCCGTTCCTCCTACTCTTTCGCGTCTCTTCGTTACATCCTTCGCCGTTAATTCTTTATCTCCGCGATATAATATTACCGCTATGCAATTTTCCTGAATTTTTACTCCTTTTCCTCTCCTTTCCTCTCCTTCCGATTCGATCTATCACGATGTTATCTCTAACGATGCACTTATCGATCTTCGTCTCGTCGCCTTTATAATTTAATTCGTCGTCTCGAATCATCGTTCGTAAATATTACCATCGAATCTTGTCGGCGTGGAATTGTTTTTGGTCGCGCGACACGATTAGAGCGAATCGCGATCGAGAAGATCTAACGATCTAACCAAAGAACGCGTCGTCGAATTCGTTTTGGCTCCCACTTGCTCGCGTGTACGTTGATCTTTCGAGCGTGAGTCAACTCGCGTTTGATCCTCGGCTCGACCGCGAGTACAAGACACAAGATCCCCTGAATGAATTCTAAAGATAGACGCCCCGTGCCCCCTTTCGTTCTCTGTCTTCTTTTCACCTTTTCGAATATTTCACGAGCAATTACTCGTTTCTCCTTCTAACGGAGCTTCCCGTTCTTCTTCGTTAACCTTCTCGAGGTGACATATGGTCGAATTCGACCCGACTCGGCGCGGTGCGGCGCGGTGCGACGCGACCGACCCCGTTTTAATTCTTCCAACCAACCTCCTTTCGATCATCGTATTTAATCGGTTGCGAGCGAAATTATAAAAGCGTACAAAAAAAAGAACAACGCGTTAACGATCAAAGACGAACCGAGACGCTTATTGTTAGTAAATGGTGTATAAAAGATAAAAAAAAGAAAATAACGAGGAAGTTCGAGGAATCGACTCTGTTCGACTTTTCGAAACGTTCGCGCGTCACGGATTCACTGGAATTTTTCCGATCGCGAATAAGATCGAGACGATCGCAGGCTCGTTCGAAAATCGATGAAGTTGGTCTAATCTCGACTTTCGTAAACGCGATAATGAGTTTACGTCGAACGCGTTTACGAAACTCGAACGGTTACGCTTGTATTGTAAATATGCGATGCAATAACACTTACGTTTTTAACGTTATTTTTCTCGTTTCTATCAAGTTTGCCGTTTCCCGCTTCTTTCGAGATCCTGTCGGCACCCTTTACGAACTTTAATTATCTTACTCCTCTATACGCCTCTATCTTCTTCCTCTTTCTTTCCACCGTCCTTCTTCTTTCCTTCCTTCCTCTCTCCTTTCTTATTTTCTTTTCTATATCGCTTTTCCGTTATTTCTCTTTTATTCTTCTTTCCTACTTTTTTTCCCTACCTTTCGCGCCCTCTTTAACTCTCTTTCCCTCTGTTATCACCCCTTTCGTTTCTCCCGACCCACCCTCCCACCCTCCTTTTACCTATACTCCTCTTTCTTGCTCCTTTCCTTCTTTCCCTTCCCTTCACGCCCGATGGCACGGTGTTCGCTCGCGATCACTCTCTCTTCGTGGTAAATTTCGAGCCGACGAAAAACTTTTCCCGACCGCACACAACGACGCGAATAAATTACGACGTCCTCTCTCTAGCGATTTTCTTTTTCTATACTAGCTATCGGCCGCCGATAGAAAATGTCAAAATCGCTGGCCGATTCGCGATATTATTCCTCGGACACGTCTTTCGCAACGAAAAATTCTAACGCTTACTTTGTGGTTTAATCACTGATCTTTGATGAAACACCATATTTTCGTATCGTTGCCTCGCACTAAACACTTCCTTCTTCGAGGGAGTTCCTGAAACGTCGCGGAAGGAAACACGCGAGACAAGTACCACCGCGGAACTGTGGTATCGCGATCTCGAGAAAGGCGCGCGCGCGGCAGAATGCCCGCTCGCCCGCCTCCTCGACCACCCACCCCCTTACGGCTTCGAGACTTCGGCTCCGACATCGCCGCGTCGCCGAGCGTCGCATCGTCGACCGCGAGATACATCGAAGGACGAACGTTCTCCGACAAGTCGCGACGTCCAGTGCATAGGTAGCCACGCACCGATCGGCCTTTAAACTAAATTCGACGTTTCTATTTTCGCTCGATTCGCTTCCTCTTCGCCTTCGCGTTACCATTCGCCAAAGACTTCCCCTCTGCGTTTATTTATTTTTTCCTCTACTTCTCGTACGCCGACCCCTCTATCCTTCCTTAATCTAATCCTATCTCTTCTTTTTTTTTTATCTATTCGCTTACCTACGTACCTGTTCAATGGTCCATTCATCGAATTTCTACGATGCCCTTTATCTCATCCGATTTCTCTTTCGCGAGATAGACGCGTCGCACGTAAACGTTCGAACTCGCGTTAATCGTACGGTCGCTCGTAATATGCTCGAATCGCTGACCAATTGGAATTCCGCGTTTCTATAAACTCCCCCCTGCGTTTTTCGTCATCCGTATTACCGTCACTGCCGCGCCGCTTTTACCACAACCTTCTACACCGCCACTATCGCTTTTGCCACCACCTCCGTTACCGTCGGTAATCATTCTAGCTCCGTCTCCGCTTTCGTGCTTGCTTCCATCGCCGACACTTTTTATACTTTACACGATAGTAACCGCCTTCGTTCTCCTTTTATAACTCGCGTTTTGTCCTTTCCTTTCGTTTCGATTCGCTAAACGTTTATCCGGCTAATTAACTCGATACTTCTAATCTCGTTTCGTCTCCCTTCCTCCTTATTCCACGTAATTCGTTACGCGTCCCGAACAAGGAATTCGAACCAACGTACGATTCGTTCGACCTTTTTGCCTAATTCTGTAATACGCTCTGGCCTTTCCGTACCAATTTTTTTTCTCGGAGATGCAATTAAACTGCTCTTACGTCGAAACTAATAAGGTTAATAACGTAACGCGTACGGAAGGGGCATCCTTCCGATGAACGATCAGAAATTCGGGTTAAGTCCTTAAGGCGTTGATCGTAAAAAACCCCGTACGACCGTCATTCTTTTCCGCTTTGTTGCTCTTTGATCTAACGCAACGTTTGGAAATACCGAGGAAAAGTTGTTAGTAATGCACCGAACTACTTCAGAAAAACTGTCTCGTCACGGTTCGTGTAAACTCGCGTTACGGTTGCATCAACCAACGACGGATTCGAACCGATTGCGTCACTTTACCTTCCACGCGTTCAGAATCGGATCCGATTGTAACCGGCGAGGTGCACCCGACGGGTTTTCGCTACATTTTCGGTAAACGTTTTACTCGGCAACCGATCGCGAACAAAGCCTAACGAACATGGTGAACGCGCGAGCCTGTCATGGGAATCGTTTGGCCGAGTATCGCCGTAATCGAGAAACCGACGGTGCAAAGCGACCGCGAAGCTCAGAAATTGACTTGTGTTACGCGTTACGCGATGACTTCCGTCAAAAGTGTACTGACCGACGCGACTCGACAAACTAGCCGAGTCGATTAAATTCGATTCGAGCGTGGAAATACGATTCTGGAACGAGGCTACTCGAATATTTTCCAGCGTTTCCGACGCGCGTGATGTCCCTTCGGCCGATTCTAGAAGCCGGCGAGGCGAAGAAGGAAAGAAATCGACTTGGACTCGATCGTTTCGAAAAGACGCGAGACGAGTATTTTGGAAAGAAATTTGTCTGAGTTTGTTGTTTCTTACTTTTGCACGAACGGGTCGATCGATTTGTTGGTCGGATTAGTTTCTCGCGTACGTTCGCTCTCGAAACTCACGTAACGGATCGCAAAGTTGACGCGGCTTCTCGTAGCGCGGCGACGGTCGTTGTCCCCCATGGTAAATGGTACGCGCCGGCAGCTTCATCTCCCCCGATGAATCAAAGTTGCATCGAAATTCCACTTGATCCTCTCGAAACAGCTTTATAGTCCGTCGACTTGCACGAATTCTCCGAGGAAGCGGTAACAGTTTACGAACGGTAATATACGATCGACGTTACGGTCTCGCCTCGCCTTTTACGCTACTTTCGTCTCGTCCCGTCTCGTCTCTTCTCTTCTCTTCTTTCGGCTCCCTTTTGTTTCCTCTCGTAACGGTTCGTTTCTACGACACACGCCACTTTCTCACCGCCACTTTTTCACACTTTTCCTCGGATCTTCTAACGCTGTCCGCTCCGATTCAGAATTTTTCCTATCGGTACAGTTGCATAACATCGAACCGTACTCGCGCATCGACCAAGGACCGTTAACGACGAGGAGAGCTGATAGGTTTAATGTCTGTATCCGTGCCAGTCAGCGCATACGCTCCAACTAATTTTCTCACGCGCTCAGGCTCGACATCGGTTAGCTATCTCCTCGCACCGAATCGTCGAACGGTTCACCGAATGATCGGTCGATCGAACGACCGAACGTCCAACGGGTCATCGAATATCGTTTTTCCTTTTCACGTCGTTCCTCTCTTTCGTTCTTTTCCTCTATCGAAACCTCGACTTCTCGAATCTCGATGCATCTGAAATTTATTCCCTTTCAACCTTGTCGGTGCTTTCCAACTTTTCTCGATCGCCTCTTTCTTTCCCTCTTTCCTTCGATCCTGCTACTCGGCAGTTTTTTTCCACCGTCCTGCTCCACCTCCTTCTCCTCCTCCTTCGCCGCCTCTACCGCCTCCACCTCCGCCTCTGTCACCGCCACTGCCACTGCCACTGCCACTGCCACCGCCACCGCCTTCGCCTCCGAGACACCTTTACCTCTACCGCCACCTCCTTCTATTTTCGTTTTACCACGATTATCTTTTCCCCTTCTTTTCTTCCGCCTCGCCTTCCTTCCTTCCTTCTTTTCTCGACTTTATATACCTCGATAATCTCGCGATTTCTCTCTTCGAGCCTCCTCAGCGCAATCGACTCTTTTCCTCGTTGATTATCGAACGATCGAAAATTACTCCGATACCGATCGCACTCGGTGACGCGACGTTAACGTACGCGTGCTGCCGAGATAGCCAGCGAACGACGCGCGCGACCAGAGAATCTTTATCGGCTCGCCGACAACGATAAATCGCTAGCGCGAGCAAATACGAGATCGAGGTGAATTCGACAGGAACCAATCGGTCGTCGGGAAAGACGAGGAGAAATACGTATCGAGATAACGTGTAAAGCGACGCGACGCGACTGATTTATCGGGTTCGGCGCAAAGAGCAAAAGATTGGTACGGAGTAGCCAATCACGGCGAATACTGACTCGGGATCGGACTCGATGCGTCGGGCTACGAAGCGCGCACTCGCTTCGTCATCCTTTTCTGTTACGACTGCCACTTAACGCGAATGGACGGTTAAAAAGACCCTCCTGCGCGAGTCAAGCGGCTACTCGAAACAACTACGATCGGCCTAGGTTCCTCTTACGCGACCGTTCGTTGCTAGCCCCTTCCACACCGATTAGAGCCTTCGTTCTACTTCTCCTCCGCCCCCTTCGCCCTTTGTCCTTCCCCTCGCACCGCTTTGCCGAAGCGGCTATTCCTGCTCCTGCCTTTGCTCCTACCGTGCTCTCTCCGCTGCTTCCTGCACCGTGCCCCTTACTCTACGGATCATTGCTTTTCACCCGTGTCTACTTCTGTTCCCCGGCCGCGACCGAAAACCATTACATTTTATTTACCCGTAGCCGACCGTCCGATATCGTGCGACACGCGATTCGATCGCGCGCGCCCAACGCGTCGCCGATCCTTGTCGTACTTTCCTAAAAAATTATGATCGAACGACCGCGCGAGCACGCTATTCAAATTTCCTGCAAATCGATACGCGTGTTCGTTTAATCCTAACCATACTGCACGCTATCGATCCTCAATATCGTTCGATCTTAATGCTCCCCGAGTAAAAACTATGGAAAAAAAAATAAAGAGAAAACGGACGGAAGACGGATATATCCTTTTTTCGACAAACAGATCACTACACGACGCTATAAATAACTCTGCAACTTCTCTGAAAACGGAAAGTAGCTCGCCTTCGAGTTCCGTAGAAAATGCTCGGAATATCTTTCCGAATCGATCGATCCAACGATCGTACCTTCGATGCACCGTGAATACAATTTCCGATTCGACTTTCGTTTCACTTTTGCAACTTTATCGCGTTCCATACAAATTTCGACGCAAATCCGAATTCAAATCACCAACAACATTATTGCGAACTTTCTGACTGCCGTGTTTCTTTGGTGTCTGCATGCGCAGTTTCGAAAGAATACGAAATATAGCAAAAACAGGTGTTAGCGCAGAAGTAATAACGAGCAAGTTTCTTTTACCAAAATGTTCGTTAAGGTTTAGTTTTTGCATCGTTATAGCTCAGCCACAAGTGTTGACTATGCACCGATATTGACAGTAGTGGCGAACAAACAAGATGTAAAATTTTATTTTATTTTGACCAGTAGAATTAGCTTTGTCGGCATATTCGTTAATAATTGATGAATTGATGTATTGGCTGATGCGCACTACGTTACCGATACATCGCAGATTTGTTTGTTCGCAGCCACGATCAACATCGGCGCGTAGCCAACACTCTCGCAGATGCCCTCTCTGCTCCGTGTTTCCAAAAACAAAATCGAAACGATCACTTTAGTAAAGAAAAAATTCTAGCTACCGTTCCTTATGATTATGCCCACTTGTACTTGAACTTCTTGGATATGAAACAAGTACTCCGAATAATTGATGTTTTATTTACAAACCGCGAACTGCGAGTTTTCTCGAAAATCGAACAGAGCCGCGTGAATGGCAATATCGGTGATGATTACGACGAAAGAAACTTTTTCACACGACCCTTTACTGTTTCCAGAAAAGGTCGGAACACTGATGTAAAAAATGACTTGAAACTTTAACACTGAAATTGTCCACCGGTGCCTAAATTTTTCAATTCAACACTGTATGTAAAAAAAGGGACAAAATAGTGAAAGAGACTACATTTCGTTAGGTACGATCGAAACACGCCACGTGCGAATCGGCGCGATGCTTCGTAAACGCGCGGTTCCGAACGTAATCGAAGATTTTCGATTCAGCCGAAATTAATTTGAACTCCGAGCGTAGTCGACTTAAAGATCGAATCGTCCGTGTTGATCGGTCATTTCTCTGCTGCCCCGTTTCTTTCGATTTTCCTAGCCGCTTCATTTCCTAGTCACGACTCGAAACGAAGCGACGCGACACGCGATACTCGACACTCGGATATACGACACTCGACACTCGACACTGGGTACCGAGGACGAACCTAGACTTTTAAAGACAATGCCAACTGTACCGTGTAGCGTCTCCAAAATCAAAAAGTTTCGCGTCGATCGAGATAACAATAAGTAGAGAGCATAACTGTTAAGCGGCATCTCGAAAGACGTACCTCGATACGCTCTTCCTTAGGTCGGATGGGAACGGCACAACGAACAGAATCCTTCTGATCGGAGCACCGTGCCGTTCCTCCTCTAATATACACCTCTCGCGGTGGGTGTTCGGTGCATGTATCTTTTTCTGTCAGAAAGAACGTCTTCCTGCGTCACTTTCTTCCTTCAACTTTGCCGGGGAATTACCGTGTTATGGCTACCCTCTGCTATCTCCCACGCCCTTCCGGCCTTTCGCCCTTTCACCCTCTCGCTGCTTCCAGTTACCTCCCTCGGCACCACCGGCTACCCGCCTAATTGCGAACAAGCAGAAATAGAGTCTGCAATCTTCTTCCTTGCAAATAACGAGTAGCTTACATCTTTTTCGATTCGAGCTATTTATTTACGCTTCTTTCCCTTTTTCTCTTCTCCGCTCTTTCGCGCGTGTCCTCCTTCACCCTCTCGTAATTTTGTTTTTTCTTTCGAACCGAACCGAATTCAATCGGATCGTATCAACTTGACTTTTTGCAGATTGAACGCGAATGCACGATGAAACACCGTACGCAGATACAGTTTGAGAATCAACCCAGGGAAGAATAAGAAACTGTGGGCGTTGACGAGAGAACAAAACGTAGTTGATCAACGACAATTTTAGGATACACGTGGAACGACGATGGCGACGACGACGAACAAGAAGAAAAAGAAAAAGAAATTGCCTTGAGTACACGTGCCGTTGAATTTCACTGAAGCCAGTGGGTGACAAGGGGATGCGGACAAACGTAAGCTGCGTACCGTTGCTGGCTGTGCCGACACGCGACGACCAACGAGGAGGACCAACAGAAGTCTAAAAAATTCACCTGTCGTGAGAATTAAATCATTTTTCATATCTCATCGATAGACAGGTGAGCCGAAACTTAATTACTATATCTTAGAAGGATGTTCGACTTTTCATCGACCATTGTTCCTTGCATGCAACGATAATTTTTGGAAAATTAATTCGACCGAACGAATTGTTTTGCAAGGGAAGAAACGCGTAGATTACCATGATCGACCGAGTATCGCAACTTCGTAATCATCGGCTATCGGCAATCTTATGTATTATTGTGCGATGCGAAAGGCAATTGATATTACAGCGACAACGCAAACTCGTTGATTGGAAAGTTACATAGAATTAAACGATCGATAGATATTATTACCATTGTCAGCGCGACAGCGACAGTGGATCAGTGGGAATTCGAATGCGGGAAAGAAGACATTCGAATATTAAAGTAATCTTGAAAAAATATTTTGTTCGTCGGATATACTGGAAAATTCGAAATCATCTTTACATCGTCGCGCCGTTATCGCCGTTGGTTCTATTGAAGATTATCCGTTCGGTCCATATCGAGAGCCGTGGCTTCCTTTTAACGTTTCTACGCCGTTGGAGGCTATTCGAGTTGGTTAACGGTAATGAAAATAAGAATTAAGAATATAGGGAGATCATCGTGTACGAGGCGACGCTGTGGCGCCATGCGTTGCAACGAAACACTGACCTTCTTTCATCGACGGAAAAATAACCCAGTCTAAATTGAGCCAATTGATCGTCAAGGGGCGGAATCGACGTTTCGTCGGTGGCGAACAAATTTCTTGCGGCCATCCCTTTTTCCATCTCTTTTACTTTACTTCCTTCCTTTCCCTTTCTCTTTTTCGCCTTCTTCCTTTTTCTTCGTTCCTCCGTTTCTTCAAACTTCTTTCAATCGAGCCTAATGAGCCTCTATTATTGACAACTATAAATTAACTTGAAAAATACTAGTCAAATCAGGATCACCGTGCGGCGTTCCACGCGAATTTCCTTATCTCTTCAACGGCACGGTTTTTTACAATATGTATCTTTTATTATTAACCAGAATCGTCCGAGTAAATGACTGCAAATGTTTAAAGTAAACGAAATATTTATTCGTTAACGTGTCATGATAGATACATGTTGAAGTCATTTTGCATGAATATGTTTTTAGAACGAAAAATAACAGAGATGTATAAAAATTATTGAAAATTATACATTTTTTTATTTGTTCTCTACTGAAATATAAAAAGAGAGGAGAACAATTCTGTTATATAGAAACTGAACATCTATGGATTGCCATTATATTTAGTTTTATCAACAGTCTCTCATTTTGCATCACTGTATCATTCAACTGGTACCATTAAACATTCACTATGCAAATAATGACTTTAAGAAATCTGTCCTATCCAATGTATTTTCATTTTCCTTCTTGCTTCTAATCTCTGCGTCTGTGTCTCTTTGCTTTATAACCGGTGGTACAAATGTACTACTGCCACTTAGTTCTTGTTTCTTATGTAACTTCATACTCCTATCGACGTTATGAGAAAAGAAGTTAACTTCTCTCTTGACTTGAGCAATTTCGGTTCTAAGTCTTTGTTTACGCACTGCTTTCTCATAAGCTAATCGTTCGCTTAAATGAATCCATTTGAACCTAGTAAATAAATAAAACATAAATAAACAAATGAAGCTTAAACATATTCTTACCTCGCTTGTTTCATTCATAACAATTTTAAAAGTTTACCTTGGAAGATATTTTATATTCCATACAACATCGTAAAATTTACTTTTTTTCTTGTTCAATACTTGAGTATTGTTTAATGTAGCTGCTACATATTTTGCTACCCTTTTACTTTTAAATTCAACCCAACCTTCAGTAAATTGTTTGTTGCGAATTTTCTTTTGTTTTTTTGGTTTACCATTCTTGTCTAATTCTGAAGATAAAATGATTACGAAATATAAAAATTTTTGAAAAATTTTACTATATTTTTCACGTATCTAATATAAACTATATTACTTAAAATATGAATTAGAAGTTGCAAAATTAATGCTTACTGCACTATATATGTAAAAGATACATCGAATATAGGTTAGGTTCTTTACAAATTCAAGTTTTTCCTTTCTTGCATGACAACTAACCATTCTGCGCTAATTGTAAATACATTCTTCCAACTTCTCCGTACACTGAAAACATTTCACGAATTTTCGCGATACTCATATATTTAGGTATACTGGACAAATACACGATTCCTCTCTTTTGTCGTTTTATTTCCGTCGTATTTTCATCTGACATGTCCATCACATCAGTTTCTGCCTTTTCGACCTCCATTTATTAAATTTTAATATATAAATCGCCGTCGGTTGATTTCCCTACTCTTTACTTCTGCTTCGTCAACGTTACAATTCTTTTTCAACAAATATTATTTTCGTGCTCTTTTTCCCGACAACGAAACATGCACTTACATTGTACAATATAATGTTCAGTAGTTGACAGCAGTGATTTGACGCGTGACGCAACACATACGCGGTTATTGTACGTAGCAGTTGTACAGTTCGGTCAACTACTTTACTATGCTCATATCATTCTCAAGTTATGTATATTTTTATTGCAGTTTATCGCAACTGACCAAATTTCATGATATAAATTTATTCTATTCATTCATACCATAAATATTTCATACCACAGATAAAAGAAAGGGTTTTAGAAACTATACGCACACACGGTTTTCGACAAAAAATTTTATTCTGCTTTATTTATACGATATTAATTTCAAACAATTATAATTGTTTTAACCAATTTTAATATAACGAAGGAACGAAAAGACACAAAATGCTAGTAGGAAGGAATACATTAAAGATTCGATATACATAACACATATTTGGAGTATATGTAATCTACGTATTTGCGATATCGATACGCGGCCTTGTAAAGAATATCTGCAAAGATATAACGTGTCAAATACGTAAATGATAAATTACTTAAACACTAGTGAACAGAAAATTTTCAGTGAACAGTTAGGAGATTTATGGAATTTACTTTCTGCCGATTACAACTCGATACGGTGCGCTTCACGCGTTACAGCGCTACTGGTTTGCTCTTCGTACTATTCCTGTTGCGCAACGAGAAGCGCGCAGCGTCTCAGTGTGTGCAGAAAGGCACAAGTGCATTCGTAACACGATGTGTCGCTGAAAAAAACTTCAACTTTCTCGCGAGTTACATTATTTTCATGTAAATTTTGAGGAAACAGTTTTGTAATAATTATTCTGTGTGGAATAACTTTAAAACAAGAAAACAACGACGGATAACCGACAATTTTTGAGAAACGTTACTTGGCTGACTCAAACAAAATGGCGACTGTCCTTTTCTTGGCGGTACTGTTTACTTGACCGTGAACGTTGTGTTTCTTATAAAGTGCGGTATCAAAGGTGTTGTGTATTTAATTTTTTATTATCAATCGATATAAATTTAATAACACAATTTTTAATAACTTGCGAGTTATTAGTGATCTCGAAAAGTTTGCAATTTTATATTCGTAAAATAGGTAATAATGCTTTAAGCGTGCACTACGCGATACGGCACGATACGACACTGTGTAACGCGTTTTTTTACCTCCCATTGCTTTATTTTCTCTCTAGTTTCTCGTAATTTTTTTTCAATGGATCACAAAAAACTCTGTGTGTTCGATAACTATCGATACCTTTGCCGGCTCCTACGATATTCGTATATATAGAGCGACGCATGATTTTTATATAGTGAAGAAAGTGCTTAGCTAAACAGAACTTTTATCAAGTTGTTTCGGTACTCTCGATGCCCATTCGAACTGTACTACTCCCCTTTAAGGGTATTCGTAACCTTCCTTTCGCCCGACCACGTTCGACTTGGAAGGCGGGCACGTTACGATTATTATCTTTGATACGACGGCCCGACTGAAAACAAACACTGCGACCTTTTCTCTAGGTTAAGGAAAAATGTCTAGCTCATATGTTATCGAACCACGGGAGTGTGGATCAGAAAAAAAGGACGATACATTGATTATCATCGTTAACGACGATGGTACAATATCCGTGGATCAGGAAACTTTACAAAGTTTAATCAGTGAGTTTTCCTTCTTATTTGGTCAAGTAATAGTCTACGCATAACACATTAACTTGTTTCTTATCAATTTTCAGTGAATCAGTCTGATGCAAATGTCAGTGTTGTTAGAGTAGGTCAGGCTGAATCGGACACTGAAAATGGAGATATTACGTTGACCGTAGACCCTCCACCGTTTACACCCACAACTATAAATTCAGGAACTACAACAACCGATGCAAACAGTTTTGTTGATCCTTTCATGGAAATGGATCCAGAACAATTGGAAAGATTAGAGACAGCCTTACAAAGCGAAGAAGCGAAACAAATTCTTGGAGAAAATGTTACAGCTATGCTTGGTACTGTTAACTTTATTTTGTCTTCATAATAGTATAAGTATAGTAACTTTACTAACTAACAATTTATCTATTAATTGTTGAATTTTATAGACATGTTAACAGTAGAAGAGCAACAAAATTCTATAAGGTATAGCATTAAATTGGATCACTGTTACACGAGTAGATTATCACCTTCTGATCCAAAGCCAAAGGACCCACTGCCTGTTATCGATTCACCTACCTCTGATGATGGTTCACAACAATACATACGTCAACTATCACCTGTTCCTGGAACATCTAAAACATCATCGCCTGTCGGTGAAGTTGAAAATCCGGCTTTATTGAAGCCGAAAAGTACTATAAAAACTGTAAGTGCATCATCGCGTTGTTCGAAGTATCCAACATACGTTACATTCGTACTTTATTATTTGATTTAGGGTAAACCTGTAGGTCGCCCACGGAAGAATACTACACCGGTTTCTGTATCTTCATCCAATAATATAAGATCGTCTATCGGTATAACGAGTACACCTAAATCTGTTAGACATCCGATGTCGAGAAATTTAACAGGTGCAGTTCATCAGACTGGCGGAAAACGTAATTAGATTTTCTTGCAAATTGTGTTGGATTGACAGACGAATGGTCACTGTAACTACTATTTTTTTTGTTTGTTCGATTAGAACAAGAAAGGTCTAATGACGAGAACGAAGAAGAGTCATCGTCGTCGTCTTCCGAGTCATCCGAATCGGAACCACCATCCGATAATGATTCCGATTTTGGTCCACGAGGGCCTAGAAGAGGTGGTATACGTGCCAGAGGTGGTAGGAAAGGTCTTACTACTAGGGGAGGAAGTATGGCAGCTGCTCGTAGAAGAGGTCCCAACAAACATATGGACATGGAGCAAGTTCGCCGGTTAGATATGGAAATGGCTGCTGCTGTTAATGCTATGAAAAGTCCAGAAAAAGATGACAAGTCAGGTAAGAATGAAGGAGTGCAAGTACTGCTTGTTCTTCTCTTTGCGCGATACTATTATTTGTTTCCTTTCGTTAGGAGGATTTAGTCTCATTAAAAGTAAAAGACAACTTAAAACAGCTTTCGGACGCAAGAAAGAAGATTTACAACGCATTGATTCGCCTTCTGTAATAAACGAGGATGGTTCTGTCAATTTCGAAAAACCGCTGCAAACAACGAATCAGGTTAAAGCAAATTTGATCAACGCCAATATGATTAAAGGTGACATGATTCTTACGAAACCTGGCCAAGGAAGGAGTAATCAAAAAGTTACTTTTGTTCAAAAGCAAGTTCTTATGAAGTCGAATGATTTCAAGAATATTGACGCGAAAAAGCCAGTAATGCTTTCTAAGGGAAAAT
The DNA here is from genome assembly GCA_963576845.1 of Megachile leachella. Classification (NCBI taxonomy): domain Eukaryota; kingdom Metazoa; phylum Arthropoda; class Insecta; order Hymenoptera; family Megachilidae; genus Megachile; species Megachile leachella. The sequence continues at coordinate 824,308 of OY756250.1, forward strand.
TTTTGAGTCAAGCTGGAACCAAATTCTTTGCAACCAAAGATGGCAAATTAGTCCAAATTCCTGTTACTGCTAAAACCATAACGTCAAACGTACCAGTCACGCAAATAAAAGGACCCGTATCGCAAGACCCTTCGGTACAACAGCCGAACGCCATACAAGGTCAAACATCACAAATACCACAACAACAGCAACAGATAGTAAAGGTGACATCACCCACTGCAGTACCAAAAATAAAATCTTATGACGGAAAGAAAGAGAAAAGGAAATCGGATGGATTAGATGCTGTTACCAAAACGGATATTGATTCTGCAAAAGCAGTAGAAAACAAAATGTTTGATGGTCAGTTAATAAAAACATAATGACATTACATCGATGATCTATTATTAATTAAAAATCATTGTTTAGGCACAAAGAAACATCCAAAGAAAGAAAGTCGTAAGTCACCGGGATACACGGTTGATACTTTAGGTCCAGCACTTTTCTCTACTCCGGATATTATTCGGCGTGTCGGTGGAAACGGTGACTCAAAAATTCAAGAGAACGTGGTAACGTCTTTGATTTCTACTGTGCCGTCTTCTACAGTCGTTTCTTCAGGAAGTGCGGGTTCTCTCACTCAATTTACACAATCGTCATCGTCGTCGTCGTCAACGTCATCGTCATCATCGACATTGACTTCGTCAGTGTCGTCAACTCAATTAGGTTCGTGCTAATATACATATCACAAATTTATCATGGATTCAAGTTTATTATCCGATATTCGGTAATAGGTACAACTGGTTCATCTTCCGAACGAGTCAATGCGCATTCAGGAACTCCTGTAACAATGGAAAAGCGAGAAAACGGTGATTCCTTGGTGCAATACAATGAAATCGAATCTAAAGCAACAATAAAATCCAACGAAGAGTTGCAACCAACTTTGGAGTCCAGTAAGTATTTATAGAGCAAAATAAAAACTACCATTTATTCCGTAATCGTTATACTACACACTTTCTTAAATATTAGGCTGCATAGAAGGCGAGGAACATTTATTAGCTACATTGGAAATGGAAGCTAATAAACACGAAGAAGAATTACTGGCAGAAGCATTGTTGCTACAAGAAGAACTTGGAGTTGACTTGGCTAGTCATGTACGATATTTAATTTCTATATCCTTCAGAAAATAGTATTTAATTTGTTTATAATTAACTCGTTTTTGACTGTATTATAGACTACACTTGTTGAACAAGATGGAAGTGTACCAACGAGTGAAACATTGACTTCGAATAATATGATTATTCCGCCTATGATTACATCCGAGCAAAACGGGAATAAATCGATGGATACTACTACGATCGTAATGAATACGTCGAATACAGCGACGATTATTACTTCGGCTGGAACTTCAATAACCGAAGCTAAAGAATCAAAAAAGAAACCTTTAAAAGAGGAAAAGGAACCTATTCAGATCGTTCGCGGTGGGCGCGTAATTACGTTACCTCCTATTGAAGCACCGGCAACTAGAAGTAAACGGTTACAAGCAAAAACTGAACCCGTTCAGAAAACTTACGAATCCGTCAAACGAATGGAAAAATTCAGGTAAACTATTCAGGTGAAATAATCTTTAAATTGGGTATATTTATTATATTGCTGATATTTTTCTCAGTGTCCCAACTATTCAATCCAGATCGTCGCAATCTATAAGAAATGAAATCCACTCGAACATACATCAAGGTGATAAAAATGAAAACGAAATGGGAGTAGAAGATGAAGAAGACGAAGAAGAAGAAGAGGACGATAATGCTGGTGGTGGTGTCGGCGCCGGTGGTGATGATGATGAGGAGGACAATGAGGATATAGATGAAGAAGCGGACGAGGTAGAACAAGAGGAACAAAAGCAAATTGGTGAAGAAGAAGAAGACGAGGAGGATGAGGAGGAAGAAGAAAATTCAGATTCAGAAGATGATCCTGACAGACTATGGTGTATATGCAAGCGACCTCATAACAATCGTTTCATGATTTGTTGCGACGTATGTGAGGATTGGTTCCATGGAAAATGTGTGCACGTCAGTAAAGCTATGGGTAAGACTCGTTCCAATAAGTATTTTGTATAAGTAACAGAAGCGGCAATAGTATACGGTAAATCAATGTGATTTTGTTATTTTTTCTTACAAAGGACAACAAATGGAGGAAAAGGGGATAGAATGGGTTTGTCCAAATTGTGCAAAAAAGAAGAGCGAAGAGATGAAAAACAAAACGAATACCCAGAATATAAGTGGAAAGCAGCGAATTCAATTGGATACTATGATGGACGAATCTATTACCTCGAAAAGTCCAAACTCTGTCGGTCAGACATCATCCATTGGCGGAGAAACATCGTCTTTGATCGTTTCCGGTTGCGATTACAATAGTGTTAAATATTCTAGTGGTATGCAATGCGTAGTTTGTAAAAAAGAGGCAAGAAATTCTAGCATTTATTGTTCGGACGCGTGCATACTCGCGCATGCTCAAGAAACTTTGACCAAAGATAAACCAGCACCGGGAGTTGCGGCAAATCCGAAAGGAACAAGATCGTCGCCGTTTGATCCTGTTGCAAAGGCGAAAGCCGAGGCTAGAGTGATAGTTTTTGAAAGAAAAACGGGCCGAGTGTTGGCCGGTGAGTCGGCATTACCGAATAATCATAGTTTGTACCTACGCAAAGTAACGCAGCGGAGAAAGAAAGGAAAGTGTATAGAGATATTTCATTCTTTATTTTTTCAGGGGCCGATGCACCAACAAGATCAAATTTGCGTACATGGTTAAAAGAAAATCCTACGTTCGAAGTGGTCGGAGCGAATAACGTTAGTGCACTACCAATTGGAAAAACCATCACGGCTGTTCAACCTCAAACACCTGGCAGACCAGTAAGTGTAATATATGAAAATTGTTGTCCCGATCATTTTATCTCTCCCCATTTCATACCATTTTTATTGCTACATTAAATATTAAAAAAGAAAAAACCGTGCTTTAAGGGTAAACCTACCGTGGTATCAGCTGGAAAAGGACCAAATCTTCCAAAAATGACATACACGAAAGTGCCTGGCTCAAAGCAAATGATATTAACAGCTGGGAACAAAAAATTCACGATTATTTCCGGGGGTCATCCACAACAACAAGAGCAGCAACAGCAGCAGCAACAACAGCAGACACAACAACAACAGCAACCATTAACGCAGTCATTGAATACAAAGTTGGTGCAATTGAAGCAAGTGTTACCAACTCAAGCGAACAAAAGTCCCCTGTTATTGAAAACTACGATGCCGAAATCACTTGGCCAGATGCAAGTCAAACAACAGGGCATAGGCTCGCCGAAACAATCGCCAGCAGTTAAGAAACAAGAACCGAAACAGACAACTTTACAGGTGAAACAACAGATAAAGCCAAGCCCACCGAAAAAACCTGAACCTGAACCTATCAGATTAAACATACGGAAAACTTTAACAGAGTTGTTATCTAGCCGTATAAAGGAAACGGAAGATTTAAAGCTTTCCGAAGAGGAAATCGGTGAGTTAGCTTATAATATCGAGTTGGAGATGTATAAATATTTTCGAGATACCGGAGCAAAGTACAAGGCCAAGTACAGAAGTCTCGTATTTAATATAAAAGACACGAAGAATTTGACGTTGTTTAGAAAAATTGCTGATAGATCGTTAACTCCGGATGCGGTGGTGAGATTAAGCCCTGATGAAATGGCGAGTCAAGAATTGGCCGAATGGCGAGAAAAAGAGACCAAACATCAGTTAGAGATGATCAAGAAAAATGAGTTGGATCTGATGGCACAAGCTAAATCCATCGTGGTCAAAACGCACAAAGGTGAACAAATAATCGAGAACGACGGTGGAATCGATCACGTTGATCCAAAAACTCCCGTGCAAGACATCGTGACTGCCTTGAACAGCGCCGACAGCATAACTTCGACAGTGGACGACATCGAAAAAGAAATGGACAAACTGAACGACGAAGAAAGGTTACGGTTAAAGGAAGATGGAAGAAAGCTTAAAAATTTCGACGATAAAAGAAGGAAAGACAAAGATAAGGATAAAGATAAAGAGAAGGAGAAGGATAGAGGTAGGGAGAAAGAGAGAGAAAAAGAAAGGGTAAAAGACGGCAGTCGTTCGAAAGGTAGACGCGGTAGGAGTACCAGCAGGAGTAGACACAAACACGGTAGAGACGACAGGGAACGAAGTAAAACCAGAGATAAAAGTAAAGAAAGAAAGTCACGGGACAAGGAAGGCAAGCGCGAAAGAGATCGCGACAAGGACAAGGAACGAGATCGAGACAGAGGCCGAGAACGATCGAGGACCAGAGATCGGGAAAAGTCGAAGACGCGCGATAAAGGTGGGAAGGAGAGAAATAAACAAAAGGAGAAAGAAAGAGAAAAGGAAAGGGAACGACACAGAGGCGCCGAAAACAATTCGCGAAATCGTGGTGGATTCATGCATTATGAATCAAAGGACATGGACAAAAGAGAGGAGGAAAGGAAGAGAGAAACGGAAAGGAAAGACGACTTATCAGGTAGCACGGCATCTCTGTCGGAAAAACCGATCGAGGATCGACTTTGGCGTCACATCGAGGACGAAACGACCAGCAACACAATTGATGGGAACGATTCGGACGTGTCTGACCGAGAACCAACTTCGACGGTTACGATCAAGACACCGGACATCAATGAAGAGATCGAGAGAGAAAGAGAACGAGAACCGAGTCCGATCGAAAGAGAAACTCCCAAGGGAGGATGGCAAACCGTTTGGAGAGGGTTCGTTAATATGGTAGACGTTGCAAAATTCTTCATCACCGCGCAAGAAGTGAGCGGTCACGCGAAAGATCTAATGGACGATTTACCGGACACCGTCGACGTAGTCGGTCGAATAAGTCACGAAACCGTTTGGGATTATATCTCAAAGATGAAGAAAACTGGTTCGAAAGAGATTCTAGTGATTCGACTTACGGCGGCAAACGACGAGGAGAAGATTCCCTACATAACTTTGTACAGTTATCTGAATAGCAGAAGTCGACTCGGAGTCGTTGGAAACGTTTCGAAAAATATCAAAGATTTCTACATAATGCCTTTCTCGAGTCAAAGCACGATACCACAGGTTCTGTTACCGTTAAACGGTCCTGGTTTCGAGGAACACAGACCTCATCTTCTTCTAGGTATCATCGTACGAAACAAGAGGAAACGTTTGGCAGGTATCTCGTGTTCGTCGACGGTACCGCTGAAATTGTCGAAAAAGGATAACGCCGATCGGAGCTACACGCCACCGTTGGTTAGTGCTTCGAAGGACAAGTCTCTCAACGCGTCGATACTCGCGGCCACCGTCGCGTCGACAGCATCCTCGACGATCGCGGCTTCCTCTTGTTCAGCGACGATGGTAACTGGTACGAGTATGGCTACAGGTTCGAGTACGGGTACCACGATTACACAAACGAATTCGTATCAGAAAACGTGCGTAAACGTTGGTACGAGCGAGTCGGTGAAAGAGAAACACCTCGTCACGCAAACCACTCTCGACAACTTGAACAAGGCGCACATAGGAATGTCGAGAAGCACATTACTCGATACCGCGGCTATATGTAAAATCGTTCCAGAATTATCGTCCAAGATCGATCTGACGTGTTCACCTGGTAAAGCGCCTCTCGACGACGATGGCGACGAACCTTACAGTCCTGGTCAAATGGACGAACAAGAAATAGATCTCGAGTTACGGACTTCCACGGCAGCCACCACGATATCGATGTCGGCCTCTATGAGTATCGATGCGACGTCGCCGATCGATAACAGTATTATTTCCTCGAGTAAAAGTTCCAACGAACTCCAACGGAAAATGGAGGAATTAAATAGACAGATCGAAGAACAGAAGCAACAAATACAAAGCATTAGTTCGTCGTTTCTCGGTGAATCAACGTCTACTTTGCCGGTGAGAATTTTCACTAGATTTATTTTCTACAAAATCGATTGTTATTGTTTTCTCCTGTTGTGTCCTATTGTAAATAAAATTGATTTCTATTTATCCATGGTAGCCTATTCCTATTCTCGAGCTGCGCGGATGTTTACTTTTCGCATCAACTTCTTTTTAGTGCACACGAACGCACGTACATACGTAACATCGTTTTAGAACTTCAAATATTATGCGCGCACGCACACACGTACACACCTTTTATTTTTATTTTTATTTTTTTTTCTCTTTTTGTTTGCCGAAACATTTATCATGGTCATCACATATCATAAAGGACAACGTTAAGGTAGGAACATCGTGGGAAAATTATAAATCCGTCGGTAGCTCTGCTTTCCTGTACTCTCGATGATTCTCTTTCCCTATCGGTCAACATCGTTCGGACTTCGTTTGTTCCGCTTTCCCAACGTAAAATTAAATATTAATTATTAAGATGGGTGAAGGGAAAATACGAATAAGTAATTTTATTACGAACGTGTGACTCTTTTTTTTTCTCTCGCGAATTAAAAAGAGAATTGCATTATGTTGATAAAATGTAGGCGATTGATTTGCTGTTATATTGAACCGTTTCGTCGATTTCAGGGCTTAGGGCTGGACCCACCGGCTACCAGTGACGAATGCGAGGAAGCGTACAGTCCATCGGACAGCAGATCGTTCACGCCGCCACCACCTGCGGGTATTTCAAAATTTACTCAGCCGATTCTCGAAAAAGTGTCGAACATAACGATACCACCGAATTTGCAAGAAATTTTGGCGAACGTGAAACGGCAGGAGAGTTCGAAAGTGGATCCATATTTACCATCTAAGCCCAGTGCGACGTTTTTAACAACGGTTAATTCGTCGATTTATCAAAATTCCGAGAAATATTCTTCACCGCCACCGGCGAAAATTCCTCTCGGTGGATCAAACAAGTCGAGTAACGAGAAGTCTCCGTTCGACATAACTCGTCATAGGGAGTCCGTTTCGAAGGAGAAGGAGAAGGAGAAGGAAAAAGAAAAGGAGAAGGAAAAGGAAAAGGAGAAAGAAAAGGAAAGGGAAAGCAAGAGCACGCTTAGTTCGTTGAGCGACTTGGATCTGATCAGAAAAGCGGAAGAAGAATTGGCGGCCGTAGCTGCTGCATCGGTGGTCTCTGCAACCCCTGAAATTCCCGGGACCGAGAATAGTAACTCCGCTCAATCTGATTTACCCGCGGTCGCGACTCGCCCAACGATCATGGGAGCCTCATCTCCAACGGTGATGCCGATATCTACCGCGAATATTTCGTCCTTGGTTTCGAATCCCTCTTCTTCTTCGTCGTCCTCTTCTTCGCCTCCACCTCCTCCTCCTCCTCCTTTACCTCCTCCACCACCTTCTCTTCCTCTTCCTCTTTCCTTACCGATTCCTCATCCTCACCCACACCCGCATCCTCATCCCCATTCGCATCCCCATACTCATCCACATACTCATCCACATCCCCATCCACATCCACACCCTCATTCCCTTTCTTTACCTCCGCGCGAGGGGAATTCGTACAAGAGTCCCTTTCCGGAACCTTTCAAGAGAAACATAGCCCCCGAACAGCCGAAACCGCCTGGTCTGGAAGACGAAGACTTTCCACCGTTTCCATCCACGCCACCCAACGTGGAAAACAACGTATCCAAGACAATTGGATCTCGTTCGAAGTTTGTTCCAAAGAGTGGAATCGTGGTCAGCGTTAAACGAAAGATAAGCACCGAAGATGCTAGCGTCGTCTCTTCGACTCCGACTAAAGCTTCGAGAGTAAAGTCGCGATGGGGTCAGGGTCCTTCGGACTCGCTCGATTAGCCGTTGTTCGATTAGAGGAAAAGTGTTTATTTCTATGGAACATCGAAACCGTTACTACACGTTTCTCCTGTACAGCCGACTTTTTTTCTTCGTATTCGTTAAGTTTCGGGCAAGTGCATCGGACGAGTTTCCCTGTAAGATCGTATGCGATGTGTATCCCTTCAGAGAGTACCGAAAATAATTCGCCGACGAGCGAATATCACTTGTAAATACCAAAACGACGAAAAGGAACGCTTCTCGTTGTTGTCGTTCGTCGTGCCTATCGCTCTACTTCTGTACATAGTTTTATCGAAAATTCTGTAATATATCGTTTAAATTCTTTCGAGAGATCAACGAAGCGCGCGATACACGATGCATCCGCGTTGCGTGTATACTACCACCAATGTATATAGAATAAGTAGTCACGAAGGTCTACGAAGGACCAAATCTTGATCGAGTCGTTTTCATTTGTTCGGTGAACACGTTTTTTACGTTTGCTTGGGCCACGGTGATGTGTACACCGTGGAACTTTCTAGCTATCCACAAATATAAGACGATATTTAGATTTGCAATTGTTCATTGGATAAACATATGTTTGCGGCAACGGTATAATCGTAGATTCTTTGACGCGCAAACCATTAAATCCTTTAAGGGACACTTGCGTGACTTATCGCGACGATGTAACGTTCATTTTTCTATTCAGAATCCGAGATCGGTGAAAAAAAAGCTAACCAAAAATTGGATCTCCCGCTTTTAGTTTCTTTAGCAAGTGATTTAAGTTTATACGAACACTTTTGCTGCGTCATACATTCTTTGCACGTTGCTACGCATTGGACGTAAGATTTATTATTACCATTGTCATTTTTATTTTATTTTTATCTTTACTATCGTTACTGCTATTATTACTATTACTATTATTGTTACTACTATTACTGCTACTGCAACTATCGTTATTATTATCACTACTGCTATTACCGCTAGTACTACATTTACATTATCTTCCTCTTCGACGACTTCCAAGTTCCAAACATTATGCCCTTGCTTCATTTTCCTTTTATCGAGGTTATCGAAAGAAAACGTATCTTTAATATAATTGCGAACGAAAAACGAATCTTGACGAAAGATTAAAACCTTGCTATGTAGTTATTACAACATTCGTCGTATACAAGTCCAACTTGTGTTCTGTAATATGTTGCTAAGTAAGCGATTGACGTGCACCTTTATGTCGATTGAAACGCGCTTGTATCAATAATATGTATCGAAAAAAGGCAACGTTTCGATCAAAGGGTAATATCGTGTAATTCCTATTACATAACCGCACATAAATCCTAATTATTGTGCGCGACAGCGCTGCTTTTGTAAATTACCTAACCTCGTGTCCTTAATTGTGTATCATTCATTTTATATAAACTACTTAACGTTAAAATTAAGTTTTGTACATATTTTTAAACGGTACATCACGATTACAGTCCCCTGTATAATATAACACGATTGTCGTTATTAGCGTTGTTCTTGTAATCATTATTTTTTACTAGCATTACTGGCTGGTTGATGCTTATTACTCATCGATACTAATTCTAAAATATCGTATTGAATTACCGTTAACGCTGTATTAAATGTTCGTTGATTTTTTTTCATCGCACTCGATGCATCTTGTCTTTAATTCGTGTTTTTAATTCGGTACATGCACTATAAATATATTTGATGTCAGTAACATAACGCGTTTAAGAATCGAACGCTACTCACTTTATTTTCAAATAACCTTCTAAACGATAAAATTTCTCATTTTTTGTTGGTAAGAACGCGTTACTAAACAGGCCTCGATTCTTTGCCATAATTTTACTCGTTTTAAATATAGACACGGATTTATAGGGATTCGTTCTTACAAGACAGTTTTTGTACACAAGAAAAAAATTATGAAAATAGAAAAAATAGAAAAAAATTTGAAGTTTATAAAGAAAAAACAATCTATAATTGATAAGTGAAACTGAGCAGAATTTTGAAATTTCCTAGCTAATATTATTAACAATATTTTTTACTAATTTTAATAATATTTGGCGGGTTAATGTGGCAACGGGTTTACGCATTTACGATGAGCGTGTTCGAACGCAGATGGTGTCTCGTTTTTTATGAAATGCACGTTTTTCATTCGAATTCAAATATTGTAGGAATATTCGATTGGTCGAGACATAGCTAGTTCCACCAATCACTTTTTAGCGAAACGTTCATGATTCCTCGAAACCCTGTTTGGCGTCTGCGCATGTTTCACTCAAAAGACCGTTATCGTGTTGCCAACTATTTCCGGAATAAAGGTTCGTCCACTTTTCGGTACACGCGCAATGGAGGAAGAGCCATTTTGTTCAGAGAAACAACGTGGCAGCCGGTGTACCCGGTATTCTTGTTACCATGAATATTCGTGAGTATTATTTAGTTTTATATCGCTTATAAAGTTTTTCTTTACATATCGGTGAACACGGATATGTACGGTATACGTATATTTCACACGTATTACCTCTCGTACCTGTTGTACACGTTTTAACAAAATGCTATCGATTGTTCGATTGATTGAACAAAGCTTGTATAATCTTGCATAAAAAGTAAAGAAAAATTGGAGAAAAGAAGTGTTTTTATTTTCTTTATCTTTTGAACTTCGTTAGAATGAGATTATATTTGAGCCGACCTATTAGAAACGACACGTCGTTTCAGTTCGCTCCGCGTAATACATATTTGCATATAATTTTGTATTTCTACATTGTGCTGATTTTAAAGAAATATCATTATAAACCATCTATTCCTTTCTTTCTTTCAGACCTACTGTTGTTAATTATCGTCACGTGTGTAACAGTATGTTATTCAGCTCCGGAATTACTATTATCAACAAATTCTTATTTAACAACGGCTGATAGAGCACATTTCAAGAAAATTCTTGAACCAGGTTTAACTTCTCACGATTTATCGTCCATATATTATACTGTTAATGGATACTCATTTCTTGGGGAAGCTTTACCAAATAAGCAGGTTAGATGATCCAACTCTTTTCAGTTATATTATTAGCACAGTTGTGGATGCATATAAAAGAGTTATTGGATGATGAAAAATTGCAATAATTGAAACACCATGATTTTCAGATTAGTCTTACTGATATAATTAGCCATGAATTGATAGGTTGCAGGGACTTTTAGAATAACAACTTCACAAGATAACTGTTTCAGGTCATCTGTGATTATCTGACAGAAGTTACGAAAGATGAAAATATTACAGGGGAGAATGCTTTTTACATTGCATCTATATGGCGAACTATAGGGAATTGTCAACGTAAATCTACATCTATAATTTCAAAGGTATATACTTTTCTTTTATACACACCATGTATACACTAGATTTTTAAGCATAATGATGTTTTACAAACTTTCGTTCTACTGCAATTTTGCACTGAAGAAAACTATACTTACTGAATGAAAATAATAATGAATATTTAAAGTACTTTTTCTTAACATTATAAGTTTAGAAGAGAAAAAACTTTTGTTTGAACAGGTGCTTTCAAGTACAATAGAGAAAGATACATCTAGTATCGTGGAATTATACTATGCAGTAAATGGACTAGCTGCTTTGTCTGAAAAACTGCCACGCGATAAGGTTGACAAAGTAATCAAAGCGATTGAAAACACCTTACAAAAAGATGACAATTTATGGAAGTAAGAAAATAGGTTTTCTGATAAGTAAAATGCTTGAAAGGGAAAATTTACAATTTGTTTTCATTTGAATATTTTATAAACAGTTTAGGGTATACTTTCCACATTGCCTCGGATTTAGGAATAAGCGGTACATTTGCTTTTACTCGTCTCGAAGACGCAATTATACAGGCTGACGAAGTAGACGGACAGTATTTACAGTTTGAGGGCGGTCTTTCCGTGACTAGTAAGTATCATAAATAGGATCTTGTTCTTCTTCTCCTACCTTTCCTTCTGTCCAGTCCCTCCTCATTCCCGAACACAGTGGCCAATGATCATATGTCAAATTTTTATTTTAGACAATTCTTAACAAACATTTTTATTTATTTATCAGGTTTCTTAGTAAACGGTATATTTAAACTTTCTAACACACTGAAGGAGAAACCACCATTAACGTCCCAGCAAACTGTTAAAATAGCTAATTATCTTCTGTCTCGGCGATCTGTACAGACACCTAGAGGTGTTACCAACTTACTATCAGCGTTAACGACTTTAGCAAATAACGATTATGAAAAACCAATTTGCGTAACGCTAGCCAATGAAGGAATTAGCATTTCTACTCAGCAGCCTTTTGTCACGGTGAAAGTTTGCGATATCCTCGGTAATCCGCTCACCAGCGTACCTAAAGTGATCGCAAACTCTGCAACGAGAGTCGGCGATGACGTTGTTATTTTGAGTAACGAGAACTTCCAGCCATCGCAAAGTGACAAGTAACTATCTATTCAAGCTTCCGTTTATTTTCCCCAATACTTTACCAACTATGTTTCGTTTTTTTCAAAGTTGGTTATACCTTGGGGTAAAGTAATTGTTAATACAACCCTTAGACCTTCTTTTTCACTCAATCGTAAAGAGGGTCAAGAAATTTAACAAACAAGTATACTTATATCTTATAAACGACCGTGTTCCAAGAGTACATGTATCGAATTTTAGGACACTGTTCACGATCAATTTGATGAAGATGAAACCGGAACGTGGATTTTACAAAGTATCCATTGCCGCAGGATCAGTGACTAATACCGTTACGGTAAAAGTTCTTTGCGAAGTGGTAGTTGATCACTTAGAAATCGGTACTGCCGACGCCGATCAAACTACTCAGCCAAAACTTACACGGTAATTTCTCATTGCGGTGTACCTGAAATACTATCGATCTTTCGTCGGAATTTTAAAATTTATTTATTTTGAATTGCAGAGTACTTTATCCAAAGAAGTTGTCTGAAAAGATAGAGGCAGATTCTCAGCAAAAACTAGTTATGCGATTTTTATTCAGAGACGGTACTACTAAAAAACCTATGCGCACCCATCAAACTTTTGTACGGCTTTCTTCGGTAGCTAATTCGAACAGTGATAAAAAGGCTCGTGAAATTCTGTTGGTCGCCGAACCGGATGCATCGCATCTTTACAAGTTCGATATGGTAAGCGATGTACAATTTTATTCGTCGTTTGACTTTCACCGACATTGTCGAAGAAATACCATTCCCTTTTTCGAAACATTTCAGCCAGTTGGAAGTATGGCAGCAAATTTTGATTATCTAAGTGGGGATTATAATGTGGAGCTAATCGTCGGCGATGCAGTGTTGAGTAATCCTTTCCAGTGGACAGTAGCGACGGTTACTTTAAAATTCCCTGAACCGATATCAACTGAACGGGCAGATAAAGGTGTCTTGTACAAATACAAGTCCAATATCTATGAGACCAAACCAGAGATAAAGGTATGAAACGATTCGAATACGCTTTACAGGTAAAAACCAATGCTCGTTAGTGACAGCAATTCGCTGGAGATTCTGTCACCTCCATATCATTGGGAAAGAAAACTTATCGTCGAATAATGATATTTTGACGTTCCAAGTTGAAAATGTTTGAAACGTTTTTCATTCGATCATTTCGGCGAACATCTCTTCCACAACACTATAATATTAAACTAAACTCGTATATTCTTTCAGCACATGTTCCGTGAACGTGAAAAGAGACCTCCAGCGTTCGTTTCCAATTTATTCAGTGGCTTATGCTTAGCTCCAGTTCTTTTATTACTAATTTTGTGGGCAAAACTAGGAGTGAATATATCGAATTTCCCAATTTCAGTTAGCGCGCTTACGTTCCATCTTGGATTGGGCAGTGAGTATCGTATTTCATTTACTCATTTTTTAAGACACTACTATTTTAATACATTCTGTGTTATAGTGGAACCATCTTTGCCTAGAATCTAGAACATAATAAATTAGCATTTTTAGTTAATTTATTTCCAATTCTAGGCACAGAGAAAAATATGAATTTTTCGCAAATACAACTATGATCACGTTGTATTTGTAGCCCGATATTCATGACATTGTTCTTCTTTTAAATTGTTTCCTTTGTTCAAGCTCTTGAATGATTACGAGGAATAGTTGGATGATCAAGAATTTTTTTGTTACAGGTATTTTCGTGCTTTTCGGAATATTTTGGTTAAAACTCAACATGTTCGTCACTCTTCGATACCTCGTTGGTCTCGGTGTCGTTACCTTCCTCGCAGGCAATAAAATGCTATCGCGCATAGCGCATAAACATAAATCGCGTTAAAAGTTCAAACGCGTTACAAAGCAGAATGAATGAACGTTTACTCATTTAAACGACACCTCTCAACAAACGAAAGCACGAAGGAGTGAAATATTTCGTTGAGTTAGTTAACGAGGATCGTCGATCACGGTGTAACGTTAATTTTATAACACGAGTTTGTTGCACGCGCGATAAAGCAATACTATTTATGCGTACAGGTTATCTGTGTTATGGAACAAACCTAAAATATTTTCGGTGCGCGTCTATCATTCCATTATCACCACTATCGATTAACCTATGGTTCGTCGAAAAAAAATGTATAAAAACCTAAACAAAATATACGAATTCTTAACATTTTGTCGTTTGATTATTTTTTAATCCATTATTCACGGCGAAGCAGATGTATCATCGTATTATGGAGGTGTTGGTTTTAGCGCATAAAAATAACTCGCAACCGATTTTCGTAGATTATCCGTTTCCATCGATAACCTGTCTCTTTCGATGCGTAATTCATTGACGATCAATTGCGCGAGGCCTACGCGACGCCAAAAGTTAACCGAGTTTTCGTAGTCCTCTACAGCCTAGAAAAGGTCCGTACTTAAATTCTGAAGACAGAAGTTGATTTAGATATATAAATACGTAATAAACAGGACTGAATTCTAACCAATTGAAGAGGTGAACTTGTAATTTGCGAAACGCTCTGTTGAGCTTCGAACGAAGCGCCATTATTATTAGTCGTTGGAAGAATTTGTTCATCTTCCGTTTCGTACTTTCGACATATCTGTACATACGCGAGTACACGTTCCGCCTTGTCTATCAATTTTTTAAATCGTTTCACGGTGCAATCGTATTCCTTAGACATCGTTATCGCTTTCCGTTTATCATTTTCTCGACCTGTTAAATTATTTATTACGCAAGACGTTGGTTTACAAATAAACTGTTTCGTACCAATAACGAAGTATTCGTTTCTTCGGTGATAGATATCGTGAAAGAAGTCCGATTCCCGAATAATTTCTCGTAGTTCGGTGGAAGCGTCGTCCCTGTACGTGCGAATATTTTCTCGAAACTTTGCTATATCGGTAAGGAGATTCGCGATGCGCTTCCATTGAACGACTATTTCTCGTCGATCGGAGTCGTCCTTCCTTCGAATAGTATCGTAAGCTTTTCGCCGATCCGCGGTACCTGTCGTAGGGTAGTAAATGGTTACGAACAATTGAAATTCGTCAACTAGTAATACGCACTTCTGCGATATTCCGCGAAAACGTTTCGTAAATCGGTGCTGAGATCTTCGAGTCGTTTTTCGAGTAACGCAGCAGTTACTCTTCTATCGTTCTCTCCGTCCGCCGAGAAAGTGTCGATTTTACCTTAGCATCGGTAATGCGATCGAGATCAAAGGAGATAGATACAGGAAGAATGAATATGTATTCGAACATATGCCTCACCGATCGCGATACTTTTAGCGACGCCCAATGCGTTATCATCTCGATAGTTCACGCGCCACATTATTCTACGTAAAACATTCTCCGTGTCATTTCGGGAACGTTCGATACTTTCGAATTCACGGTTTTTTTGGATCGTTGTCTTCTCGATAGTTTCACGGAAAGTAGCATCGATGGTTTTCAGTCTTGTTTCGTGCATCCGAATAGATCGATCGAACGTTTCTACGCGAGCACCGTTCGCGCGACGTCGCTGCTCCTCGACTTCTTGCAAACCGTCCAGCAACAAACTGATGCTGTAAAAGCGTAAGAAATTTCCGCGTTTAACGAACTTTCCTATTTTGTTCTTTTTTCGATTTATTTTCGTCGCTGTTCGTCCCGTCATTAATACCGGTAGTCCTTGAGGTCGAACGTACGCTCCATAGTTTGCCACGCTATTTCGACACTTCTTCGAATTTCTGGCAGTTTTATCCTCATAAGCGTATCTCGCCAGAGGCGACGGTAACGTTCCGTATTCAAACTCCCGTAATTCATCTCGCGGAGTAACATTTCTTTCTTCGGATCACGCACGACCTTCTCGTTCGCTCCCTTTCGCCCTTTACCTTTACGTTTTGGAGGCATTGCTGTAGTTTTCTATTCGTCTCGAAACAGTGCAGCAGGATGATCATCGAAGTTGTCCATACAATGACAAAACAGAGGCATAACGCGATTTGTCGATACAAAATAAATATATATCAAATCGAGTACGCGTCGATTCGTACGAACGATTCGAAATTCGAATTGAAACTATAAATCACATTTCAGTCCATCCCGAGTTAAACGTCGCATACAATTTCTTAATTTTGCAACGTTCAAGAATCAGCGTCGGTTCAAAGATCTTATGCAAATGGACGCTCGCGGAGGCCATTAAGGTTCTTGAATTGAGCAAAAATGACGCGTGGTATGTCCAAGGTCGTAAGAAGGGAAAAGAATCGACGACCGGAGGATGGACCGAGTGAAAGCCGATGGGTGGTGTCCGTCTCTCTTGTTCGCGTGTGCAATAGACAAACGATACTCGTCGCAGCATCTCGTTACGTTTACGATTCACGGTTCACACGTGCGAACGGACGATGACTCGGTAGTATGAGATGACAGACTAATAAATAAAATTTGATAATGACCTTCCCGTTCAACCGCGTTCGATCCTTTCCGAACGGTCTCAAAGCGGTTGGCTACGGAGGATCAAAAGTAGGGGGAACCCGTAAAGCGGAGATGAACGAAGTTGATGCTGGAGAGGAGGAGATTCGCTAAATCCGGTTTAAAAATTAGAATGAACCTGGTGGAAGGGATAAAATCTGTACTTTTCGCGTATAAAAGTCTTCCACCTTAAAGCACGTGCACATTTCGATCGTAACCAACATTTCGGTTTGTTCTACCAATTTTGCCAAGGTTGGTGTTTAACTTTCTTTCATCTTTTTATAATTGTGTTCCAACTTCGCAAGTATTAATTTCTACCGCATCTTTTACAGATGAATCCACGATACGTTTGCGCACTGGTGATGCTGCTGCTGGTCGACAGTATGCAAGCCCGATCCCTGCTCGCGTTCGACGAACAGTTCACGGAAGAGACGGAGGATGCGGTGGAGACTGTGGACACAGTGGAAGCAGGCGGTAACCTGGAAACGGTGGAAACGGAAAACGTAGAAGAAACGGAGCAAACGGAAAACTTCGAAGAAGGACTGTTTCGCGTGAAGAGAGCGCCGCTAGGAAAATTAGCTCTGCTCGGAGGAGCAGCTCTTCTCGGCAAGAAAGCTCTTTTGCTCGGCGGTGCTGCCGTAGGAGCTAAAGCTCTCGTTGGTGCAGGAGCTCTCGGTGCAGGCTTGTACAAAGCTAAGCAGTGAGTACGAGCATTTCGTACCGCCCCTTTCCGATTTTTATTAATCGTAACCTTCGTCGAATATGCGCATTACTCTGATCATTCCTTGTAGTTTTGGCGGCGGTTACGGGGGCGGTTATGGTGGTGGTTATGGTTACCATGATGTCTATGTGGGTGGACATTCTCATTACGATCACGCACCTGTATACGTTGATTCAGGCTGGTATTAATAGTGACCGATTAGCGTATACCGAAGTACTTACGCCGGTGAACAGAAGAAAGTTTAAAACACCTGCTAGAGTACTTGTCATTTTTTGTAATAGGCATGTCGTTTTCATAATTTCATAATTTCATTTCAGAGAATCCGCTCTGTTCGACGTATTACGTTTTAAACTTTCTCACGTTCGCTGCTGCAATATCTCATGATCGAACGCGACACCATTAAATATTCGTTAAACGGACTTTGTACGAACGGAACTATGTAACGTTTAAGAAACACGAAAGAAAGAAGTACAAATTTTTCGTAACGCGAAACAAAATTCTTTCATGTCAACGATATTTATGTTCAAATAAATACATTATTTTCTAATTTGTGCGAATAAAAAGAAAAGCATAAGAGTATGCACGCATATAGTTGTAAATTTATTGCTTTCCCATTCGGTATTTTCTTTCAAGCACGCAACGCTTATGTGATCGCTAACGCTTACGTACAAAGAATGTCATTGTACGTAGGAAATTTCACCCACGATGTGTCGCAATGCAGTAGTCAATTTCGACGAGCGACGATTCGGTAAAAACTGTTAGCGCGAGTTCGAAAACTCGAGTACGACGAGAATTGAGTAATCCGTTAGTTGGAAGGTAAGACACGCGGCCAAAAATATTGCGAGATAGATTTCCGTCGAAGAATACGCAATGATTCGAAACGATGCAAGAGCACGAAATCGAAATCGAAACGACACTCGGAAGTACGAAAGAATCGTAACGTCATTATCTAATTGCGTTCATACCATATGTCTATGGTTTAGTGTATTATTTGTCTCACGATTCGCTTCTCCGAGAATTTAATTGCAACAGAAAGAGAGAGAGTGGGAGAGAGCAGAAATTCGAATGGGTTCGTAAACGGGATACGAGAAGATAAAACAATTCATTATTATTCGGTGCTCGTTCGACGAGTTGGTATGCGTGATCGTAGCCATAATGACCAGTCACGTACACAGATACATACATACATACTTACGCCGAATGTAACGCGTTTGGAACGTCGATGATCGATCTCATTTTCCCGGTTTCATAAATGATTACACACAGAATAACGTTTCATTGTTACGTATTGGCTCGTTATTCGAATCGTTCTTGACCATTTATGCAATTGTTCGATAACACGTGTATATCTATACTAATATACATATAAAGTCGCAAGATTGTTCGTGTGTTCGCGGTAATCTCGAAATCTATCGAATCAATTTTGACGGAACCTTCTTTTATTATTCTTGTAACACGTCACTCGATAAGTCCCCGGTCTGACACATATATAGCAACACATTATTTTCCGATAAAACTAACCTTCAGACACTACGTGTCAAAATTTTATTTCTGACAGTTAGTTTAGAAGTTACAGTCATTTTAGTGCGGCCGGTTTCATAACTTTGAAGACGATGGATAGAAAGGAATTTCGTGTGTCGATTAAACACTGTTTTTTCATCGGGAAAAATAATGTTGAAGCCAAAAAGTGACTTGATAAGAATTTTGGGTACTCTGCACCAGGGAAATCAACTATCATTGACTGGTATGCTGAATTTAGCATATGAGCACCGATGATGCTGAACGCTCCGGTTGCCAAAAATCAGCAGTTGTTCCGGAAAACGTGAAAAATACCCAGAAAATAGTTTTAAAAGACCGTAATATGAAATTGCGTGAGATAGCTGATGTCTTGAAGATATCAGAAAGTGTCTTCAGAAATTTGCATAATAATTTGGGTATGTAAAAATTGCTTTCAAAGTGGATGCCGCGTTTGCTGTTTCGCTAAGGCAATGCGCCGCGTTACAAGTCGATGAACACAATGGTTAAATTGAATGAATTTCGTTTTGAATTGCTTCCCCGCCCACCGTATTCCCCAGATTTCACCCCCAGCGACTACTGGCTCTTTGCAGATATGAAAAAGATGCTCGAGGGAAAGAAATTTGCCTCAAATAAAGAAGCGATTGCGGAAACTAATGCTTATTTTGAGAGCAAAGATAAATCGTTTTATATAAAGGGAATTGAAAAGTTAGTGGAGGGTTTGAATCAATGTATCATACTGGAAAGTGTGTATATTGATGAATAAAGTGAAATTTCTAAAAAAAAAATTTGGTTTTCGTGGTTAGACCGGAGACTTATTGACCTGTTAGAACTATAAACTACGTATCGTTCGATAGCTCGCGATAGTTTGACAAAAATACATATAAATATATATTTATTTACGAACGTTTAATTTACAATGGCGACCGATGACCGCCACCACGAGTTTATTTAGGTAGAACTATGGAGAAATAGAAAACCATAGGACAGTATAATAGCTAAAATTAATTTTGTATATTTTAAACGCTTAATAAATAGCGCTTATTACTCGTGCTGCGTCGGACAACGGGTCAACGCGCTAAATACGTTCGGGAAAAGAGGAAGGAAAAAAGGAAACACGATAATTCCTTTGTAAAGCTTTGCATCGGTACGAGAAAGTTAACGGATCGACACGTCCAAGTACGTTGTACGTCACGTCCGTGTTCGAATTATCGAATAGGTAGTTGCAAAAAATGCTAATCTCTCGATTGGCAATATCGATATCCCGATCGTATCCTGAATTCTTCGTAATTGGTTCACCGGCGATATCGAACATCGGAGGAAGAGTAATACGAATAGAATCGTTCGCTTAGGTGGGAGAATTTGATGCTCGGAAGGTAGGCGAGCCCGTATAAAATAAAAGGGAGCTGCCGAAAAGGTGACATACGACACAGCGCTCTCTTTTCGTTTCTGATTACCGTCAGTCCACACGATTGTACAACATACAACGGTAAGACGATTATATTATCAACGAGTAGCACATCGATACTTTATACGACGTACTATTAGAAGAGACGACGATGTAAACGGTATAATATATACGAACAGTTAAGTATTTAATAACGTTTCGTTCGATAGATGCATCCAGTCAGCAGTGTCGCGATTCTTGCATTCTTGTGCTGTCTTTTGGTAACGTATTCCACTGCCAATAACGATGCTCAATTGTCGGAAGAGAGCGGTGTTGCGATCTACGATCAAGAAATAAGGGAAGGTGAGAGGGATGCAACCACTCCGTTAAACAGACAAAAAAGAACGCTTTTCCTGAAAAAGAAACTGATCGGTGCAGGACTCTTAGGTTTCGGCTTAGGCATCGCGAAAGGGTAAGCAATCTTTGTACAAATTTGCTTTACAACTATTATTCTTGAAACAATTTGAAACGCCGCGTTGCATCGCGCCTTTTTCGTTGAAAGCGCATGCGCATTTATCGAACGCACATGCGCGTCCACCGTTTGTTCCATTGCACATTTCGTCGGTTTCTTTTCAGATACAAAGCTGGATATTATTCAGCCCCGCAAGTGCGTCACGTATATCTCTCATCGCCCCCGCCATCCACCAAATACGTTGAATACGTCGAGAAGCCTATTTACGTCGAAAGAATAATCGAAAGGCCGGCTCCCGTTTTCAAACACGTCGAATACGCGGAGTCTTCTCCCTACGGGTGAGTTAGTCGCGGATTCTCTCTTCGATTATCAATGTACCGACAAAATTATAATTCTACTTTTGTCACCTTCAAGGAGCTGGTAAGATGCATCGGTATACGCTTCTCGAACGTTCCTCGTGGATACATTGGAAGATCACAACCTAATTAAACAAGACAGCGAAAGAGAGAGAAGAAGAGAATCAGAGAGCATAGCAAGACAAATGCACAGATCAAGAATAACCATAATTGTATTTCCATCGAAATTTCGTGTTGTATCCACGTAAATACGGCTATGACTTTATTGTTACGTTATTAGTTTAAGTTGTATCAATCGATTATTGGAAACGATATTAAATTAAAGCGGTGTCGTTTGTAAGAAAAGTTTCAATTTCTCTCTTTCAACATTTTCGTTTCCCTCCTTTTCCCTCTCTTTTCTTGTATTTTCATAGTTAGAAGGAGTTTCATCGATCTCGACATTATTTATTAAGCGCGTGTCAACGCTATACGACGATTTTATCACGAGAATACAAACAAACAGACTTATTGAAATCTCGTCGCATCGTAAATTCTTCATGTACGTATATATTCCGTGGTTATGTACACTTATTTATACAATTAACACACAAATTATTGCATGATCATAAGAATCACGTTGGCACGTGTCTCTTCCGGTTGTATACATGTATGTATATACGCGCGAACATAATAATAATTTATTTTGCATATATTGTATCACGCAATATCGATCAATTTACTTATCATTAATTTCGATATATGTATTATATTCGTAAAATTCACGTAATTGTACAGCGAGGGGGAACGAGAAACGAAGCAAAAAGAAAACCTCGTGTTCCCCTTCACGATGAGTTATCGAATTATTGTCTATGATCCGAACGCGATGGTATGATATTACTAATAAGGAAACGAATACTAAACGAAAGAAACGAAAAAAGAAAGACTATTTTAAATCTATGAATTTTTCGCCACGAGTTTGTTCGGAAAGAAATACGTGTGACAAAAATATCTGATCGAAAGAATTTGTGCGATATTCGCTTTTAATAATAAAGTAAAAGAAAAAACGAGTATACGCGTAAACATTTGTACGTAATAGAGATTGTCATCCGCGATAACGGGTGTAATTTTCCCTGTAAACTGTTTTTTGCATATTTTTTGATACGCCGCGATTAAATCGTGTTCGAGCGTCGATCTACGTCCATGACACGAGAAATAGAGAAGAAACGGTGATGAGAATAGACACAGGAGAAAATAAAATATAGTTTTCGCATCGAGCGATTTTTGCAACGAGTTCCTGCTCGTTTTACAAAACAGGGCTTATCACGTTTCCTCGATGCACGACGATTGTCTCGTTTTCGTCATGCTGGATCTCAAAGTTGATCGACTCGACCATCAAGATATTTCAAAGCGAAACGAACGCGACATTCTCAACGAAGCGTCAAAGATTCGACGGAAAGGGAAACCGAAGCAGCCTGTCTATAATGTTGCAAGAGCGGTGCCGGAGTAGAAGGAACTTCTTCGATGCGCTCCAAATCGTTCGCCGCGCCAGCACTGTTCTGTTTAAACAGTCTAGGTGCGTTCAAATTTTGCTGTCGTTGCTGTTGCTGTTGTTGTCGTTGTTGCTGCTGTTGTTGGTAATTGGCTTGCTCGATGAAACCAACGCAAATAGCATCGTCAGGTCGATCCAAACTGAACTGTCTTTTCAAGAAGCGAGAGCCTGTACTTCTCCCTAAAGTACAATAGAAAGGGTTGCAGAGACAAAGGTTGCGTAACCGTGTATTTACAAAGAAACAGAATTAGTTGGGATTTACCGTAATGTTCGTTCGGAGACAGACATCTGTAATGATTGTACGGCGTGCTTAAATCGTTCTCGTCTATGTAACCAGCTATTCTCCGGTGTCTCGCAGGAGCTGGCCTATAAGGGACCGTCGCAGAGCTCGAGATCGATACCAGCGAAGTGGTAGACGCACCGAGAACCGTCGTATCGGTGTAAAATACGTTCGATGCTCCGAGAGACGCTTGATTATCGCCAGAACTGATCTTCGCTGCGTTACTCGTATCGACGCGACCATTTCCTCTTTCGCTCGGTTTATCTTTCGACGATGAATCCGTAGGCGATTTCGCAGAAGTATTCGAGGTGATCGGTTCGGTATCGTGAACGGATACCGCAACGTTACTCGTCGTATTGTCTTCGTTACTCTTGGTTCCATCGATCTTCTCTTTGCTTTCCATCGCTCCTTTGGTTTGCTCGCGCGACGCATTCGTAGAATTGTCTGTCGACGACTTGATCGTCTCATCCAGGTTGATCGGATCTTCTATCATTATACTTTCGTTCAGCCTTCAACCCGAGAAGATTGAAAATTGTCAAACGTTACGTTTCAGAAAAGTATTTTCTAGTTTCATTTAACTAACGATAATAAGACAAAAGAAAAATTGGACAGACAGATTGTTTGTCCGATTCTTCTAAGCGTCCACACCTACGTGCGTTTACGAACACGTCTGAACAGTTCACGCGTAATTTTATCCGGATGTTTATTAACGTTCACTTACCCATGGTTTTCCCTGAAGATGGCGGCAGTATGGCAACAGATAAAAGCATTAAAAATCTGAAAAGTAAACATCTCGAATAAAGATCTACCGGAACAACGCGTATACGCAGTTGCGGTGAACTTTACCGCGGCCGTAGCAAAGGGTAATCAACGCTCGAGCAATTTGTATGCCTCGTTTACCGTCACGGAATCGGGTACGAACAATAGAATTTACCGGATGGAAGAAAGATGCAAATAGCCTTTAAAGCGAGCAGAACGGAAACGATTTGAGAAAACGAGAGCAAATTTCCATGGCCTTTCCGCGCATCTAGTATCGCAGGTCATCGCCAGAGACAGTAGAATCGACGTAAACCTAATGCATAGTGTGCACCGGCGAAAAGACTTACCCGAGAGGTGGCGGTGTTGGAAGCTCCTTATCGAAGCCTTGCTTTCCCAGCAACCAATAGGTGGGCATTCTTCCTTTGCCTTTGACCTCTGTTGGACCACGATATTCGATATGATATCCACCCACTTGAGTAAGCCGATCTCTGGTGGCTTGACTCAGATGTATACGCCAGGGTGCGCCCGTCGACTCCATTCTGGACGCCGTATTAACGGTATCACCGAACAAGCAATACCTTGGCATCGTTAAGCCGACCACACCGGCACAACATGGACCTGCGGTTGACAGTTCAAATACGCGTTAAGAAAAAGATCAGCGAATATGTCTTTAGTCGTAAGCCGAGATCAGCGATACTTAACCGGTGTGAAGACCAATTCGAAGTCTCAGTTGAGTATTCGGCAAGTGCCTCAGTTTGAACTTCCCACTCTGATGTAACAAATCGAGCGCCATCGTAGCTATTTGCGAAGCATGATCAGGTATCCTTACCGGACACCCACCTACGACCATGTAAGCGTCTCCTATAGTTTCAACCTGCAACGTTCGAAAAACTAACGTTCGATTTCCAGCAAATGAATTCTCGATTGTACAAGTCGAATTTAATTATGTTCCAACGATCACCAGGATCGTTTAATCACCTTGTAGACAGTGTACGCGTTGATAGTCGCGTCGAAGCAGGTATACAGATCGTTTAGTAGATCGACTACTTGGAACGGAGTCGATCGTGCGGAAATGGTGGTGAATCCAACAATATCCGAAAAGTAAATCGTCACTTCTCGAAACTCTTCGGGGTCGACGGGCATGCCCAGTTTCAATTTTTCAGCGACCGAACTGTAATAATATTAAAGGAACATTATCCTCTACTCGTATAAGTACGAGAGTATAATCACTTACCTTGGCAGCATTCTATTCAACAGTTGTTCCGTCTTTTTCTTTTCCATGTCCAGTTGCTCCGTACGTTCGCGTATAAGTTCCTCCAAATTGTTCGAATACTTTTCCAACATTTGGAACATCGTATCGACAAAATTAACCTTCCTGAAAATAAAAAGAAGAATTGACGCGGAAAGAACGATCGAACTTCCCCTTTCTGGGGAGGAGAGAAAACGACAGACTTTACCTTCCATGGTTGAGTTTCTTGAAAAGATCGTGAACGTCGTCGAAGTCCGGTCTCATGTCGGCCGCTTCGGCCCAACATTGGCGCATGATGTGTATCGCTTCGGGAGGCGCGGCACCTTTGCTTACCGAAGGTCTAATCAACGGTGGCGGCTTCATCACTTTTTCGATTATTTCTGTAGCAACGTATAAAAAGTTACCCGAAAAAAGAGTTTATTGCAATAAATGGTGAACAGATATCGAATTTAGATCAATTACCTTCCGGTGACAAGGACAGCATGCAGAACGGCTCTCCCCGAACTACCACCTCTTGCATGATAATGCCAAAACTGTAAACGTCTCCGGCTTGCGTTCCTTTTTTTCGTAAATTTGGATGTCTCAATAACTCGGGTGCCGTCCACAACAGATCTGCGGTAAAAGAATGCAAAAATATATTCGAGTTCGAACAAGTCTGTTAACACTTGTAATTCAGAAAGTACTTTACTCGTACCACGGGCAGTTTTCGGTGGAGTTACGATGTTTTGCGCTTCGTAAAAAGCAGGTAGTCCGTAATCGGTTACTTTGAGAACCCACCGAGCATCGATTACGCAGTTTCGCGAAGTAAGGTAACCGTGTACTCGCACTGGCGTACCATGAAGATATCTCATACCCTTTCGAACAGAAATCGTGAACGAATGAAAAAGACGCCTCGCGGCAAATTACATACCGCGAAATGAAATCTATCAGTTATTCGAATCACGTATATTTACTCGCACAAGATCGGTAAGCAAAGAGAGTCTGAAGGACCAATCGAGCTTGATCTCGTCCTGCACCAACACATCTTCCAAAGATCCCCTCGAACAGTACTCGTAAACGAGACAAGGTCTCGAAGGCTCGTTCAGACATCCTATCAGAGGATTCAGATTTTCGTGACGTAGCCCATGAATCTACGACAAGAGCCCCTTATTTAAGTAAAGCTAGAAACGATTACTGAATCTCGATACGTTTCATCGAATAGTACTCTTACCATCACCAGCACATCCATAGCCTTGCTCTTCAGCTCGAAGGTACTTTGTACTGGCAGTTCTTTCAATTGCACCAAATCACCCTGACGTATCGTAAAGTATCAAAGTTAGTCAGCCGTATCGTTAGCCATTAATAAAGTAGTTGTAAAAGTATAAACTCACGTTGTATCTGGCACGCGGGTCCTTCAAGTATCCATGACGGGCCAAGTTTCCTTGGCTAGCTCTTAAACATGGTTTCAACGAGGATACGCTTCCCAACTGGAGTAGATCCGGCTTC
Organism: Megachile leachella; assembly: GCA_963576845.1. NCBI lineage: Eukaryota > Metazoa > Arthropoda > Insecta > Hymenoptera > Megachilidae > Megachile > Megachile leachella. The sequence continues at coordinate 850,683 of OY756250.1, forward strand.
TCCACTTCGGGACCACCAAATTCTTGAAGCTGTTGTAACCAACAGCACAGCATCGTTTCAATACCCTCGTCCACCTATAACGTTGTTCCACCGAATTGTAACGCGAAGGATACGTTGGGATTCTTTGCCCTTTCGTTTAACGTTTTATCGCGACTCACCCTTCTAGCATCCAGCTGAGGAGGAACCTGTGGAAATACGAAATCCGACATGGTTAATATGATCTTGTACGGGCCTTTGGACATCCTTCTTTTAAGCAGCTTCCTCCTGAAATTTAAACGTTTCGATTCTATCCACGTTATAACAGACAATTTCATTTACAATACAGAGCAGAGCAGAATAGAATCGAAAAGAAAATAAATGTCGGATGAAAGTGTTTGAAATTAGAGCTATATCGAAGAAATTGAAAATTGAATGGAAAAAGTAATTATATGCCCCGTACCTAATTAGAAGTGCTATCAGTATCGTAACCACAGTTAACAATATCGATCCCAGAACGACGGCCACGATATGCGCGATACGAAATGGTGATTCGTTCGAAGTATTCTCTGAAAGAAAATATCTTTATGTACCGCGAAACTCGAAACGAATAAACGAATGAAAATATCGCTATTGTGAGCGGATTGCGTTAATCTATCCTTTGTATTCCGTCAATTCTTTTTTCTCCTTCTTTTCATCAATATGCAATATAGATATACGAATATATATATATACTTCTTTTACCCGCGCAATCGATAGCAGCGTAGGTATCAGCGTCCGCGTTACATTTGAAAAGATCAGTATCCTTCTCATCGCGAAACGCGACGGCGTTCGTAGATAATCTTCGGACAAATAACTTTTCTCGTCTCTCGACAGTGATCATGATAGGTTTCCAAACATCGTCGCGCCAATCCAGCAAAACGTACGTATACATTTTATTATTAAAGCCATTTATACTCGAGTTGTCGTCGTATATTAAGATGTTGAAAGTCTCGTTCAAACGATCCATCAACGTCGGCACCGCGTACTCCTCTGTGCCGTCGTACAACTTCTCCGCGTCGTATCTGTGGAGAAGCATCCGAACTTGTTTTACTCGATACTCTTGAAACATCGAACACATCGTATACGATACCTATAATCGAGAGGCGTGATCGTCAGCAGTCTTTCTAAGAAAGCGGAACTTAAATTCTTTGGCGGAAAGAAACGGCGTTCGTTGTTTCGCTCCTGCGACGATGCTCGTAATTTTTGCTGCAATAGCCGTCGACGTCGTCGTCGCCTCCGTCGTCTTCGTCGACGAGGTTCCTGTTGATGTTCTTGTTCATCTTCTTGCTCTTCTTCTTCTTCCTCTTCCTCTTCGTTTCCTTCTTTTTCTTCGTACTCCTCTTCCCTTTCTTCGTTGCCATTCGGCCGTTTTTCTTCCTCGGTAGTTTGTTCTATCTCGCCAGTCTCGCTACCGTTAATGAAAAATTGTTCCTGCGACTCGTTCAACGCGGAATAATTGAAAGAAAACAAGTTTGTCGCAAACGTAGTGGTCGTAACCACGTCAGGATCACGAGCCGAAGAATTTCTGTTCGGTAGGAAGAGATCATCGTCCTCGATATGCACGATCACGATCATAGGGTTCCTCGCGGAATCGGAAGACTGCTGCGCGACATCCAACTCGACGAGGACGCGAGACGTCAAATCGTTCTCGTCGGACGTGGGAAGGCATAATATGGTAACTGTGGAGAACCGAATATTAGAAAACGACAAGCAGGAAGAAACAATCGACTCACCTCTATGAGAAACGTTGTACGCGGGACGAAGAATTCGTCGAATCTCTTCGAAAGATGCACCGTACGGTACTATCGCGCGATACCGCAATTTAGCTCCTACGTTTCGAAGCGAATTCAACAGTGCTCTATCTAGACTTAACCATGGTTCACGATCTGTAATTAGAATTTGGTAATCGACCTCTTAGGAATATGAAATCCGAAGCGTTTGATCGAGTAACGAAATATACCTGTTCCTATTACCATCACGCTTTTCCATCGTAAGTGAACCAACGTCTCTGCCAAGGCTTTCGTTATCATCGGTAGCGAGGGAGATAATCTAACGATCGACGAGAATTCCTTTTCTTCCAAGTTTGTCTACAAATTTTTAGACGCGTTTATTATACTGACAGTTTACTGTGATTCGAACAGTGATACATAATAGATATTTGCTTACCAAGGGACACGTCCATGTGAAAAGTGGTACATTCCAAAGGCGCGCGAGTTTAGCAGTAACTTCGCACATTGGCGAGTCGAGCGCGGCTACCAGAGCTTTGACTCTTCTTTCTCCAAAAACGTGTAACAGAGCATCGAGACCCCAGGTTCTCGTTTCGCACGACACTACGAGCGACGGTAAGAACTTTCGATGTCGTAAAATGCGAAATACGAAAGAGGTATATAAACGTAGATTTACGATACGATGGAGAGAGTGAATGAAATACTCACGAGACGAGGGTATAATGGTGATTTGTACGTCGAAGTTAGATCGATCCAAATAATTTTGGATATCCGTCGAATTCGTCTCAGCGTCGTCGCAATAATTTCGTAGAAAAACCATTATTTCTTTTTGAGATTGGTCATCGCTGGCTTCGGTTGTAGCTGTCACGTAAGAAACGCACGGAGTTTGTTCGCTATTCAAAGGAAGCAAATAGCCGGGCAGGATCAGCATCGAGATCCACGACCAGAGCCAGCGGAAAGAGTTTCCGGCCATGTGCCTGCAACCCTGTTTACCGCTCGCTCCCTCCCTCTCTCTAACTCGTTTTCGCCCACGCTTCTTCTGGTTCGCTAGTCTATTGACCCGTATCTATTTGTCTCCGTATTCGTCTTCTGCCGCTATCCTTGCTGCTTGCGACAAAACGGGAGACAATTTGTAAAAACCGCAAGTCTCGCCGACGAGACGGGTCGTGAACACTGTTCGATGCTAACGAAACGGTTCGAAGTATGCAAAAACCGATCAAACTACGTGTATCTACTTAACACTAAACCTACCGATGTACAATGTGTACTTGAGTTAAAAAATAAATAAACAAATGACAAAACATAAATTAGTATACAATTCTTCATCTTCATGAAGGTTAACGTAGATATCAGAACAATCGATTCAACAAATTATAATAAGAATCTTATAGAACGGTCATTTGACCGATTTGGTAGTTTCAGTGTTAACGATGCGAGACTCCTACGTTTTACCGAGAGCAACGTACTTCTCTAAATGGAACTCTTAAATTAAACAAACATCCGTGTTTGCAAAGAGGCGAACGCGAACTGGAACTTTTTCTTCTCTGTCTTTTTTTATCCACCCTCTTTCCCGTATCTCCTACCTTTTTATTTTGAAAAAGAAAGTTTTCGATGTTCGATCGCGTACGAGACCGATTCGGTATGCGCGAACCGACGTACGTATATATTGGATAACACGTATCGTAAACATCTAGGTATCTGTAGCGCGCGTTTTGAACTCTTTAGGTTCTCTTCTCGCATTCGTCGGAACGTTCCACGTTCCTCGTATGCGGCTGAAGAAATCATCGATTCCTTTCGAATACATCTTGCCAGAATCAGATAGTTTGTTCGCCACATACAGGTTTTATTTATGACAAGATCGATTGAACGCGCGCGGAAGTCCGGAACGACGCAGGATAAACCGGGCACCGAGCGCCAAGCACCAGTTACTAGAGCGTGCACGATCTTTTCGTACAAAAAGGTCTACGTAATCTCATTACGGTAAATTAAGTTGCTGTAAACATTTTCCGCTACATTTAATATTCACCGTTACTAAAAATATTTTTCAACGATCTTTTGTAGCTGCTGTTGCGCGATTTTATATTCATGAAACCGCTTTGCAATCGCGAGCCAACGAATCGGTAAATTTAGATAAATCAAATTATGTAGGTGTTCAAAAGTTTCAGAGAGAACAAAAGCCAGATGAATCGATGAACCGCAAAAACAAAGCGGACAAAGAATCGCCTGTTCCAGCGAAAAAACATACAACGTTCGCGTTAAATTTTTGATCGCGATTCGATCAATATTTATCAATGATTAAGTCGACTCGTTCGCTCCGTGCTATTACCGATGAGAAGATGACAAAATCTTAATCCGTGTAATAATAATTTTATGAATAAAACTGATCGGCTTTTCACGTTTACAAATATCTGCTTACGTAGGTCACGCAATTATCCAAATAGCTCGGTTCAATTAATTTTCCGTAAGATTAAAAAACGCAACGAAAGGAGAAAATTGTATCTTCCGGATGGAAAAGGTTAATTGGCACTCTTATTCAATTACACGGCTCGTTACAAAACGAGGAATCAGTCCTCGCGAGTTAAAGCTGATATAACTCGAATGCTTCACGCGGCGGGACATTAACACGGTATGTGTGTACGTGCAATGTACACGTATATCTACGTACGTAATTAAGAGCTTGACACTGCATGCCGTCTTACCGTTTGTCCGTCCGCGAGAAACAACACCGATGAAATAGTTCCCTCTTCTTTTGCTTGCGTATGTACCAGAAGGGGATGCGCGATGCCGAAGACGTTTTGAAAATACGCATATCGTGACTAACCAACGACCAAGTCACGTTTTGCTGTTTCGAACGGTACCGATTTTGAACGTGAAACGAATAAAATACGCGTGCCAAAGCGGAAATGATGAAAATGAAAAAAAACACGAACGCTTTTGGACAATCCGAACGCCTCGGCGTTCGGTATCGAACTAAGTCGCGAATGCTCGCCGTCTACTACACATGCTCCAAGTGACGTTATCACGAGGGAGCAAACGCTCGGCTTGCTCGTGTCCCGGGAGCTGATGGCCGAGAGCGAGCAGACCCGCCCGCGTTAACGCTCCCATCTCTCCCGTACACCAGCTTCCCCTTTCTTTTTATTTGCGTTTCCGGTTGCCAATTTACATCCTTCGGAAACTTTTTCTTTACCGCAATCTCTCCTCCCCTTGTCTTCGACCGCTACCCTCTATCGTCGTTCTTTTCTATTTTATCGGAACGTTATGGTCCTGTAATTCGTAAAATTGTATAAACTTTACTTTGCATGGTATATCCAGAAAAGTTTATTCAATATTTTGCAAAGCAAAAGAATAGACTGAGAAATTGATAAATATTTACGAGGGTGCAATTCGGAATTATGAAGTAATTCATGAAGTGTCATAAAATGCGCACATAAGTACCATTAAAAATTCGCAGAAGCATTCTCGCAAATGGTAATCAATTGCAACGGTTCGATTCTCGATTCTACGTGTATATTTAATGATTAGGTTGCTACCTATAATCGTACGTTTGATGGGAAAACAGAATCGCATTGGTATGCTCCTTACGTATTCTGCTACCATATTACTTGGAGGCACTACCGGGGCCGCATATTCACTCACGATTCCCCTACCAGACACTTAAGGATATACAGGAGTGATAGCCTGAGTCCGAACTGGTTTTGGAGGCTTCGTGCGGGAAAACTGGGAAACTCCGGACAAGGATTGACGATCCCGCATTGCTCTGCATTGGAGAGTAGCCCAGCAGCCATGCTGTGCAAACATGCGATGTTACATTTCAAACAGTTTTACACGAAGAAGTAATATTTCCTCATGACTTTTTACAAATACTCCTTATATAAATATATGATAAAAGCTTAAAATTGGTTTCTGTAACGAATGATATAATTATTGTACGAAGATTACTCTTAAAAAAGTGATGGTTACCTTTACCTCTGTTATACGAAATAATGAATAATAGACAAGACCTGTTAGTCTCTGTATGGAATTTTTTAATTTTCAGCCTTAATACCTTAAAAATTAGTTCGAGTTTCAATTATCTATGTACACATATAAGTCTATGGGGTCATCCTGTCGTCATTTCTGTATCATCAACTTCCTCGTATTATGTGCTTCTGTTACCTGAACTGCTACGATATCGAAGAGCACATACGTAAAGTAGTGACACAATCATCTATTACCAGCTGCAGGTATTTGCATGTACCAATCCTCTTCCTTCTTACTATATGTATATATCTCTGTTAGGGAAAACGAAAGCTTCGTCAATTTCCCGCTAACCGCGTGGCATTACTATCGTTTCGTATACACACATTCCTCTCTTCTAATATTTCTCTAGTCGTTTGAATTTGAAAGTTTTATAAAAACGATTTCGTTAATGTTTAACTTGTGGGTGGTTGTTAAATGATAATAAGTTGTAACAATTATTTACAGTATGAGTAGTTTCAGTGATTTAAGTCAAATATCAGGTACATAAATAGTAATTAATAATTACAAATACTGACAATATAGTACAATGTGTTTAATGCAATTTGTTTAATTTTTAGATATAACAAGTATTTCGCGAGTTTCTCGTTCAAATTGCAGTCGAATAATAGGAAGAGTAGATTCGTTGCAAAATTTGTTTGAGCAACAGTGTAGTCTTACACATAATGCAAGCAGAAATGCTATAAATCCTTATCAAGGGATTAATCAATTAGAAAAAACTATTAAGTCTCTTATTTCGTGTGAAGAAAGCATAAGTGACCATATAAAAAGTAAAATAATTTTGGAATGTATTAAAGAGGCATCACTGAATAAGAAAGAAACGTTATCTGAAGATGTTGTTATTAAATTGAAAGGATTACTTTTAATACACGATGTTAATAAATATATGCATTTGTCATCTGTGTCAAAGGATATGCAAGAAGAATTAAATGTATTGGGAATTACTGATTTACCAACATATAACTTCAGTTATGAGGAGATTTTGGATATAAAATGTTATGTAGAAACGTTGCTTAGGGAAAAGATACATGATTATATATTAAGGTTTAATTAATGATGTTCAATTTATTTATAAAGTATAAGTACAATATAAATAATAACAACTTTGTGATATTTTAGGTATGAACAGATGGGAGGTAATATGAAAAATCTTTTAAGAACAAGGGACTTTAATACGCATAAAAATTTGTTTGAACCTCATGAAGTACAAATACTTCACTGGAAAGATAAAGTTGAAGAATTGTCTGCACAATATGAAGCAGATATAGTGAAATGCAAATCTCTAATGGATAAATGGAATCAACACAAATACGAAGATGTAAACCAAATTTATTTAGAAAGAGCAGAGTACATATTATTAAGATCTCAAGTTGCTGAAGTACAAGCAAGGATTACAAAATTATCCTGTATCATGAAAATGTATAAGGAAACACCGGTGACAATTGATGCTTATAAAGCATTAAATGCAATCATAGATGAAAAGTTGTCTATGGTAACAAATGAAGTTAAAGAAAAAGTAAATTTAAAACAACAGTATGAAAATTTGCAGAACACAGAATATGATAAAGTTCTGCAAACTTATTTACAATTCTGTAAAGCTATTAAGACAAAAAAACAGATATTACAAAAGCTTTAAATTGGTCATAACTTTAGAAATAAATTTATCTTTTAAGTACTTACATATAGATATATGTTTTTATTCAAGTGAATATAAATATTTACAGCGTTTATATAGATTTATTTCTATTAAAAAACATTTTTAAATTGTAGTAAAGTTGAATGTTCTATGAAAATGTCTAAGGAAATGTGTTCTTTCTATTAATGAAATGTTTTTAATGAAGTTATTACAAACAATTTATGTTTTATTTATTCGCTATCTGATAATGTATTCTCATTCTGAGAATACGACATGATTGCAGGTACACAGTTTTTATCAGTAAGCATTCCGTGTTCGATCAAAAAAGCTTCGACATCGGATGCGTAAAAGTCTACGCCTAAATCGTCAGTTATATGAACAAAGTTTCCTATAACTTGACCTGCTTTATAAACTAATAAAGCTGGTACCCCTTCTTTCTTAAAGTGTTTACTCAGTCCAGCTACTGAACCTATAATAATAAGTATGGAATCAAATTTATAATATATACTGCAACTTAAATATCATAAGCATGGAATAATATAAAATTCAGAGTACAAACCTAAAATTTTACAAAATTTCACAAATGGATAATCTTCTGCAAGAGATATTAAAGATCCATTCATAGCCTCACAGCCAGGGACATTATTTTCATAAATATGAACAACAATTGTCACAGATTTGTCTTCATTATCGATTGCTTCCAAAAATTGGTCTGCTGTTTCTAGATAAATAACTTTGCCAAAGCGTAGCTTTTCAGATCTTGCAAGCATTTCTTTCATTCTTTGCCTCTGATAATCTAACAGGAATTCATCAGATAATAATTCAGCAAGATCTGGATCAGTTTGCATAATTTTTTCTTTTTCTTCATCCAAAGAACTACGGCATGTTAAACTTAATTTCTTTATTAATTCAAGCTGTTCCTTTGCTTGTTCTTCTCTTTTTTCTACTTGTAGTTGTTTATATCGTTGCCAATCCTTAAGACATGTACAAAACAAAGTTAAATATGATATAAACTTATGACACAAAATGTATAAAATACTTTACTTTTATAACACCCTTTGGGCCAGTGTTGCTGGAAGTTCCATCCCATTCTGAGAAGGATGGTTCTATAGACTCTGTAATTATTCTTTGATATCTTTCATCATCTACATCTTTATCAGAATCTACGGAATCATTTTCTTCGTCCTCACTGGAACTACTACAATAATAGTGTAATTTTTCTCCCAAAATTTTATCTTCCAATGTTGACATGTTTAATTACTTCGTTCATGAAAAGAATTGAAATCATATAAAATCTAACGAAAATTATTAGTTACTAAAATAAACAATTTAGTTTAAATGCTGTATACAACAAACAATGTTGTTAATATTGTTCAATACCTGTAGTATAAAATCATTCAATTCTTAATATAAATCACCGTAAATAATTTAATACTTTTTAAAACACAAATACTGTTCCATATTTTCCAAACATTCTCGATCAGTTTATTACGTATCAATCGAGTAGCATGAAACTACTTCGCAAGTAATAATATTATTTACGTATCGTACGAACCGAAGCATACACAATCTACATCAAAACGTCAATATTCATAATTAGAAATACCGTACAAGTTTTAACGACGGATTACTTGTATATCGACATAGGTAAACATATTTAGTTCGAACTTCCTAACGCTAGATAGTTACAGTGTTTTGTAGTCTATGATTACACTTTTTTCGCTAGATGGCACATCTTTACTGTGTTTGCCAGAGAGGTGGCGCCATTGGTTCCATTTTCGTAAAAATTTAATTAATAATGATTTTATTGACTACTATGCTATATATTTATCATATATTTGTTAATATTGATTTTATGCTGTTTATAATATATTCCGTGGGCCTGAAAATATGGATTATGAGTTCTTAACAATTCACACACTATACTGTATCAAGCCGATAATATAAGGAATGATATAGGAATGGCAAAAAATTTTCATTCGACGGTCTTCCGAAGTTTTTTCCAAATATAATCTTTTCAATAGCATCGGCATTTAATGGGCTATCCTACACATTTCGATTTCAAAACCCACTCCTTTCAAATATTGTTGATAATGAAGGGAATGATATACAGCCATCCGGATATCGCTCAATTTGGTTGATGAATTGTGATAATGGGGGAAAGTAGAAGAAATTCCATAAGATCTATATAGACCTATATAAGTGATCTGTGGACACATTGATACAAATGTTTATTTAATCACAAGTAAACTTTTACCGCTGCGTCCTATCACGCGAAAATAATCACGGATCATGAACCGTACCGTTGTTATCAATTCTTAACAAATATATTTAAATGATATCTTTTATACGTTTAGGGCAATCGTATTTCTTCATTTTATCTTTACGCACTTCTTTGCGTTTCCCTCTCGAGGTAACAATATAAAATACAGCCAAATTATTTTCGAAAAATTTTAAAAACAGTAACATGGATTTTCAGAAATTACTTAACGGTATGTATTTAATAGTTGTATATTATCTTCGATAAATTATAAGATGCTAAGTCAGATTGTATTTATGAGTATATTTTTAATTATTGCATGTCTCTTTTTCTTTTCAGCTAATGTTAATTTTGACCAGTCAGTTTTAGATGAGAAAATTAGCTCTATACGTTCTAAAGTTAATGCATTAGATGCTGATACAAAAAATGCTTGGTTAATGAAAGCAATAGGTTTTATAGATTTAACTACTTTAGGAGCTGATGATACACTTGATAAAGTTGGAGCTATATGTGCAAAGGTACCAAGGGTTTCATTATCTACTCAAAACCTTTAGAATACAAAGTGTCTTTAAATAATAATTAAATCAAATAATTTCAGGCAGTAAACCCTCTTCAACTACAATCTAGTTCACCTGTAAATACTGCATCTGTATGTGTTTATCCATTAAGACTTCCAGAGTTAATAGCTACAATGGCAAAACTTGATAAAGAGCATAAGATTAATAGGGACACTGGTTAGTGATATGATTTTTTTTAGTCACATTACAATTAATATAGCATATTGATTATTAATATTTTGCAAACAGTGGGTGGTGGATTTCCATCTGGGCAATTTCCACTAGAAACACGACTACGTGAAGTGGAAATAGATATTGAGCTTGGAGCTGATGAAGTTGATATTGTTATCAACCGACCACTGGTTTTAACACAGCAGTGGCACAAATTATATGAAGAATTGAAATCTTTTCGTGCTGCCTGTAGTAACAAAGTCCTAAAAGTAATACTTTCCACTGGAGAATTACAAAATTTGGATAATGTATACAAAGCATCCTTAATAGCAATGAAGGCTGGTGCAGATTTTATTAAAACATCTACTGGAAAGGAAACAGTAAATGCTACTCTACCAGTTGGAATAGTCATGTGCCATGCAATCAAAACTTATTATGAATCTACTAACAAAAAGGTACACAATTATATTAAATTAAACATAGAATATGTTGTGTTTCTTCCATACTCATTATTGCAATATGTTTTCTTTAGGTTGGTTTCAAACCTGCTGGTGGTATTAAAACTGCACAAGAAGCTTTGGAATGGATGATGTTAGTTCAGACAGAGTTAGGAGAAGAATGGTTAACCAAAAACTTATTTAGAATTGGTGCATCCTCTTTATTGGATGACATTGTTGGAGTACTAAAATCCAACTAGTAGTTGAAAAGTTGGTATTCGAATTTTATACCACTTTAATATAATAATAAAATGTTTATATTTTATGTAATACCGTCTATATTGTCATCAATTTATAAAATTAAAAATACTAAAACAAAACTTCAATAAATTGCACTTGACAAAACCCATTGAAATAGGTTATTTATTTGTCTCTCTATATTAATTCTATATATTAAAGTAATTTTACCTATTACTTAAAGTTGCTTATTTGAAAAAGACCTAAGTCTTATTTATCTATATATTATAAAATTTGATAGATAATTTGAAATTTCAAGTCATATACAACAATTTCAACTTTTGACCGCTTACGACTACCTACCGCCATTTTGAAAAGTATAATAATGGCGTTGTAGTTGTGAGGTGTTTCCTGATGTGTGTAGGAACAACGCGTGGACGTGCCTTTTCCGCTTAGAAAACCAAGATGGTAAGTCAGGAGTGCGTTGTCGATATAAAATCCACTTACATCGGGTATACAGTGCATTGTACCGTTGAATAATTGCTTAAAATGCAACCTACGAGATCTAAAATGAATATCGTTACACATATAATTCATTATTTCTCTTATATTTACAAATGATAGAATTATGGTTAGGATGTGCAAGCGCAGATCATTTCGTTATATGTAAATATTTGTTAATATCTGCTTTTTAAAATTAATTTGTGATACGATGCAAGTTGTAATTGCATTTTGTTAAGATTATAAATATAATTAGAAAGTAAAAGAAAATTAGTAGGTAGTAACCTAACCTAAAAAGAGTGAAGTTTTTGACGTGAAATCTGTGAAATATTTGTGTTTGCTTTATATTATATATAAATATTTGAAACTTGTTTTAAGGCTCGTGGACCGAAGAAGCATTTGAAGCGTCTTAACGCACCTAAAGCATGGATGTTAGATAAATTGGGTGGTGTATATGCTCCACGACCATCTACTGGACCTCATAAATTAAGGGAGTCTCTTCCTCTTGTTATTTTCCTTCGTAACAGACTAAAATATGCATTGACTAATTGTGAAGTAACAAAAATTGTGATGCAACGTTTAATTAAAGTTGATGGAAAAGTACGTACAGACCCGAACTATCCTGCAGGTTTCATGGGTAAGAATATGAAATGTTTAACTATGTTATATGGCCATAACATCGAAGCTGTGATTCTTATTCAAAAAAAAGTATTACAGTCATAAATTGGCCTATAGTAAATAAAAGCTCTTTGACACGGTCACAGGCTGAATAAAATTTCTTTCTGTATTACCAAAAAAGTGTACACTTTTGTTAATTATAAAGCTATTATCTTCCTTTTTTAATTATTGAGAGCCGCAATTAACGTTATTTCTATCTTTTTTGATGTTAGATGTCATTACGATCAACAAGACTGGTGAATTTTTCCGACTAATTTATGACGTTAAAGGACGTTTTACCACGCACAGAATTACTGCAGAAGAGGCTAAGGTACTTATTGTTTGTTAATAAATATAGAAAAATAACATTGTTGTTAAATAATTGTTTTTGTTACAGTATAAATTGTGCAAAGTAAAGCGTGTTCAGACTGGACCAAAAGGTATTCCATTCTTGGTAACACACGATGGAAGAACCATTCGTTACCCTGATCCCTTAATCAAGGTTAATGACACCATTCAGTTGGATATTGCAACTGGTGTAACTTTGGACTTCATACGATTTGATTCAGGTAATATATTTTTATTTATAATTTAAGTATATGCGTGTATGTAAGATTTAATAATCAATGTTTATTGTTTAGGTAATCTTTGTATGATTACTGGAGGAAGAAATTTAGGGCGTGTTGGTACAGTTGTCAGTCGTGAGCGTCATCCAGGATCTTTTGATATTTGTCATATTAAGGATTCACAAGGACATACTTTTGCTACAAGGTATTTGATAGCATTTCAAATATATTGAAATATACTTTTTATTTCACATTGATTCGAACTTTTCAAAACAGATAAAGTTAATTTTTCTAGTGGCCATAATCGAAGTTACAATATATTTTAATCGATATTGTGATCAAATTTGGCCAAAATTAAATTCCTTCATGATGGTCACTGGTTACCTTTGCATAGGTTTTACAGTATTACCTATGTTGGAGACAAAATTAATACTAAATTTAATTTTTTTGAAGATGACCACTTACAATGATTTATTTGTTTAGGTTGAACAATGTATTTATCATCGGTAAGGGTACAAAGCCGTACATAAGCTTACCAAGAGACAAAGGTGTTAAGCTTTCGATCGCTGAAGAACGCGACAAGAGGTTAGCAGCGAAAGGAGTGAATTAATGTAAATTTTCAAGAAAACGTTCAATAAACCGAGAATTTCTTGGTCGATAATGATGTTCTTCATTTCTGCTCGTCAATTTTTTACGATATTTTATATTAAAGCGTATTATAGAAAAGAGAAAAGAGTTAAAATACTCAATTTATTAAGGTTTTTAATGAAACCTATCTAATATTATCTAACATTTAAAACACGATTGAAAAATCTAATATACTATCAAAAATATTACGAATACTCTAATTAATAAAATTGCATTTTGAATATAGCAGTATTGGAAAGATTAAGAGATCAGATTATCACGTATAAATAAATTGGTCAAAGTGTATCGTGCTAATTCGCTTGAAAAATTAACGGGTATATTAAAGAATACCAATATTGCACTTAATTATTTAGGTGGCAGCCAAATTTCAGTATTTAATTCCAGTGCTTTTCGTAGCAAAGCGTTACACTGCTCGTCTCTATATTTTTCATTCTTCTTGTATATTTCTTTCGCAGCTTTCAAGTATCTGTAAAAAGTCATTTATAAACACCAATAATTCTTGCACGCGTTTATCAGTTAAACCTTGTTAGACCGTTACTTGTTTATACAAAGAACTGTATTTTTTATCTGCTTTTCCACAACCCGCGAATCTTCCGATAAGGACGATGATACACAGTCCATAGTATTGTCAGGTATTAATGGAGTAACTGGATAAATGCGAACCCATCCTCCTTCCTTCGCACATGGCGTGCTCCAGTTTTTGCCGTTGTCCCACACAGACGTTTTATCATGATTAATCGAATTGGTACCTCGAAAACCGCGTGGAATATATTTATCCACTAGCAAGGGATTATAACGAGACCATGAATTGGAGTCGTTCGTGGTTGATTGTCTAAGCTGAAATTAAAGACACGTTGTGTATATCTTGAATAACTGCTTTCCTAGGATTATACTCTTTTAGTTACAGTAGGTTGAAGTTCAGTGCACAGATTTAAGAAGCCATCGGTGTCTTGGCTACTTTTCGGTTTTTTCTTGGTGGTTCGAAATTTGGAAGACGCTTCATCGTCGTCAACAGGGTTTGTCGACCATATCGTGAAAAGCGAGAGTCCAGTGTTGCATACAGGAAGACCTAATAAATCGAACAAGTCGTGCAGCAAAGGTTTCTTCACTTCCGAATCGATTTCGCAATCGTTGCTCAAAGCTGGACTAAGATTAACCTGTAGAAATATTAATTTTCCAACATTTTTTTATAACAATGACCCTTTTGAAATTTGTTGGTCACTTTAAGCAAAAAATATTTATTCACCTCCAATAACCATGGCTTTAAATTTTTGTCAATTAATACATCAAACCCAAAGAACTCGAAGCAATTAGAAGATTTTGGAATACCAGCAGCCTGGCTCAATATCGTCAAGCTGATTAAACAAGCGATTCTCTGCCACAGAAACCAGTCGTAGTATCCACTTTGTTCGAAATACCTTCTCAATTGTCTGAAAGTCCATTTGCAGCCTAACAAATACATCAACGATATTCAATCTAGAATTCACAAAAATTCTTAGCGACAACTCTTCTTTACCGGAACCAATGCGCTCCTTCTTTTCCGAGTACCCCGGACCCAATTTGTTCAAGGAAAAGTTGGTCAGATGACGAAAAGGATCGTTCAGGTGTTCCAAAGAAAATTTCTCCGTGGCGAATCGTGCCAAGCCTTCCTTGTATAAATATATTACCAAAGGATGATACGAAGGGACGCACACGTACAATCGTAGATCGAACTTGTAGCCTCCGATCAAAAGAGGATTCTCGATGTATCTCTGTACCACCGTTGTGCTATCGTACATGAGGTCGCTTAATTTCTGTAAACATCGTTATTACGCGTTGGATACCTTGACGATGCGGTTAATGGTCATCTAGAAAGTGCATACGCGAAACAGGAAGATCCCTTTGCCTTGACTTTGACCAACCGGCTTGCAGATCCAAACTTTGTTGTCCTCGCAGCGACTGCACTCTTCGGCCAATTTTGTGTACTCCGATGGCAGATTGTATCCTGGGGGACTAATTCGATGCATTGTATTTTTAATAATCGTAAGATTCATGTTATAATGTTAATAGTAGTTTTGGTGTTCAGCTAACATTTTCTGGATTATACCTGAAGTCGTAGATGGATCCATGCATCTTCTTCATGCATCGTAAGTGGCGTATGAGATTATCTTTTCTACAGATGGATCCCCCTTTCGGTACTCTATTAATGAACTACAACACAAGTCTTCGATCATTTTTAATTTTTACACTGGGTTTTGATAAACAAAGAACAGATGAAGAAAAAATTTGAGTAAAAGTGGAAGCATCGTAACCTGCCATGGCAGTAGCGGCTTGTAATAAGGCAAAGGGAAGCCACCGGACTTCCACCATAAATTCCATCGATCTCTGAATACATTATTCTCTCCGGTGTATTCCCTCCAACCACGCTCCGTGCAAACCTGTAAAAATGTAACAACATTCCTGCAAAACGACCGTTTAAAGAATCGATGTACGAAGTTTATCATTTTAATTGCGTTCGAAGTCCGGATTTTCGCGAAACACGCGGAGGATCTATTAACTGGGAATATTACGCATTCGACGATTCGTAAAGTTTCGAAGGTGCACGCGAAAATAGCGTAGAACGCCCTTGATTTATTTCTCGTGTTATCCGAGTATTAGGAATGCTTTGCTTCTGATATCAAAAGCGAGCCAAGGTCTTTAATTACAATTAAATTCGAGTGGATTTCCTTTTATCGCAGCCTACTTTCATCGTTCTGTAATGGCCACGCAACGTTTTCTTTAAACTTTTCAATCAATCACAAAGGTCGACGATCGCGCACGTTCTTACACCCTGAATCAGTGGATCTGGGATTTTCAAACTTTCGATATCCATGCAAGACCCGAAAAGAGTCCAATCTTTCTGTCAGTGAAATTCATTCAATTTTCGCGCACAACAATTCTGTTAGCAAGAAGATTTGTATTAGCGTAAATTAGGAATCTATACGGGCTTTTTTTATTATCGCATGTCGCGCTTAGTTAATAGCCATTGCGCTTCTAAAAGTGGTGCACGCAAAAGCGCGTCGCATCCAGGTTGAACTTTACGTATGTATGTACCTTGAAAAGTATTCAGTTCAAGGGCAGGGGCTAAGTTTGTAACCGTGACGAACAAAATTTCGAGCGACATAAAAGCGTGACGGAACGAACCGACCATTTATGTACACACTGGATCCACAGGGTGTCTCGAAAACGTAGTTGTGTCTTTGTTAATTTTATTCGAATAATTTATACCTGCATGAGAAGGTGCGGACCTGTACCATTGTCGTTTAGTCTGAACATGAACGGTCCATCCAAATATTTCACTGCCATACCGAAACATTGTATTTTAGTAAAATCGGAGAAGATAAATTCTGTTAGCGGATCATTGTTCCGATGATTGTCGAGCACTCTTCTTTCTAAACGAAAACACCTAACGTTATCACACAAGAATCATCTCTACGTATTTTTAAAATTAACACGAAATAGTTAAAATGTTTCTCTGTATCGTATTTGTTAATAAATTGAAAGTTCATAGAAAAGTTAGAAACGAAACTCACCTCTCGAAGGAAATACGTTTCCGTATTCGGTCACATCTTTTTCATTCACAAATCCTTAAACAATGTTCTGTGTCGATTTAGAGAAGCGGTCAATGAACATGTTTGTAATTGTTAATTCCCGTTCTTCCGATAAACGCTACGATTTAAGCGATAAATAGACATTTTTACCGAGGAATCGAGTGTTCGGTATTCAAATATTTCGATGGAATGGCATGTAAGCGAGCCGATATCTCGATTCTCACTGGTGCACGGCCACGTTTCGGTGTACGCAATCGCTTTGACCTGGTCTCAGGTGCGCAAGTTACTCGTGTGCTGGATTCCTTGTTGGTTTCCAGCTTTTATGAGCTTTCGGTGGACACCGCGACACCGCAAGGACACCGGAAGTCTCGTTAGAAGCTTCTAAAAGAATTTGAATGGCGCTCCTTTGTAAATCGTTATCTCCAACACGCGACACTTTAGCTAATTGCGGTTATATACGATCCATCATTACTTTATCATATTTTTCTACAACTTTAAAATACCACAAAATGTCTTTCCTTAAAAATGAGCCACTTTTGTTAATACTTTAACGACTGCTCACACAACATGTGTGATGCTACCGCCGAAGGTTGTTGGTCAGTACCACACTCTTTGCGTGATAATTTATGAAAACAAGTGTGAATATTGCTATTGGCTTCGTATTTCAATACGAAATACAATTACTTTTTCGTGAATTCAATAAAGTTCTTTAAAATGAATTCTTCAAAAATACTGCCGGCCCCTGGCGACGTTTGACTGCGTAGACAAACGTTAAAGAAGAGGTCGTTAAAGTGTTAACGTTGTATCGAATTTTTATTTAGATCTCGAATGAACGACGAAGGTGAACGTTACGAGTTATAATCGTAAAGAAATTGCAAGAAAAGGGTATCTTTATAACCTTGAAGAGGGTGTAGACTTGCAAGCACCTGGTATAGTTTCGTGAATTCAATCTGCTAAATATACGGCTGTTCGACGTACGTGTGGGTTCATTGAAGTTCGCGTTGATGACGTATCTATTGCGACAAAAAGAATCCGTCAGAAAAATGTCTGTCGCGTGTCGGTGTTCGTAGAAGGAGGTACCGCAAGGTTACTTTAAACGATAAATCGATGAAACGTCCCTTACGAGAGAGTTGCTTCCTCGTTAGAGACGAAAATGGTTTATGATCGAACCTCCATGCGTTTCCGGATCTTTGCCTGCCACACACGATTCAAACTGAAATCGTTTATTCGCTATCGAAGTGCTTTTTTGTTTCTTCGAAGTAACGGGTAGACTATTTAATAGAAATAAGGGTAGGTATTATTGTGATGTGAAGGTCCATTTACTCGAACAAAATGTATCGTGAACTTTTGATTTTATTTTATTTTATTGTAAGCAACACGTAACACGGATACAAAGGCTCGTGCGATATTCAGCCAGCAGTCGATCTAGTTAGTATTAATTCTAATCGCGACATGCGTTTTCGACGTTCGAATAGCAATGTCTAAGAAATCGACTTAAATTAATTGTTCGATACATCGTTTTCATTTTCTCTCTCGTTACTTACTAAACTATACATTTAAATATATCGCCCTTCGCAAGCTTTTGACACGAGCCCACGACGATGGCACAGAAAAATCGGTAACATTGTCTAAAATGATAATATGGCAACTGCTATCGAGTACGAGTTAAACTCGTTCATCACTTTTTATCATCGCGTACCCTGAAAACGAGGCAGTTTAAAACGATTCAAGTTTCAACGTACCAGCGTGTGAAGATTCTTTTTTTTTCGTCGCGATAGGATTTTTATCCGAAAACTTTCGAAACGCGGTTATCCAGCGGTCGTCTTGAATCGGCCTGATTTCAGGGTGAAATAAGTTACGAATGATTAACGAGGACTCTAGTTCTCTTTTTAATTCGTTAACCCTCTAACCTACTTAATCCCGAACAATGTGCAACTTCGGCACTTTGCAATTTTGAAACTTTGAATTTTCGTGATTTGCTTCGGAATTTTAGGATGTTTGAAATATTACAGCTTTGAAAAGTTCCGTGAAAGTTCGGGAGTCCCGTATTAGAGGGTTAAAGCTATCGAGTTAATCGATGATCCGCGTGCATAGAATTATATCCTATTCATCGTTTTTTCTTTTATTTCCTGCGCTCGCGCGTTGTCTCGAATTCGTAGATCAGCACTTTAGAGCATTATCGATGATTGACTAGTAAAACCCGAATGTTCGATCGAACAACGCTCGAAATATCTCGATTTCGTCGGAATTTTTATCGAAACTCGGGTCAGTTTCCTTCGAATCTCCAAGGAGGCAGCCATTTTGGTAACGACGCGATCGCCGTGCACCTTGATAGTATGAAATATGTGATAATATCCGTAATACTAATTGCTCGCGTGACCTTTGCGTGATTCAAAAACAGGAGACCAAGCTGATGCGCGTTCGTTGCAGAATTTTCTGCGGTAACGATTACGCTAGGTATTCGGGACTACATCAGCCACCGGAAACGCTAATACTTGTCACAGATTGCAAGGCAATAAACATAGTTCTCGCTGACATTTTATGGTTGCTCTAACCCAACGATTAACCATGAAATGTCGACACGAAAACGAGAGAACTTTGCGAACGTTTATGCACTTTCGAGAAGTTATTTTTAGGGAAGAGGTCATTTTTAGAACCGAAATTCAACGAATGAAGAAAACGTAAAATAAAAATATTCGATACGAAATCTAACTCGAACTTTGAAAGTCTGCGAGTTACGTGACCTTATTCCCTCGGAAATTAATTGCTAATTCATGTAAATAAGCATTACGGGTTTCTGGTTAGTCAATATTTTGCCATGCATTTGTCAATTGTCATTTCGAATTCGGTCGAACAATTACTGCTTTTAAACGGAATTATCGTAAAAGCTGGAAGCACGGAAGAAACGCGATCGTTCCGGAGCTGCGATCCTTAAAGTACGAAGGACACTTTGTTTTATCTTCGATCGACTCTGAATTGTTACAGGAGTGACTATAATTAATCGATGCGTTCGTTCGTAATCGGTCTATGATTATTCGTTTGCTCTCTAATTGTCGTCGACCGAAAGTGTACGATAAGAACAAGAAATAATTCGTGCTGGTAAAGTTAATTATTTTTTTTTTTCGACTTTTCCTATTCTTTTTTCTCTTGACCCTTTCTTCTATTCTCCTTTTCTTCTTTCGTTCATTGGGATGAAAGGTTGGAAAGCGTTTTAACGCGCGTGATTTTTACAGAAGGGACGACCGCCCTTCGCGTAGAAACTCTGTCCTTCGAGGTTTTTCTTGCACATCTGCAACATGTATCGCAACAATGTAGACATCTACAAAGAATCTATATTTAGAATTATTTTAAGTTAACGTACCGTGCAGTTGAAACACTGACTGTGGTAGTTGTTGTTAAGAGCTTCTACCCAGCGATCTCCAGCTTCCACCGGGAATCCACACGCGAAACATTTTGTTGTGAATAGCTCGTTCCAATCTGTGCCAAAGTAATACACAATTACTTTATTCGAATCGAATCTCGCATCCTTTAATATTTGAGCGTTATAGTCGAATTCACGAAATCGCCTCGTCTTCTTCGCACATCGCATTGGTATGAGAGAGACGACTCGATTTTCGTGAATTCGACTATAACGTTCAAATATTGCGAAAATGAAGTTTCTACGAGTACAGCGGCCATCAGTGGACTTCCCTACAGGTCGCTCTGGTCGTTTTAAATAGCAATAAATACTCTGTACAGAATAAAGTCGAATTTTCGAAGGTGTGTGTGTGAGACAGACGCTGATCTGTGCAAACAAGATGGCCGCCGCGGGACACAATGTAGTAATGAGAAATGGATTAGAGTGAAGGTTGAGTGAGTGATCGAGTGTCGGTAATAATGCTGTTTAATTTAATAATTTACTGTTAACAAATATAATTGTACTGGTAACAAATGTAATTGTAATTGAAGTTACCGATATTCCATAGCACGAAAGAGTGAGAGGTTTGTTTTATGTTTTGGAATAAAAGTAAAACGAAAAAGTAAAAGGTTGTTGATTAGTGACCGTGATAGGGAAAGGACGTAATTTTGAACAGCAGTAAAAGTGTTAAATGTTAAATATTAGTTAAAAGTGTAAAATAAAGTTTGTTCTTTGAATCTACATTGAGTTGCAAATATTCCTACATTAATAACTAAATTTCGAAATATAAAGAAATGTGTACTAACCAGCTTCACAGTAGGGTAGTCCTTCTTCGAGGAAGAACGGGCTGTTGCCGAATAGCTTGCCGCAATAGGAACATTTGAAGCATTCAGGGTGGAAATGCTTTCCAATCGCGTTCAGACAATCCTGAAGTAAGAACACCGTGTTAATAAAACGCCGTTGTGTCGGAGATTACCGGTTGGTAACCGGATACTTACGCCTTTGATCTTGTTGTTGCATTTGTTGCAACTTGGAGCGATGAAACGTTCGAAGCAATATTCGCAATAAAGTTGGCCCTTCTCCTCGACGAAACCGATATCTTGAAGAGGTCGACGACATTGAGTGTTCACGCACACGAAGTGATCAGGGCACCAAATTTGTCCCAAAGCGGTGATGAAAGGTCCCCTAAACGATTGCGGTTTACCTTCGTCAACGTGGATTTATACGAATAATGGGACACGAAAAAGCAAAGCGTGACATGACAGGCAACTGTAAAATTTACTTGCCATTACCAACCTTATACACTTTTTGTTGTTTTTACAGCACCCTGGTTTTACCACGAGACCGTTCGATTTGTGGTTAGTATTTTCTTCGTTAGCTGTTAACATCGTGCAAACAAGTGAACACTGTTAATCACAGTCAGAACAAGATCGCTGTTACCTCCGCGGAGGCCGCGATTCGGCCACGACCGCCACAGAGTTAAATAAAAAAAAAAAATACGTATTAAGTAAGTGTTCCTGAAATGCAATTTTTCAACCGAAGAGACGAACCCAAAACACAAATTCGATGCACAAACAAAACTCCTGCCTAGCCACACAAAGAAAACGACGGTTTGGACCCCTGACGAGGCGATTCGCGATCACGAATAACAGAAAAAGAATCAGGCAAGAAGGAGGATAAAAAAAAGAAGCAAACAACACTGACTCGCAAAGTACCGATGAGTACCTGACGTATGAGTTGCAATGGGCGCAGAGGGGTAACCGTGATCCCGGTCCAGTAGCTTGATTCAGTATTCCCCGTCCACGTTTCGGTGCGCTGCTACCAGCGAAAGATCCGCTCTTCGAGCCGGCACCACCGAGACCACCGATTCCGGTACCTAGATCCGGGTGGGATGACAAATTTGGTGGGTCTACTAAACACTGGCCAGTACTAGACGGGGAACAATGGATACCGTCCTGACAGTGATTCTGGGTCTCACATTGATTCCCGGTTCGACAGCGGGTGTTGCTCGAACATTGACCACTCGTCTGACAACGAGTTTCGGTGGATCGGTAACATTGGGTTTTGCTACAAAAACTTTTGCTCTCGCAACAAGTCTGCGATTCGGTTTGAGCTTGGGGTTTGTACAACTGAACAGTAGGTGCGTTGCGACCGGTTTTAGCGGTGAGTCGCGCGAGCTGCCCACTCAAGTTAGTGCGAGGCTTGTGAATAGGTTCGAAAGAGCTTTTGCAAGGCGCGGGTGAGGGGCTCTCGTACGGGAACGGGATCTGAGGGAAAGGAAGCTTCGACATCGACGGCGGTAGTCCAGGCTTGGTGCAGGGTGCCACGCAGACGGAACCGTCGCCGCAAGGCGCTACGCAGACGCCGGAGTCCGGACACCCCGAAGGAATCTCGATCTCGCAGGCTGATTCTCGACCGCAGCGTCCTTCCGGCTGACCACAGCTTCCGGATTGCATGCCCGGGCAAGGAGACACGCAGACTCCCGAACGATCCGCCGTCGGGACAACGCAGACGCCCGACTGTTGGCAGCAGGGTCTAGGCCCTTCGCAAGGTACCACCACGACACCCGCCTTGGTGCCCTGATCGGAGTGGGCTTTGCACGGTAGCACCGTCAATCCCGTGTCCGGACACGGCTTGCACGGTTTGCACGGAGGAGCACCGTAGCTTACGTGACGCACTTCGGTCGAACTGGTGTACACCGGTTGCGCGCTGCTTTTATCTTTGTCGGCCAAAGGGCACGGCAGAGTCAATTTGCAAGGACTCGTTCTACCTATGGCGCACGAACCTTTCGACGAGTCGTCCGCAGTCAACGATTTCTGGCTTCGTTCAGGCAGGGGCCTGGCTGGCACCCTTCTTTCGCACCTCTCGAAGTCTTCGGTAACCTCGAGCGATCTCTTCGTCAACGAGAGCTTCTGTTCGTTGGTTTCCTCGCTGGTCATGTACCGTTTCTCTTGGTACTGAGCGTGCACCGCGTCCGTGGGCTCTCTTCCCGGATCGTCGGTTCGTTTCTCGTCGAAGTCGACGGTCTTGCTAGCCGCGTACTCCGCCTTTCTGTGCCCTTCGTCCGTGTCCTCTTCGACCTTGTAAGAGACGCTCTTCTTCGTCGGGAAGTGTATAGAGCTGTGTTTCGCGGGAGGATCGTCCCTGATTCTCGGGGCATGGGCACGGGACGGGTAGCAAGACGGAGCTTCCGGTGGTCCGTGAGCGGGCGACTTTGATCTCGCCGGAGTAGGCGTCGGTGTTCTACTCGGTACGTACGTTTGACTCTCGACCGCGTCCCTCCTCGTGGCTACCAGGTACCTCTGATAAGAAGGTATGGTATCGGGTTTCTTCAGAGTGGCAGTTATACCCTTGCTGCAGGGAGTTTGAGGACGAGACCTCACGGGCGACGAGGACCTATCCCTCAGTTTGAAATCTGGCGGCGGGGTCGGCAACGGCCGCGGAGTGCAGGGTTTAGGAGGTGGGACTTCTTTGGGTCTGGTTTCGCCGTAAAGGATACCGGCTGGCGGTGGGTATTTGCCTCCGTCCTGAAGACTGGGAGTCTGAGATCGACTGCCGACGTTCCTGTCTTCCGGTCCTATTTCGCGACTGAGAGGAGTGTAAGGACGCTCCGGGGCGATCATGAGCGCCTCCTGGAACGGCGAAATGGGTCGTATAGGCTCTGGCGGTGGTTTCGGTCGACATCTGTGATCCAAGTATATCGTCTCTTCCGTGAAAACTTCTCTGACGCTCGTAGAGGTGCTGACGGGAGTGAAAGGTCGATCAGGCGCCGTGGTCAAGGCGTTCACCATTTCGGACTTCCACTCTTTGGGAGTGGAGTTCTGAAGAGCAGAGTGCGGTATGGGTTTCGGACCGGAGTCGGTCTGCTTCACGAACTGCACTCGTTTCTTATTCGTCTCCATTACTTCCTGTGCTGGTGGATATTTCGAACAGACGCGTCGATCTTTGGGTGCCTGCTGATCTCTCAAACTTTGATGGACCTCTACCTGTTCTCTCAAGCTCTTCCTGCGTTCGTCCTCGATTTCTTTCCTTCTGACACGTTCTTGAACCAACACCTCCTCCGTGATCTCCTCGTAAGTCTCTTTGATCAGCTTCTTGCGTCCGGGCGTGTCGCTTTCGGCTTCCGTCACTCTCTCCTCCCGGACCACGGTTCTTCCTAGCGGATGTTCCCTAACCTCCTCGACTTCTTCGTCGAAAGTCACGTGTTTGCTGCGTTCCTCTTCCTCCTGCCTCCTTCGTTCTTCCTCTTCGGCGCGTTGTCGTCTTTCCTCCTCTTCCTGTCGTTTTCTCCTCTCTTCCTCTTCTTGCTTCCGTCTTTCCTCCTCTTCTTCTTCTCTCTTTCGCTCCTCTTCCTCCTGTTTGGCCTTCTCTACCAATTGCTGAACGTCCACCGCCGAGGTGACCACTTCCGCCGACTCGACGACCGTCTTCTCCTCGGTATCTTCGACTTCTCTCTCGATGTGCGTGGCAGTCTTTCTCGAATAGGTCTCTTCTGTTTGCTCCGTTTCCTCCTGGACGGGCTCCTCTATCATCGGTGTGCTCGGTCTTGCTGGCGACGGAATCTTCTCGATGGTCTTCTCGAGCGTCATCTTCTTCTTAACGTGCATTCCGTCCACGTCTTCCTCAGAAATTTCCGTGACGAAATCGTGTTCTCCTCTGATTTTGCCATCGTCGTCGTCTTCGACCTCGTCGGCTGGTCTCAAGTCGGTCACCTCCTCGTCGACTTCTCTGATCTCCTCCTTGGTCTCCTGCTGCTTAACCGTGTGTTGAACCGGAAGCGGTGGTTTCTCGCAGACCGTTTGTTCCGTTCGACAGTATTCGGAGCGGTACGAACGATGTTCCTCTCGGAACGGCTGGTTCATCTCGCAGATCTTTTCCCGTTGACAGATTTCCTTCTGATGGAATTTCTTGCAGACTTTCGGCGGTTCCGTTCCGCCGTAAGTTTGCTCGTACAGATTACTTCCGGTCGTTACGGTGGCTGTCCATGGTTTGGGCACGGGTTGAACGATTCTGGTAGGCGTCAACGATCTTCTGACGCTGTCGGTCGAGCTGGGCCTCGATGTTACCTCGCTTCTAGACTGTCTGCCGGCGGTTTCCACCAGCTCCACTTTTCGATAAGTGGGCCCCGGACAACTGACCCGATCCATCGGATCCTCGTCGAAACGGTAACACTGTCTGCTGACCCTTTCGACCTCGCGATCGGTGCTTTCGCTCCTCCTCCTCAACGCTCTTTCGCAAGCCTCGATGCAAGCCTTCTTCTCTTTTATCGCTTGCACGTTTCTTCTGTCGAGAACCGGGTTTGGGTCGATGTACAAGGGACTAGCGGTGGGATATGTTATGTCTTCGATAGGTTTTGGCGGTGGCCAACAGAGGCTTTTGGCTTTGACGGAACTCGGACGGGTCTCGGTCTTCGTATCGACCAGCTCGTAATAATAGGACTTTTCGTGGGTCTCGGTGGTTTCTGGGATGTTTTCCATGGGATATTCGAGGTTACGTTCGAAAGCGGGCAAACGGGAAACAGATTCGTGCACACGAAACGTTCGGTACATGCGATTGGTACACAGAGGCGGTTGGGTAAGGTGTGTTAGAAAGAACGAAAAAAAAGAACAAAGAAATCAGCTGTGAGTAAGAAGCGCATTGAACAGCGCGCGCTCGTGATTCTTTCATTTTTAACCGACTTCGAAAAAGGAGGAGGTTACTTAATTCGATCAGTATGTTTTTTTTTTTTATCAATTTCAACGAGTAAACGAATCACGAGCGCGCTCAGGGCGCTAAATAAAAAAGAAGCGCAACTTAAAATCAAAATGGTAATTTCTGCGGCAAAACGAGGCGCGAAAGCGTAAAAAAGCAAAAAGCTCGAAGCTGGAGTTATCGATCGGAGCGATAGGAGTGAGCAGTCGCGCTTGTTCGAATTGCCACTCTTTTATCGCCGAACGATCTATGGGGTGGACGGTCGATCGCGAAAAAGGGAACTCGAGTTCCTCTCGAAAGCGTAGCGAGGAAACACGGTTAACCACTTGCGTATCGTATTTCAGAGCGTCGTAACCGATGCTGCAAAAGTATCAATTGTAATTAGCGTCAGACGATAGATCGAAATAAAAGAAACGAGTTAAGCATCCGAGCGTTTCGAGTCCATCTAAAAATATTCGAGAGACTCCGACGCAAAGGGGTTAATCGATGTTTCGAACGAACGCGACATGAAGTGGAAAGAAAGGTACACGCATATCGAGAAGAGCTTGATCGGCTTAATTGGTCGCTTTATTTCGTAACTGCACTCGCATTTCTCCAAACACTTGTCGAGAAAATCATTCACGATTCACGACTTTCTCGATCTCGAAATCTCGAAGAGCCGCGTGAAAGCGGAATTCCGACGAAACGCGAGGCTTCGCAAACACGATTCGCATTCGAGATTAAAGAAAAATCGTGAACGTCGATCGTATATGTATACATATGTACGTAATCATTTATAATCGCATGTATTTCGATTCGGATGTCAGCACGAACGATGAGGACGACGACGACGAAGACGACGACGGCGCAGCTGAGAGCTACCGACTCATGCGAATGTGAGGGAGAAGGGTCTGGGTTTCGGGTTGAAAGATGAACCGGCTGAAAAAAGATAAGAAAAGAAAAGAATTATGTCCGGGAACGAGGAGTATGAATGACTGAATTATTAAATGAATCATGAATTTTCGATATTAATTCCTTCGGTTCTTCGAGTCGTTTATTTCTACAAAGTTCATTGATAGTAACCCTTTCATCGTTACGAACTGCTATAATATTTTAGTCGTTCGAAAATTTACTATCGTACAGTCAGACGTTGAAGAAGCGTTACAAAGTATCGGGTCATCGAATAAGTTAGAAATTTCCAAATTTCTAAATAATGGAAAGTTAAACAGACTGTAAAAACTAGGATGATGGTAAAGGAGAAATTTGAAATTATTAGAGGAGTCCGAAAGAATTACGTATCGCGAACACGACGATATCAAAAAAAGAAATAGATAGAAAAGTCGCGAAATATTTTGATCAAAGTGTGTTCATTGTTACGCAACCGATCGAAGCAGACTTGACTCATTTATTCGCAATGCAGGTCTTGATTTAATCGTCCTGGTTTCGTTTCGATCAGTCTGCATCGTTGTTGGCTCCATAGGTTTGCACTTACCGATCGGACAAAATGCTATCGAAATAAAACCCTAGTAAATCACGTGCGGTTGAGAATCCGAAGAAGGATATTACAACTTCCGTGATGGTTAATGTCTTAACGGTAACCCGTGTTTTAGTCGTCTTGAAAAACTAAGTGATAAGTTTTGATATCGAAGGGTTAATGTGAAAATTCTTACTATCGAAACTCGGGTACCATCGAAGCGATGAATAATGAATGAAAAGCATCGTGAACATGATATGTCGCAGCTCTCAGAACTCGCCGTCGACGAGCGGATGAAAGCCAAGTTCAAAGGAGAGCTTGCAAACGATCGAAAGCGTTCTCGTAATTAAACGCGAAATCGATCGTCATCGTCACGATTGATCATCTGGAACGCGATAGACGAAGAGAGAACGATAAAGAAAACAAAATATATACATATGCGAGGACGCAAGCCAAATGGGGCGTATTAGCCAAAGCTAAGAAACTCGGTCAGCAGGTATTTGTTCGCGGTGTATTCGTTGTATCTTTGAAGGGCGTAATTTTTGGCTTTGGCAATCTCGTCGAGAGACCTATTTGCGACAATCGAAGACAAAAGCGAGGCCAAGGATAAAACAAACGGGTAACTGTACGCCGTTAGGATCAGAGATCGTTCCTTTCAGATTACGAACGAGAA
The DNA here is from genome assembly GCA_963576845.1 of Megachile leachella. Taxonomy (NCBI): domain Eukaryota; kingdom Metazoa; phylum Arthropoda; class Insecta; order Hymenoptera; family Megachilidae; genus Megachile; species Megachile leachella. The sequence continues at coordinate 878,898 of OY756250.1, forward strand.
AGTGAGTAGTTGCGCTTGTCATCGATAATTTATCGGTACGACGTCGCGATTTCCGCTACTGTTTCCTGTTAACGTTCCTGCGGGCTTCGCATACTTCCCTTCGCGTGCCTGTCGTAATTATCCTCGGGATGTTCGCGACGACGCGGAATTTCATGCACGATCTGACTCTACTTAGCGAGGTGTTTCGTACAATTATTATCGTATAAGAGAGAAAGAGTTTTATTTTTTATCTTTCGTACGCACTTTAAGGGGATGCCTCAAAAACACATTACTTAATTCATTTCATGTAACAACATTACACAGTACATACTTTGTGTTCCCAGCCTCCGTCATCGAGGTATCGACCTCCCTCTATTTTTTCGAATTCACGAAATCGCCTTTTCTTCGCACATCGCGACTCGATTTTCGTGAATTCGACTGTAACGCTCAAATATTGCGAAAATGAAGTTTCTACAAGTACATCGGCCATCAGTGCACTTCCCTACAGGCCGCCCTGGTCGTTTTAGATAGCAATAAATACTCTGTACAGAATAAAGTCGAATTTTCGAAGGTGCATGAGTGAGATAGACGCTGATCTATGCAAACAAGATGGTCGCCGCGGGACACTCGCCTTAACCCTTGAATGCATGATTTTCTAATGTTACCTGAAGAAATCAACTAACAAAATACCTTGAAAGCGGTTGATTCAAATTAAAACAAACAGATGATTGTGTATTTGATTGGTACGTTGTATCTGCAACACTACTCATTGCAGTTTCCTACATTTTGTATATAATTTATAAGATTGAAACTGGTATGTTGCATTTATACAACTATATGCATTTAAGGGTTAATGTCGAGTAATTCTGACTGGAATTGCATTAACCTCTTCTGCTTGCTATTCGAATTTTACATAATTCATATCAGATGGTATCAGAGCTAGAAAGCTGAATTAACTTTATCTGATTCTCAATAAAATTATGCGTAATGACTAGAAATTTTCTTTTAATCGTGCCAAAAGAGATCGTGGATGATTCATGAATTTTTGTACGCCGTGAAAGCAGTTCAAAATAATTGAATCAGGATGAATGCTAAGTTGGAAACTTTATAAAAGTTCTTTTTATCCGAGCAACTTGATTCATCTCACCGCGATAATTTCGGTGAGAATTTATTTTTTTTTAAGTATGGATCTTTAAATATATCAATTTAAAACCCGAAGAAATATTGCGTAAACTGAAAATTATAATGACTGTGGGTCGTTGTTACTGATAAGAATACTGGCACAACATACCGATATCGGTATGTGCTTTTAATCGCACCGATATCTTTCTCTCTTTCTCTCTTACATCAAAAATTTGACCGCGTTATCTAACGCTGTCGTAATTATATAATAATCAGGCTGCGAATATTTATGTATGTGCACGCTTTGGACGCTGCTATGACCCTCTATTACACAAAATTTAAAACTCTTAAACTCTTATAAGTAATATCAATTCGAAAATAAAAATAAATAATAATTGTTCAAAGAAAGAAATATTTTTTCCCGTGACTTAGCACTTTATGTATACATAAACATTCGCAGTTTTGCCCCTATTATCTCGAACGTGTTAACCAGTTAAGTGTGTTTGACGACTATATCCGTCATGGAGATGCGGCAGAATTTTGTGTCATGACGACTATATCCGTCATGCGTAAAATTTTGTTACAACTTGATATTTAAATTGTAATTTTGGCGAAAAGTAAATTATATTCGTAAATTGTGATAACACGAAATGAAATAAACAAATAAAAAGTGTAAATGATTTGAGATGGATTCATAAATTCTTGAGAGCTAACTCATCGCTTGATTATCGCGACACACACTGGTGCGCCACAGTTAACTGGTTAATAAAGAACCGTAAATAAAAAGAGAAGTTTCGCTATATTTTAACGAAAATTTAGTTTTTCTCGCGGTTCGATAAACGTGGAAGAAAACTTACCAGTCACTGTTTGACTCTGTGGTCGTGGAAGAGTGCTGTTTCCTGAATTTGCTAGCGGTGGCGAGGACAAAGCACTGGATCCGCCGAAGGGCTTTGGACCGATTAGATTGTTAGACGTTGGCGCCTGCACGAATACAGAACATACTTTATTATTCCGCGTTCCATTTCCCTCCGCGAAGTAATGACATAATGACACAAACGAGTAAAAAAAACGATGCAAACAACAATGATCTCATCGAACGTATTAGTAAGGCGTAATGACAAACGACACGACATATGCGATGCACTTTGCTGCGTCTAATTATTAGTTTGGCGACTAAATCCACCGTAGAGAAATCGCTATAAATATTTATGAGTTCGTAAATAGTGAAAGGGAAATCTGTACGAGAACATAACGCGAAAGAAAAAAGTAGGTCGAATTTGAATAATTCTGTGTAAGTAAAATTTAGTCGCCAATCTAATACGCAACGGGTGGAGAATTAGTCAGGAAAACGATACACTATCGTTGATTTTATTCTCCGCTGCCTTGACACCATGCTTCGCAATTTATGCACCAACACTTTTCTCGAAGATTAAAAAAAAAAAAAGAAAAAAGTTTCGATAACTGTTCTCACCGTACCGAATCACTGAATCAAATCTCAGGGAGGAATTCAAGCAGAGTCACACGGCGAGGGTCGTTAAAAAATAAAGTATTCTTTTGGTCGGCTGTTCTTTTAAGCACAACGTACTTGTCTGGAGAGCATAACTGGTGTTCAAAGCAGCGTGATTATCATCGGAACACTAACGGGTGTATGTACCTTACCGAGAGTAAGGTTTCGAGTGCGAGACGTTTAAGACGAGCCGCGTATGGGACATTACCTGGACTGATCGGAAACTGGGTGGTTCGATGGGCGAGGTGCCAAGGCGGGTGGGCTGTAATACATAAAACGACAGAACGATGTCACGTGGCGGTGGCCAATTAAAAAAAGAGGAAGACCAATTAACACGCACACTCGTAATCGGGCCAAAACAAATTAGTCATCGTATCGAAATAATTTGAAGGATCATGATACGGTAATGTTATCGTTCGACGAACAGGAAGTTTGATCAGAAGGACGAACAGGTCGAATATCATACCGATGACTATGAATTTGCCTTTCGTAATATCTTCCTCTTCGTCGAAGCCTCGAGTTTCCTGTTTCTTTCTCTCTCTTCGATTTGATGATTAATCGCGACTGACTAAACTATTTTCGATCCTAATATTTCGAGTGTATTTTCAACGAAGGCTAAAAATAACAGCTATTTTCGGAGGATGATTACAATGCCGATTAAACAACGAGAAAGAATTTTACTCGGAAGATCGAGAAAGATTAACCCTTTGCACCCGACAATAATTCTTCCATTAATAAATGTCTCTTCTTCCGCCTCAAATACTTCTATATAGGCAGTCTATTGTCTGCTTAAGGGGTAATACCACTCTAGAGCCCGAAAAAGAGGCCTAACTTTGACAATTTTTTTTGCAAGAACGATAAATGGAAAAGAATTTCTTTTCAGAGGGTTTATTTAACACATATTGAACTACGACAAAATAATTTTCTATTGTCATTTTCGTACAAAATGGAGACGACAGAGCCGATCGGCGGAAACATGTTTTGTAAAAACACTCCTACGGGAGGACGGATTTCTCGTTATGTATAAGTCGTGGGATAAAAAAAATATACTGATCGAATTGAATAACCTCCTCCTTTTTCGAAGTCGGTTAAAAATCAAAAGAATTTATAATCTATATACTATTAGCTTTGGAAGTACGTAGGGGTTTTTTGATTAATCAATTACCACGCGCTGGAATTCCAACGCATCGAATTACCAAGTGCTGAAATCGCAACGCATCGAATTACCAAGCGCTGGAATTGCAACGCATTGAATTACCAAGCGCTGGAATTGCAATGCATTGAATTACCAAGCGCTGGAATTCCAACGCATCGAATTACCACGCGCTGGAATTGCAATGCATTGAATTGCCAAGCGCTGGAATTCCAACGCATCGAATTACCACGCGCTGGAATTGCAATGCATTGAATTACCACGCGCTGGAATTCCAACGCATTGAATTGCCAAGCGCTGGAATTCCAACGCATCGAATTACCACGCGCTGGAATTCCAATGCATCGAATTACCAAGCGCTGGAATTGCAACGCATCGAATTACCACGCGCTGGAATTCCAACGCATCGAATTACCACGCGCTGGAATTGCAATGCATTGAATTACCAAGCGCTGGAATTCCAACGCATCGAATTACCACGCGCTGGAATTGCAATGCATTGAATTACCACGCGCTGGAATTGCAACGCATCGAATTACCACGCGCTGGAATTCCAACGCATCGAATTACGACGCGCTGGAACAGCAATGCATTGAATTACCAAGCGCTGGAATTGCAACGCATTGAATTACCAAGCGCTGGAATTGCAATGCATTGAATTACCAAGCGCTGGAATTCCAACGCATCGAATTACCACGCGCTGGAATTCCAACGCATCGAATTACCACGCGCTGGAATTGCAATGCATTGAATTACCAAGCGCTGGAATTCCAACGCATCGAATTACCAAGTGCTGAAATCGCAACGCATTGAATTACCACGCGCTGGAATTCCAACGCATCGAATTACCACGCGCTGGAATTCCAATGCATCGAATTACCAAGCGCTGGAATTGCAACGCATCGAATTACCACGCGCTGGAATTCCAACGCATCGAATTACCACGCGCTGGAATTGCAATGCATTGAATTACCAAGCGCTGGAATTCCAACGCATCGAATTACCACGCGCTGGAATTGCAATGCATTGAATTACCAAGCGCTGGAATTCCAACGCATCGAATTACCACGCGCTGGAATTGCAATGCATTGAATTACCACGCGCTGGAATTGCAACGCATCGAATTACCACGCGCTGGAATTCCAACGCATCGAATTACGACGCGCTGGAACAGCAATGCATTGAATTACCAAGCGCTGGAATTGCAACGCATTGAATTACCAAGCGCTGGAATTGCAATGCATTGAATTACCAAGCGCTGGAATTCCAACGCATCGAATTACCACGCGCTGGAATTGCAATGCATTGAATTACCAAGCGCTGGAATTGCAACACATTGAATTACCAAGCGCTGGAATTGCAAACCATTGAATTACCAAGCGCTGGAATTCCAACGCATCGTATTACCACGCGCTGGAATTGCAATGCATTGAATTACCACGCTCTTCAGTTCCATACGCAAATATTATTTATTTTACCAAAAAAAACTCATTATCTAATATTGTCATATACACAGTATTGTTTTAGTAAAAAAAAAAAATCGACTTTATGAAAATCCTAGAGTGGTGTTACCCCTTATTAGAACTCCGGAGAGTTTCGTTCTTTAAAAAAATTACTCTCGAGTACGAAGGATAATATGAACAGGGAAACAAAAGGAATCGAAAAATCTGACAACGAAGCGTAGCAAAAGATTCGCGGGTTTTGCCAACCTCTGTGCAACCCGTTTGAATGGTGATCGTGCTCGTAAACGTTTTCGATTCCCAGTGACAGTTGCCGTTGCTGATGCATCCGTTCGTATTCAGGGACGATAGCTGACTATTCGGGTATCCGTAATCGGGGCTCGTACGATTGCAAGCCTGGAAAAGCGATTAGTGCCAAGCAAATACCACACGTGTTAATTTTAATCGAAAGTACCTATTAAATTTATTCGATCGAGTAAAAATTCGAAACGCACGTTCAAACCGTTATAAAATATATCGAAATGTACAATCGCAGAAGGCTTCAAACAAATTAAAGTCGCGAAGCGATATCGAATGCAAAATATCGACCACTGCAAGCAGCGTTCAAGCAAACGAGAAAAACGTGTTTAATTGGACGTGGAATACTTACCGAGAACGGTAAAGGCGACGACGCGTGATTACTTAGAGGTGGAGACAGCGGTGCATTCGCGAGTGCAGCGGAAATGGTGCTCGCTGGAGCTTTTCCACCTCTGAAACGCGTCAATTTCTTTCAAACTTTATCGCACAATTATCTGTCGGTATTCCTGACAGTTATACCGGCAATTTATTTTATTAATGTTAAATTATTAATAAATTTAGCTTTAGCTTATAGTGACATCTTACAGTATTAGAAATGATGTACAATGTTAGACATAGAATAATTGAATATTAGAAACAAAATAATTGAATATTGGTACTTCCGTCTTGTTCGTTTGTAATAGTTGTGTTATGTAGAAAAAGTAATCCTTATTTAATTAATTAATCTTTAAGTTATAATGTCTGTTGCTTGTGTTTTTTATTAAATAATGTGTTTGTGTTTAATAATATATTAACAGTTTGTTAATGATTTACCATAACTCTAATTATTTAACAATTAATTTCTGAATGAAAAATAGATTATTATTTACGAGAAAGAATACTTACGGTGGAACGGTAATTGGGACCATTCCGGAAGGCGCATTTTGCCTGGCGACTAGTTTCGCGTGAATATCGCAATATAATTTATTGTTGATATTGTAATAACCGACGTTCTTCAGGGAAGTGCCACAGGTAGAGCACTTGAAGCATTCTACGTGAAGATTCTTCTCCTTGATCCTGACGAAGACACCCCTGCGAAGGAGAACAACCAGTGAGCAGAATAATTCTTATTTCTCCGCGTTTTCGATAGTCTAAAGAACGCAGAAGGCTTTGTAGTCGGATGTGGCACGAGTTTTTCGTCCAGAGATACTCGAAGAAAAATAGGGGGCGGGAGTTCGATACCTCGACGATGGAGGCTGGGAACACAAGGTATGTACTGTGTCTGTGTAATGTTACGTGAAATGAATTAAGTAATGTGTTTTTGAGGGTATCAAAATTCCTCGTAAATCGTGTAGTTGAAAAAAGTCGCTTTCGCTAAGCAAAAAGAGTACGTGTGTCCACATAAAAAAAGACGTACAAAAACACAAAAACATAGATAGAAAAAATGTTGAAAAAATACAAAAATCACAACATCGAAAGCGTGATCTACACATACCCTGATAAATACGGAAAGTGGTGAAAATGCGTTAAGAGTTGAGATTTGCGATAAGAATCGAAGAATGAGAAAAGAGAAGTAGAATTTCTGTGAAGATGAATGATCGCCATGAGTGGCCACACCTCGGTGGAACGATGAGAATCAGGAATCAAGGGACTCGTCCTTTCTTACAGAAGAAGCTAACGACAGAGGCGACAGAGAGATAAAGGTAGTTGGTGCTTCCAGTCAAACAGTAGCGGCAAAACGTGCACATATATACAAAAAAAACATAAAGACCGATAATCTCGGCTCGATATTCAATCTACGTAACGATGAATGCGAAATATACGGTCTCTTGTCTCGTTTAAAAGCATTTTTCGGATGAAACACCAGTTTTACGTACTCCGAATCGGAAGCGATACGGAACGAGAATTACAAATTTTCTTGTGTAGGAAAATATTTCAAGATCTAGATTTGATCCGTTTGTGTAAATCTATCGATTCTTCATGAAAAAAGAAACCGATAAGCTTTTTACCGTTTTTAAATTTGACCCTCCGTTTTAGAGATACGAGCGATCGAAGATCAGAGTTGTCGACTTCCGGGCCGCACCGGAAATGGCTCTCTCCAAACTTTGATCGGTCGTATCTCGAGAACTAAGCGTTAGATCGGAAAACGGAAAAGGACTTTTCGATTCGTTTCGATGTAAAGTATACGTAGAAACGATCGGTAATAACGAATTTGCAATTTCGTTCCTAAATAGACGCGTTACTTTTCTACGCAAGAGACACTTTAAAAAGAAGCGACATAGTTCATCGAAGCTAAAGGTTTCCCGTGAAGAGGATTTCACGTGAATAGTTACACGATCACACGGTCGCAGTTGCTACAAACGACGCTCGACGAGCCCGAGCAGGAAGAGGAGGACTGCTGACGTTGCGGTTGACGTCTCGACGAATATTCATCGGAATTGATATCCGGGCCAACGCCATGGAGGGCATGAAATAGAGGCGTGGGTGATCTCGGCGAAGTGGCCCTTCCGCCAACGGCGTGGCTCACCGACGAGTAAAACTCTGTTCTCGATGGTACTACGACATGGAAGTAGAGAAACCGTTCTGTGACTCGACCAATCCACGTCAAAACTGTTTTATAATGAACAACAACGAACTATCCTCTGTGGAAACGTTCTCTGTCATCCTCCTAACGCGTTCGTGAATTTCCAACTCGCATCGTATCCTCTTCCCTCGATACATCTTTTATTCGCTAATTACAAAATCCAAGATTAACTCTAATTACTTTTTACACCCGTGTGAACAATTTCTCCGGGTTGCACATTAATTATCCGGTAGCGTTCGAAAGCTAGTTTTCTTTATCGAGGATCCGATTCGTCGTTGGGAAATCAGAGCATCGAAAAAGAGCGTATCTCTGAGAGAGAATTATTCGTAGAAGCTACCTATTCGAATTAGCGAACATCCTATTTTCCTTTTCGGTTTCCGGAACCTGTGATGTTCTGAAAGAAAGAGAGTAACGACCGAAAGACGAGACGCGAGGCCGTTGAACTTACACGATGAGCCTCTCGCATTCGGCACAAATGTTCTGTCCAGGTGGAAGGCTCGATTGCGGCGTCGAGGATGGCTGTTGCTTCGTTTCCGGTGCGGAGACTGGCCTCAGTCCTGCCAGGGCCGGGGACGACGGCGTAATCACGCCGCTCTGTGCAGTTGGCTCCGCTATTTCGCAAAGAAGTTATCGTACCGGCATGCAACAGGCTAAGAGCCAGCTGATCCAGTGCAAAAATCGCTGGAGAGACCTTCTTTCGATCTCAATTACTTGCAATTATCTTTTCTAATTTTAAAATACAGATCTAGGAAATAATATTTAAAGCTACCTCTCCAGAGATTTCTTTTTTATCTTTTTCTTGTACGAAACAAACTATAAGTTGCATATGGAATTGTTTTTTAAAGGAATTACTAACCAGGTTCCGGTGTCTTTGGTTCTTTGTCCGCCTCTTGGACCATTTTGAACACTTCGCTGTTCTCGGCGTTGTAGTTCTTTTCGTTCTTTTTGAAGTTGACACTGCAAAAGACAGCGGTTCGTTATCGCGAATCGAGAATCGCTAGATCGACGGTTTAATCGGAACTTACCCGAGAACGCCTCCAGCCAGAACTTCCGCTTGCGCGGAGAGCGTTTCCGCGATCGTTTCTTCGCTGTAGATACCGACGGGGCTGTTGTACTGTTTGTTAACGATGGACTTGATCGAGCCATCTCCCGTTCCATTCAGCTGCAACGCGAATATTCACAATAACGTCGCGAACATCGTATTTCAAGAACATAAAACGAGGTCGAAATTCCTCGATGCCTTTATATAATTGACACTAACGAATGGCTTTGGACTGAAATTATGACCGCTTCCGATGAGCGGTCCGTCTTGCTTCTTGGCTGCCAACGACGTCTTCGTAACCGGCGTAATGTTGCTAACCGACGACGTCGGCGATGGCGACGGAAGGGTTGAAGTTATCGGAGACACGTGTGGCTTCCAGGTACCGCCACCTCTGTCGACAACGGTAGCCAAATAAATTAACCTTTACTCGCTAGTCTTTTTCACTTTATAGGGGAAGGTAGCCAATTTGAACCAATTTTATATTATTCACTATATAAAAACACGAAAGTGTCAATAAAAATGAAGTAATAGAAAAGAAATTCGCTAAGTGTATCTTCAAAATAAAATCATTTATTAAATTTTAAATACCGTTTATAGTAAAAAATAAATTCAAAAAAATCTTGTTATCGGTACAATTTAGGAAACCGGTTTATTTGGACTGCTAGCTTTTTAAATTGGACCATTAGTTTTCTTAACGACAATTATAACGATGGAACTTTTTAACTCCAGCACACCGAGTATGAATCCAAGTGTATTTCATACATTGTATCATTTCTTCCTTGGTTTCGTCACACAATGCACAAAATTATGAACCACTTTTTTTACGTTTCGACATTTTGATAAAATTTGGTGAACTTATTTTTTTTGTTTTTAATTGGCTTTCGCTCTTACATAAAAATAACAAATTTTCTTCGTAGTCAAATAACACCTCTCTCAAAGTAACGTTTCTTCACAAACACAATTACATTAACCTCGTCTATTTTATATTTACTGTTGGTAACAAATGTAATTGTAATTGAAGTTACCGATATTCCATGGCATAAAAGAGTGAGTGGTTTGTTTTATGTTTTGGGATAAAAGTAAAACGGAAAAAGTTGTTGATTAGTGACCAAAACGGGAAAAGGTAATTTTGAAATGCAGTAAAAGTGTTAAATATTAGTTTAAGGTGTAAAATAAAGTTTGTTCTTTGAATCTACATTGAGTTACAAATATTCCTTTCCTACAATATCTACGTATAAGTTACCTATCTAAAATCGCACAGATTTAATCGATCTTTGCATATCACAGCGGTCCAAATAAGGCTACCTCCCTCTACATTTCCCGTATTACTCAAAAACGGAAGCGGATCGAAAATAGACGAGAAGAGGCGTAGTAAAAGCGGGAGATTATTATATCGTTACGCGGCCTTTCTTATCCGATTTTCCTCGCGTCGAAAGACAGAGTAACGTTAAAACAGTGATCGTGCCTGTCGCTACCTCTGTACAGTGATCTCGAAATTGTTTCCAGCTCTCATGATAACATCCTGAGCGTCCTTGTGCCTCAGGTTGTACATCTCCGTGTTGTTCACCCTGATAACTGCATCTCCGGCCTTCAAACCAGCTGCTTCCGCCGGGGAGCCGCTATTAACCTGCAATATACAACATTTTACACGTCTGAGCTATCCGCTTCACAGATGCCTACTGTTAGTAACCGGACGCGCGATAAATTCCTCCCTTCGGATCTTACTATTCCGTCGCGACATCGAGCATTTACTCGTTTTCAAAGAGATCGAGATATACAGGGGCGTTCCTTCGGGAAGGATATCGTCGATCGTGATTTACGCGACACTCGGTTCGATCGTTCTTCGAGCGCGACGAACGCTCGGCTATTAAGCAAATGAATTACCTCGCGTGATCAATGAGTCGCCTTAAATCATCATAATTTATCGCGTTACACCTCTGTTTTACTCGAGGTTAATTACGCTTTACTCGTTCCATCGCAGAACTATCGTAAATCAATCGATAAAGCGCGATAAACCTCGAATTGGCTACTGAATTTGCAATCTTCATTGGCGTGGCTATAATAGGATTTTTCTTGGTAAACGATTCGATAAATCGATCATTTAGTCAGACTAGGTTCCTGGTCCTTTACGCCTATGCAGAATCGCGGTATAATTTTTGGATCCCAACGCCGTATAATTCAGGCACGCCTCTCGTCAAATTAATTAGAAAATTAGTATACTCCGGAGGGCAAGTTGTGTGTACGGTTTCTCGAAAACCGTCGGGCGCTATTATTAATCGAAGCATGCGCCGAAACGCGAACTCGTGATGCCGAGAACGCGTGCGGGTTCGCGCGTGCACCGTGTACACGTTCATTCATCGCGGTTCCACGCGGTGGCACGGCAACAGCAGCAACGTGTACGCCGATATGTCGTATACCTTCGCAGCACTATGCACCTTGTGCTCGCCTGCAACATTCTATCTGTTCGTTCGGTTTTCTCGACCGCTACGTACAACCGAGCAACGTATACGTGTCCGTTCAGGGCCTATTTTTAAACCGGTCCGAGACTATTTTTAGAGAAGGCAGGCTTTCACGGTGCCCACCAAGCTTAACCCTGACTTACGTCCACGTCCTATGTTAGGACATTAAACAGAGAGCTTATGATATGAACCTTTGCTATTTTTCAACTTTGCTCAACATCGACTCGTTTCCTGACTTTCTGCTAACTTACACCGAGAAAGATGCCTTGCCGTACTATTTGTTTGCTAAACGCGTCAATCAAAACTATACATAGCAATAATATTAAAACAAATGAAGAAAATTAAAATGTGAGTATTTTATATTTAGCAATCTCTGATTGTATATATTACTAGATAAGCCTGTCGAAACATTCGACATATTAATGGTAGATTAATAAAATTTAATAATAAAGACTTAAAAAAGTACATATTAATATTTAGCGCAATTTAAGTTTTAAATTAAAAAAAAAAATTGTTGTCACTTAAAAAAAAATTTTTTACAGGTTGACAAAAATTTGATTTTAGACTAATTCGATCACGCTGATTCCAAATCTGTGATCCGTTTTTTTTTCTACGACTTGTGGTTCTCGAGAAATAAACTGTTGACACGATAAGGCGTTTAATAAAGAAGATAGTTGGACCTAAACTTGAAGTTCGAGAGTATTACAAATCTTAACAGGATTTGACACATTTGAATTGTGGGTGCGTGGCGAGTGAGACTCGTCAAAGTACGGTAAGAGGTTAATAAGACCAGGGGAAGCTACACAATTTTATTTAGAAATTCGTCCCGCGATTATTCGTGGAACGGTAGCTCCCTAATGGAGGATATTCGGCTCTAAGTGGCTATCGAGTGGCTTTCGTTCTCCGTTATGGCGAAAGAAGATATAGGTTTAGGAAATCCGGGCCAACGAACTCTCTAATGTTTACTTGTTGACAGACATTTATTTTAAGCTTAATATTTCGAGAAAGCAGGTATCGCGGCCGATCTTAACACTTTAAGGACCGCTCACGAGTTTTCTCGTATTTCGCGTTCCGTCTGTTACGGATGGATCACAAAATTACCCGTGTTTTCTACACGTCTTTAGATGTCGCCTACTTTGATACATTATATCTACTTTGTGTATTTAAATATTTACATGAGTAGACAATGTATTAAACTTTAACCCTTTGCACTCGAAGGTAATTTTACAGCTATTTTAAAATATTAATTAAAATGTTAAATGTGTTCTTTTGAGGTTATTATTCCTCTAATAATAATTTCTACTGTTGTCTATTTCACTACGTTCATATATTACATGAGCACTATTATAGAATTAATTAAATAATGCTTATTTCAAATTATTTTGAGGAGAGGCGCCCCTCGAGTGCAAAGGGTTAATACTTCAACTGCATCCCATTTTACAATTTCTAACAATTTCCGTACCAATTAATGTTTTAAGTAGGAGTTATTATAAGTATTAAAAAACATAATCTTTTGTTTCAATAATACCTAGAATGCTGTTGGAGTTCCAGAGTCAGTAATAACTCGAAGTGAATTCAATAAACAATTCATTGTTCAACAATATTCTTAGCTAAACCTTAATCTAGTACTCTAGTTTTAAAAGTTGTTGTTTTCACAGTGAAGTCCGGATAAAATCTGATGAGAAACGGTGTTGAGAAGGAAAATGTAAACTATTGGTTGATATTTTGGATAAGGGTGTGGAAACAGGAAAAGTCATTGGCTAGGTTATTTGCGAAGGAGGTGGCTTAAAAAAGGAGTGATTTATTAGGAAATGTGGAAGTGCTTTAGCGGGACCTTGGAAAAATCTTGAAGCTGTAGGAAATTCTAAAGAAGCATGTTTTGGTGATATAAGACAGACAGGAAAGCGCAGAAAATGGACAATAGGGTAAAGGAAATAAAGGAAGAGCCAGATGTAGAAGACAAAGTCGGACGGTTCGTTAGGATTTCCAACAATGCGTCTTATTATATAATTTCTGAAAGTTTCACAAAAATTGCTTCATAAATAACAAAGTTATGGTGATTTTGTACGTAAAAGTTTGCCCAAAAACGTGCGGTCTCAGGCGTATGTCTTACAGATTTCCTTTCGGTCCTTAAAGTGTTAAGATCCAGTTGGCCCATGCTCGAATCTTTGCTCGAGAACTTCTGTCGCGACTACTCGCGGAACCGACGCTTTGTTCCGAATAACAGCGTTGTTGATAATAACGCGCATCGTAAACGTATCCAACTATTACGGCAACAACGATGACGCAATTTCGTGGTCCTATTTCTGGAGACAGACAGAGACGGGAATCGAATCGAAGCGCTCATCCTCTGGCCCCAATTTCGTCCCTGTGACGCGAGCTTCGAGTCCAGGAAGAGAGCCAGTCATCGATGATTAAAAAACGTTTCTCGCTCGAGAGTAAATACATACGTGTCGTTCGGGGATTGACCTACATTTTGTTTGTACGTTGGAAAAATTATTCGAAGCTCGCCACGCCGGATCGAAGACGAACCGAGGTCTCTTAACGAAAATAACTATAATAAATCACCCAACGTGTTTATAGAAAGAATTGGACCTGGTTCCCGATCGAACGTCCATTAATTATACCGGGATTCTGACGGAATGTGGAAATAAATTATGTTAGTGATCCGTGATAGAGGGACTTTTATATTCTCGGTTAATTTTTATGGTCTATTATAAATTACAAGGTAAGCGTTTTAGCGCCACGCGTTACATGAGCCGTTCAAATCGATTAACTCCACAAAACAAAAAGCGGAGAAATCCAATGAAATAACGTGCATAGGTTTTTAAAATTTCTTTGGTAACATAAATTCAAATAAAGTGTAGAATGCATAAATACAAATCTATCATTTAAAAGATGTAAAATTATAAAAAGAATAGAAAAAATTTAACATATTTCAGAATGCCTCTGAAATGTATTATTTATTGTTCAGTGGTCAAAATAAATATTGTCGTTTAATCGTTTATGTTTGGAAAAATTTGTATAAACAGAAAGTTAGCATTATACCAAGTGCTTTTACACTTAAATTTCAGATTTTTCAAAAAGTGGAGTTGTGCTCATATAGCAATAACGATTAACGGCGTTAAACATCGAGCGAAACGTATTTAGTTAAAATTTTTCAGCGAAACGTGACAAATTGACGAGGCCACGCGTGCCTACGGTAGCCCACGTAGTCCAAGGTATTATTAATATAACGCCGCATCTAAAAATACGCAGCCGAAATACACCGGTGTGCGAAAGCTGCAAAGTAGATGCACTTGAATGCAGTCGAATCGAGAGGGAGAATAAGCCAAGGTGTACGAGGTACGCATTCCAATGGGCGGGTTATCAGAGACGGATCCATCCCACCGTTCCATGCTGGAATGCATCTTTGCTCTTTTTTTTCTTTCTCTCAGTTTGTGGACTTAAGGCTCGTTCATAAGGCTGGTGCGATACTCGTCGAAAAACGTGGTGGACAAGAGGCAAAGAGAGAGAGCTACGGTCAGTGACACCGGTCTCAATCGGACCAAATGAAAGGGAACGTGTTCGATGGAAATAAGTCACCGATACTTTCGCGTCTTCGACAACGTTCCTGTTTCCACGGCATCGACGTCGTTGTAAATTTTATTACCGGCAAGTGGAAGATTAATGGTTGAACGGAACGAGTTACACCCGCTGAAAAGTTCGACACAAACTCGCTATTAATGTTGCTACCGAAATGCGAGCATCGATCGACGATAATAAACTGCACACGGTTTTCTTTATCTAAGCTTGTTTACACGAACACAGGAAATTTCTTAATCTCTGTCTCGCCAGATCTTAGAACCGAGACTTTCCGGATCGATCCTCGATATCTACAGGAAAGAGAGACCCAGCCCTGTTGCGCTAATTTCGGATAATTATCTCTGCAAATAACAACCTGTAAACATTTCTTTGTTCACCTTTTCAATGTTGACACCATATAGCGTTCATTGGCATAATGATGTATCGACTGTGTCGATTATACATATGTATCGATATATTTGTTTAAAAGCGAGCGAGAAGAGTGAGCGTTTAAAACGAGTTGCGTTGGGAATGAGAATAAATAAGCGATTCATTCGTTACCGAGGTCTTGTAAATTGCGGTTGCATTTTTGATTAAATCCTGACAATATATTTTGATTCTGTTTTCCGTTCATTTTTCGTGATAATCTTACAAACCGATGGTCGAATATGGCACCTCGAAGACATTCGCGATACAGCAAAATCGACGGTAGCCGTTGTTGTCCTAAGGTGGAGCAGAGGAAATAGAGAGTGACGTCAGGACGAAATTATTGGCCTACGTTCGACCTGGTCTTATCTTTTCAAACAAACTCTGTACATGTTGCTGTTGGTCGAGATGTAACAAGAACGCGCGTGTGTATACATGCACGTTCGTATCGTTCGCGTGTAACCGAGTCGTAAACCTCCTTCTACGGAAGGCTGCATATCGATGACGTTCATGCCTCCTCCGGACCTCGACTGGAGGCTCGACAATTTTTTCCCCAAACGTATCCATACATTTGCAACAGAATTTTTTCCTCTTATAATTATTCCGGAGGTGATGAAAGGATCTTGTTCGAAGCAGCGTGGGTCGAGCTTAGATCACTGTTTGTTCGGAGAAGATATTTTGAGGATCAACACTGATTTATTCGTCTGTGATTAGAACAGCGACTACACGGTTTCTGTAGAAGAAAATTGTTGGAATATACAAAAATCAATCTCACGATATTTCTACTTTAGTTTATTTGAAGGCAAATGATAAACATCCTAATTAAGAACGCGAACTGCGTGGTCCAAGACGGTCCTTCTAATGTAAGCATGCTGAGATATACAAAAGTATCAATGAAGCATGAGACCTCTCGGAGGAAAAATGATACGAATTTTAGCGCACGTAGAGAGAAAACATCAGTCGTAGAGTTCACTATTCAATTTTCCAAAAGCTAAATTTAACCAACGTGTTTTATTCCAACTAATGGAATATACTATAATATTAAACGATTAAAATAAACACTTATAACTTTTAAAATCTTTATATTTGTAATTATAAAAGATGGGAAGAAATATCAGATCAACACGATAACAGAATGTAATATAGAAATTTCATAAAATTTCACGAAAACAAGCACATAAAGCAATATTACAATTATTTTATTTTAATATTTGAGAATTTAAAATTGAATCGAGTGGCATCGAGTTAACCCTTTAGACTCCTATGTCAAGTGTGGCTCGACGTCACTTTTTTCTTGGATCTTATAAGTAATTCAGATAAATAGGTTGGTTCAATATATATATTTTTATTAATTTACCACTTATAATAAATGAAAAATGTATTTGCCACATACTCGCACTGTCACAACACACTTGATGGAGAAACCGTTTCTGGATCTATTTTGTAAATGAAAGAGTTGGTAGGTAAAAGAAATTAAGGAGTGTAAAGGGTTAATAGTCGATAATTTAATGTTCATATTTGTCGGCATCTAATTACCGACGTTTTATAAGTTATCGATTCAGATTTATTTTTGCCACTCAATTATGAAAATTCAACACCAACCAGCACCTTTCTGCTTCCATAATCCCAATAAAAATGAGTAATTCGAGAGCAGAAAAGGTAGACTCGTTGTTGGAAATACGCATGATTAGGCCCGATGACACGCACCGGAAGGACTCGTCACGAGCCCACAAACTTTGTGAGGTTCGTAAGAACCTCCTTGTCCAATCGACTAAAATAATTCGAATAGCTATTAAGTCATTCCAAAAGTTTGTGGCGACACACGCGTTCTTCGAACTCGGTAATATTAAGAGGAAACGAGTGTCAGTAACGCTTCGAAGTGACGCGTTTTCATAGCATCATCCAGCTCGGATCTAGGTCTCGTTCGATTTAGAACATTGATGGGATTCGTAAACACATACAATTTCAAAGTAAGTTCAATTGATTGTCAGGTTCTTTTATCGTTGTTCGAGTATGTATACGGATGATAAAGAAACGCAACATGCTCACGAGTCACTCTCGTCGATGACGCGGTGTAAACGACTGAGAATGAGCTCACCTCGCTTCTTCATTAGCTGATAACGAAAATGATGGGGCAGCGTAACATTGACGATTACACTTATCGCGGTATTTTTAATCGGTTCTCGTAGAATTCCTTAGCGATACTTTCAAAGGTCGAAACGGTTATTTTAGAAAATAGTGTCCTCGTGAGCACGGTTGTAATAAAAAACTTGACCGCGTTATAAAAAATTGCAGTCCGCGCCAAACGCTCGAGGGAGTAAAAAATGCGAAATAATAAAGTTCGATGATGTCGTAAGAGCGATCACGATGACGGGGTGTCGTATTACCCACGAATTCACGTGGTGCCTGTACGCTAGGCAACGGAGCAAACATACGGGTAGAAGACTGATTTCTGCTCTGACTTTTGGCAAATTTCCCACAACAGCCTCCCACTGTGTCTCTTCATTCCCGAAATCGAATCGGCATTTACGATGCCTGCTCCTAAATCTTCGACTTCGTCATCGAGATACAATTTCACTCTGCCTTGTCTGGCTTTTCTCGATTCGTTTTGCTAACAATATAAAAAAACAATCCGGAATGTTCTTAAATCATCGACGAGATTCCGCTCGCGTAAGGCAGAAGACAATTCGAAAAGGGAGCTAAGAATACGAAATACTTAAATTGAAATACGTAAATTTATAATTGTTCGGATCCCGATTTATTAGGATCACTATCAAGGTTAGGCCTTCTATGCTGTGAGTAGATGCACCCGTGTCAGGTAGACTTACGTGTTACTCTTCGAGTAAGGTTAAGGTTAAGATTAAGGTTACAGTTTCGGTGTGGTTGTATCGGGATCATTCGGTATATTTCGAGGTATTCGTAGCAATCGAAATCGCATACTCGAGGGATGCATTATCGTTAAAGAATTTGCCTATAACCGCGCAAGTTCAAATACCTTCGAAGCTGGAATTCTAATTCCCATTCCGAGTTTCCAACGTAACGAGCATATCGAAACTCATGTAAAATTCAAATTTCTTGGTTGTCCACGCGTTGTGGAGCCACTTCCTGTCTCGGAGACGCGAAAAGCGTGAAAAGAAACGCTCGGGTGGAAACGAGACGATGGAATTCTCGTCAGGGGGAAAAGAGATAAAAAGATAGGATATTTGGAGGCAATAATCGTGTAAAATAAAAGAGCGTGGCGTAGGGGAAAAGTTGGGTAGTCGGGAGGACGCGGTGAGAAATAAAAGCGATATTTTTATATCCACGGGTGTAAGCTCGTCGGTGGCGGACGCCACCGGGCCTCGGCCTCTATTAATATCCACGGGCCGGGCTTCCTTTCGGCCTCCGCAGCAATTCTCTTTGCAACGACGGACCAACGATTGCCCACCGGAAAGAGAAGCTTCGATTCGAAAAGAACAAAAAAATCACGCTTTACACTTTCCGCGAAATTCGACTCGTTGCGCAGAAAGAATGCTGTTTTCCCTCGCTTCTTTTTTCGATTAACAACTTTTTTCTTGCTCTTACAAAGTTTCTAACGAAAGCGCCAAACAGGAGAATATTCTTTACGTACAACGTAATCTGTCTCAATAGAGAACGTTCTCTTTCGTATTTTGCCTCTCTTCAACGACGAACAACTTCTTTCTTGCGGTTCTTCCAAAGTTTCTAACGAAAGCGTCAAACAGGAGAATATTCTTTACGTACAACGTAATCTGTCTCAATAGAGAACGTTCTCTTTCGTATTTTGCTTCTCTTCAACGACGAACAACTTTTTTCTTGCAGCTCTTACAAAGTTTCTAACGAAAGCGCCAAACAGGAGAATATTCTTTACGTACAATGCTATCTCTCTCGACAGAGAACGTTCTCTTTCGTATTTTGCCTCTCTTCAACGACGAACAACTTCTTTCTTGTGGTTCTTCCAAAGTTTCTAACGAAACCGCCAAACAGGAAAATATTCTTTACGTACAACGTGATCTCTCTCGACAGAGAACGTTCTCTTTCGTATTTTGCCTCTCTTCAACGACGAACAACTTCTTTCTTGCGGTTCTTCCAAAGTTTCTAACGAAAGCGCCCAACGGGAGAATATTCTTTCCATCAAATATTACGTACAACAGATCTCTCTCAACAGAAGAGAACGTTCTCTTTCGCACTTTACCTCTCTTCAACGACGAACAACTTCTTCGTTAATTTCACTGAAATGTTGCAACTGTTACGTCAATTGTTTGCTCCTTCAAATTACTTTCATACTTTCTTACTTTCTTACCTTCAAATTACTTTCAAATTGTTTCTCATTGTTCGTATACATTTGATAAGAATCGTGGAAAAATGACAAGTTTAATCTAGACGTGTTAGAGGTGTTAAAGCACGTATCTATAAAGGATGAAGTTAATTTAATCTCTTTAGCAGGACATTAACAATCAGCGTTCTAAAAGTTTCTGATGGTACACCGTGTATATCACGAGAACGAAAGCGGAAGAATTTCAAGTTCGAGACGGTCGAGTAAGAGTCGGTAGATGAGTTAGCGTCGACCATTTTTATCGCGATGTTACCGCTACAATTGCACGCGTTCGTGGCCTTGGTTACATTTGCATTCGCGTGTAAAAGCAGAAAAAATGTATATCACGATTCAACCATGTTAACTAACACACCGACGATCCTGTAATGGAGAAGCGCTGTTCGTTCTAATGTATACGCCAGGCGTGTTTAATGCTTCTATATTCACCATAGCTTCACTAATAAAATATCATCTCCACTAGAATTTTCTTGATCTTTTATCAAAAATCTAACTAATGATCAATTGTAAAAAGTTACAATTTTAACACTGAACCTACTGACATATGTATACTTACTTTGAAATTACAAATGAAGTTAAAGAATAAATGTACAAACTACAAAACATAAATTAGCACACACATTTATTTTTTATCTTGAAAATCAATGTTGATTTCACGGAATGTACTTTAATAGAATGTGTACCTTATAATAAGAAACTTGTGGACCGGTCATTTGACCGGTTTGGTAGTTTTAGTGTTAACCCCTTCCGTACCATTTATATAAAAGATGCGTCGGTCAAGACTAACTATAAAGGCCATAATATTAAAACGAACAAACAAAATTAAAATGTAAATATTTTATTTTGCCTTGATAATGCAATTTATAGTTGGACCTAAACTTCAAGTTGAAGTATGTTCAAAGTTTAAATAAGCTTTGTCATATTTGAGCTGTAAGTGCGTCACTCGTCAAAGTACGGGAAAGAGTTAAGGATAGTAATGGAAATGGGTGTAAAAATTAATTATCTAATATCGATAACAATTTAATAACTGTAACACGATTAACACAAATTAGCACTGAATGAATTTATTTTAAAACATGAAACAATAACCAGAAAGGAGCTTTTAAATAAAACACAAGATCTTTTCAAATACGTGTTCAATATCGTAATAACCGAGAGAAAACAGTAAAGACTAAATTTATAGATATTATTTTATTTTAACATTTGAGGATCTAATTGAAACGAGCGGTATCATATAAATGGTAGATAAATATACAAACTTAATTACCGACATATTTGTATATTTATTTTTGCTATTTTCAACAGATAGACTATGATTTTATCCCTAAGCGCGAAGTCTAAAAGCTAGTGTCCCTGGTAGCGAACGATAGCTACAAAATTATGCGGTAGATTATCGTATCGATGGGTCCTCGCCAGCCAAATGCATTTGCGTACCGTGTGCAACGGACTTCTGAAAATCTGTATCTCCAGAAGAGAGATCCGGGCCAAAACTCCCACTAACGTCCGATTCTTGCATAAGTATTACAACCACGATACACGACGAGTTTCGAAAAGGTTTCGCTGTTTCTTTTTTTTAATTACAACTCGAAATGATAGATAATTAATCGACCGTTTCAAGATCCAAGATTCGTGCTATCAGCTAAGACATTTGACATTTCGCCAGAAACGTGATCTTTATGCTTCTGCGACAATTGTGTCAAGTTTAAAGTCGCATGCATCGTACAATGATCATTTTTCTTCTTTCACCGTGAAACTTCGTGGACGAGGAACTTTGAACGGCACGTTTCGCAAACTGTGAAACTATTATTGATGGTTCAGTTATGCTAGCTGACAAAGATAATCAAATATTTTATTTCGACGGTTAAAAGCTAGACTGGTAAATAATCTTGGACCTGACGATTGCCAAAGTGGTACCCGTGCCGAAATTCTCTGCATACTTTCGCGTTAATGTTAATTTATTGGCTAAACTTCTCTGTTCCTTATTAAATATCGTTGCCTAACTCATCTGTCACCATTTTGTAATTCGCGAAGATTACATCAAAGCGACAAAGTCGTACAACCTTTTCTAAAAGTGTTAACCCTTTCCCGTACTTTGACGCACTTACAGCTCAAATATGACAAACCTTATTCAAACTTTGAACATACTTCAACTCGAAGTTAAGGTCCAACTATAAATTGCATTATAAAGAATTCCTGAAAATAAAATATTTACAACATTTTAATTTTGTTTGTTCGTTTTAATGTTATAGCCCTTTATAGTTAGTCTTGATTGACGCATCTGTTAAATAAATGGTACGGGAAGGGGTTAATCAAGAAATGATTCGCAACAGTGTTACAGAGAGTTCCGATTTTCCGCGAGTTGCATCGTGGCTATTTCTTGCAGTTGAATCCGAGATTCACAGAAATAAATTGAGCGATCGAGGAGTTCGTGGAAAAGCGGAAACTCTTAACGGTCTTATTGTATCGTTCGACGAAATGACGAGGTTGCAAACGGCACGGTGCATGCAGGGCAGCCGGCGACGTCGGTTTCTAATTCGCCTGCAGCCGGCTTCCATCGCTCGTAAACAAATCGAGCCTACAACACTGGCGTAGTTGTGCGAAATCGGGCCTCGTAGACAGAACGCGTAAACAGAATTCGCGAACGGTGACTCCACTCGGATTATTTTCGATAATGACGAAAATATCACGTCGTTCTCTTTCCTTCTGCTTCTTCCGTTCTGCCCACTTCTTTTCCCCGATCTCGGAAAAACAAAAGAAGAAAATGCGCGATAGATGTTGCTTTTAAATAACGCGTCCTCTAAACGTTTCATGCCAAATATATTATTTCATAATACTTCGCAAAACAATCGTGTAAATTTATACGAAGCGCGTTGCAGCGGAAATAACTATTTATGTCGAATGTTACGTCTCGAGGTTCGCACTTCGATAATTCACGCTTTACGTTTCTTGAATGAACCTGTACCTCGTACGGTCTCTCGAACGTTTTCCTACCCAACAAACGTCTATTAGGGAAACGATCCGTGGATAAACATCTCGTTTCGACTGGATTTACGTTCGAGAAATCGAACGCGTCTCTGCCATTTCCTGGTTCGAACGTAACACGTCACTCGATAAGTCCCCGGTCTGACACATATATAGCGACACTGGTGACAGACCCACATTATTTTCCGATAATACTAACCTTCAGACACTACGTGTCAAAATTTCATCGTATTCTGACAGTTAGTTTAGAAGTTACAGTCATTTTAGTGCGCCCGGTTTCGTAATTTTGAAGACGATGGATAGAAAGGAATTTCGTGTGTCGGTTAAACACTGTTTTTTGATCGGGAAAAATAATGTTGAAGCCAAAATGTGAATTGATAAG
Source organism: Megachile leachella (assembly GCA_963576845.1). Lineage (NCBI taxonomy): Eukaryota > Metazoa > Arthropoda > Insecta > Hymenoptera > Megachilidae > Megachile > Megachile leachella. The sequence goes on from OY756250.1 coordinate 902,164, forward strand.
CATTTTGGGTACTCTGCACAAGGGAAATTGACTATAATTGACTGGTATGTTGAATTCTCAAGGTTCCGAATTTCCAACCCCTCAAATTCTCAAACTTCCGAATTCTCAAGCTTTCGAATTCTCAAGCTTCCGAATTTCCAATCCCCCGAATTTTCAAGCTTCCGAATTTCCAACCCCCCGAATTCTCAAGCTTCCGAAATCCCAACCCTCCGAATTCTCAAGCTCCCGAATTTCCAACCCTCCCAATTCTCAAGCTCTCGAATTCTCAAGCTCCACGAATTCTCAAGCTCCCGAATTCTCAAGCTCCCGAATTCTCAAGCTTCCGAATTTCCAACCCCTCGAATTCTCAAGCTTCCGAATTCCCAACCCTCCGAATTCTCAAGCTCTCGAATTTTCAAGCTCCCGAATTCCGAACCCTCCGAATTCTCAAGCTTCCTAATTTCGCAACCCCTCGAATTCTCAAGCTCCCGATTTCCCAACCCTCCGAATTCTCAAGCTCTCGAATTTTCAAGCTCCCGAATTCCGAACCCCCCGAATTCTCAAGCTCCCTAATTCCGAACCCTCCGAATTCTCAAGCTCCCGAATTCCCAACCCCCCGAATTACACAGTTAGTTTAGAAGTTACAGTCATTTTAGTGCGCCCGGTTTCGTAATTTTGAAGACGATGGATAGAAAGGAATTTCGTGTGTCGGTTAAACACTGTTTTTTGATCGGGAAAAATAATGTTGAAGCCAAAATGTGAATTGATAAGCATTTTGGGTACTCTGCACAAGGGAAATTGACTATAATTGACTGGTATGTTGAATTCTCAAGGTTCCGAATTTCCAACCCCTCAAATTCTCAAACTTCCGAATTCTCAAGCTTTCGAATTCTCAAGCTTCCGAATTTCCAATCCCCCGAATTTTCAAGCTTCCGAATTTCCAACCCCCCGAATTCTCAAGCTTCCGAAATCCCAACCCTCCGAATTCTCAAGCTCCCGAATTTCCAACCCTCCCAATTCTCAAGCTCTCGAATTCTCAAGCTCCACGAATTCTCAAGCTCCCGAATTCTCAAGCTCCCGAATTCTCAAGCTTCCGAATTTCCAACCCCTCGAATTCTCAAGCTTCCGAATTCCCAACCCTCCGAATTCTCAAGCTCTCGAATTTTCAAGCTCCCGAATTCCGAACCCTCCGAATTCTCAAGCTTCCTAATTTCGCAACCCCTCGAATTCTCAAGCTCCCGATTTCCCAACCCTCCGAATTCTCAAGCTCTCGAATTTTCAAGCTCCCGAATTCCGAACCCCCCGAATTCTCAAGCTCCCTAATTCCGAACCCTCCGAATTCTCAAGCTCCCGAATTCCCAACCCCCCGAATTACACAGTTAGTTTAGAAGTTACAGTCATTTTAGTGCGCTCGGTTTCGTAATTTTGAAGACGATGGATAGAAAGGAATTTCGTGTGTCGGTTAAACACTGTTTTTTCATCGGGAAAAATAATGTTGAAGCCAGAAAGTGAATTGATAAGCATTTTGGGTACTCTGCACCAGGGAAATCAACCATCATTGACTGGTATGCTGAATTTAAACGTGGTCATATGAGCACCGATGATGCTGAACGCTCTGGTTGCCCAAAATTAGCAGTTGTTCCGGAAAACGTGAAAAATACCCACAAAATAGTTTTAAAAGACCGTAATATGAAATTGCGTGAGATAGCTGATGTCTTGAAAATATCAGAAAGCAGTGTATTCAGAAATTTGCATAATAATTTGGGCATGTTAAAATTGCTTTCAAAGTGGGTGCGTTTGCTGTTTCGCCAAGGCAATGCGCCGCGTTACAAGTCGATGAACACAATGGTTAAATTGAATGAATTTCGTTTTGAATTGCTTCCCCACCCACCGTATTCCCCAGATTTCACCCCCAGCGACTACTGGCTCTTTGCAGATATGAAAAAGACGCTCCAGGGAAAGAAATTTGCCTCAAATAAAGAAGCGATTGCGGAAACTAAGGCTTATTTCGAGAGCAAAGATAAATCGTTTTATACAAAGGGAATTGAAAAGCTAGTAGAGGGTTGTGTTGGAAATCCTAACGAACTGTCCGACTTTCTCTTCTACATCTGGCTCTTCCTTTATTTCCTTTACCCTATTGTCCACTTTCTGCGCTTTCCTGTCTGTCTTATATCACCAAAACATGCCTCTTTAGAATTTCCTACAGCTTCAAGATTTTTCCAAGGCCCCGCTAAAGCACTTCCACATTTCCTAGTAAATCACTCCTTTTTTTAAGCCACCTCCTTCGCAAATAACCTAGTCAATGACTTTTCCTGTTTCCACACCCTTATCCAAAATATCAACCAATAGTTTACATTTCCCTTCTCAACACCGTTTCTCATCAGATTTTATCCGGACTTCACTGTGAAAACAACAACTTTTAAAACTAGAGTACTAGATTAAGGTTTAGCTAAGAATATTGTTGAACAATGAATTGTTTATTGAATTCATTTCGAGTTATTCCTGACTCTGGAACTCCAACAATAAATCGTTTTATACAAAGGGAATTGAAAAGCTAGTGGAGGGTTGGAATCAATGTATCATACTGGAAAGAGAGTATATTGATAAATAAAGTGAAATTTCTAAAAAAAAATGTGGTTTTTGTAATTAGACCGGAGACTTATTGAGTGACCTGTTATTCGCGATCTCCTCCGGTCAGCTGAAAATTAATATATTACCAGTGGCGTGCATCGATTACGCGATGGATATAAAGTCCGATGATTCCATAGGGGCGTAGAGTACACAGCCGCGTTAATAATTTTGGTCAGGTGTTCCAAAGTGGCCGGTATTTACGAAAATTTGTTTCTATGTTTAACCCGGGGCGGTATATAATTTGCTTCGGTTTCGTTTCGCTCGCTAACTTCTTCATTTTTCAACGGTGATCCGGTAAATCGTTTACTTCCCACGCGCGTCTGGCAAAATCCCAGCGATTGCCACATTTCGTGTGTTAACCTTTATCGGAAGGAAGTGTATTTTCGAGCTAGCTACCTGTTAACGTCGAAGCTTGCGTAACGTTGTTGTCGATTTTCCAGGCTCTTTCGTACGAGATAACGAAGCCCTTTCGATCCGCCGGAATTCCCAGCGCGTTTAACGAGCGAAATAATTAAGCCGTCGATTCTTAGCGAACGTATTAATGAGCGTAGCCTTGATAAAGGAAATGAGTAATTAACCTCCTTTAAAAGCGCATTCCTGAAGTTATCGAAAACGATAATAACGCGTACGACCTTTGAAAGAAAATTCCACATGTACGAAACGGGATCGAGAAGCGACGAAACCGATTCGCAACCTTGGACTTTACTGTTTCTCCGTTAATAATTAGACATCGGAGCTGCTTCGGTGACAGGGTAAAAATAAAATGGTAACGATAAAGAGGCGTTATCGACGTGACGTTATATCGGCTAACGACACTCGGAATTTATGTCGAGTCCTTCCTTGCGACGATAATATGGCGCGTATGCATCGTTCGGGAACGAAATATCGCGTAACCAACGCGCCCACGTTGCACCGACTGCATCGAAACGGAATCACGGAAATTCGCGCGCAGATGCACGCAGCTGTTTCTCGCAGATTACGCGAACGTAAACGCGATATCTGGTAATATTCTTTCCCCTTTGAATACTATGAAGCATTCTCCTTTAACGAAACCCAGTCGAGAAGATAAAAAGAAACTTTTTAACGTTTCTTCCGAGACTATCGGAAAGAAATTATAACTCTAGACGTTGATACCTTGTTTGTATTAGGTTTAGATTAAACTAAAGATTAAATACGATCAGATTGAACTAATGCCTATCATTACTATGTTCGATATGTTGACTAAGTTGCTAGTTCGATAAAATCGATCGATACCGCTTTCATCGCTGAATTTGCTGCTTCGAAGGCTGCAAAGCACGAGAAACTTCGTGTTGAATTTTCATAATTGAGTGGCGAAAATAAATCTGAATCGATAACTTATAAAACGTCGGTAGATGTCGATAAATATGAACATTAAATTATCGACTATTAACTTGATGCCGCTCGATTCAATTTTAGATTCTCAAATATTAACCCTTTGCACTCCTGTGTCGAGTGTAGCTCGACATTACATTTCTTTTGGATCTTATGAATAATTCAGATAAATAGATTGGTTGAATTGTAGATTTTCATTTATTTACTATTTATAATAAATGAAAAATGTATTTGTCACATACTGCACTTTGTTACAATACATTTTACTGAGAACCCAATTTTTAATCTATTTTGTAAATGAAAGAGTTGATAGATAACAGAAATTATGGAGTGTAAAGGGTTAAAATAAAATAATTGTAACGTTGCTTTATGTGCTTGTTTTCTTCATGAAATTTCTATATTGCATTCTGTTATCGTGTGTCGTGTTGATCTGATATTTCTTCCAACCTTTTATAATTACAAATATAAAGAGCTTAAAAGTGTTTAATTTAATTGTTTAATATTATAGTATATTCCATCAAAAAGAAACTTTTTAACGTTTCCTCCGAGACTATCGGAAAGAAATTATAATTCTAAACGTTGATACCTTTTCTGCATTAGGTTTAGATTAGACTAAAGATTAAATACGATCAGATTGAACTAATGCCTATCATTACTACGATATGTTGACTAACCGAGTTGCTAGTTCGATAAAATCGATCGATACCGCTTTCATCGCTGAATTTGCTACTTCGACAGAAGGCTGCGAAGCATGAGAAACTTTGGTTTATCGTTGTATCTTTCCGTTTCTGACTAATGAATGAAAGCTGAAGAAAAAATAATTCACCGCTGACTCATTCGCTTAATCGAAAACGTGCACGTTGCATTGATAACGAGAGGGAACCCGTGCGAGTGTACGTTTCAAATTTCATACGAGTATCATTTAGAATGATTTCCACCCTCGACAGTCTTATCCGCAGCGTAGGAATACGTGGAACGGGAGTTCCTCGAGCACAGTGATGTTCCCAGAACTTAGTATTTAGAAATTAGGAAAATCTCAAAGATAAAATATTCGAGTTAAAGGAATTAGGTATACTGCTCTCTCGCACAGTTGCTCCGGTCGATCGGTATTTTTATCGATCGACACAGGATCGCTCTCTCCGTCGAAAAATTTATTTTCGCGGTGACCAACGCGGCCCAGGAAGCTCGTCGTCGACTACGACAACGACGACGACAACGACGACGAAGACGACGACGTCGTCGACGTTGCCTTCGTCGTTGTCTTCGCGAGCAGGGCTCGACCCGGCTTGCGCGTTTCGCAAAGGCACCTTCTAGAAATAGAACGCCCAAATAATTTGCCTCGGATTACCAGCGACGCGTCTCTGCCTCTCTCAGTCTCTCCTTTTTCTCTCCTTTTAAACACGCCTTAATGCATCGGTTCTTAAAAACCGTTCTCCGATTGTTTCGTCACTGTTTTTACACCCTTTTCATAACAATCGCAATGTGCCTCTTCGAGTTATACTTTACAAATCTCTCGGGCGATATTTATAACAATCTGAATTGGACTCACTAAGTTGTAACGAAAAATTAATTGTAAGACGTCAGAAATATAGAAATGCAAACATTCTAAGATACAGGGATATATGAATATAGGAATGACAGAAATATTTAAGCCTTAAATGCATATGGTTGTATAAATGCAACATACCAGTTTTAATCTTATAAATTATTAACCGACTTCGAAAAAGGAGGTTACCTAATTCGATCAGTATATTTTTTTTTTTATACAAAATGTAGGAAACCTGCAATGAGTAGTGTTGCAGATATGCCACTTACAAATCAAATACACAATAGCGTCATCAGTTTTAATTTGAATCAACCGCTTTCAAGGTATTTTGTTAGTTGATTGTTTCAGGTGAAATTAGAAAATCATGCACTTAAATGTACAAATATTAGATTTAAGAAATCTTGCAATCTAGATTGATTACTAGATTACTTCGATCACTAGATCAGTAAAAAAAATGTTACTCGATTCGTGGAGAATTTGCTATAAAATCAGCAGCAGTAAGTTTGGGTCTAGGACACCGCTTCACAAAGATGGCGGATCGTGTAAACACCTGTACAATCTCGTGCGAATCTCGAGGTTTTTCACTCGGATACGATCGATAAACGCTAGCGAACGTTGTTCGAATGTAAAACAACTTCATCTTCCGATCGACATTTCGAACTTGGCCTTCTTAGCAGCACGTGCTCCGTTTATTTTACGAGGCCGCAAATACGACGTCCGGCCGCCCTCGAGTTTCTCGGAAAGGAGAGAAATATGAGTCCGAGGGATGCGAAACACTCCTATCACATCGGATTACGGATTAATCGCGTGTAACGAAGCTTATCGATTCGCCGTTCGAACCAATCGTTTATCGTGTCTTTAACACTAAACCTACCACCATATAATGCATACTTAATTTGAAACTAAGAACGAAGCTAAAAAATAGACAAACATACGATGAAACATAAATTAGTATTCACATTTATTCTTTATCTTCATAAAAATCAATTTTGATGTACTTTAACAAAATGTATAGCTTATAATAAGAAACTTATGGAGCATTTGACTCGGTTTGGTAGTTTTAGTGTTAACGATGTCCATTTGAACATCACTCGCTTTTGTGCATGAAACTTTTATTTATACGAAATTTTCTTTTTCGTGTGCTTTGTACGCATCATTATCTTCGATCGATTTTATCTTTAATGCTAAACAATTTTGCATAGTAAGCTACTTAAGCTGTGGGATTAATAGTATCGTTTGCAACGATGTTATCATTCGATAATGCATCTGTATCGATCTTCAATGCGTTCGCGGGTGCAGTGGATCGAGACGTAGCTGGCAAGACACATTGTAGTAAAAGCAGACAAATATGCAGACACCTAACTTTTAATTAAGCTCCATGTCATTGATTCAATTTTAAGACTACCTAGAAGTTTCTCTTTTTAACTTTCTTTTAACCTAACATTTAATTAAGCTCCATTTCATTGATTCAATTTTAAGACTACCCAGAAGTTTGTCTTTTTATCCCTCTTTTGAACACTTTAATTATGTCTTGGAACAAATTTTATCCTTTTTAAATACACGTGATCAGTATTTATAGTCAGTATTCTCTGAACCATATCATTACAAAAACGTTATACACGAACTTCATAAGACCTCGTGTCGCCATAGGAAACGTTTTCATACGAGGAACGAAACGTCCACGCTCGGACAAACATGTCACACAAAAGACAGACAAACAAACTTTTTAGTTCAAGTATAGTACAGATGTAAACACGTGACGCGAATGACCTAATAAATCAACAAGCAAATTAGAATGCGAGCGTAAAGAACGTAAAAGTAAAATAATGGTTTTCTTTCTGAACGATAATAAGCGTGACAATAGGACTTCTCGCGGAGGCAAATAGAAAGAGATGCACCAAGGACAAAGCACAATATTTGCATCGATATTTCGTAAGCGGTTGCATCAATGGTCAAATAGTCGAAATAAACGAAGAAAGTTTGAAAATTCGCTCGAAAGTCGAGTGTAGCCAAAAGCTTCTCGTGTTACAGTCCGCCCCGTTCGCCAAAACACGGCGACCACGACGAGCCGAGCGTTTCGCACGTAGTTGGCAGAGATTTCTACCGATGCGCGTGAAATAATTTGGCGTTTGCTTCTATATTACGTAATATCATTTTATAGTCTGTAATCACAACAACAGAAAAAAGACGCGAGCCTTGACCAGCTAAATCGACAAAAGTAAAGACCATACTCCTTCGTAAAACACAACTGAATTTAACCCTTAACACACTTTAACCCTTTACTTCATTTTTTATACCGTAAAATTCTTTATACCGCTAAAGCAAAATCTTCTGTGTTATATTTTAACCCTTTGCACTCGAAAGGCTCCTCTCAGGCACAATTCGATTTAATACAATAATTTGAAGTAATTATTCAACTAATTCAATAATAGTGCTCGTGTGATGTATGAACATAGTGAAATAATGGTCGAAATTATTAATAACCTCACAAGAACTCATTTAACATTTTAAAAATATTTTAAAGTTGCTGTTTGCATACAATAAAATTATCTTCGAGTGCGTAAGGTTAAATATCGCGTGTTACCTTTTATCGGAGATAAAAATCAAAAAAGAAAGTCGATGATAAACTACCGGATATAAATTTTTTGTCGCATCTAAAGGACTTTGGCATCAGTGACATCATTGTAGTTGTCAACTAAGATAATGAGTTCGAGAGCCTATTATCGATAATCATAAGGAACTGATGACTCCTAGAAAAAACTTCTGAAGCGACGTGCATGACATCATAAAATCTTTCTAAAATTCTTCGCGAGAAGATTGTGTATCTGAACGAATTGATAGGTTGACTGACAATGAACAGTTACTGAGAACACGATTAAAGAGATCTCACGATTTAAAGAGATCAATTTCTATCTGATCTATGCACCACCTCGAAATATTAATCTTTAACGAAATTTCGATGTTGAATCGTAAGGGTTAATTAACCCTCATTCGGTCAAGGTAAGCTCCATGCACTCACGCACCTGGCGTACTTCATTTAATTCCATCATACCTCTGTAGTTCATAAAGAACCCTTACTGAAAATTAAAGATGAATTCGAAGCAAACAAATAGTTTGAACTCGTGTTTCAGAACTGGAGATCTAATCAAATTAACAAAATATATCCTAAACGAAGCATTACTATTTTATACACGTTTTACGTTACTGTCAAAGTTTTTCCTTACAATTGGTTTTCTAAATTCCTCGACTTAAAAGTAAAGCGAGAAGCAGTGCACGTTGAACGGTTTCGTGAAAAGAAACGTTTGACCATAATTAGGAACGCGAGCGTTCATTTAGATTAGCATAATCGCGGAAACAAGAGCAACGTTTATGAAACACAAAAAGTTATCCTTCGAAAACGTGCTTTTTGGACTTGTACCGTTCTCGATATGATAGCGGCTCTAAATCCCTTATTAATTAAAGGCTACACGTGTGAAAGTTGTCAAGCCGAAGAATCTCCTTGAAAGGAACACTCACCTTTTGCACGACCAACGGAGTGCCAAAATCCTTGCCACCTTGAAGACGAAAACCCCAAGGGGATCCATCGAATCTGGACAGCTTGACGCTGATCTGTGCCATATCACTTGATTCTGTTCGATCGAAACGAGGGAAAAAGAAGAGAAACAAAAACTGCTGGCGTAATCGGCGAACAAAGTTAACGAAGAAGAGTTCGTTTAACGTTCTCTAACGAAATAACTGATTATACGGCGAACTGGTCGAACGAGAGGACAAAAGAATACACGTTGCAGTTGCACCGGCGGCCGGCGGTCACGGTTGACGTCTGCCTTAGCGAGGCGGAATCGCGCGGTTTGGTAGAACGGCACGAACGTTCCTGAAGAACGCGCAGACCGGAGTAAAGGTAGAACAGACGTCGAGGACGGTCAGTCGGCCAGCGGGGCCTAGCCTGGCTGCCTTCCTTCCATCCGATTCGACTCTGACGACGCTCTGGCTACGGGGCGGGGATAGGGATAGAAAGACCCGACGCGACGGTGGAAGGAACGAGACCGCGATCCAGAATCATCATTGGAGGGGGTTTGAGATATGTGGAAAGACCAACAGAAAGATGGAACGCTTTTCGTTCGACAACCCACGATTTATCGGATTCTGAGATAACGCATCGGCGAATCAATCTACAGATGAATCAGGTGTTCCGGGAGGCAACCTGCGTGTCAATTACATTTATGTACTATTTTTCTCCTATCCGTCTAGTGCTTACTGTTCAATTCGATCTAAATACATACAGTTATGATCAGGTTCGAAATTTCTCCTAAATTACTTATCACTGATTTTGTACCTACAACCACTTGCTTATATGTGTAACTATTTATAACTTCTACCATAGATGTCTCATATCGACTGCGTTCGGCTGTATTTATACGTTCATTCATTTTATGCAACAGGTGCAACGGACAGAAATTTAAAATCTGGTATACAATGACCACGAAAGAAATTCATGAATTAATTGAAGCTGGTTAAAATGCATAGCTTACATAAATTTGAAACGAATGCGAAGACTATCTCCAGAAACAGCTTTAGACAAATGTCCTTTGCAATAAAGCGTTTGCGACGATATAAATGAAACACCCCGTACATACAAAGAAGTGGTGGGTGGTATACCATCCTTTCTTCCTTTGTCAGTCCGTTGACGCGCAGGAATCATGAAAATGCATTAAAACAAATGATATCGGAAGTCCCTATTAATACAAAATCCTTGAAGCGAGCGAACAGGAGAATGAAAGAAGTTCTGTTGGTCAGCTCGGAGGAGGAATCATAAAAAAGTAACCGGAGAAGATAAGAGAGTGAAACGGGAATAAGATAAGGATAATAGAATGAATAGAGTAGAATTGTAAAGGTATCAGAGTAAAGAACGAAAAGTAGAAAAGGACGACGGAGAATACGTGTGGCGATGGTGGTGGTATCGGGATGGCATTCCCGACATTTCATTCTGTCTTTTTTCTTCGATCGTGCCGATTCCTACCGGTCCACCTTCTGTCATTGCTCCCGGTGCTTCGACCATGAAGAGAAGCACCTTGCTCGGAACACCGTCCGCCCATGCAACCTTCCACGCGATCATTCATACGCGATCGTACCTGGAACAACGATTGCAACGATTAATGCTCCGTTCCTCTTATAATCATCCTCTTAACCTTTTCGCTACCGACTCTATAAAAACAACGGTCACTATGTAAAACCTGCAATTACTCTTACGAGTAACTCGACTTTTCGAACGTATTAACGCTAAAACTACCAAACCGGTCAAATGACCGCTCCATAAGTTTCTTATGAAAGGTACACAATTTGTTAAAGTGCATTCCTTGAAATCAAAATTGAGTTTCATCAAGATAAAGAATAAATGTGTATACCAATTTATGTTTCGTCGTTTGTTCATCTATTTCTTAGCTTCATTTTTAATTTCAAATTAAGTACACATGCCGGTAGGTTTAGTGTTAAGGGGATCCTGCTTTAGAAGCCCTAAAAAGAGCGTTTTTTAGGAAATTTTTTTAGGACAGAAAAAAAAGGTGATCCTAGTGAACTTTTTAGATTATTTTACTACATGTTTGAACAAGAAAAAAGAAATTTTTGTACAGAAAAATATTCAAACGCAGCCGATTTTTATGCACGTCTGTGCGACGCCTTTCAATTGCAGTCTCCAAGATGCAGTTCGTAATTTTCGTCTGAAATTAAAAAACCAAAGAGAATTCTAATTTTCATAGTCTTCCCTTCTATTTGAACTAAGAAAAACCAAAAAATTTGTAAAATTGTAAAAGTTTCTCAGGTTTGAAGAAAATTTTCCTTTTTTTTTAAAGAAAAAAATTGTTTCAACTCGCTAAAAAAATTGTTTAAAAATATTTTTCGTGAATTTTTTTTAGTTCAAATAGAAGAGTATATAAAACTGAAGCTAACAAGCCTTGGTTTTTTTGCAATCACGCCCGCCAGTTTAGAGAAATCGTAAAAACAAAAACCGGAGAAAACGCGTTTAAAGTTTGCGGTCAGAAAAAATGTTAATTTTCAATTACTTACAATAACAATACGCTAATCAGCTATTCCTGCGCCATAAATTAACTTATAGTACACAGTCCTACTATTGTTTCGAACCACTGTTGAACCTTTGCAGGTACATAGTTCAGAGTTATTTGATTGAGAGAAGGAGTATACCTGTTCGACACCCTACTCCGTTTAGTGCAGTATTTTTAAAACTATTGTGAATTAACCTCTATAACTTTGAATACATATTCTTAGATACATTAGGAATAGATTTAAGGAATTAAGAAATCGATTTTTTGAGCCTCCTAAAGCAGAATCCTCCTTAAATGCACCGCAGTGCCGAAATAGCGAGAACGCTCCCAAAGCACGGATCATTGGTAGGAAGAAAAACGTGGAGCATCCATAACGGATTTAAGAGTGAAACGAGAAACGTCATCGGCATGACGTAGGATCTGAAATTCATCCGGCTATCGCAACGAACCGCGTGTATACTGACGGGATGAGCCATGATTTTCGTGCTGTTAGAGAGTGGCTGCATTTTCTGCGCCGGTGGCGGTCACGAGGGCGCGAACTAGTTCGTGAATCATGCCTAGAATGCTTTACATAAATTGCTCGGGACCGACGTCACGTTCTCGGACCCTAAGCATGAGGCGACCATCGAGAGAAGAAGAGAGAGGGAATAATATGTTCGTTGGCCACGGTAAGAAGTGACTCAGCCTTGCCCGTACGCATGCGGGACACACGGCTATTACGAGGAGAAGTCAGAAATCTCCGGAAAGGTGAAAGTATACATATATGCGCGACTCATCCGCGAACGTGGACGAGGAATCCTCGGATATCCGATTCCGTGAAAGAATCTTGCGTAGAACGTGACCGCAATGCGATTTCGTTGCGTCAAAGCAGGAACCTTGATGTCATTCGGAAATGCTATATACCGTATCTAACGGAGACTTCTCGATATTCTGTTAACAACGTTGCTCGCCAATTTCGAGATTTAACAATTTGGAACCTTTTCCGATAAATATTCCATGATTATTATACAACAACGCTATCAACAGTGAATATTTTCGCTGGAAAAAAGAGGTCAATGCGTAAAATTTGCACGAAATCGTTTTCGGACTTCAATTCGGAATTTGGAGATCAATATTTTCGAAGTTAAATGGCACTTTTTTTTATCTTGGTGCAGTAACTGTTACTCGGACGACCTCCGCAAGCTATTATTAAAGATCGTTCAAGGTGAAATATGATGGTATATTAAACGTTCGAAAAAGTGTTTCGAGTGTCCGGAATTTGCATCGACGCAAAGTTGCAATCTTCGAATTTATATCAGCATGTGTTGCGGTATGTCTCGTAATTTTGAACGACATTTTTTCGGTGCTCCCGTGAAAAGAAATACGACAGAATTAAGTCCGCAGAACAAATTGACCACACCTCGCGTTCTAAATATAAAAATATTCAGTTTGCGTTACATTTGAACGACCTTTGATAATATTGTGTGGGAGTCGTTAATAACTCCGTTACGCTTTCTTTTACTATAAACTGAGTAATGGAACAATAATATCGTTGAGACGACAATTTACGAAAAAAGAATCAATTCTTTTTTATTAACGTTTAGCTCTTATAACGTGTTTTTTCACAATGCTTGCACTTACAGGCATGTAAACCTATACGACACGCACACGCACTTTAATTAACGTTACGTTTATACTTGATTACTCTCGTAGCGCACGTATTCATATATCGTTTTGAAGTACTGTTTTTTTGTTTCTCTATGTAAAGGCTCTGGTACTTTCTGTTCAATGTCTGCTCGTTAAAAAAGAAAATTCTTTTTTTTCCACCGATGACTTCACGGGTTCAGTGGCTGACGCTTCGAGTACTTCTATCGTCCGTGGTGCTCAACGCCGGGGATTTCTGCAATAAAAACGGATCAGAAATAATACGCCGTGAATGGAATGTCTCGGGAGAGATTCGGATCGTACGGGATACCTACGACCCTCTCGATTATGTCCTCGGCAGCGTTTACTTTGGCGGGTCTAGCTGGAATTCCTCTCTTCGGTTCCCGATCCATCTTATGAATCATCTTATAGACACTCGAGTTCATTAAGTGATCGTAATTCGGTAGACTCGTCTTCTCGTACTTCTTAAAATTTACTCTATAACCGACGAATCGTAAAACGAGCGTTAATGCCGAGTTCTGTCAGGCTACCGAGACTTTCGAGACTATCTTTATCACGATTGTTAAACTTATCAGAACTTATCGAGCCTTTCATAATTTTCATATCTAATCTAGCTTGAGTGGGGAAATTGGCTTTCTTTCAACGTTTTATCCATCGGATGATCGATCGAATTTATTCGCACAGGAAATTAAATGAGAATTAGTCACCAAATGAACGACTCACATAGAAAATGAATATATTATTGATGGAGAACTACACTTTATTAATAAACATACATACTATTGTTCGTGATAAAAAAAAGAAAACACATGTTTGCTGCCCCATCGGTAAATACAACATTAAATCGTGTGACCTTACCCTAGGGCTCTGCCTCGAATAACTTCCGCCTGGGAAGATAATACTTCGGCAATCATTTCATCATTGAAGAAATCATTCGGACACCTCCATCTACGACCAAGCGTAAGTTCCACCTGCTTAGCCTGGGGCCAGAGATCTTGCGAACGTTTTCTCCCTCGTTCCTTCACTCTTTGCTGCGGGGAAAAAAGAACACGTAAAACGTCATTCCACCATCCATGGTTATTGAAATTAACGTTTCTTCACGAGCCAGGAATGCTTTCGACATAGGGTTACCACAGGATTCGCGTGCTTCTCGATAAAACGACCCGGGTATAATGCACGCGACACGGATGTAACGTTAACTGTACAAAGTTTAAGGACTTTCAAATTCTCCTAGTCACTCAGACATTTAACACAAATAGTCTCTCGAGTGACAAAACATATTTGTTTTTTAATCGAACGGTTCTATATTAAGATGATCAAACAACATTGACTTTATCACAGATTTTGGGGACACAGTCTTTAGAAACTTGGAAAACAGGGTTTAATGACGGACAACCAGAATGCGGGTCTTATTTTAAATTCTTGCAAAGAAATATTCTGAAAGGAACAAAGTACAAGTTTCGAAATGACACAAGGGATGAAGACAAGAGTAACAGAGATTATTGTACACTGAATGCATTCCACATTGTCTGCAATACCTGTAACTCTTGAATAACTTGATCTTTTGGCGATAGATTTGGGTCTGGTTCGAAACTACCTATAATGCATATCATCCGGTTGTCGTTATCCTTATCTTACACGGTATATATTTACTTTTTGTTTTAAATGTAAATTGGTTAAGTTGTGGTTACAGGATTTGATCATTCAAGCCACAGCTATAACCACAGCTATCAGTTACTCCTTTTAGAAGAATAATTAAAAAGCTAAAAAAATATTTACCATGAGAAGGCGCAGGACTTGGAGACTTTAAAACTTTCGTCTCATACGAGACCACGAATTTCTTCACTCTGCTTCCTTCTTCGCTTTTTACGGACAACGTTCCTTCCAGTTCTTGCGTTTCCGTCTCTTCGTACTCTTCCTCCTCCTCGCTTCTCACGGTTATTCGCGGGGCATCATCCGAGTACGCTGAATACGAAATGTCCTCTGTGTACTCCGTCACATCTTGTTCCTCCGTTTCCTCGACTTCTTCGCGCTCCTCTTCCGATTCTTTCGCGCCTTGGTCGGCTTCTTCGGCTTCTGAAACACGAATACATGTTAATATTTACGAAAACATTTCAACTTATCTACTTCTTAATTTAAATCGAAGAATTGTATATGTTACAGTGAAACACCGAAATCTGGAGAATGTCGACTTTCACGAGTGTCAGCATTCACATAATCGGTATGTCCGGAATATTTGCTAAATACCCTTATTTCTGACTTACACCGGTAAATGTCGACATACACCTAACCTAATCTATACGTGATTGTTGACATACACCGGTGAGGGTACGAATGTACAAGAATTTAATAAAATATTCGATCTTTCACCGACGTATTTGGTATACGTTGACATTCAAAGTCGACATTTTCGGTCTTTCACAGTAACATACATATTTTGCAAGTCTGGGTCACGGTTAACTTGACCTTTGCTTCTTCTAAGTACTAAGAACTAACGAATCTAGCGCAAAATAATTTGTCGTAAGAAAGATTCCGCAGGAATTCCTATCTCAAAGTCACGTCGAAGAAACGCGAACGGATAACATCAGTCTGGTTTCGCAACGGGACCCTCGGTCGCCTGCATAGTTGACGCTTGGCACCGCTTCAAAAGGCTCGAACGCATGAAATTTGAAAATATTCTTACGCGTGGGCTTTGCTCGGGATACCTATCGAGGCCTATCCGTACGAAAATGTAATCTTAGCAAATCGCAAACCCACCCCGTCGCCCCTCGTCGTCACCGGTGGCGCCATTTTGGACTCCGCTCAGCTCCATGATTTTCTGCAGTTGCTCGGAGACGATTCTCAGGTGACACTCGATCTCGCTTGGTAGCTGCTTCAACGCCAGCAACTGTCGTTGTACGTTCTCCAGCTGTTTCTCCAGGTCGATCTCCGTGCTCACCAGTTCCTTGATCTTCTCTTTGTCCACTTTTGCCGCCAGGTCCGCCATCTCTTTCTCGATCTCCCCCAAAACCTTCTCCCGCGACGACTTTTCTTCCTTCTCTTCCGATTCTACGTTCTCCTCGTTGCAAGCTGTTTCTCCTGTTCTCTCCTCTTGTTCCTCGTTTTCCTCCGGTTTGGATTCGGCTTTCGATTCCGGACGAGATTGCGACGGATCGAGCTCTTGATCCGATCGACAAGCTGGCTCTGGGGTCGGTGCCGGTGTGGCCTGGATTCAAACGAAAAAATTCAGAGTATACGAAGCTCGTGCAATAGTGAATGGTTCGTTTAATCGTGTCAGAATCAGTGGATATTCAAACGCATACGGATCGCTTTGTTAACCCTTCGAGATTGTGTATATACTTTTAAACATCGAATTTACCTGGTTTTAATCTGTTGAGTAAACATAATCAAAGGGTTAACGTAGATCCGAAGGGGGTGTCATAGGCAAAGTTGGATATTACGCGAATTTAGAAATATAAATTTTAACCCCTTGCACTATTTTGACAAGTCTGACGCACTTTTATGTCAATGATCAATTTTAATCAAATTTTTAATACGCTCCAATTTGGAGTTCAAGTGCAATTATAATTTGCACAGTCAACGATTGAGTAATAACACATTAACGTAACATTTCAAGTTTTTTCCTCTGTTTTAATATTATACCTATAATTAGTCAGTTCTGTCTGACGCACCTGACAAACAAGTCATAGTGTAAGGGGTTAAACAAAATGTATTAAAAAATAATAATTCTTCTTTTAACGAAGAATTAAAAAATGTAAATAAAGTTATTCCAAAAATAACCATCCTGTCCCTTCAAATTTCCGAATCAATTTTATTTAATTAGTTTTGGAATAGTCGCGTTCTATTATTTTTATTAAAAAATTTTATTACTTGAAATAACGAGATAGTAAGGAAAAGTAAACTGCAGTAGACTCTCGTTTCAATATTCCAGCAAATTTATTCAAGATTTGTCACTAGAGTGCACTAGAAGTAAATACGAACAAGTACCGAGAGTCTACCGCAATCGGTGAATGAAATTAATCGTTGTAAAGGAGTTCACGTCTCTCGATAGTGTCACGCGTGCCACGTGACTATTAACTGATCCTCCTCAGTTAACAGGTTAAGGGTTATCCAGATTTTAGCATCGGATGCATCCAGATAATATATACTTTTTATTTCGAACATACTATTTTCTCGACAATCCATCACATTGACAATGAGAACAGTATATTGATAGATAGGTATAACATGCATCGATCTGCGCGTGCATGATAACGCGAGATACCAAACTTTTAATTCTAAACTGATTAAACTAGACACGAATGAGTCAACGTGCGTGTATGAGTCACTTCGATTTTTTTCTTTAAACATTGTACTACGTTATTTGTACTTGTTAGGCCGTGCATGTCACTTGATCAAACAAAACAGTTGCGATGTCGACGTGTCTCGTGACATTCGAACGTGCCACTGATATGAATGACACCGTTGATCGACGCTACAAATTCTCGTTATATGACCACTTAAATATGCATACATCGTAATACTTTATAAATATGCATACATTGAATATGACCCGATTTTGATGAAATTTGATTAAAAAAAGGAAAAATAAAAATTTTCTCTCGACTGCACAACCTTCCAAACAAGTACAATCACTATCTCTAGAGTCATGTTACAGTTACACTAGACAGAAGATACAACACACACTTTACGAACGACGAACACTGTTTCTTTTTCTTTCGTTTTTTAATATACGTTTACAGATGGTCCACGATGATCTAGCGTCTGTTAGGGATGATGTCCTAGAACAAGTGACGTCGTTTTAAATCTAAACATAATCGTAATCATTAATATCATCCAAAATGATGAACGTGTACATACGTGGACGTACAACAACACTTGAATCGAATACATTACTTGTACATGTACAACAAAATGATCGAGGTGCAAGGTACGAAAGCGTAAGCGACCAGTCGCGTAAAATCGACCCCTATTCGATTCGTGAGACCCTCGTACAGAATCGTTGGCACGAAAGACAATCTACGACCCTCGCGATCGTTGTCTGGAACGACTTTCTTCTCGTTAGCCGCCAAATTGGTCGATTCCCTATTGAACCAATTGAAATCGAAAAGATAGTTCTTCAGAACACCGGAAACGTTGGCCGAACCGGTGCTACCTCTGCAAGATCTCGACAAGCGTCTGCTGCCGCGGTGGAACACCTCCGTCGAGATGAAATCTTTGGAAGAACGAATCAAACTCGAGAGACCTTCGTCGTCTTTCGCGACGGACGAAACTAATGGCTCCTGGCTAACGTTCAAGGATGCACATCCTGGAATAACGGCGGAAGAACCGGAAATACTCTGATAAATATATTTGACGATCAAAGCGAGAGACTCGAAATGGTTTTTGAGAATGCGTTCCACGTAACGCGTTCGAACAAACAATTTTCTCTTCGACGAAACGACGCGCGAGCGACGATCGCGAAACTCGTCCAAATCGAACAGAGTACTTTCCAAGTATCTCTCCAGATAGCGACCTTTCATCTTGATCATCGTCGAACTCCTCCTTCTGTCTCTGCCTCGGACGTCCTTGCGACAAGTCACACCCCTGAGGTAGCCGATCAAACGAGCCACGTTTCGCCAGAAGATACGCTGAAAGTAACGACCCTTGAAGTAAAGACGTTTGCCGATTTTCGATCTGGACGGCAACGAATCGACGACGTTCATCGAGCCACCCTGTTCGAGGTACCGTACAAGGTCGGAGCGAAGACGAACCGCGACAAATTCTACGCTACGGAGGAGAATCTTCTCCGCGTAACGGGTTCTCCTCGCGGAGATCCGTTTGCCCGATACCGTTTTACCGAATAGTTTGCTAGAAAGAAAGTTAGGCTCGTCGAACAGGCCATCGACCACGCGTCTCATCCAATTATCTTCCCGCTTCAAGTACGTCTCAAGGTAACGACCCTTGATTCTGGATGTCTCTAGGCTACAGCGACGCGGACGCTCCTGAGGCTGTTCGACGCGAAGCGTGCTCGGTTTCGCGTTGTCGTCCTGGAAACATTCTCTGATCGAGGACTTCGGTTTGGACGACTTTTTAACCTCACCGTGACCTCTTTTCCCGAACAGACACCTTCGAAAGTAGTGAGCCTTCGTGTAGAAACGTTTGAACTTGTGCTTGTTCGGCGGACGACGCGACGTTACTACGGGCTCTTTGCGTCTCGGCGACTGTACTGGCACAATATCCGACTCCGTAACGCTCTTGGATTCAAGATCTAGGGAAGGCGAGGGGATCGAGCAGATCTCGATCTCCGGTTGAATACACAGAGAAGAGAACTCGAAACACATGACGGTTGGTTCTGAAGATGAATCATCGTCGACCTGCTTCAACGAAACGATCGACGAATCGTCTTCCTCGATTTTCATCCCCAACTCGTTACTTTCCATGTTTACCTCGGGAGTCGGAGGCTCGGGAGTCTTTGGCGCGTCTTCGGGTTTCAGCAAACCCTTCTCCAACAGCCGGTCGGTGATACTCCTCTTTTGTTGCTTCTTTATTATCACTTTGTAAGACTCGACTTCCGTCTCTTCTTGTTCCTCCTGCTTCTTACGGGGCACTGGTACAGGTCGTTCGGGTTTCTTTAGGAACACCGAGGTCCGTTTCAACTGTTCGACCAAAGGAGGCTCGGCTGTGGCGAGATTCTGAAGCTCTTCGATCACCTTCGATTGCTTCAATACCGTTGCTCGGGGTCTGAGCTTCTTAAAATTTACCCTGTAACGATCGTACAATTAGATTCCGTATTTTAAAATGCGGTAGTAGTAACTAACCTAGTTAGTTACGCTTGTCACACTTTGAATTGAAAGCCACAAGTACTATTTTGTATTACTTTTATGACATCGATCGTGGCAGACTATCAACTTTGCGAAATTAGTTATTCGATAACTTAATATTTATAGAGCGTTAATATTGGCAAAAAGATACAATTCGCGGCGCTTGAATTCCAGAGTTACTTGCCAAGCGATCGAAAATGTAAAAATATTTTGATGCGAAAAGTGTGGCAATTAAACACGTGGTTATGCTAACGCGTAGGAGTACAACGCGTGATACAGTGTTACTCGACCGAAAAAGATAATCAGACTCTAATTTAAGTATACCCTAAAACTCCTTTGTCGGTTAGAAGTTCTTCCTCCTCTAGGATCAACTGTGCGATCTCGTCGTCCGTGAGATTCTGATTCGGCACGACTTCGCTATTAGCGTCCTGAGGCTTCTCCGGTAGTGGTTCCACTTCGGGTTTCACCTCTTCTTCGTACACCTTCTCCTCGATCTTTATCTCCTCCCGTTGCTCGATCACAGTCTCTGTCAAGATCTTTTCTGGGAAGACCGGCGGCAAATCAGCGAGCTAATAAACAACGTTACGTCTCTTTAATGAAAACATCGTTGACGTATTTTCGGACAACAAACATCCAGATAGAATCGAGATACGCTTAAAATACTTACAGGTATCTTGTAGGGGACGATGTTCTCCTCGGACAGCGCCTCCACAGCCTTGAGAGGATCTCCTTCTCTGTACAATAATTAAACCGATTAGTAATTTTTTTCGAAACGAATTTAACAGCCAGCTGTCAACTGTCAGAGCACTTTTTTTACCACCTAAGAGTCGGACGAACGAAATTGGAACGAACGGACGATTTTAACTCGGTTTTCCGAAGCCTAGTGCGAGCCGGTTCACTCGCGAAAGGGTAATGAGGGAATAGAGGAACAAATGCCAGCAATAAAATCGCCAACCAATGATAAACAGATTTCATTCTGGGTCACCTATTTATAAGTGTTGCAATTCGTTGCCACACGTTGCCCGTACGCCGGGATATATTCTGGCTGCGTTATTATAATACGTCGAGCCTACAGGTACACGCAATTTACAGAATTTTCGACATTTCCTCTCTTTTCGTCGTTTCGTTAGTCTTCTCGCGTGAAATGACCCGAGCAGCGATTTGCAATAAAATCATTAACGGATCAACGAATTCCAGACGCTCGCGTCGGGCCAATATCTGCCTCGTGAATCATCGAGCATTCGAAAATAAAGTTTTCAGACGATCGAAAGTAGTTCAAGTTAAGCTTCGCTGTCCAAGTAGATCAATCCGAAGCAACGATACAGCGCTGGCGTTGACATTGATATCGAATCGTTGTCACGGTTAATGTCGCAGTCTATTTCCTCCGGAAGTAAGGAAGCGAAAATCTCTCCACGACCTACCCTCGTTATCCTGCATTAGAGACCCTTACCTCTGTACGCCCAGGACGAAATTATTCCCCGCTCTCATTAATTCTTCGTGCGCTTGACCGTGAGTTAAAGCACCGATGGGCTGATCGTTTAATCTTACTACGACGTCGCCAACCTTCAATCCCATGCATTCCGCTAGACTTCCCTCTATCACCTAAAAGGATGGATCCTTATTAAATTTATTTACTGAATAACTTCAGACTCATTCGGAATCATATTCTAAAATTAATGAACGTTCAAACGTATTTGCTTTTCCCACGTCACTACCATTCTGTAAAGTGCACTTATTAATACTTCAAATCTAGTAAACAAGTTTACGATAAGTGAAAATACGTTTAGCTCGTCTTTTGTCGCGAAAACAGGAAGTTACTTAACCCTTTGCACTCGAAGGTAATTTTACTGTTTGCAAACAGCAACTTTAAAATATTAATTAAAATGTTAAATGACTTCTTTTGAGGTTATTATTATTCCTCTAATAATAATTTCCACTATTGTCTATTTCACTATGTTTACATATCACATGAGCACTATTATAGAATTAATTAAATAATGTTTATTTCAAATTATTGTATTAAATCGAATGGCGCCTGAGAGGCACCTCTCGAGTGCAAATGAGTATTTGTATTATAAAAAGCCTCTATGTTACTGACCTTTAAATTTTTTAAATATATCCTATTTTACTTATTCACACGATAGGATCGGAAAAAGTAAATTCAGATACTGAAGATTACAGTTGGTTGCATCTTCAAAATTAATACCAATATACCAATCTTGATTTAGTAAAATAAGCATTGCCAGAACTTGGTGAGTGCATTTGTAATCTTGTACGTTATCACACTTGGCGATCGATCCAGTAGAAATCTGCATGCACGAAAACTGATGCGTTGTCCTACCTTATCGACAGCCCCTGGCGCATGCAACCCGCCGTACTCCGGTGCATTCGTGCGTGCAAACATTTGTTACAATCCACATGTAAAAAATTCCAACTCTTCGGAAGTTTATGAACAATTTTATAAATGAACTTTCACTCGCAATATATAGGAAATATGTGAACAACGTACCCTGATGACAGTCAGCGGGTGCGGAAAATCGCTTCCACCTGCCAGTCGAAATCCCCATGGTGTGTTGTCGAATTTCGTGAATTTTATGTTAACAGCCATGTTGTTCTACATCTGAAATTTATTTTTGTTAATATTAAAAAAATCCTGCCACTTTCGAATAAAGGTCATCAACCCTAGATAATTAATCTTGAAGTAATTTCCGTGTTGATTCGATCGATTATATAATAGGAAATAGACGGAACTAGTTCACGAGCTTGAATTTCTTCGAGTCGCATCACCCATCGTACTAAAACTGAATCGTTCCGTATTTAAACGCCAAAGGACCTTTATAGAAACAGATTATAGAAACAGATTATAATTATAGAAATTGTATTTCAATTTTGACGTTAGCGTTGCCTGTAATCTTAATTTAGATGTAATTAGTCATAAACAATATTAGTCTTCTAAATTCATTTCCATTACATAATGCTAATTTAAAACAATATATAAAAAATAGATATATAGATTTTTCAAACAGCGGTAGCAGAACACAAATCACGGTTATTCATAAAATCGCGGTCTTTACCTTAGTACCGTCTTGATCCTTTGACACGGTAGACATAACTGATAGTTTTTGTATCGGAATAATCGATATATAAAATATTCACGGTCAACTCGCATTCTAATCGAACATTTGGCAATCGACGTGCAATTATCGAAATATATGACCTTGAGTAAGACTGCAGTAATAAAAGGAAATCAAATTTTCCAATTTCCGGTACATATAAAAATTTTGTATGAAAAGGAATCCACTTTTAAGACCATACATCGAAACTGCATTAAAAATAAAGCATTCATAGACATACATCAAATTCGATCACACATTTGACAATCGATATACCATCGAATATCGCTTTCCCTCAAAGTAATATTCATTGTTATGATCGATCTGTGATATACGTTTATCTACGGTAGATCATACGGTGTATATAAAATTGAAAACAAAAAGGATGGCGTTTGGAGCGCGCCGAGAGTCGAAAGGAATTTGCAGTATGTATGCGGAAGTGGCAGTGCATCGGCCGAAACGAATATAGTCTAGCGGTGCGAGAATTTTAGTCAATGATTCGAGGTTACTTGCCAGTGAGTTGCGCGGCGGATCGTCGCAGGAACGCTGCCACCACGATGCACGGTAAATGCACCACCGAGCAAATTACTATATCACTGGATTCATCGATCGGAAATCGGATGGGCCACCGAACCCAAGATCGAACGAACCGACTGACTCTCGAACACGTACAAAACGGTGTCACGATAAAGTTTGCCAGAAGGCGATCGCAGCTGCCGACTCGAACGCCACAAATACACGGCCTCTTCGCCCCTCAACCCTCTGCCCCCTGCTACCCTTTCTATCCAATCGCAAAACAGTAGGAAGCAGGCTCGATCTATTTACTGATCGATTTATTTAGATTCGGGTCCTCGATTTCCTCGTCGTCCTATGGGGCGCCTCCCTCTACGACTTACTCCTTCGTCGACTAAACCTTATCTGCGCGGCACGATGAAAGCGCCGAACAACTTTCAACGGTTCTCGTACTTTCCCGCCAAATCGGCTTAAAAAAGATCGTTATGCGCTACTTCTGCCATCTAGTAGCGTGATACCGTCAGTCGGTTAAAGTTTCGTTTACTTAATTCGAAAATCTTTACCGCCTTTCAATCAGAAATTTTTATTACTTTTTATAATATAAATATTATCATGTATTATATTTCATTGAACAATATCTCGCTGACTGAACAAAACTTAATATGGGATGTACCACTACTTGTTACTTAAATATAAATTTGCAAAACATTGTAATAAAAAGATATTACAATTTGTTAACAACTATACGAGAGATTACGCTTTTATTTAATTCTTAATTGAACGTTTAATCTTAATCTAATTAATTACATAAGAAGTTACCAGATATTATATAATATAAAACTTTATACAAAACAAAATACATAATCTTCAAGTTTTTTGCTTCTTTGCACTCGATGCACCATCCTGTTCATCTGTTTGAAATATTGTTTGCGGTTGTGTCTTTTTATATGCAGGTGCAATCCAGTATGGATTTTCTTCTGCTACCTTTGCATATTTCAAAATAGCTTCTCTGGGATCTTGATCATCCTCTATCCTTTTGCTAAGTCCCAAATTTCGAATTACATAAGAACTGAGAGTTCCTCCAGAAGATGCGACTCTTCCACCTTGACCAGAAGTAATGGGTAAATCTGGTCTTCTCGATTTAACCGGATCCAGACGATCTTTTTCCATCTGCTTCCTGACTGATTTAGGCCTATCTTGCCTGAATAGTGGAAGGGCGTGAGGAGTTATAATTTGTTGGGTGGACATTACTTCTATATGTTTCTGTTTGAGATGCGTTTTGACAACGCATAATTTTGCACCTCTCAAGCTCTTCTTTGAATCGTAATATACTTTCACTGTCCCATTTCCACAACCAATAAATATTTGATTCAGTTTTGGATGCCATAATGTTTTAATAACGTGCGAATTTGTTACACCTATTGCATCAATTAAATCAAAAGTTTTGGTATCATAAAACAGAACTCTACCAGTAGTTTGACCTTTATTCAGAGACTCTCCTGTGACGACGATTGAATCGTCTGGATTAAACATGCAGTCAGTCGTATCGTATCGGGAATACAAATTTTTTGCTTCAAAAACTGGCATTTTGAATGATCTTAAATCCCAGAGCTTTAAGGTATCGTCGCAACTCCTAGTTGCAAGCATTTGTCCAAGATATGAAAAACTTAAACTTGATATTTCAGCACCCTGTGTATGTGCATTTCTTTGAATTAGAGATGGATTAACAAAATTTTTTCTGTGATCCCACATTTGTATGGAACCATCTATACAACCACAAGCCACCACATTGCCTTCTCTACTATAACCACATGTGGTTGGTATGGTTTTAACTCCATTCTGTGCTCTACACTTTATTAAATACTTATGTGCACGTGGCCTATACAAAATCCATATCCTACAAGTACTATCCTGTGAACACGTCAAATATTCCTCTTTTGTAAATGGGTGCCAACAACCACTGTTTAAGCCTGCTGTATGTCCTTTTGTGCGTGCCATATCTGTTATATACTGATCACCTTTGACAGTTTCACATTTTTCAAAACCATCCCTATCCAAAACTTTTGCTTGAGCAGAACCAGATATAACCAATATAACATCCCCAGTCATTGAGTATTGTAAACATTTTATAGGATGATTCTCACAAGGTTGCAAAGTTCTAAAACTTCTCATAGAGGAATCCATACCAGCAAAATCCCAAAAGCAAACATCGTAATCAATGGAACCTGATGCTAATCTTGCTCCAGAAGGATCTGCTGCAATAGCAGTAACCGCTTTTGTTCCATGAGTCATTGTAACTTCATGACTGCATGGAATTTTATCTTTTAATTGTGTTTCTTCTGTATCAGACTCTTCATCTTCATCACTGTCATCATCTTTATCTTTTGTTCCTTTCATTTTCTCTGTATCTGAGTTCTGAAGTGCAGAAGGAATTGGAGGTCCAATAAAATTATCATTGTCGTCATCATCATCATCATCATCATCCTCATTATCTTCATTACTTTTATCTTTAGTCTTGATATCTTTAATTTCTTCTTCTTGATGTTTCAGAATGATGTCTTCACTTTTAGCTTTCTTATCCTCTGCAGTTGCTTTATTACTGTGTATAGTTTTTGTAATATTTTCTAGCATTTCTTGTACATCAAAAGATTTTGCCTTTTTACCAAATCCTGTTATACCCATGACATTTTTTAAATTTTGAGTTTCTTCTTCATCTTCCGGTTTAATTTCGTTCATCTTGGTTATATTAGTTTCTGGTACTTTTTTACCAAAAACACCAAATCCAGAACTTACATTTTCTGTGTTTGGGAGTGTTTCTCTATTTAAATTTTTGCTAATTTTCCCAAAGGTTATAACTTTTTTCGTATTCATGATTGTACAGTACCTAAAAATTGTTCATTAAATATAAGGTTCATAAAACTGAAAGGTTAATTTCACATATAATAATTTTCTCTAATTAAGTTTATTACCTAATATTTTATAACAGCATACACAGTAGCTCCAGAAGAATATGTATTTATATCGAGGTTATGATACTTTTAAATTAATCAACAATGTATTGTTATATTTACAAACATTTTATGGAATCATTTAATTCAAGTAAAAATAATTTTGCTGTTGAGTTGAATGAATTATAATCATAAACAAACATACACAACATATCCTTCACATTGTTCACACACATCACGCATCAATAAATTACATGATAAATTGATTTGTACAGTCAATTCAAAGAAAGAATAAAGAAGTCCTGCGCAACTCAGCAAGTTCCTACTGCACTTATATTCCCCCACCACAACTGATTTTTTATTTTCTTAGGCGTGAGTTCAATATAGATACATGAAAAACAGAGTATAAAAATGTTTGCAAGAGGTGATGATGTATAAAACATCTGTATTATAAAAATGAAATGGGATACGCACTGACAAGAGTGTCTGTATGTGCGTTATGTTAAGATGTATGTTCCTAAATTTAAAAATCTTATAATATTCCTAATATAAAATAAAAGACCACCAAGTATATATGCGCATGTGCATTAGAACCAATCAAAACTAGCATGCGCAAAATGAATGAAAATTCTCCATTTAAATTCCTTCATTGAATCGACTATATACACTTGAGATTTACTTTGACAGATGTCACTGAATCTCAAATTTATCTCGTGAACTTTATGTATGCATTTGGGTATATTTTGTCTTTAAAGGAATATAAAGATATATACGTGGAAACTAAATAATGCTGCGTCAGCGCATTAAAAAATATAATTACCTGTTTAAACATTAATTCACGAATAGCGATATGTTATACAAGGACTAGACTCAAGTGTCTGTTGAATGTGTGTTTTTATCTGACATTTTGTCGTTTTAAATGTAACAAGTTTATGTTATATATGTAAGTACATATACATATACCTAGTGTAAGACGTATATAAAGTTGTCATTTGTTTAGTTAAGTGGAACTAAAGTGTTAAATAAATTAATGAAAATTGTTACTTGTATATAACCAAACATAGTTTAGATCTCAAGGTATTCATTGAAAGTATAATTTACAATAATAAATGAAGATTATTAACAAAAAATACATATTTTCTGTTCATTATAGTGTTTATTAAAAATGGTGGACTTAAAAAACAATATAAATGAAACACATGATTCTAATCATGAATCAAGGATGAGAACTGATAGTTTTGGAACTGTGCCATCAACACCTTCTTCATCATCTGATTATATGACAGGAGAAGCAGATGACAGCTCAGATAGTAAAGCTGCCATACCATTTAGTTTAAAATCAGTGGAAACAGTGCTTTCATTGTCTAAGGTACAAGATCAGTTTTCTTTCTTGCAATAGCATTTATGTATTATCTAATTATATTTTATATTCTAGAGTACATGCGAGGAGGATCTTAAGGAGATGGTACAAAAATGTAAACAAATGGTATTGGAAAGTGCAGAATGCTCTGATGAACGAAAATGGCTAGTTAGGCGTTTAATTGAATTACGTTTAAGAGTGCAAGAATTACGAGAAACTTCGGAAGAAAATTTACTTGAAACACAAGTAATTCTTGGGCATCACTTGGTGCCACAAAAATATTATATTACAACTTCTGGTCCTGTATATTGTGATCATTGTAGTGGAGCTATTTGGACTATGCTTCAGTCATGGTATATGTGTAGCGGTAAGGCTTTTTATATTACTATATTTATAATTTCATATTAGTTTTCACAATTTCTAAATGCTTCTTTCTTTAGATTGTAAATTCTGTTGCCATTGGAAATGTTTGAACAACATATGCAGAGTATGCGTTCATGTGGTTGCCAGCGAAGCAGGTGGTTATACTTATACAAAAGACATTTGTCCAGAGCAAGGCTTATCTGGTCAAGGATATCGATGTGCAGAGTGCAAAGTTCGAATAACATTTAGTAAGTATAATCATTAATAAAATATTACACTAAAATAAGCTCTATTGTTTGACAATGGATAATATACTTCTTTCTGAGTTTATAATACATATTATTATCCCATGGATGATTTGTGTTTGTATTACAAGCTTTCTCAAAAGGATTATCATTATCTTGTTTTGGCAGTCCTTTCAAGAATACAGGTAACACAGATAGGGAAAAATAAAGTATATAAAACATACATTGAAATTTAAAAATTGATGATCAATATTATGCCTTTAATTTTTGTTTAAACTTTGTATGTAATTATAGACTCGGTATGGGTCGAACCTCGTCTTTGCGACTACAGTGGATTATATTATTGCCAAAGGTGCCATTGGAATACTGCAATGGTAATTCCTGCAAGAGTAATTAGGAATTGGGACATGGAACCGCGACTCGTATCTCGAGCAGCTGCACAGCTTCTAACACTTTTAGAAGAACGTTCTGTTTTAGTGTTAGAAGAATTGAATCCCAAATTGTTCACCTTAGTCCCAGATTTATCTTTAGTAAAGGTAAAATATACGTAGTAATTTATGCTTAATGAATGGAATTAAATTAATATTGATGGAACTCGGAATTAATAATGAACAGAAAATGCGGGAAGAAATGCAAATGATGAAACGCTATTTGGTTCTATGCCCGGAAGCTAGTAATCAAGGACTACCATGGAAGGTTGGAATACGTACTCACATGATAGAAAATTCAGGAAATTATTCTATCAAAGATCTCGTCGATTTGAACAATGGAATGCTTCTGGAAGAAATTCGTTCTGCATACGATGTTATGCATGCTCACATCACGGAGCAATGCCAATTGTGCAAAGCGAGGTAAACTTTAGTGAACAAAAGCATTCTACATTATTGTCTAGCTTGATCATTAAATTTCAATTGCATCGACAGGGGTCATTTGTGCGAATTATGCGGTAATGACGAAATTATATATCCGTGGGACGCGTGTTCCATAAGTTGCCACCAATGTTCGGCTGTTCATCATCGGGCTTGTTGGTCGAAACGAAATCACTGCTGCCCGCGATGTACGAGACTTCAAAAACGACGCGCATTACAACATCAACAAACTTTAGACACAGACGACAGTCTTACAGAGGACGGACTGAACACGAGTGAATCGTTGAGCGATACAACGTAAACATTATATAATTTTGTATTATGATCATCCGATCGGTCTTTGAAAACCTAACGTTTTTATGCTTATTCTTCGAGTTCGTCATGAACTTCGATCTGTATATATTACTTTCGTGCAGATGTTTTGTAAAATAAAATAGAACAAAGATTTTGCAAAGTAAACTAAAATATAGTACGTAAACTACAAGACTAAAATATTTTCCTGTTAAGGAAGTATTCCCTGTGTATTATCGTTCAAGACCTTCGCCTTTAAAAAAAAAAATTACAAATAGATTACACTATATAAACACTAACATTTTATTGCTAATAGTTCAATTACGTGAACAGTAATGTTAGAATGACTTTGGTGCGCATACTTCTATTTATTACGCTTCTCCTAATTGTCGGTTTTGGAGAAAGTCAGGATAATGATAATGATAATAACACGCTAAAAGAAACGTATGTTAGTCCACTCGAAAGATCAGTGCGCTTATTTATGAAATCTGGACGAAAGCTCACAGACAAAATTAAAAGTATTAAAGAGGATTTTAAGGAAGCAGTATCTAAGTTCTCAATATTGAAGAAGAAACCAGGAGCGAGGAATAGGACAACACTTAGCAGTATTTTAAATCCATTTAAGCCAAAAATTAAGGCAATTTTTCCAGGTATGTGATAAATTATTTACTCCCTCAGTATGTTAATTTAAGTGACTGCTGTTTGATTTTATTACTTCAGTATTGTACTACACGTACTGAACGGTTACTCATTATATTGGTAATATTAATTATAGGAACATATTGGTGCGGTGACGGTGATATATCACCAAATAACGAGGATCTTGGTGTCTTTGAAAGAACAGATGCTTGTTGCAGAGCTCATGATTCTTGCCCTGATGGTATTCCAGCAGAAGAAACACGAGGCGGTCTTTTAAATAATGGTATATTCACTAGGTAATTATAAAATAAATACTTTTCATAACATTTCAAAACTAGTTTCAATTTTATTATATTTTAAAATCTATAACAATACACTGATTCTTAATATTACTAACAGATCACCTTGCGACTGTGACGATGCGTTCTACCAATGTTTAAAGAAAGCTAATAACGTTATAGCATTTAACATCGGAACTACATATTTTAATATTTTAAAACCCCAATGTTTTAAACGAAATTCTACCGAAGAAAATGAAGACAAATGTAGAGAATTCTCATGGTAATATACTCTATAATAAGTATTTAAAACTTTTATCAAACAAGTATTATTTCAGGTTCACTTTTATATACAATGAATGCGGCGAATATAATGACAATAGTACTGTGCCCGAAAAACTGGAATGGGTGGACAATCCAAAATATTAATTTTTAATAATTTAAATAACAGAAGTGTCGTGTTTTGGTAGTATTTTTATTTAGTACAAAATATATGTAAACTCTCTAGGTGGAATAAAGAACAGTATCTAATAACTTCGGTTTTAGTATGCTTCTGATAATCCAGGTAGTTCAAACGTTCCTTTTGGTGGTATTCCTCTTTTAATAACGTGGGGTATCGTTTTAGGTACCATACTGAAATAATGTACAATTATTGATAATATTTTAAAAAGCACCATGACTTAAAAAACAGGAACTTACGTTATGCAATCTATGATAGGGCACACTGAAAGACAAAGCGTGCAACCTGTACAATCATCGGTTACCGTTGGAATATGGGTTTCAGCATCAAACTTAATCGCTTGATAACCAGAGTCAGCACAAGTCATATAACATTTTCCACAATTTATACACATGTCCTAAAGATATATAAATAATTAACAGTAACATATAATGATAAAAATAAATTAATGACATAACTTATCTAAAACATACATCATCGATCAAAGCTACAACTTGTTCCTTGTTGTTCAAATTTTTGTAGGGTCCAATATAAGTTAAAGCTTTGCCTATAACGTCTTTTATTGTTGGTATAGGTGCATCCGGTTTTGGAGCAGGTCTTGTTATCTGGACAACGTTATCGAGGGGATTTGATTTCGCCTTAATCTCAGCTATCTTTTGTTCTCGAAGTTTTTGATATTCCCCAAAATATGGTATATTCTGCGTATAAATTATGATATTATCATTGTCTTCGTTTGATAAATTGTAAAGAAAATTCGGTTACTTCACTTACTTTACCAAGTGCATGTTGAAGAGTAACTGGCTTCCCTTTCTGGTGCTTAAACGTTGGTGGACTTTGTCCATCCCAATGTTCAAGGTGTTTTAGACTCTTCAGATATAGTAGAGCTTTTAAACCAGTTATGTAATCATCGATCAAAGTAAAATCTTGATTTTGTATCGCACTGCAGACCTACTCATGTTGATGTAATAATTGAATACAATGTAAACAAGCGATGTGCAAGGTCTATCTTGATAATTTGTCAGAAAGTTACTCAAGAACAATTTGTTCGTAACATAAATTTGTATACAATAGCTAATTAAATTACCTGAACCACCGATGCACCGCTATGTAAAAACTGAAGAGCAACGTCCGCCGAATCAACACCACCAATTCCAAGTATCGGAAAACCAGGGAGCGCCTTCGAAATGGAAGAAATTGCTCGCAAAGCCTGTGGTCTTGTCGCATTTCCTGACATACCCCCATAAGTTGTAGCCTTCTTGAAACCAACAGCTGGCCACGGTGTTGCATCAGCGTGCAATCCCATTAGTCCTTGCACCGTGTTTATAGCAGATACTCCATCAGCATGGCCTAAACAGTTACTCTTGGAAATACTCACCACAAAATTCATATAGCTTTCTTATCCAAATATATATGAAATTGTTACCTTCGTAAGCTGCCTTAGCTATCGAAACTATGTCGGTAATATTAGGTGTTAATTTCACAAAGAATGGTATCTTTACTGCTGCTCTGATCCATCTTGAAATATTCCTCACTATTTCAGGGTCCTGTAATGAAATTAAAGTTTACATATTTTGCTTAAATCATGATAAGAGAGTAAAGAATTATAAAAATTTACTTGTCCACAAGCCAGCCCCATTCCAGACTCTCCCATTCCATGAGGGCAAGACAAATTCAGTTCCAAGGCGTCAGCGCCAGCTGCTTCCGCTTTTTGCGAAAGTTCTGTCCAGTCTGCTTTATTGTACGTGCACATAATACTGGCAATAATAATCTGCCAACGAATTAGAAAATTTTTCGTTCAATAATAACGCTACAATAAACACATATGGCATTAAACGTACATTGTCTTCAAACCTTTGTTGGAAAGTCTCTCTTCAATTCTGTAACGCTCTGACACCAGTATGCTTCTGTTTTTTCAGATATCAATTCGATATTCAAAAAACTACTTTGTTCTGGACCGTAATGGTGCCGCGAGGTCGTGCCTTTAATGATCCTTGGAGATACATTAGTGACAAGATCCTACAAGATTATCTCTGTAGAATGTTCTATTATAAATTTGTTTAATAACGACGTACTTTGTCTAGGGAAAATGTTTTGGTAACCGCAAAGCCCCAGCCTGCTTCGAAAGCTCTTCTAATCATAGGGCTAGTGGTGCACGGTGGTGCAGAGGCAAGACCAAAGGGATTTTCAAACTTCATATTGCAAACTTCTACGGATAAATCAACATCGTCGATCGGAGTGTGAAATTTAGGTAACTGAGGAACTTCTGGCACTTTCAAATTATAAGAATTCTGTAGAATAGAAGATACAGGTGGTAGGCAAAGTCAAAATTTATTAATAAATAATATATTGAAATTCTACCTGAATAAACTTGTGAATATACCAAGCTGCTGTTTTTCCATCGTTTACAGCTTCAACTGTAGTGTTTGCAACACCCGCAAGGTCTCCACCGCAAAATACCCCAGGCACAGTAGTACTCAGGGTCTCGAAGTCCACTTCCGGTAGATTCCATCGGTTTAGTTTCACTGGAGCCATAGCTTCCATCACTTGAAGATAAAATTTCTTTTAATTTTAATTAGTCTGTGTAATACCAATTCAATGTAACTAGAGTCTTTACCACTAAGGTCTTGCAGTCCCGATCCAAACGCAGATATAACAAAGTCAGTTTTCAGTTTGCAAACTTGTTCTGCATCCTCTATCCAGTCACCGTTTTCGTTTTCCTCTGTCCGATAAAATTCCATCGCAACTATTTTTCCATTTCGAGTTATCACCTGTTTCGGTGATTGAAATGGGATGAACTCGCATTTCTCTTCTCTCGCTAAATCGAACTAAAGAAAAAAAATATATTTTAATGCGTGAAGATTTACCAAAAAGAAAAACGCGATGTATTAAAAATTACTTCTTCGGGAACTGCTCGAATGTTAGAGAATCCTTTCCTGAAAACTACATAAACTTTCTTCGCGCCGCATCTCAGGGCTGAAGTAGCACAGTCGAAAGCTGTATCTCCAGCACCGAGGACAACGACGTTTCCTTCGAGAGACGGTAACTGGTTGCTTTTGCACGCGCACATTCCTGGCTTGCTAGCTTTCGTTACTTTCGGTAGGAAACTCTTCGACGTGAAGAAACCCATTTCCTCGGTGAGGTCCGAGAAGATTGGAATAGTTTTTGCTTCCGGAAGACCCATCCCTAAAAATATCGCCTTGTACCCGGAATCTTGTAGACCCTGAAAGTACAGAATTACAATTGTATATTGTTCGAACGAAGAGATACTGGTAAATCGACTTTTATGACACACCTGTATCGTCAAGTCATTCTTGGATAACGCTCGACCCATTTCAATTTTCACTCCCAAATCTTTCATAAGCTCTACCTCGAAATTTACAACATCATACGGTAGCCGGTACTGCGGAATTTCTGAGGAGCTCAAACCACCTATATGATTCTGCTTCTCGAAGATCGTAATGTTATCGTAACCCAAACGTGCGAGGAACGTTGCGCAAGACAAAGAGGCTGGACCACAACCGATCAGAGCAATCTTGGTATCTGCGTGTGGAACACTTTGTCCAGGAATTCTAGTTTGTGGAATGTTCATCTGCTTGAAGATCTAAAGTAAAGCAAAGAGTAATTTTTACATTCTCGTAGGTTATTAAGGACGTATGTCATCTTACATCGGTGGCAAATTGCTGAAGACCTCCAATGTTGATAGGTCCTTCTTCGGACGCGTGCAAGTTGCATCCGCCTACGCAAAGATCGCTGGTTGGACACACCATGCCACAAGTCAAACCAAGAGGATTATCCGACAGAATCGCTTTCGCCGCTCCGTAGTAATTTTTGTTCGAAATTGAAGTAATGAAGGACTTGATGTCCAATTGAGTTGGACACGATTTTTGACAAGGAGCATCTGTACATTTTAGACAACGAGCCGCTTCTTTCAGCGCCCCGCGTTCGCTCAACGTTGTGTGTTTAATATCGTCGAAGTTCTTCGTTAAAGACGGACATTTCTAAAACGTAATATTTAAATATTTATATTCGCAGTTTACAATTATGTCGCTTTACGCACGTGACGTATTCAAAATAAAGTCAGTAGTTATCTTACGCTGCATTTTTCGTTGATGTTCCTCTTCCATTTCTTCTTATTTTCTTTAGTATGCGCCGAAGGAACAACACTCGCGAATGGCTTTATCTTAGGATTGAGACTTAACAGATTCTAAAAATACGAAATACGTAGTTATCAGTGTACCATAAATACATCGATATTATTTGTAATACTTACCTCGATATCGGTCACATCTTTAGTTAGAATCGTAGTTGCCATTGCGTTACACTAATTCTAATCGATACTGTAATTAACGAGTCACAGAATCGCGAAAGATGCTGGCCACTGAAGCAACTTACAGCGAAATCGCCGAGCAGTAGCGACTATAGATATCTGTTGTCCGTTATCTGTCTGCAGATGCCTATAACTCTACTTTCAATCTTTCCTATTATCGGCAGTAAATTTGTCAATGCGTATGTACTTCGAATGCGTTACGGAGTGGACGCTGTATATAACGATGTATGTATTTAAGCTGACATGAAAAATATCAAAGGAGAGGGATTGATAAGTCAGCTGATCCCCACCAACGAATTCGTACGCGTATACATGCTTTTTTTCTTTTATCATATCTGTATCTACGTATACTTAAATTCGTATAAAAATATCCTGCGTATCAGTACTATTACTATTATTATCTACTGAAATAACGGGACCATTAATGCACAAAATACTACGCTATAAGTGGAACATCAAAAAGAAAGTCGCTAACACAGAAACGTGTAAGAAACTCGCATAACTTCCACAGAGGTCCAACACGAATTTACCTTGTCCACGAGGAAAATATTTGTGCAGAGGT
The DNA here is from genome assembly GCA_963576845.1 of Megachile leachella. Classification (NCBI taxonomy): domain Eukaryota; kingdom Metazoa; phylum Arthropoda; class Insecta; order Hymenoptera; family Megachilidae; genus Megachile; species Megachile leachella. The sequence goes on from OY756250.1 coordinate 938,144, forward strand.
TGGTGAATATCCTTGTCTAATTTTAGACAAAGATATTGCGCACATTTAAATTGTAAAATTACGAGTTACATAAATCACTTATTGCAACTATGTTCTCTATCGGTAATTTATGGCTTAACTTAAGATATAATACACGTTGCAGTGACCACGAAACCGTGTGATCTTGACGATGTATGATTTATGTTTATATACATACATATTGTAACGATAGACTTGCGTTATATCACCACTTCTGTACTTTATCATATACTGCTGTATGCACATATGTATAGTTGCATCTCCCCCTCCATCTCAGCGCGTACAAATGGTGTTCCACAATCATTGTACTCTTGATAGGACGAGATACATGTACTTAGGGATGTCTAATCGTATTTCGATCTTATATTAATCCTTTCACTACGGCGGTTCAGTGCGCCGTAGCGCCACTTCTGAACGGGACTTCCCGCCGAAATTGTGCATATTGCACGTGGATAGTGTATTTTGGAAAAAAAGAAATTTATTTGTTTAGTCAAAAAATTCCCGCATTAGTCACAAGAGGCGGTGTTGTCCAAAAATTAGGTTGCGATTTTACCAGCATGTCAGATATATCCGACGTTCGTCTCCAGAGGGCCATTATATGAATGTCAGATTTATCCGGCGTTCGGCTTCGCGAGTTTTCAAGTGGATGACGGATATATCCGTCGTTCGGAACGAAAGGGTTAAGCATAAACGATGATGTGTCGCTCTGTAATCTGGCGTAATTACGGTGCGACACAGCTGAAACGTTACACGCAACATGTAATCAAATGTAACTGCTACATAATAAATAATATGATTAGAGACTACAGTAAAATTAGTCTATAATCGTAAGGATTTTTTAATTAGAGCTCTGTAATTTGTAACATAATTGAGATAAGAGGCCCAGTACCATTCTTGATACTGTCCTGTTATTCTGTTAGTGTCTTTCGAAATCGAAGTATACCGGTTTACGCGGCAGAAATGGATTTCGTGGAAAACCGAACGAAGTTAAAGAAAATTAAACCTAACAAACATTTAGAAAATAGCTTGTCGATTATTTATTATATGGGTATGTGGCCCTCGGAGTCGAAATACAAACGTTTGTACATGATATACACGGTATTTAGTTTTATGTTTTTATTGGGAATTTTTCTTGCTAGCCAAGTCGCGTATATTATCGTGAACCGAAAAAGTGTGGACAAAATAATAGCTGGTGCTACTCTACTTATGACAAACGCTACTCATGCTTATAAGGTTTGTACGAGACACATTTTTGTATTAAATATAATGTGACAGGAAAAGGTATATTTTACTTATATCGTATATAACAGTAGCGCAAATATATCCATTGAAGAACTGAACATTAACTCACATAATGCATGCAATAAGACAAAACAGAGAGAAATAATATTTTTAAATTTTCAAATTTTGCAATGTATATTATAAAAAGAAAAAAGATTAAATAAAAACAAATTTATATATTTTAATATAATTTGTATATATTCTTCGATACTATACTGTCACCGTGCGATGGTGGTGTAATGGTTAGCATAGTTGCCTTCCAAGCAGTTGATCCGGGTTCGATTCCCGGCCATCGCACATCCTTAATTTTTTTCATTTTTGTACGATAAAACTATTATTTTATTGACTCTACAATAAATTCTTAATCGTCTTTTCAATATTTGTACTTTAATTTATTAAGTACTTATTATATTTATGTATAGGCGATACTTATAATTTGCCATCATAAGCGTATCAAAGATCTTACAGATATAACAAGAAGCGAAACGTTTATTCAAGATAATGGCAAATACGAGAAAATTGTAAGGCATTATACTTGGCAAGGAATTTTTCATCATATTGCTTATCAAAGCTTCGGTTTAATGGCGGTGATATCTTGGGGTGTTACGCCGGTTTTAAATCTGCTTACTCAGAGATCCAAGGAATTGTCGATGGAAGGATGGTATCCTTATAATACGTCGTCGACACCAGCCTTCGAAATTACTTCTTCGTATCAAGCTGTAGCTATTTTTCTTTGCTGTATTAATAACGTGGCAATTGATACTTTGATTACTGGTTTAATCACGATTGCTTGCTGCCAATTAGCGATCTTGAGTTCCAATATTGCTTCGTTGAACTGTGCAGAAAATACAGAACCAATTGGCATAAATAATAATACCGACCTTGAGATATCTACCTCAAAAACTTTAAATAAATTATACGAAGATTTGAAATCTTGCGTCGAACATAGTAACATGATATTTGAGTAAGTTTTCGAATTAGTATTTTGTGATTTTTATCGTTTAAATTTGCAACTAAATTTTTACATATGTCTAGTTTCTCGAAACAGATTCAAGATACTTTCGGCACTGTGATATTTCTACAATTTTTAGTCAATTGTATTATTATCTGTTTAATAGCATTCAATATAGCACAGGTATATTTCATACATTAACTATCGTTTTCTTAAATGCATATAATTGTTTTAAATTGATTACATTTACAGATGAAAGATTATATTCCATACGTTTTATGTGGTATGTTAATGTACATGTGTTGCATGACATATCAAATTTTTATCTACTGCTGGCATGGAAATGAGCTTTACCTTCATGTAACTATTCTGTTCTGAATTAATTCGTTAACTGAAAACCACAAAATTTTGTGCAAAGGTCACGTTTACAGAGTATGAATGTTACCTTTTCTGCTTATGCGAATAATTGGTGGTATAATAGTAAGGACTTTAAACAAGCCATATGCATTATAATGGTAAGAGTTCAACAACCTCTTATCCTGACTGCTGGGAATGTTATGCAACTATCTTTACAAACGTTTGTTCGAGTAAGTATATCTGTTTGTAATGTTTAAAACATGGTTAAAAACTTATCATCGCTATTTTCTAGATTTTGCGTATGTCATATTCCATTTTTACTGTTCTACAAAGTTCTGCAAATAGTTGAAGGAATATTAATTTATAAAAGGTTTATTTTAAAATATTATTAAAAATATATTTGTATAAATTTTAACAAACGTACTATATTCTTATCAACATCAGAATATTATATATAGCATAATAAAAAATCTATATTATCATAAAAATATAGGTATACATATAATTCTTGAATATGTTCTCTTCATGTTGTATGCAAAATATCAAAAATATAAATGTGAACACATTTTGTAATTTATACATTCAATATCAATTGATATTGATTGTATAATTCACATTTTGTCTCGTATCACACAAATACGATCATATCACATATTACAGAGCTTCCACCATTACAGCTATTCCTTGACCTCCGCCGATGCAGGCCGAACCAATTCCAAACTTTTTGCTATTGCGTCTTCTACAAAAATAAAGAAAATTCATTTCAATAACCATTATAATTCATGTATGGTAATATCAATTTTTTTTAAATTCATAACATACCTTAATTCATGTATTAAGTGTGCAGTAATTCTACTACCAGATGCAGCTAATGGATGTCCAAGAGCAATAGCTCCGCCATCTACGTTTAAGCGATTGATATCCAAATTTAAATCTTTGGCACACGCCAAGGTTTGAGCTCCAAATGCTTCATTAATCTACGAATACGAAAAATATATTTAATTAAATATTTAATTTACACAGCAGAACAAATAATTCAATTGTTTTTGTAGATATTTACTTCGACAAGTTCGATATCGTCCATTGTTTTATTAGTAATTTTTAGAAGTTGCTTGATGGCTGGAGATGGACCAATTCCCATAATACTGGGATCTACACCTACAACACATGTACCTACTAAACGTGCCAATGGCTTAAGACCTTCCGTTTTAACGGCTTCCTCGCTAGCTAAAATAACAGCTCCTGCACCATCACAAACACCCTGTGAAGTGGAATCATATTAATAAATATAAAATCAACTTCAATCCAATAAAATTAATTAAAGAAAAAAACAAATTTAACATACAGATGCAGATCCTGCTGTAACCAGACCATCTTTTTTAAAAACAGGAGGTAATTTAGCTAAACTCTGAGGAGTTGTTTGAGGTCGAGGATGTTCATCCACATTCACAACTACCTCTTGCTTTTTAATGGTCACTGTTACAGGTGCAAGTTCCTCTTTGAAACGACCGGCATCATTAGCTAAGAAAAATACAGTTCATTTTTAATACTGGTATTAATTAAAAAATCTACAAGATATAAAGTGTTCTATGTAATAAGATATATGTACCAGCCTTCCATAGTTGTTGACTCCTCAAAGCAAATTCATCTACTTGTTGCCTACTTATACCAAATTGAGCTCCAAGCTTTTCTGCTGTCATGCCCATGGGCATATTGCAATAAGTGTCCAATAATCCAAGCCATAAGGAATCCTCAAATTCATGTTTCTGTCCTAATACTGTACCAAAACGAACATTTCTTACAACAAAAGGAGCTTGACTCATATTTTCTGCACCTCCTGTTAAGACTATTTTAGCCTCTCCTGTCAAAATACTCTAAAAATGATAAATATTCTAATTATCTTGTTTACAGTTTAATATAATGCATTAATTATCAAAAGTATATTATTACCTGTGCACCACTAACTATTGACTGAAATCCTGAGCCACATAATCTATTTATTGAACAAGCTGGCTTTTCTAAAGGAACCCCAGACTTTAATGCAGCATGACGTGCCAAGAAGGCCCCATCAGATGATGACAACTTCAAAATTATAATTATACACATTAGAACAGAAAGAAGATTTTATGCTATTCAATAATGCATTTAAAAATATAAGTAATAATATAAAATACATACACTTAAAACATGACCAAAAATAACATTATCTACTTTTTCAGGCTTTAATCCTGCAGATTGTAAAGCAGAAGTTGCAGCAACAGCTGATAAATCAGTTGCACTTTTATTAGCAAAAACTCCACCCATTGTACCAAATGGAGTACGTTTTGCAGCAACAATAAAAACACCTGTAAAAAATAAGTATTACATAATCAGTTTTACATTGCTTGCAGTTTGGTATTTAAAAAACATATACAAAAACCAGATAACATAATTATCAAGAAATATGATGATAATATGAATCAAATATTTACAATCTCAGATATATTAAATTACTTTAGCATCACTGATAGAAATAATGTATTTGGGTCCAAAGGTCAGAAAACAAACTTGGAATAATATATTATGACAAATGAAATAATCAATTAAAAAGAAACATGAACCTTGAAACTGCTGCATTACTTAACATTCTGAATTACATTTAATTACTTAGCACCATTATTATAATTGTTTTATTTCAATTCTATTCAATTTATTTATTACTATTACCAATAGCATTATTGTACAAATTCAATCAACATTGTATAAATTTTATTTCTTTTACAAAATACATTTTACTAGTTTTCGTAATGTATGTTCACATTTTTATCAAAAATGTTGCAATTTGCATATTTTTGCAAGTTCGTATATGCACTAAATTTCTGTTTATCTATTTACATACATTCATTCACTGTCATCAATGTTCATATGTTTTACATATGCTATTTCACATACTCTACATCATGAAACAAAATATAATTCGAAATTTAAAAATTGACAAGTGACTTGTATTTACTCGCTATGGTGCAAAGTAATTTATATTGAACTAAAATATTAAAAATTAAGCAAGTCATTTTTATTTTTAAATGATAAGTTCACGTACCTTTCGTTACAAAAGACATCTTTCCACTTTATTGTGACGAATAAAATACCATAAAAATATCGAGTGATGTACAATACATCAACTTATAGCAACTTCGATGTTCAGAATTTAAACCGAAGTGTGTTCCAATATGTACATCAATCCTTTAATATATATTTTTAAGATTACTCGGACGCCCAAATCCCGTTAGAGATCGCTGTAGTCGCAACTGCAATACCTTCAACTACCAATATGTAATATTATACACACACACGTATCATAATTAAAGTACAACATTGAAATTTTATATCACAAATTGACTGGTCAATATTATTAACAATAAATTAATCGAGCACCCAGTCCTTATTCTGAAACTTCCTTAGGTATTAATTTTTTCTGTTTAATTATAAAAGACTTCAACGAACGTTCGATATTATAGTAAAATTTATTTAAATTATGTAAAATTTAAACAAAGTATATATAAATTAAATAATTTAATGACTATGACAAATTGCAAGCAAACTATAAGCTATTCATTGAATGGTACATTTTATTTTACCAGTTAAATATATCAATATATTATTGCATAAAACATATTAAATTTCATAAAAAAATTGTTCTTTTTTAATTAATAAATCCTTAAATTATTTGTACGATTACATAATTACATCCATAAAAACAGGATATAATTTCTATAAATTGGAATTGAACTAAATTTACATGTTTTGTAGTCTGAAGAAATACTTTATTACAAGAAACATCTAAAATCGTTTCCTTCTTTTATTCTTCATCGTAGTATTCTTCAGTGATATTTGATTCCCTTGCAAATTGGATTCCCTATTAAAATAATAATAATTAATTTCAATTAATCACCCATATTTTCTATAAAACTCTACTCACGTTCTCAAAATATTTCTGCATTTGCTGTGCAGCCTGAGTCGACGAGAAAAGTGCTTTCAAAGTTCGCCTTTCTGCTGGATTCAAAGCATAATCGATAGCCGTCCAAACACATTCTTTTCCATTAACCTGGATATAAATAAAAAATGTTCAGTACGAATAATTTTTTAATATAATTCTGAAAAAGCATTCAATGTATTTCTCACCTGCATCTGTGTATTCATACTTATAATCGTGTTGCTTACAATTTCATCCGTTTCGTCCGCTTTCAATATTATTTTTTCGCCACAGATACTAGCGTCATGATAAATAATTAAAGTTCCTAAAGCTACAGAACTCCATTCGCTTGCTTTACTCGTTTTTGCTAATAACGTAGCTCTCTTTTTAAAAATTATAAAATTTTGATCATTATCTTCGTCATCTTCGTCATCTTCGTCCTCTTCGTCCCCTCTATACTCATCATCCTCCTCCTCCTCTTCATCTTCATGTTCTACCTCATCAACGTCTTCATTCTCATCATCTGGTTCTTCTATTATTGGATTGTCTTCTGTACTTGTTTCGCCTATATTCACAGGAAAAATATACATATTATATACAACTTGTTGCAACGAATAACATACTAAATAATGAATAGAGATTCTAAAGGAAAGCAATAATAGGTACAGGCTTACTTGTTATTAATATTATGAAGCCTTATGATTATACATATAAGTAGTTTAACATTTACAGAAGAATTCAGCACCTTTATGAATTTGTTGATTAGTAAAAAAAAAATTTAGATTATGTTTATATCATATCATTTTATTGAAGTGTTTGGTTATTAAAGTGTGTATTTGTACAGTTTTTTTTTATACAATTCAGTTAAACTTTAACAAAAATTATTTATAAATTATTAACAAAAGAATTCACGCTTTGAAATTTGCTATAATCATACGCTAACTTAATTATAAAATTGTATTTATTATAAAACATAAAACAGTTAGTACGTGTCTTTTATAATTGTTTCCTTCTAATTGGAAATATAAAATTAAGGCAAAGTAAAACAAGATTTGGTAAAATAATTTTATACATCGTTGTATCGTAAAGAAATATCACGACCACATATCACAATCCATCTTAAAATCAAAATTATTAAACCAAAATATATTTTTGGACAACGTAGTGCTATTGAAAATTGATGAAATATTTCATAAGACGAATATTATAAATTTCTCTAATCTACTTGATCGCAAATTATAATGATCTTAAACAATATTATAAATACCAATAAAAACCATAATTAATATGCATAATGATAAAAAAATATATTTTATATAGCATGTAATGTAATATACGGTGAATATACATGTATCATGCAACCAGAAGCAAGAATAATTAATTAAGGAAAGCAGTTATTAACGAGAGGTTTTCATCTTAGTCCTTACGGATTTCAGTTAGTGTTTGTTGAATTTTGTCAACCGTATCCTTGAACTTTGTTGCCAGTTCTGAATTTTTAAATTTAACCGCCAACTGTTCTATGCATGGTTGTTCTTCGGCATGATTCATTCCTGCCCACATCCATGCACGATCCGAACTCGAAAGTTTATTAAAACTGATGTCCGGGGTAAGCAAGAAATTGCATACTACTTTGTAAACTTGATCTCTGCGCAAGAGCAATCTGTAAGTTCCACATGTTGCATGATGTAAGATTTTCATCTCTCCGATACCCCTTTCTTTCCATTCACGTGTGGCATTATCGTATCTGTAGAGTTTGGCTCGTTCACAAAATACTGAAACATAACAGCATTTTTTACATCAAACTGTATGCCATATCATTCATTATAAGTTGCTTCAGTATGATAGTTAATGTGATACTCATATTCACACTGCATTTATTAGTCCTACAATTACTTTAAATTGTTACCTTTTTCTTCCTCTTCTTCACCAGTGCGAACTTCAATAACGTCAGGTAATGGTACAATAGGTTCAAAATGTGGATCATGTTCTTGATCATTTTCATTGTGATCATACTCTTCTTCTTCATTTTCATCTTTCTTTTCTATAGTGTCGTCCTTTGTCTTTTGTATAGATTTATTAGCAGATGGAGTATTCGACTTAGAACCAAATACTGCTGTTCCAGCACCAGCGAATGAAAAATTTGGCTCTACAAAATAAATAATACAGATAAATGTTTCAAACTTTGCATACGTATAAATTATGATAAAAGTAAATTACCTTTTTTGAATGCTGGTTGAGGATTCTTGGCTGCTAAAGTTGAAAATGATTCGCCTGAAGTTGGGAAGAAAGCAACCTCAGGCTCTTTTTGAGTTTCACTCGCGGATGATGTTTCCAAAACATTAGTTGTTGTAGGAGTTGCAGTTGTGAAAGACGATGCACTTGTCTGTGCACCAAAGAATAAATTAAATGAAAATGGCGTAGTAGAAGCGTTAGTGACTACAGGATTAGCAGGAGTGATGGACATGTCAGTAGTACTCGTAGTTCCAGCAGGTGATGTAAACGAAGATGAAATAGGTTCTGTACTTTCAGAAGTAATTTTCACTGCGGATGAACCAAAAGTTGGAGTAGCAGCACCACCAAACACAGATGCAGTCGTAGTACTTGCTTTTGATTGAGAATTGAAGGTGTTTGAAAATACTGATTCAGAACTGGTTACGCTAACATTGAGAGAGCTAGGTTTAAGTAGTCCGGATGCATCTTTCTTTGACACTCCCCCAAACATATTTTTCCCTGTATTCAAATTAAATGGACTATCCTTATTTGTATTAAATATGAAACTTATAGGTGTTGGTGTTACAGATGTTTGGAACAGAGACGACGCAGACGTTGTCTGTGCTTGAGAAGTCATAGGACTACATATCTTCAAGTTGTCAGTAGATAAAATGCTCTGCGTGTCAGTTACAGATTTCTGTACATCGGGTATACTAGATTGCGGCTGAGGCATTACAACTGAGAAGTTAGTATTCTTGTCACTCGATGCACCAGAGTCAGTATTTCCAAAAGTTAAAGTCGACGAAGATGTAGTAGGAAGAGAGTCCGTTCCGAACAATCGAAAGCTGGTTCCAGGCTTGAAAACGGAAGAGACATTCGTTCCAGCTGTGACTTCACTAATGGTGCTAGTAGGTTTTGAAGGGAACTGTATGGCAGACATAGACATTTGAGGCTTTTGATTTTCTATAGATGCTTTTGGTGCTAATGAGGTTTCTTCAGCAGAGTCTTCACAGCCCCTGCATCCAGGGCAATCCGGTTTCTGTTTGTATGCATAGAAGTTTTCTGGCAGCTGTAATCTCAACGCTTCTTTCTTCTCTTCAGGCGTCACTTTTACTTCGTAAAGAACTTCTATTTCCTGAACCGGAGAACCTTTGGCAGATGTTCCTACTTCGGTTTCTGTATCCTTTTTGGTAGATGTAACTTTGTTTTCCTTTCTCGAATTATCGACTACGTTCTTGAAATTCTTTGCAATGTCAGGCGTTTTAAAACGACACGCGAAAAGCATATGTTCGATCTCTCCTTCACTGTAATCAGCGGCATTCCACATCCACGTCTTTTCGTCTTTCGGTTTCATTTCCAAATCAGGCAGCACAAAATGGTTCAAGCAAAGCTTCAAAATTTGTTCTCGTCTCATTACCAGTCTCAGTTTACCCGTTTCTTTGTGTCGCAGTAATTTTATATCTCCCAAACCACGTTCTTTCCACTCGTTAACTGATTTATCGAATCTAAACAATTTTGCTCTGTGACTGTAAAGAACTTCCTCGTCTTCTTCGCCTGTTTTGACTTCGATCTTTTCCGGTAGAGGAATTACCGGCGTGAAATGAATGTCGTCACTTTCCACTACCTCTTCCTCGCTGTTCTCGTCACCTGCAGCTGATTTTGTTGGGGATTTTGGCGCAAAGTTGAAGTCGAACGACTTTCCTGGTGAACCAAATGTAAACGTAGAACTCTTGTTGGACTGTGTACTTGATTTTTGAGGCATTCCAAAGATAAATTTCGACCCAGAGATATCTGACTGTGTATCAGCTTCTGTCGATTTAGAATCTTTAGAAACATTATTGGATGTAGGTAAATGAAATGAAAATTTGCCGGTAGTCTTCTTGTTTGCGTCCTGTGGAATACCGAAGGTAAATGGTGTCACAGGTGCAGAAGTGTTACTGCTGAACACGAATCCTGCAGTTTTCGGTTTAGGTGGAAGAGATGGATCTTTCGGCGCGTCACAAATAACGCAATAATTTTTATCTGCTGCATTCACGTTGGAACATTTACATTTCCACGAAGAATCAACTGGCTTGGATACCTGAGGGAATGAACTTGTAGTAGAAATACCTGCTTTATTGGATGCAGAAGGGCGAGGCGTTTCGCAAGCTAAACATTTCATGTCCGTTGCGCTATTTCTCGTGTAACAAGCTTCGCATTCCCAAGAACCTGCTGCAGGTTTGAACATTTCGCTTAAAGATGGTTGCTGAGTTTTACTTGCTTGCGCTGGCTTAGTCGTTTCCTGCTTCTTTACATTTTCGGCAGAAACACAGTCGTTCACCATTTTCTGTTGATAGTTAGTGATAGTGCGATAAAACGAAGACGCTTGATCTGCTGTTTTAAAGGTTGCCATGAACATCGCCGTCTTATTATCTGGTCCGTAATAAAAGTTCCAAATGACGGCGGTGTTACCACCATCCTCAAACGTAAATGGCATTTTAGACAGGACATTATAATTGTACAGGACTTTTGAACTAATTTCTTCTTTCACTGATAAACGAACTTTGTTCGTTTTTGGGCTCCATAAAATCTTTAATTGTCCTGTACCTTTATCTTCCCACTGTTTAGTATCATTGTGGTAGTACCGAAGACTAATCTTCTCACTGAACAGCACGTCCTGTTCACCTTGCGCAGCATCGTCGTCTTGAATACCTACAGTAGAAGTTGATGAAGCTATGGCACTTGAAGGAGGAGCGTGTGGTTTTCTAAGTGAAAATTGAGACATATTCGAAGAAGGATTTTCAGTAGAGATGGAAATACCGAATGGTTGCGATGATGAGATCGGTGTACTGTGAGTGTTAACATTAGTTGGTACTGTTGTAGTTCCCGCTGGCGTAGTTGTAGAATAAAAGGAAAATGACTGAGTCGCAGTAGTAGCTTCAGCGACTGTACTTTTCTGTGTTGCAGCCATAAAACTCGGAGCAGTTGTCGCTGTCTTGTTAAATGTAAATTTACTGAATGGTTTAACGTCTGTACTGGTTGTCTTAGCAGGTTCGGTTGTAGCTACTTTTTGAATAATTGGAGGTGATATAAACGATAGACCTCCAACAACTGTTGTACCTTTACTGGTTTTTAATTTCTCCAACGAGAAACCACCCGCAGAAGTTGTAACTGCTTCAGGTTGTTTCTGAATGCTTTGTGCCGATGTGAATACCACTTGTTCTGCAGCTTTCGTTTCTACTTTAGGTTTTTCTGGCTTCTTAATGTTATTTGACACAGTATTAACTTTAGTTGCTGCATTATCAGTAACTTCATTTGGTTTCTTAGAAGATTGAGTGAGACTGGCTTTAGCTTTATCAAAATGTTCTTTAAAGGAAATTCCTTCTTCCACTGTTTTAAATCTAATACAAAACTTTTCTAATTTCAATTCTCCGTCGGCAAAATCATGTGCAACCCAACACCATGTCTTCTCGTTATTTGACTTGGCAGTCAACTCCATGTTGGGTGCAAGACAATGATTCGCACAAACTTTTAACACTTGCTCCCTTCGCATGAGTAAACGAACTTTTCCTTCTTTGTTTTTGAGCAGCTTAACATTACCTGTGCCACGTTCTTTCCATTCATTATCCACGAAACGATAAAGTTTAGCTCTCGCAGTGAACAGAGTCTCTTCGTCTTCTTCTCCAGTAGTGACCTTAACTTCTGCCGGTAATGGTATAACAGGAACAAAATCAGGTATCGGATCATGTTCATGATCTGAACTATTTGGAGATCCAGTCGAACAAATAGTACTATTATCTTGTTTTGGCTGTTCTGAAACTGAAATACTTGCTGGAGTAGTTGTGAGCGTGTTTGACAAAGGTGGAAGATTTACCGTCGTTGGTATAGTAGCTTGAGAGGGCATAGAAATCTGATAGCAATGGGGTGCAGACTGTTCCGTCACAACTGGTGCAGAAATATTCCCTTGTCTAAAATGTGGAGGAATTGTTACGCTAAGAGTTGGTTGAACAACTTGCGTAGTAGTAGGAAGAATATCAGAAGTAGTAATAACAACGTTAACCGGTGGAACTTTGTTCACAGGTGCATCTTTTATAATCGTCTCAGTTTTTGTTGTTTCTACTTTTGGAAGTGGCATTTGCAATGGCTGATTTGTTGGTTGCATAAGATCTGATATTTGTGTGGGTACTCTTGCCGTGAATATGCCCTGTTGAAATACGTTTTCAGATATTTTTGATCTCGTTCTTGGATACAGTACCGGCATCGAGTAAACACTTGGTGGATAAAGAGGAGGAATGGCTTGTGTGTTCGGATCACTAAATGGCATTCCTGTTGGATAATATCCTTGGAACGCAGTAGCGGAAGGATACACTAACTGAGAGTATGGATGTCTGTGCGAGGGTGGGAATATGTTTCCTGATATCGAAGACGTGGGACCTGATTGATTTGCATTATAATTCAAATCGTTATAATCATCTTCGTTCAGGACGCACAGATCTTCTTCCAGATTAGGATTAACATCGGTTGGTTGAATACGTTGTTTCTGAATTTCTTTTCGCAGTTCTGCCACTTCTTTCGTTAATTCTTCCAGTTTGTCCACTACTGTTTTATTTAATTCCAATATAGTCTTGTTTTGTTCCGTTATGGCTTGTATCATGTTATCTTTTGACTGAATCATTTGGTTTATTGAACGGATTTGAGCATCGAGACGTTCAGGACTTGGACGCGCTTCGCTACGATTTCGAGATAAATCCAATATATCCTGATGCTGTGGTCTGTAAGGAGTGCTAGACTGTTTTGGTGCACGATGTGCATTTTTTTGAGGAGTACTGAGAATATTAATCGATGTACTCAATCCTGTTAATGTTGGTAATGCTATGTTTGTGACTTGTTGATCTACAATGCTATGAGCAGAGGAGTAACTTTCATCCGACATTCCGTCGCACTCGTTTCTGCTTAAATCGCCTCGTGATAAATCTGGATCAATTCGTTTCAATTTGTTTTCAATTTCAGTGATGTGTGCAAAAAGTTCTGAATTCAAGGGATGTTTTGGATTTGTTCCTGGACTACGTAGTCGATCTAATGTCAAGTAAAAACATTCTCTAGCTTTCGAAAGTATAATTATATGTTGCGATCTCATTTCGGATGTTAAACTTTCTCTAGGTATAGAACTAACAATTTCATCTGCGAGCTTCTCGTACATCTGTCCTTGTAAAAACGAAGCCTCTGGGCATTTTAATGCTTGCAGTGCTTCAATAGCTTTCTCGTACAATTTTTCTCGCACAAGACGTTGAGCTAGAAGTAATTTACCTTCTTCTAAAGCTTTAATAACTTCCGCGTTATTCATCTCCTTTCCTTGGCAATTAAAATATTTTGAATTCGTTAAACGAAGTACTTGATTGTTTAATAATCTTTCAAGAAGCGGAATAGCTGTTGACCAATACATTTCAGATCGTGCTTCCAAATCTGGTATGTGACTATGTTCTGGATTTACCTTTTTCAATGCTTCTGCTCTACAATGAAATATTCGTGCCAAATGAACTAAAATAACAGGATGTAATCCATGATTTCCAAGACAACGAATCACTTCTAATCCTCGTTGTAATTCTAATCTTATTTCTCCAAGATCATCGTCGAGTGATGTTTGCTTGTCCATAGTATACACTTTGTAAGCATAAGACCACCATTTCTCTTGAGCACAAGTACAAAGAGTATCGGTAAGGTCAGCTGGTAATGTAGGGAATTCCTCAGGATTTGACACTGCAGAAGCGCAAAGAATTGCTGCGTTTAAGAATGCATCGACATCAAGACGACTCAAACTATCCGGAGCAGCTTGAGATAAATTATAGACAGAAAACTGTAATTCACAAAATACACGCGATGTTTGATTCGGATGAGGCCCGTTATTTTTATTTTGTGAATTGTGAGGTTTAGTTTTTAAACCAAGCCATATTTGATGATGCAACGAATCTGGCCATACGTCTTCCGAAATTTCGTCAAATCGTTTTAGTTCGTTATACGAACACAGACGTAACGGTGGATTTGACATCGAAGAATTTGCAAAATACGAACGCGTTGTTTTACCATCTTGATACAGTCGGCCAACAAAAATTCTTTGATAGACTCGCTGGCGCCATGAACTTGTACAATATCTATCGATTCTATCCAGTAATTTTTTAGGATTATCTCGAGCATAATCTTGAAGTACATGACCGGCTTGACTACATCTATATGATCCTTCTCTGTACCATACTTGCACTTGATTTTTAAGACGATCTAGCAAATGCATAGTCCACACAACAGTAGGATCGATAGGTGTAACGTGTAATGCGGTTAATAAAAGAGGTGCACATAATCTTCCTGCTTCTGACCAACTGTCTTTCTCTTCTTTAGTTTTTCGTAACACCAAACAGGCCAAATGAAAATGTAATTGACCCCACATGTGCAACATCATATGTTCAGTGAAAGCAGGATGATTAGGGAAATGTTCTGCTTCAAAATTACTTAAACTTTGATCAAAACTGCAACATAAATATTTTAATCAGATAATGTTAAATGTACACCTATTTTACATGCATATGTACATTATATATTTTAACTACATATTATTTTCAATGAAAACTGACTTACTTAAATACTGCTTGCGTAGCATCCGATATGCTTTCCTTAACAATATTACCCTGTTCTTTAAGACAAAGCGCCGCATATCTTTCCAACACAGAAATGTAGAACACCCAAAATGTCCAATCTGAACTCTTACTATCTTCACATTTTACAAGTAATTCGCTTAAAGATCGATACCATATAATACTATTTCTGTGACTGTGCGTTGCCTCAATCCCAACAGCATGGTTGTATGCATCTTCAAGTCTATCATTTTCTGCATAATGCTTCAATAATTTAACTTGAAGATGCACATCTTTTTGCCGTACTGATAATTCAGCTAAAAATTTATTATTTGTTAAAAACAATTCAGTTTGAAAGTTAATAAAAATTAATAAAAATTTTATACATACAGGTAATAAGTTTTTCTAGGTCTTCATCATTACCATTTGGCTTTGCTAAAGTTAACATTTTTTCCTTTAATTGAAACACTATTGGATGATGTTGAAACTTTTTATCAGCTCTATCTACCCAGTATTGATATACATCAATATCTATATTGATGTCTGCCTCAGCTAACAGCTCACAAACTAATCGATGTAACAAAAATAAAATAAATGCATGTTTTTGAGATACATGAAACTACAAGTACAAAATTATACCTTTTAAAATAAGTTCATCTTGCTTTGGTTCTAATTCAAGAGATATTTTATATTGTGTAAATGCTGCTTCCTTTTGTCCTAAAGCTTCAAGAGTTTGACCTAATAATTTATGAGCTCCCGCAGATTTATCTCTTATTTCCAAATAGGTAGAAACATATCTCTTTGCACTTTCATAATCTCCAACTTGATAATATAGTTTTGCAATGTTATAATACCGAAGTTTTTTCTGTAATTAATATAGAAATTATGTATGTACATAAATTCATGCATGAAAGGTACGATACATTGGTTCTGACAAATTTGTTTGTTATCACTAAAATATCATTGAAAACAATTAGCAAAAATTCAAAAACTATATTTTTAATGATGTACGTGATTAAAACATGGATATTTCTTCAAAATTATATTTTTTTATATGACTTATAAAAAGCCGATTAACTCGTGTATACAGGTTAGTACATGGACCATGTATACACTTTCAGAATCAAGTCAAGGCCTTAGATTCTATACAACGCATCTTACGTTAAGACAAATATATTATATATTAACATGTGTATAACATTTAGAGTATAATTTAAATTGCAACAGAGAAAGCAATGAAAAATTAAATATAACAAATTAACAGCAACATTCTGTAAAATTCGCCAATATATTTTTTGAAAAGTAACCTTACCTCTTCGGAACTTTTAAGTTTGGTAAAAATGTCTTTCACGTGTCGGTCGACCTCTTTCTTCGATCGAAACATTTTTGGAGGATACTACGAAGCTTCGTCAATGATCGCAAAAAAAATTAAAGAATAATACTCGATTAAAATGAAATTAGAAACACCGTTATATGGTATGAATTCTGTGATAAGACTTCCCCCGCACCACAATTCGCTTTCAAACGGATTTATCGAAATCAGGTATACCAACTTCCATACTACTCCTCTTCCCTAAAAACGTATTATTCATCTAACGGAAGACTATACTTCATTCCTATAACTCGACTAACTTCAGTACATTTCCTTGCACTTGTGTTATATATGTAACATGTGTATTATTCAGGATTACCGGGCTGATTAGAGTCAATATGCATAAAATAAACGAAAATTGATGTTTTAAAGTATAATTTCCCGCTAAACGAACAAAATATGATTAAATTTCATTTTTTAAATAAAAATTGCTAGTCTATATGAAATACATTTTATTAATATCGTTACCCGCCAAAAATCAATGTACATCATTACCGCGCTGCAAATTTACACTTATTGCCATCTTTTATTAAATTCAGAAACTAATAACGATAAATTGCCATTTTTTTTTTAATCAGATGATAAAGTCATAGTATTCATTCTTTTTATCGTCCCTCAAATGCGTCAAATATGTACTAAGTACCGATGTAATTAAACATGTAATTTATAAAACAAATATCTGTTATGGTTAAACTTTTGTACTTAAAGAATAAAAATTTAAGATACATAGCATTTTCGGAAAAGAGACTTAATGGAAGATTACTTTGGTATTATAAATAAATTATAAATATTTTTTCTGATAAATTAAAATTTCTGTTTGCTTAATATTAAGATTAGATATGTCTAAACTTTATGTTCTTTTCAATGATTTATGAAATTTAATGTCAATCTTATTTTACTTATTTTGTTTGAAAACTAGAAACTGCAAAAACAGTAAAGGAACGGGACAAATTCCTAACAACTGGCTGTTCAAAACTTGATGCATTACTTGAAGGTGGTATTACTACACGCGGAATTACACAAATTTATGGAGCTGCCAGTACAGGAAAAACTCAGTTAGCTTTACAATTATGTTTAACTGTACAGCTTCCTGAAGTAAAAGGAGGTTTTGCTGCTGGTATGACAACAAATTAATGTTAAAATACAAATAAAAAACGAATATTTGATCTTTTGAATTGACTCGTATAAAATATTTGTTACAAAGTATATCTAATACTTAATAGGTGCTGTATATATATGTACCGAATCTATCTTTCCATCAAGAAGATTACAGGAATTGATACAAAAGCTAGATGCTACTAAAAAATATGGAATAAATGGTGATTTAGTATTTGTGGAACATGTTTCAACAATTGTAATTATAATCTGATTAAAATAATTTAATAATTATTCATTGCATCGTTTAATATTTTATTTTTCTAGGATGAATTAGAAACATGTTTACTTCATAGAATTCCAATATTAATGTCTGCCAAAAAGATAGGATTAATAATCATAGATTCAATTGCTGCACCATATAGAGTAGAAGATTGGAACAGTGAATCTAATAATAGATCAAAGAGTTTAAGGACAATTGGACAACAATTACACAAATTAAGTAAACACAATATTTGTATAATTTGTATAAATCAGGTAAGAATAAATTTTCTAGTAATAAGACAGAATGATTTAGTTTTGATAAATAATGTATGAATTTATATGTAGGTAACAGCAGTTATTCACAATAATCTGCTTGATGATAATGTTAGCGAGCGACCAGCTTTAGGAACAACTTGGTTAAGCATGATAACTAATTCCATATATTTTTATAGAATAAATTCTCTGAGATATGCTTGCATTAAATTATCATCACAATTACCACAGATAATTATTCCATTTAAAATAGAAGGATCTGGAGTTACAGCAATAGCTTAAATAAAGTAAAATGCAAAAGATTACTATGTTTATTTTATTGCATAAGGTCATCAATATCAGAAAATATATTTTCATCTAAAACACGTGCAATATTTGTAGGTAACCATTGATTTCTTGGATCTGAAGCTTGAAACGGGTCTGTACTTTTTACATCTAAATTTTCAATTTGATTGCTTAATATCAACCTTGAAAGATAAAGAAAGATAAATTGATAATAAGATCTAATATATAGTCTATATGTACAAACATACCTGAAGGAATGTAAAAATGTTCTATATGGTTCTATATCTTTTCTTTCACTGTACGTATAATCTCCTATCACAGTATGACCAATATGAGAACAGTGTACCCTTAATTGATGTCTTCTGCCAGTTGCAGGACATAATAGAACTTTAGTAGCTGGCTTTCCATTCCTAAAACCTCGTTCTAATACTACAAGAACTGTATAGGATTTTCGTGGTTTCTCACAAAATGCATTTCCACTAACACACATTTTATGATTTCCTTTCTTTTCTCTTATATCTATTCCTGCTGGAGCAATGTTATTGCCAATAGATATTATATTACTTTTGCTACCACTTAAATAAATTTTAATTAAACATTCTGATATAATTACAAACCAATTGCTTTATCTATGATAATATAAGATTCATTAATGTGACCATGAAGTAATGCCAAATAAAATTTTTTAGCAGTTCTTGTTTCAAAAGCATTTGAAGCAGCTCGTGCCGCTTTTTTATTTAGTGCAATACATATTACTCCACTGGTTGCATAATCTAATCTATGCACAAAATGAAATTCATGAAATAAATTTGGATTGGCTAAGTTTGGTAAAACTCTTTTTAATTCAAATTGAAGTGTATCCTAAAAATTGAAATGTCTATCAAGGTAACAATTATTTTCGTATCTATGAACTTTACTATAAATTATGTTCATACCTTTTTCTCAGGATTATTGCTATTAATGCACATATCATAGGGTTTGGAAACTACTATAAAATTTTCACTGTGATACAGTATGTCTATATTGTTCTTAAATTTAGTATACATAAAACTTTTTGTACAGATTTTTAATAAATTTCTAAATATTTGTACTAATTTATGAATAAATATACTACAGGTATATAATACATTTATATTCATTTTATTTTATGAACTATAAATCTTACTTTGCATGAAAAAAATTATAACATTATTTTGTGCCTTGATGGTAAAAATGTATTTTCAATGAATATACATAATTATAAGTTGAAAAAATGAAATTTTTCTATATTTATTTTAAATGAAAAATGAATAATTTAACATCATTTTCTGGAAAGATTTAAAATATAACACATAAACAACGGCTCTAGTTACATTGACAATGTAATCACTGCTATCAGTACTTTCGTTTCCAATTTCAACCACGAAGGGCGCTGCGGTGTAAACCCAGTTCAATCGATATGGCAGTTCTGCAATTCCCCTATCAATGGTTGCAATTGTAGTACAAATTTGTGTACGTCGGTATACAATGAGAGTATACTCTGTGGTTTCCGTCTTATCTGCTGTCATTTATTTCTGCAAAGTTTTGCATTTTATTAGAAGATTATATGTTTACTTGATCTAAACATTTTCGTAAAAGAAAATAGAGAACAAATGAAATTTGTATCATCTGTCTCTCTCTAGGAGATAGGCTTTCTTGTCTAGTGTCGCCTCTTGTTATATCTACTTTTTGCTTCAGTTTTATACCGAGTGGGGGAGGCACTTTCCTTTGACCACTATTTTCCCTAGAAAGGGATTTGTACTAGAGTCATTATTGTTTATAATATCACTGTAGATCAAGTGTACAATTATACATACCTACAATTTAAATACATGACTAAAAAGAAATTATATGTTTAAAAGTGTTTAATTTTATTATTGTAACATTGTAATAAAAAATTAAAACTTCAATATCATGTATTGTCGAAAGATACTTATAAATACATTTAGATATGCCCAAACACGTATAAAATCGAATTATTTCGCTGCAAATATTTGTTTATTAAATTTAAGAAAAAACATATGTACGTCATACTTACCTCAAATTAATAAAACAAGAAGTTATAGTAATTACAATACTAAAAATGTATTGCAATTTAATTTTTTTATTCTATCAAGCAATTTTTTATTCAACTTATTTAAATCTGAGGAAGAGAAAGACGATGTTGAAGAGTTAAAAATGACGATCAAACGATCAATTTTATTAATTCAGGTTAGACAATGAAATGTATTGGTGCAGCTTAGTTTACAAATAAGATTGATGTTCATTTTACTCTTGTAGAAAGAAGAATTTGAAAAAGCAGAGCAAATGTTGCATGTTGCTTTAATGCAAGCCCAAACTTTACAACATTACGATGGTATAACTTATGTGTATGATGTAATGGCAAATTTAGCATATGACACAAACAAGTTTGATAAAGCAGAAAAACTGTTTGTGTCAGTTTTACAAAGATTAATGTCTAAAGGAGTTCCAGAGGATGATTTGGCAGTCATTCATATTAGTCTTAAAATTGCTGATATATACAGCAAAAGAGGAGACTTAGAGTAAGCAATCCTTGATAAAAGAAGTATGAGTTTTCTCTTACCTTTTCTTTATTTAACAATTAGTTTTATGAACACAGAAAAGCAGAGAAAGGTTACAGATTTTGTTTTGAACGCTTAAAAAATCACTTAAGTGAGGACAGTGAAAACAGAGATGTGCTGCAATTATTAAGTATAAATTTAGAATTGTTTGGATCTATGCTTTTTTCACAGTCACATTATACAGAAGCTCTGAAATATTTTACTCAAGCTTACAACATATGCAAAAAAATAAACGGTGAAGAACATGAAGAGATTGTTATGTTGTTGAGTAACATAGGAAGTGTTAAATTTATGTTACAAGAATATGATCAAGCTATTGAATATTTATCTAAAGCAGTGGCATTAGGTAATATCAATAAAAATGTAGATTATGTTGTTATGTTTTATATTGTGTCAAACTCATTTGTTACATTTGTAGGAAAAAAGTTTCCGGATATGGATTATTTAAGCTCTATTCATATCAATTTGGGAAATGCATTGATTATTAAAGGACTGCATGAAGAGGCGAAAAAAAATTGTAAGGAAGGCAAAAGATTGGCAAAAGTTAAAAACGATAATGAATCTATGATAGAAGCAGAAAAATGCCTTAAAAAAATAGAAGATCTACTATCGTAGTATCAATTTTTATGTATGTATTGGAATGTTATAATTTAAACTATGAAAAATAATAAAAGTAAATACTAGTATTTATATGTACATATACTATAAATGTAATATGTAAATATATATATTTAATTAAATAAAGATAGTAATTATTTTATAATTTTCTAAAATTTGTTTATGTAATATTAAGAAATTTTTATTGTAACATATAATCTCAAGAGACATAATTGCAATAAAGTCTATAGTGATTTAAATAAAATTAAGAATAGCTTCTGTTGTACGAAATTATACATTTCACTTATATAGAAAACATACGATTTTTATTTTCATTTACAGTAATTACATGCTTATCAAGGGAATTAATATTCGTACAAAATTAAGGAATTTTAATGTAAAAAATATATCACTTTATAGCATAAATAATTTGGAAAAACGATCTATATAAAAAACCTTATCATAAGTAATTGAATGCAGAATGATTTACTAGAAAATTATTGTGATTTGCATGTTACTGATAAGACAATTATATTGAATATGAAATTCTCCATTATATATGTATTACTTTTTATAAGGCTAATTCATTTATAATTTTTCACTACAACGTGGTACTTTCATAAACAATAATAACATTTTTTTGAAATTACTTTATATGATTTTAAATTGGTTGAAATTGTAATTTTTCTGTTTTCTCTTATAATGTAAACGATCTCTAATAAGGATCTGAATGATTTTTCATATTTGTTTACATTTTTCTTGCTATACTAATATTAGCAATAGATTTAATAATTTTTTCACTGGTATTCATGTTATACAATATATTCAAATTTTCATTAATTTTCACTAATGAAAATGGAAAAAAACTGTTCGAGCAATAGTCACAATATATGAACACAAGATATGAAAGAAATCTATTCATACATAGCTATTGCTACCATCATAAACACACCCAATAGTAATGAAATAATTTCTTTCACAGACTGCCTAAAATTAGTATCAGTTAAAAGTTCTGGTATTACAGAAACTGTTGCAATATAAATAAATCCTCCAGCTGTAAATGGAAGAATCCACTTAGTTGCAACATCTCCTGCAAATGAAAGTTTTGATTTAATTAAATATTCAATAAACATGTGAATTCTGAATTTGAATAGTTTATTCTTACCCATGCCTTCTGCAAGTAATGATACATAAGTTCCTAATAAAGCACCTATCGCAGTAGTAAGTTGAAGCATCATAGCCTGCAATAACAATTATATTATCTAATTTATTATATAAATAATTTATTAATCATTTTAATATCTTACTTTTCTTTTGCTATAACCACTTTGTATTAAAATAGCAAAATCTCCTATTTCATGAGGTACTTCATGTATTAAAATTGTGAATGTGGTAATATAACCAATATTTTTGCCAGCTAAATAACTAGCTCCAATAGCCAGACCATCTGTGAAATTATGTAAGAAATCGGCAACTAGATTTAAATAGCCAGCAATTTTAATTTCACTTTGAACATTCTTAGGTTTCTTTTCTTTAGAATCTTTCTTTGATTTATTATTATTTTTATTTTCTTTTGATACATTTCCTTTAGATTCATGTAAATGACTGTGATCAGTTTTTATGATTCGCACTGCTTTTTCAACAATTAAAAACATCACTACACCTAATAATACACATAATCCAACAGACATACCATGCCCATGATCATGTTTTTCATTGTCATGATGAGATGTATGTGAACCAGTTTCTTCAAATTCATGTGCATGAGGAACTAAAGCATGAGGAATTAAATGCAAGAATGCATCGCCTAATAAGCCACCCGATGCAAAACTTAATAACATTTTCAACAGTGATTCACGTTCTTTACTGTTGTCTAAAGGTACAAAAAATAATATGAGAAACGGTGCAGCTGATATGATTAAAGTTGATATAGTAGCTTTAACAATCAATTCATTATATACTTTATCAGACAAAACTGGTTTGTCTCGATGATCATGATTGTGATTTTCATGTTTATGCTGATGTAGAATTTCGTCATGATGTGTCAAATGTTCATTGTCCACATACTTTTCGTTAGCCTCCTTGGAATATTTAAAACTTGGTAATTCACCATCGCCATGGGCTTGACAGAAGGTCGGTAAGCTTAAAAGTATAAGTAAAAAAAATGTTCCAAGTAAAATCTTCGAAATCCATTCGTTCTTATGACACCGTTGGTTATTCTTTATTATCGTGGTCATTTCTCCAATATTCGGTAAGTAAACTTAACATTCGTGCATAAAAATGTAAGAACCTTATTGTTTATACAAGGTAAAAAAATTTGGCCACGTTAAAAGATGATACGTTATCAAAATAAGGTTTATAGTTGGCTTTGGAGGGAAAGTATGCTCCAAGTGTGATACCAACCTACCGCCTACTACCTGCTTCTCACTTCATGATTATACATATAGTAAACAAATATATATGAATTATAAAATAACAAAAAATAATGAAATATGCCGGTGATAAGTCCTCTCATCATTTTTCAGTTATATTGTCATTGATCTTCATCCTACATTTCAACGCATCTATACTCTGTTCTGCTAGAGAATATAGTAACTAGTAACAAGAAGTTAGTGACTTATTTCCTCTCGTAATAAAGACAACAAGAATTCATTTTTTCTGAATTTGTTCTCTTATCGAACAAAGTCATTGATTTTTGCTCTATCTAAAATTTAAACTACTATGCAAAAAAAGATGAAGATATATGGAGAATGTATCTTTTTTCTTTCTATTAATCTGCATGTCTTTATCTGCAAAACGCGATGCCACAATTTGTAGCACGTTGTAAGACCGAGATAGATACATAGATATATATATCACCGTAATAAATTCCCTTGATCTCAAGCTGGTTCATATTTCTGTTAGAATGAAACCGAATGGTCACGTGCTTTGTATTGTTAGCTATACATGTTTTGTGCATATGTCAAACGCTTCGTAACCTCATCTAACAAAAACGTAGGTATCACGTGTGTATTCGGTGAACGGTTCCAAAAGTTGACTGATTTCAAGTTTATGACATCAGCTTTTTGTGTTAGAAGTAGATGGTAAATGTAACGTTAATACGTAATGTCCAAAGTGTAATCGTTTATAAATGAGTTAATAATAATGGTGCTTTCTTCAAACACGTGGAAGGTTGTCAAAATGTACCGAAAATTATTAACAAAATATCCGTTGCTTATTCAAGCTACGCAAGCCGGTAATAACATGTCCAGCATTTCATTTTTGTATCGTTGTAATTTATGTTGATAATTGTTTGTATTGTTAAATATAATAGGTACATTAATGGCACTTGGAGATCAGATTGCACAGAATTTAGTTGAACGGAAAGAATTTAAAGATTTAGATTTTGTACGAACTGCTCAGTTTGGTGGTATAGGATTTTTTATTGCTGTAAGTAAACTTACAGATTCTAACTAATTAATGTCATGCATGATATTTATTTTTATAAACATTTAAATAATGTGTATAACTGTATTAACTATATAACTAAATTATATGATAGGGACCTGCAACTCGAACTTGGTATGGAATATTAGATAAATATATTGGTTCAAAAGGAGGAGTTGTAGTATTAAAAAAAGTATGTTTTGATCAATTATTTTTTGCTCCTATATTCATAGGAGTCTTATTATCAGCAATTGGTATGTTACAAGGGAATGATTTAGAAAATTTACAAAATAAATTAAAAAAGGAATATCCTGATATTTTGAAGAATAATTATAAGGTAACAGAATAATGTTTATAATATGTAAAATTCATGATGGAAAAGATTGATAAAAAATGTATATACTCATAATTTATTTTCAGCTTTGGCCTGTAGTTCAGCTAGTAAACTTCTATTTTATACCTTTACAATATCAAGTTTTAAAAGTACAAACAGTAGCTCTATTATGGAATACTTATATTTCATATAGAACACGTCTCGAAAAGTAGAAATAGGTATAAGGAATAAATATATATATATATTTATAAATATATGTATTTTATTACTTTTTTTTAATATACACGTGAATATCCTCAAAATCTATGCTTTAAGCTCTATTTATAATGACAACATTAAAAAAATGCATATCGTTTGAAAGAGAAGTTTACAATTTATATTACAAACAATCATATATTGTAATATAAAATTCAGTAACGATGTCCATGAATACAAACACAATGAAACAGTGAATATAATAACAGATAACAAATTTCGACAATATTAAACTTTTGTTTAACCTGTAAAATTTTCTGTTGAATTTTGAAGCTGTTTTATTTTCGTACATTTCTCTAGGAGCCAAGTACAAAATACAAGTTCCTTCATAATTTAATACATTAGAAATAAAATTATTTTATGGAATGTAACTATTTATAAAACTATTAAATCATTAAGTACAAACACATTTTACTTTAAGTGTTGTTAAGTATGTACAATAACATCTGAAATGTACTGAAATAAATTAAAATTTCATCTAAATTATTTGTAATTTATTTAAGCGTATTGCCGTTCATCATTTATAATGGGAGATTCTCAGCTTTTGCAACTGCTGCAGGTATGGTTTCATTGGTTCTAGATGATATACATGTTCCTAGTAATTCTGGACACGATATTTCATTCGACACGACTTTTTCTACCTTCTTTAGTAAATCATAATTGATACGTTGTGTTATTACGGAATCGTTTCTATATCAATGCAATATAATGTTAGTGATAGTAATGTAGCATATAGTACATTTGATGCATATAAGGTAAAGAAATACTCACTTGTATTCTGGATGTGAAACAACTTCTTTCCTTAACCATGCGGCAGTTGTTAACAATTCACCAGCAGCTCTTTTTTGTATTAATTTCATGTAAGCTTGCACTGTACAATGAGTATCAGCGTCCACGTCCATACTGGATAAGTACGAATTCACTAACGGTATTAGCCCAGGAAAGACACCATTCTAAAGTGAAATAATGTATTGCAATTCTTCTATCAAATAATATAATTTATAGATGAAATATCAATAATACCTTTCCATTAATAATTTCATTAACGGTAAATTCTGTATATTCTGCTTGACCATCATCTTGCTGTTTTATGTCCGAAGTAATGTCTCGCCGAAACCAAAACTTTTCTGCCGTAACTGCATTCCTTCTTTGAGCTCGAGCCATATTTTTATCAACTTTACTAATCGGTATTAAAAGATTTAATTTATAGCTTAAAATTACTCTTGTAAGAAGGACGATGAAACAAACTATGGCAGCATTTTCGAAATCTGTGATTTGAACTTCGCATGGACGAAATTCAACGCGCCAGCCTATAGAAGAATTTGGTGGTGGTGGTTTAAATCTCATTGTTTGCCAATTAGTTGATTGAATGTTCTGAAACATTATATTTTGTATTTATGTAATAATGCATGCAAAATTGTATTATTCTTCAAACTAAAGTAATTATTGATAACAAGTATATTTACTTCAAAGTGATCAGTATCTTCTAAATCATTTTGGTAGACCTTTTCAGAAAAGAGGGATACAGTATCTCTGATAAATAAATGAGCTATATGTTGCGCAAGTAACTTATCAATTCCATTATCCAATAGTTGTTTGTATATTTCTTCATCATATGTTAAAGGAACATCATTGTATTTTTCCCCTTGTTCACTAAGATACGAATCTATAGAATCATATCTAGATTTACTAATTCTGAATTTGTTTTCCTTTAAAGGCTTCAAACCACGTTCTTCCTGTGTTCTGCAGTCAACGGAACAAGATATCACATTCCACCGACAATCAACGTCGCTTATATATCCTCGATAAAATGGACTGGCGGCGGTTAGAGCCAACTGTCGAATGTTAAACAAATGTTCTGTAATGTATGCGCGAAAGAATATGCTAACTCCATATCTTCAGAGTTAAAAGAAATATAATAATTCTTTCACATAGTACTAACCATTATTGGACATAAAGGTGTTAATTGGTCATACAATGTTCTTGCTTCTTCGATGTTACAAGCTTGAAAAGTTAACTGTAAGCAACAACAACCCATTCCAAACCCCATAGCATCCATGTAAATATGATCTTCTTTTGCTGCACTAGTAGAATCATCTTCAAGAGAGGGATCAAAATTCTCTTTAAATGGAGTTCGAACATTTTTATCTTTATAAACTGCAAACAAGTACTCAATATTAACTTCAACCAACTTGTTTTATCTTAAATACCAAATTATTTTATACTGAAATATACATACTAGGAATGTTTATAGCAACTTTTTCTCCACGCCGTTTTCTTATGTTTCTTGTTAATGTTTTAAACCTTGGATGACCTGGATATATCGCCTCATCTGGGAAAAATAAACTTTTTGATGCTCCAGATTCTGGTGTTGGTTTTGTAGGAGGATCTGTAAAATCAGGTGCCCCTGTTCTGTAATAAAACAAAAAAATAATCAGATTTCTTTTAAACAATATATATTTGGCCTCATAGCCACAGTATATTAACTTCATCTTTCACTTAGAACACTTTGGCTTTGAGGTGTAAATGTGTACCATTCTAAGTTATAAATAAATACTTCATCTACCTTGGAAAATTAGTTAAAGACATTAAAACTTCATTGGGTCGAAGTAACTTTGAAGCTTCTTGTCTTCGATATTTCATATTTGCTTCAACAACATTAAAATGAACTAATAGACCACCGTATGGCTTCCCTGGTGTTGCTTCTAGCATATAAGCACCATATTCAGGCCTCCATAGTGATTTGATGTTACTACAAAACAATATATGAATTACCATTGACATGATTAGAATTCTTGTTTAGTATGAGCCAGAACCCTTTACTAATAATTTCAACATATTATGTTATTAATTTGAAACTTTTAAATTTAAAAACATTTCAGACTTATTAATTTAAAAATTTGATTGGTTACTTAAACTGGCTCAATCCATATTTTGAGGAGAACCAAGGCCATGCTAGTCTTTGCCTAGTTATGCCAATAATTATTACTATATCATTTTTAATTGTAATTTTCATGGATTCTTTAGTATCTTAGAATACTTACTCTGGATCATTATACTCTTTTTCATTTAAGGTTTTTAGTATTTCTCCACCTCTTAAACTAAGTTTTGCAGTTTTTGCTTCATCATCAAATTTAATAATCATATATTCCACCTATTTTAAATCAAGTAAGGTAAAATGAAAAAGTATTAAAACAATTTAATTGTTAATGTGAATGTAGTAATATGTTAAAAAAATTTGTTGGTAGACATTGCATAAATTTATTGACTTATCTATAATATTTACTTAGTTAAATGCAAAAGTGTCAACTCATGTATCTAGAAACATTAAGCTGTAATTGGAGAAAATTCAAGGTCAGACTTATGATACTTCAGAAACCATAATTATTTGCAACATCTAATGATTACAATAGTTAATACTTAACTGATAATGAATTAAAATATAAATAAGTGGCATTAGTATCATTAAAATAACTAATAAATAAAAAAGATATATTAATGATAAGAATTTCAAATAAATTGGAAAGAAACATAAATGCAATGAAAAGACATTTTTTTTGTAATAGCATACAGAATATTATAACATACTGAATTATTAATTTAAACGCTAATTTATGATTATAAAAATACAATTTTTCTTGTATTGAAACAACTAATTCTTGCATTAAAAACAAATAATATTGCGTAATTTATACTTCTGTATTTTTCATAAAAAAGGGTAGATAAGTTGAGCTAATAAACTTCATCGTTATTTAACTCACTTATCACACCGCATAACAATATTGCAAATAAAATTGAATAATCAACAAAGTCATAAAATAGTCATTACCTCATCACCCCATTTGAGTATATCACCTTGTCTATCTCTGAGCCTTTTATACAAATTAATAAATTGAATGATTCCGTGTTTTCGCACGTGGTCAGCCAGATTTTTCGTTTCTTCCCAACTTAAAGGACTTCCTTCGGTTAGTAAACCCATATTCGTAGAGGTTAGTCAATATGGGAGTTTTTTAAAATTCAACAATTGTAATAGAATTTCGCGCAAAATCGACTTAACCCGATTTCTGCCGAATTACACCGAAGCACAACGTTACTGACGCTAAAGAAATCACGAAAATTTTGCAACAGAATTAAGTACAGCACTACTAACGCTTTATAGACTAACTACAGTCATCTACGATCTATCCCGTCACTTTCAATGGTATATAAATACAAGGTAATCACACACTCCTACCACAATGTTGTAACTACAAACGCTCGGAGATATCGGCTCAAGATATTGTTAAGTCATTTCTCATTTGATAAAACTTCAGAAATACCTATCTTTTTTGTGTAACATGCTTTACTATTAATGTTTTATCTTGTATAAGATAACTTAAGTGTGCAATAAAGAAACTCAACAAATAAACTTTTTGAATGTGTGATACGAGTTTTAATTGATACCAATTACCTCATACATTGCAATCAAGTTATTCAATATAAGTACTGTTTGTTGCAAGGGTGGGGCAATATTATGTTTGAGAAAGATTTATTGTATTATTTTAGTCTTATTAGATACAAAATTTTAATTTATAATAAATTTAGCATTTCAAGCAAAATGAATTGGTCTCACTCTCATTTTGAAAGTCTTATGTTTGTAACATAATTATCTATAGTTGGCAAATAACGAAAGGTTTTAATTTATTATTAATAGGAAATGGGAAAATTCAACCACAATTAGTATGTCATCATTTTTTATATTTTCATGATTCGATTTATCAAAATATTAAAGTTATAACTTCAATTAAATTATCTTGAATGTATATATGTTTATATATGTACATTTTAATCAAATAAACCGAATCCCATATCCTCATCTTCTGATTCAGATTCTTCTTTCTTTTCTTCTTTCTTCTCTGCAGCAGGAGCTTCTGCAGCAGCAGCAGCTGGTGCAGCAGTAGTAACAGCAGCAGCGAATTTGCTTGGATCCTACAAAAACATTATTATTAAACACAACATACAGCTTTGGGGAAACATATTTAACATATTATTTCATTTCAGACAGCAATTCATGCTTTTTTCAACAAAAATCCTAAGGAACCAGTGGGTTCTACTATTTCTAGTGCTGGTTCCATTACATAGGACATTAAGACATATATGATTCATCATATATGTATTCAATAAATGTTGGTATTATACTACAAAGGACTTACCTTGATGTATTCCTTGATTGTAGTAGCTTCTGCAAATTCAATTTCAGTGACAGCAGCAATAGCCAACAGATTTTTGAATCCATTAATAATGCTGTGCGGAGCACTGGCTATTGTAGGATAGCCAATAGACAAGCAAACTGCAGCCAAGTTTGCTACTCCATTCATGAATTTCTCAAGAAGGTCTTCTGGTTTTATGTCTAAGATTTCAGGTGCAAAGATAGTACCAGAATCATACACTTGTTCAACAATTAAACCATACGAAAATGGAGATATGTTTAACATGTTCAAAAGAGTGGCTTCAGATGCACCTACTTTGTCACCTGGTTTCAAAATGTGTACATCGTTCTAAAATATCATAAATATATATGTACTGTTTAAAATATAACACATATAAACATAAATTATTAAATTAAATTAGATACTTACAATAATTTCAATAGTACCCTTGGAAATCTTAGTGGGAATGCTTAAAGCTTGGAAGAATGCAGTTTTTTCAGGGCCAAGTCCAGTATTTTGAGCAGGAATTATAACACTCAGTGGTGCAATAGCACCTGCTCTAGCTGGAGCTCTGACCTTATTTTCCAAAAGTTTGTCTCTTACTTCAATTAAATCTCCACGAGTAAAAACAAATCCAACATTTCCACGAATATGTGGGAGAAGTTTTTCAAGTGCAACATTACGTTCAATATGACCACGAATTGCTTTTCTCATCATTGTGTTTTTTCCCATAAGTACCACGGCATTTCCACGAAGTGACATACGTATCTGTTGCATTTGTTTAGAACCAACATTGTCAGCACCCACTATGAAGCATTTAGGATAATCATCCAAAAGTTGCTAAAAATATAAATTCTAGGTGAGAATAATATGATCGTATAAATATACAGTTAAATACAAAGTGCTTTAGAAATACTTACCACAAGTTTTGTAAAATAATTAGATTTCCAAGTTGCCTTGTCCTCCCTACCCATCTTGATGTGTGTGTAGGGACAGTTAAACAATTTAAGGACTGTAAAAAGACATGTACTTATTAATATTAAATTTATCGTAATTAATACAAAATTCATTACATGATTAATATCAGACTGCATACATGCAATGCATAATCTTTAAAACCGCACACAGATGGGTTCCGCTATTTCTAGCTTCTGTGTGGTTCTCGGTTTTTCAGACGCATTATTATATCATCATATAATTTTCATTATACTTCAATTAACATTCAAATATACATATTATGTTTAATAATAAAATGCTTATATGTTACATAAATTTCATGTGACCACATTGTACGCTAACCTTAGAAAACCTACTTATTCTGAATTTTATGAAAAAAAGGAAACGAAAATTTAATTTTCTTAAATTTGTATACATATGTATAAATATATATAGTTAGGACTTAATATTTTTAGCTAATGATTTAAAATATTTCATTATTTTAATAAATACGCGAGTTTACTCACCTCGGCAACGTTTAAGGGTACAATGAATAAGAAAGAGGAAGTCTTGTAACGCGTTTCATGTGTACTACAGGAAATACATCATCGCCCGCGAAAATTCTTCTTTTCAAACACGTTTGTGATTTGAATAACTTATAACTTACTGATTGTAAGTAGCACTTTTAGTGAATATAAATAAATAAAGAGACATTTTTAAATAAATTTTTGCAAGATATATTTTATATTTCATAAAATAGTTTATTATCATTTATTATCAATTGAAGCATAAATTATTAACACGGAGTTGAAGTATAACTTTCATATAGATGTTCTGCAGAACATTTATGATATTGATGTTATTGTATAACAAAATAAATATGTGCATAACACGGAATAAAACACAAATTTATTTACATATTTCATTTTGTACTTTGTATTTTTTTGCTTTTTTTGATATCGTAAACATATGATAACATAACATACAAACTTTAACTTCAGAAACATTTCTAAGCCAGCAATTGATATAAAATATTTATCACAATATCAAAGTGGAATGATATTAAATAATATTTGTAGAAGGAAAATAATATGTTTTGCCTATAGAATTAATAACTACAACTGCAAATTTTCCTACAACTGCAATGAGTGTATAAATTCATGGAAATGATAAGAAATAATATTCATATAAATATACTACTTTAAAAAGTTTTTGATTGTCTTTTGATTTATATTGATAAAACTTCGTCGGTGCATTTCTTTAATACATTCAAGGCAAAATCAATATCACTTTTGTTGAGGAGAGTGGAGACACAAAGTCTGAGACTAGGCCTAGGTAAATTTTTTTCTGCTTCTAAATATGCAGGAGGTATAATAGCTACATTATTTTCGATACATTTATCTGAAATTTTGGAAAGTAATTTTTCTTCTGTACTACGATCCAGTTTTTCTTTCAAGTATACATGCTTTACTGGAGACTCTGGAAAACTTAAGCATTCTAAGGAATTGACATTTTGAAGTCCATCATGTATGGCTATACAATTGTCTTTTAATGACTTAAATATCTGTGGATTATTTTTCATGATTTCTAAAGACGTAATAGCAGCAGCTGTTAGAAGAGGTGGCAGAGATGCAGAAAAACAGTATCCAAGTCCAGATAACCGCTGGTGTTCAATAATAAATGATGTGCCCACACAAAAACCACCAATAGATCCTATTGCCCAATCTAGAGATCCTAAAATGTGGGCAAAAAAAATTAGATTCAAATGTAAATACTTGTTAATTGTAAAAACTCAATAAATTATTTACCTATAATTAGATCAATTTCATGTCTAGGGACATCAAAGTGCTCAGTAACACCTTTTCCATGTTTACCAAGAGTTCCAAATGATATCGATTCATCGATAAATATTCTTAACTTATATTTCTTACAAAGTGCAACTAACTGTGGCAATGGACAGATATTTCCAGTATTCATATAAATACCCTCAACTATTAGAAAACGTTTAAGTTTAGCTGCTTTTTTCGGATTTTGTTCATCAAGTTTTGCCTGTTTCATTAGTAAACTAGAGAGATCATTAACATTGTTATGCTTGAAATAGATGATATTAGCTTTAGTTGCATCTAATCCTTTTTGTATAGCAAAATTTACTTTTTCATCTACAAATACAAGATCTCTACGTTTACAATATGCTGCAACTGCAGATGCAATTGTACTAAATCCATACGAATATACTACAGCTTCTTCTGTATCCGTGTAATCAGCCAAATGTTCTTCTAATTCTAAATGAACGTCAACAGTACCATAAAATCCTCGTGGTCCACAAGAACCTACTCCATACTTTCTTACTGCTGCTATTGCTTTTGTTTCTATTTCATTACTTTCTGTCAAACCTAAGTAATTATGTGTGCCAAGATTTAAACATTCTTTCCCATTCACTACTATGCTTTTACCAGCTCTGGATGTTACACATCTTGGACTTAACGATGAATGATTTGGCTGTGAACTAGTTATCAAGGGTTCAGGTTGCCATTCTAGAAGTTTCTTTTTAATTTCATCTTCTGTTGGTATTCTTCTAGCATTACTATAATATTTCTTAGCGATAAACCATATCACCCAAAGAACCAAGAATGTCTCCAATAACGTATGATATTGAGGTATAGTACTCCAAATTTCCATCGATTCAATAAACAGGAATTTTGTGCTCATATTTTTGTTTAGACAATATCCTGTGTATCCTGTTTTTATTAATTTTTCTGTAAAAATAAAGTCAAAAGTGGTTGCAGTGTGATTTTTTAAAAAATATATATTTAAACTAAAATCATACCTGACTTTTATCAGTAACTACACAAGGGTGTTTTACAACTAAAAATAGATCGATAATGTGAAGTATTGAGAAAATTTAGACATCATGATAGCAGTTAAATAATATATTAGATAAAATTATTTTTCAGTAAGCGTATCAGCGTAATTACTGCAGATACTTTGAAAGAACTAAATCAGCACAAGATGGCAGCACCTAACGGCGGAATATTCGAAGTATCATCATAAGATAACGTTTTTACTTTGAAGCCTAACATATAAACCTTAATTGTTTATTTTCATCTACAACTCCTTACTAAATCATGAAAAAAACCGTAGTATTTAGACTGCGTGGATAACACTAAATCAAATAGATTATATATTCAGTGAATTATTTTATAGGGATACTTCTTGCTGATTCATATTTGCGGTATAATTTATATCCTTCCGTAAAAGATAAGAACAGTTTGGTTTTAAAGATAAAAATTTGAATGTAAGCGCATGTGCGGTCACCAATTCAATTATTCGTTTCACGAAAGATCATACTTAATGCACGACGAGTTTTTGCGTGTTCTGCGCACGTTGACCCTAATTGGTTCAACCCATTCCATAACCAAGAATAATGCGCATGCGCACTTATGGCGTTTAACACTAAACTTATATACTCAGTGGTTCCTTATTTTATATGCTATCTACGTTTTTCAAATTTTTCAAAAATTTCTTAAATTCTTATGAATCGAGAGCTATTTTGGAAAATGGTAATTGTTTGACATTCGCTTCAAATTTTTGTATTGTCCTATGATTTCAAATTATTTAAATCTGTAGTCTATGGCTCTTCCCACTATTCCTATATTCTGTCCACCATATATGAACATATAGAGTAGAAGACGAACTGCAGTAGAACAACGTTAAATAGTGGGGAGCCTACCGAATGCTACCGAAATTAGTCGAGGTGCGCTATGTAAGTACGTTCTATCGTGGTACGAGTAATAAAATCTCATAATAGCAAGAGCAGTACTTCCGGTATCCGGCAAACGCCCTAGTGTGTGTAGTAATGTTGTCAGATTGAACTCTTGGCACTTGTGCATTGTGTTTGTTGTGTTGTTGAATCGATTGTCACAAAGTGACAGTGTATGCCGAACTTCGATAAAACTTTATATTAACAGGTAAGTCTATTTATTTTGAGTAAATACTTCTTGTAAATACATGTCACAGCCGCTGGATACAATTAACGGTTCTAAAAACATATTGCTATTTACGAATTTCCATAGTTTACATTAAACGCATTTTAAAGTTACATACATGGAAATACTATACACGTAACTGTAGATGTACATGCGAAAAGTTTAATATATTCTGTACGAATGATTGATTGAGGTAGAATTGTATTTGTTTTACGAAAGATGAAAAAGGTAAGTTTAGGTTGGTTATGTACATGGTTATACTTGTGTGCATCTCCTGCAGCGTATCAAGTATGAGTCAGTGTGAGTTATACTATGCTGCACCTGACAATTGTCACCTAGGTAACGTATTTTAATGTTTTTCCATATCAAAGCGTTGCACAATACCTTATTAGGTAAAATATCCAGATTATCAGCACGTATTTTTGCAGTCGCTATAAAAACTACGATATTTGTTTTAATTTTGACATTCATAAGTACTTTTAAGGAAATCAGTAAAAATTTGTCGTCCGTAAAAATATGTTAGTAAAATGCATAATAAATCAGTTTGTAAGCTTGGCATAGAAAATGGTATGCAATACTTGTAACAGTGTTTTCAGCTTTTCCATGTTTAGATTAATAGTGTTAATCATTTCGTAATTAATATTAAGAAATTCATTATTAAAATTTTATACCATTAGCTTGGATATATGATACGGTCCTGTGATTCTGACGCGAGATTAAAATTCCATCGTGAAAGCTGACGAAGTGAGTCCGTTATTATCATTCATCGGTTACACATCAAATGAATTAGTTCCCACATTTTATGTACAGATTTTTTTTATCATATTTGTTTGTATAATGTTGACGAGACAAGCGCGTTATATATTGGTTATACGTTAAACAAATCAGTTCCCTCATTTTAAATACAGACTTCTGTTATCATAATTGTGTATATAGTGACGTGAAGAATTAAAAATGTCAGAAAATCATAAAGTAGACGATGACCGTCGAATGGTACCCGGTGCTTATAAAAAAGTTTTAAATATGTGGAAAAGTCGTAAGTATGACTTAATTTTTATTTTATAATTAGGAAATCTATTACAAGTTTCCTAATTACATCATAATTAATATAACAGTTGTATCGACTGTACTTAATACTTCGATTTATCATTTCATAGGTATTAGATAAAAATTGTTATCAGTAAATACTGTTTATTCATGCACATGATAAGAAATAAATTAAATATAATTTGTAGGTGCGCTAGCAGTAGAATTTACAACAGTAACGTTGTGAGCGTTGTAGGGCCCTGTGCTAAAGTACTTGTATTTTTAATGAATTATTTATTTCTTTTTCTTTTAACGTATGCTAGCAATTGCGTTTAGCTAATTTTATAATGTTCAACACATGATGACTGTTTGACTTTCACCGATGATATAAATGACACACCTTATAGGGTGAATCACCCTGTGTATCTAACAAACATGTATTACTAATGGTATGTAACTTTCCATGCTGAGTGACAAGGCATTGAATGTTCTCTGTTTCGAAGGAACATTTCTATAACTCGATAGTGAATAGATTAGTCAGAAACAATGTCAAATTTTGGAAGTCCTGCGGTGCACGTGGCTCCTTATCCAAGAAACTTGCAACAATTTCGGGTCTCGACCACCCTGCGGCAGCACCGCAGAGTGCCGGTCGAAACTAGAAACGGTTGAGTATTACGCCGATTGCTTCCAAAGTAGATTGTTTTTCAGGGCAGTCACTCCGCCCTTACGGTTTTTTTTAACTGAATTCAAACCGCAACGTGTGTACTAATTCAAAATTGATCGTCTGTCAAGTGCGAATAAATTGGAATAAATAGAAGTGACGCGAATACATTCTTCTTTATTTGGGCGTACTGGTGCAGCAGTTCAAATGGTCTAACAAACGTTTCGTTAATTAAACGACGCGTTAAATTGATACTATTTTAATGTATGTCACGTAATCTTTTCTGTGAAATTTAATCCGTTGCCGGTGCAAAATAATCGTTCTGAGGACAGTATCAATTTACATAATAATTACATTGTGCACAATTCAGTCGGTAAAAGTGATTCATTGTAAATGAACGCAAAGTTTCTTTGATGATCAAATGTTGATTCGTTCACGATCTTATATATCGCGTTGCTTATATGTTTTGAAACGACATGTGGTTATGATGTTATTTACCTATGCGTGTTCCTACGAGCTATCTAATTGCTAAGTTTTCGTTATGCGATTGAGAAACGTGATACTGTTGGAAGGGTGCATTGTATTTGTAGGAAGGGTGTACATTCGCTCTCTGTCATTTCCGTATTATCTATAACCAGAAATTATTAATGACACTGAATTTTGGGATAAACGTGTTCAATTAAAAGTTGTTTGTTTTTTTACATGTTACTTGTTTCAAGTGTTTGAAATATCATCACTTGAAAATTTACTCCGGTCTAGCTAGATTGATCTCAAAAACGTAAACTTGGGCGTTGTTGGGATCGATCATCGCGCCCTCGAGGAAATTTCGCGGGGAAAATGTATTGTTCCTGTTTAGCAACGATATCTTGAAAAAATAATTCTATCGCTAAAAATATTATATCTTGGATAAGAGCATTAATGTTGATTCAACTTGTATGTGATGATTATAGTCGTTGGAACGATTAAACGAATTTTGTGGAAATGATGTAAATAATTTATCTCTGTTACGTTGGAAATACATATAAATATAGCTTCTTCGATATATGTTGGCTGTTAACGTTAGGTGGTTAACCTATAAACGGTGTTAATTAATTGTATTATCACTATTTTTGCTGTAGTGCGAACGTCATTAATAATTTATAGTATTAACGCGCACAACGTACGATTGGCGAGCAAAGCAGGTTTTCTTGGTTACATTTAAAAAATTGAAAGTTTGAGATCTTCGAAATTTTTGGGCTATACATTTAATCTCTCAAAATTAAAGGCGAGTGGTGGAAAATATATACTCTAGTAGTTCGTCCAAAAAAAGCCTACATTGCACGTGAATGTACATACACTTAGGTTGGCTGTAAGTAAATGTAACTCGAGTATACAGTGGGTGATTCCCGTGGGAAATTCGCTTGAAATGAAATATTCGGTTGCCTACTTCCGGTGACTGAAAAAGACAAGTAGCACGTGTGCTTCGAATAAAATATTCAAGTACTGGTTATATCCTTGGCTGTGAGAGGTCAGTGTTAAATTTGGATTTAAACTTTAAAAAGTGTTCTTATTACTCGTCGTTATTAGTTTCTTATATCTATTCATATTCGAAGTCAACAATCGTTACCTATTACGGAATAAATAATTGTTATGTGTTAAGAAGCGATAGTCAATTTTATGATAATCGTTAACCAAAGTACGATATTTAACTCTAATTAACAATCGATATTTTACACTGTTACAAGTTCGATTATATTTACATCGACAATCTTGTATTACTTTCGATTATTTGAGCGGTAAGTCTGAATTGATTTTATCGCTCATTTGAATCGATCGATCGGGACGGATCGATAGTAGACGGTACTATCGGAGGGTAAAGCGATATCGAGTGTACCGAGGGTGGTATCCTTTTAAAAATCATCGACGTTCGGTTGAAAGCGCCGAAAAGAGTTTATTGCTGATACAACGGAAATCTATAATCGATATCGACGATGTTTAAATGCTGTGTGTGCAACAAGAGCACAAAGAAGGAGAAGTCGAACGGCGAGGTGACGAAGTTGACGCCAAAGCAAAGTCAGAAAGTGGCGGACTCGCAGATAGTTGATGTCGATTCAACGAGAACAGAGGAAAACGGCTTGCCTAACCGAGAAGAGAAGTTGAACGGTGACTTGCAGAGATTCGAGAAAGTTTCTCCATCGATGGAAAACAATTCCGTAGAAGTGGTTGACGATTTGACTGTCAAGAGCCCGCTGCCCTCCGGCAAGCGAGACGATGTAAACGATAGTTCTCGATCAAGAAACGAATCGATAGTAAAATCGAACGTTAACGAGGATGACGATGGTATCGAGAATAAGGTTGATCGATTGAAGGAGGGAAGAGAAGTAAATGGAATTAAGGATTTAAATGAAAATGGAGAGGTGTGTGAAGGCGATAATATATGTGAAAAGGATGAAGGGGATAGCGGGGGTGGATTGATGAAAGTGATACTGAATTCTGGGATTCCCAGCATCGTTAAAACGAATCTTTACGACTGTTCTGCGTATATCGAGAGAACGATCGATGACGGACCAGAGGAAGAAGGTGACGATTCTGTTTTTGAAGCTTGTCCAAACGACAGCGGTTCGAATAAAAAAATACCGACAGGTATATTTCTATTGATGCGATGTACTATTCCTATTGGCAGAAAAAATGCAATTTTCTCAATTTCTTTTTTCTGCAAGAATTTGCTTTTAAATTTGTTAAAATCTTTAATGATAATTGTAGTAGAAATGTAAAAACGAAGTTTTTAATATTGCCTAAAGCAGAAATTTCCAAAACTGTGTAGGCTGGGAATCACTTTTGAAAACAGTAATTTTTTGCCACTCTCACACTTGCAATATATTTTAAAAGGTGGAAGTTCGCGACTTTCGAGTCAGACAGCACTTTGGGAATCTCAAACAAAGTATTGCGAGAAAGTTGGATTTGATAAATTACGCATATGTATATGTTTTATATTCGGGTCTATATGATAATGTACGATGCGCAGTTCCGTCTGTTCCTCGCTGGCTATCGGAGGAGGAAGATGGCGAACACGATTCGGAAGAATGCAGTGGAATGCAGGAACCACCGGCGACGCCGGTTGCCCGCGATGAACTAGCTTTAAGACGTCATAGATTCTTCTCCGATTTATTACATGCCGCACAAAATGCGTCGGAGCACAGAGTGAGGTTTGACCCTCTAGGACCGATGGTACACACCGGTTAGGGCTCACCTTATATTCATTTCTTACTTTATCCGCTTTTTATTGCAGATCTGTTTTTTGCTGACTTTGATGTATTAAGTATGCTTGAAGTAATTACTTTCTATTTATTTTTATTCGACACGATGTTATCAAATACCGATATTACACTTATATCACGCATTTGGTATGATTTAGTTTTTTAAACATGCATATATATATCTGTATTTTTATTTACCGAATTAGTTATGCAAATTGATAACGTGATTTATGAATATTTCCCAGATACACTTGAATCGCTGGGTCAAGAAACCTTTGAAATGTCGTGGATAGTATATCAGGATACGCTATAGTATTATGCTATAGTATTATCTCGGGATCCGTCTACCGCTAAAATCATTTGTTTTCCGAGTTACTACAAAGAACTCGACACTTTCAAAACTTTTCATTCTTTTACAATATATTGTTACCATCCGGTGTAGTGTTTCGTCCTTAGTCGTTCTATTTTTACAGCCTCTGACCTATTTACCTTTCAACTCGATCGTGTACTTTCACGAGCATCTTTTTACGATAAAGAAAAAAAAAAGTAAATATGTTTTTTTGAGCAATTCACAGAACAGATAATTTCTTCTTTTTATACAAAATTTTTTCCTTCTTAATTATAAGCATAAATATGCATATTTTTATTGTTTGTATTTACGTTCATTATGGAATATTCTGTTCTTAATTTATTTAGCTACATTTGTATTAAACGCACAAGATATTTAATTGTTTGATGTTTATGAACGCGTGAAATCCATACGAAATGATGTCTACCCACGCATGATTCAATTTTCGCAGATTTCCTAAGAATAGGCCGACACATACCCGCGTCGAATATCATTACAACCGCGGTTTAGTTCTTCACGAGTTTCCGAAAAGGCGAGATCTTGCGTGAACGAAACTATTGTCTCTGAAGGAATATTTTTTAATAAAAAGAGTAAATTTGTTAATGTTGGACTGAAGCAGCGGTAACGAATTAATTTATTTGCATGTTTGTAGTAGATTTTATTGAGATCTTAATACTATACATAATACGTGACAAAATTTATATTCCGTCCACTTCGTTTTATGCAACTTGTATTCATAAAGTACTTCATACTTCAACCTGTGATAGTTGACAATGATTTTGATAAATTTATTCTATATAAATATTTTATATGTCTCTAAGAAAGTACTAGTCTATTTCTAACATTGTGCATTGCTTGCAACATAATGATCTAGTGGCTGTGGATGTTGACATAACTATTTATAAACTCATTCTATATTTAATATACTCAATATAAATGCGAATTTTCTGGAGTGCACTTTTCCTGATTATTGAAATTTTTATGTTAAACAGTAATATAAAATTACATAATATTACATAAGATAATATAATAAATTATTATATTATTTTATTACTTTATAAACAATAAATAATTAAAGAATGCCATTATTTTATTCATAAAATTTATTATCTTTTAGTACCAATAATATGTTGCTTTTATCGTGATACTTTATAATATCTATTTTAATTGAAGGTTGCGAGGCTAGTGACAAAGAGGACCACTTGGAAGAATTGGTAAATAGATTGGAGACTGTCACTAGAAGATTGGAAAACGTTAGAACTCAGTCAGTGACTGAAACTCAAGACTCTGCAGTTCAGACAAGCACACCGTCTCCAAAGAGATCTCAGTTAGCGAAAAATAGTGAATCAGTACAGTCTGCTTCGCCTGTTCATTCAAAGAATCAAGTTACCAGCATGTCTGTCGCAGGCTATGAAGATCTTTTGGCTGGTCCTGTAAGAGAGTATTTACAACTGAGTACAAAAATTGGTGGAGATGTAGCTACTCATAGTAAACTTGTAGAAAAAGCATTTCAGTAAGTAATTTGCTATTGTTCTATTTAAAATATTTAATGCGTTTATTATGCGTTTATAATGGCTTATCAAGTATTATTTCATTGGCAGAATTCAACTTGAATTTATTCGGACTGCAGCAAGTCGTCCAGCTCCAACAAATCAAACGGAACAAGTTGCCCTTCTTGCACCTACATCTACACAAATTCAACAGATTCAAGAGTTTCGTGAGAAAAATAGGGGTTCCCAATTTTTCAATCATTTGTCAGCAATTAGTGAAAGTATCCCAGCTTTAGGATGGGTTGCTGTTTCTCCTACACCAGCACCTTATGTAAAAGAAATGAATGATGCTGGACAATTTTATACTAATCGCGTGTTAAAAGATTGGAAAGAAAAGTACGATTACATCATGAATAGTTAAAATAATAATTTAATTACTGGTGTAGAGTTTAATTATTCTTCTGTATCCACAGAGATAAAGTACACGTCGAATGGTGTAAAGCTTGGGTACAAACGTTAAGCGATCTTCAGCAGTATGTACGTCAGCATCACACAACAGGACTAGTATGGGCAAAAACTGGCTCTGCACCAGTAGGCATACCACCACCTCCACCGCCATGTATGCCTATGGGAGATGTCGCACCAGCCAATATTGCTGACGATAGAAGTGCTCTTTTTGCCGAAATCAACCAAGGAGAAGCTATTACAAAGAGTAAATATAGCACAATAGCAAAATATTTAAATATAATTGATCATTAAAACTTACATATGTTTTATAGATTTGAAGAAAGTAACATCTGATATGCAGACACATAAAAATCCGTCTTTGAGGACTGGTCCAGCACCATTTAAAGCGCCAGTAGTTGCTAATTCTATACCAACAAAAATGGTACCACCTGCCAATGCTCCAATTGACAAACCACCTGTATTTACCAGGGATGGAAAGAAGTGGCTCGTGGTATGTAATAGCATTTAATCTTTTATCTTGGTAAAATATTTACTATGTTTACAAACATATATTATTATCACTGTAGGAATATCATAAAGGTAACAAAGATCTGGTCATTGATAACGTGGAGATGAACAACGTGATCTACATGTTTCGATGTCAAGACAGTACTTTAGTTATCAAAGGCAAAGTTAATTCCGTTGTTATGGATTCATGTCG
This sequence comes from Megachile leachella, assembly GCA_963576845.1. Taxonomy (NCBI): domain Eukaryota; kingdom Metazoa; phylum Arthropoda; class Insecta; order Hymenoptera; family Megachilidae; genus Megachile; species Megachile leachella. The sequence goes on from OY756250.1 coordinate 982,059, forward strand.
CAAATCGTCCGTCGTTTTTGACTCTGTTGTATCGAGCATCGAATTTGTCAACTGCCAGAGTGTACAAATGCAGGTATGTTTATATATATTTTTATTAACAATGAAAAATGAACTAGCATACGATGGTAAGTTCGATATAATATGTAAAAAGTATATTTATTTCCAAATGTATACATATATACACGGTATAATTGCGTGGAGTACACGTCCTGTATCCGAAAATAAAAGTATGATATTAAAAATATATAGCAATGATTGTTGATTATGAATTTTACAAATTCAGACAGATTATAACTGATGTGACATAATGTCACTTTGATTTTAATTCTTCTGATACGAGCTTTTTGCAGACATTTTGAAGTTCTTGTAGATGTACACAATTTGGTTCTTGATGAAGAATTTCTAACAACGTCACATATTCTTCGTTATTTAGTTCTCTGGGTATTCCACATATTTGAAACTTATTTAATGCGCTTTCTGTGTCTAAAATATTTTTTAAATCCGAGATTGAAGTACTTGTATCAATCACAGATGGTTTAGCAGTTACGTCAATCTCTCGTTGTTCAACAGACAGGAAACACAAATTTCGTAATTCATTACTCGTTATGACATTAGATATCGATTCACTTTGTGTGTTTGTAGTAGACGTGTTGGTAGACATATCCTCTAATTCATTACCGTTTATAACAGAAGAAACAATAGTGACAATTTTATGCACTGTACTATTTTCGTTCTCTGCTGTGGGTTTACAAACTTCATTTTTTATATTCTCACATTGACTCTTTTCAGTGTTTTGCATCTTTAATTCTCTATTCTTAATATATTTCAAAAATTTATTTGGATCTACTATTTTGGTTGTATTATGATCATGTTTGGTGAATATATTAACATATATTACCATTTGTTCTGGCTGTGCAATATTATTGCCAATATTTTCAATCGTGTTTTGTAGAATATTTGATGATTTCATAGTATCAACATGATTATTATTACCACCTGATTTTTCTCCATAACTGTTTACTTCTATGTATTGATTATAATTTCCTGATTTACCTTCAACTTGAATCTCCTCCATCACACTGTCATGTTTACTACATAAGTTGTCTTTCCAAAACATAGTCATCGTTAGTGGTCCTCTCATTGGACTTTTAGGTCGTGTTTCATTTTCTGATCGTCGAGCTGCTTCTAATCTACTTTTCAAAATCGGTATACAAGATTTTGAAGATGTCTTCGGTATTGGTGACAAATATTTTAAATCTTTTAATTTCAATTTATTTTCTATCGACTGTGTATAATTTATGGTATTTATATTTCTTGGAGATTCTTGTGATTGTAATACAACTTGTCTTGGTGATTCGTTTGTCCGAATACTAATCTGTGACCTGGATCTCTTTTTATCTATTTTAACTCCGTTTTCTGTAGTAGTTCCCGCTCTTACATGCACTGAATTTTTATTACCTTCTTCTCTGTTTTGATCATTGTGTACCAGCTCAGATTTTTTCAGCTTTTCAGATTTTGGAGTATAGTTTTCGTTGCTCTTTGATTTTACTGTTACGTTTGTTCTTTTCATTGCTTCATTTTTGTTCACTTCTCTTTCACGAGGGGAAGTGCAAGGTGAGAAGTGCTGGTGGTCTAGATTTAATCTTTCAGGGAAATTTTCTATTCGGCTTGATGTAATATTCATACTTCTTGATTGTAAATTGTTATTACTATCATGACACGAGATTAAAGGTTCATCAATGATCCCTTGACTGTTTCTGATAGAAGGTGTTTTTTCATTTTCTGATATATTTGCATTTTGTATATAACTTTTAGTGTAAGCTAAATTATTGTTACTGTATGCATTATTTTTGGAACTTGATAATTTTTGTTTAGGTGATCTTTCATTACTTTGTGTCATTGCAACATTCATTGTTTTATTTTCACTTGATATAGTTTCTTTTAAATCTTCGCCTTTGTAACATCTTTCTTCATTACTTTTTTTTAAATGCAAATTACGATGTAAATGGTTTTCAAGATTTTTTGAGTGACTACTGCTCATTTTAGTAGTGGAGTTCGATGCTTCATCCGTAAAATATAAACTACTGTGTGGAGAAATGAGAGTAGAATAAGATTTATAGTACTCTGTCTGATTATTTAGACTTTCTTTACCTAAACTTATAAATGAATCTTTAATGATTGAATTTTTCTTTTCACTTTTGAATTGATTATGTTGATCACTTGTTACAACTTTGTAATCATTACATGTTTCTTCTTTGGTGTAATTTTCTGTATTTGCTGTGTCGTGTTTTTTAAGGGTAATCGTACTTGTTGATAATCTTTTTATATCTGCTTCATTAACACATTCGTTGCTATATTTATTATTAACATTTAACCAATTTAAATTTAATTTCTCTTCGTCCGATGATTTATTAATAAGTACCATTACGGACGGTGGTTCAGGAATGTTAGAATCGTTTGACTGATTATTGCTGGATGTAAATGAATCCTGTATTAAATTTGTTTCAATTGAAGTTTCTTTGCTTTCTGTAGGTGATAAATCATACATTGCATTTACATTGTCAATCATTGTATTTGTTTCTGTTTCTTTATTAATATTTGCTGTTATTAATACTTGCTCAATCAGTGAACATGTCCCTAAATGCCTTTTCAAATTTAAATTTGGAGCGTGCATTGGATTTCCATTATTTTCAATGTACTTTTTACCAATTGCTACATTTCTCTTTGTATTTAGTACATTGTTGTTTGTATTCTTATTATAAGGTACATTGTTATATTGGTCAGAGTTTAAAATATTAGAAGTAATACCTACACTTACATTTTGATTGTCTTCGTTCGAAGGAACTTCATCTAAATTTTCTGAATATAATTCCATGCTCTGAATACTTTGATTTATAAATTCATTTCTGTTATTTAGATGCATTGATTGATTTTCAAAATTTTCTTTTTCATGTATATATTCATGATAAGTTTTTTGTTCATTCATATTTGTATTTGAAGTATTTAAGCAATTTGTATAATTCATTTCTCTAAGTTTTGTATTAGATTTTTCTGAAGCATTGTTAAAACAATTGATTTCCTCATTAGCAGAAATCCGTTCTGTGGATACATTTTGATGCAAATAATTTTGTTTTGATGAAGACAGTTTATTATTACCTCTATTTTCATCTTGAAGCATATTAGTGAAGCTGAAATATTCTGACGGTGAACTTAGAGTGTGTTCTGAACTCAAGTATCCTTTGTTTACACTTGAATCTTTAACCTCATGCTGTGGAATATTAGGAATATCAGCATTAAACATTAAAGAGCGTGCTAATTCTTTTTCCTGTTTCTCATTGTAAAACATGTAAGTTCTGCTGGTTCTGTCTGTAGAGCCGCTAACAGACTGTTCTTCAGATATGATGTCCAGCAACTTTGATGGAAGATTATTGTTAACATAAGGATACTTGCAACATTCAGCAATAGACTGACTATTTGTATCATCCTTCTGATCATCCATGTATACTTTCTCAAGCTGAACACGTGTTAACAGTGCTTTTTTAAATTGCAGTGCTTCTTGAAGCAGTACCACAGTGGATTTATCTTCAGATTCGCTGTCCTTTGATAATTCTGTATGACTCGACGTTGGCGATGTAATTATCAAGTCTTCGTCAGTTTCCACTGGAATTGGATATTGTTCAGAAAAGTCAAACGGGTTTGCTTGATTCTTGTCAGTGTATATATCTGGTAGGGATTCAAAATTATCTATCACTGCTGTTTCTACTTTATCATTTTTTCCTACATCAGAATCAGACGAAATAGTGTAACATACTCTTTCAGGCACTTTTTCGTATTTACTGCCAGAAGAATATATAATGTTATCGTTATGAAACAAATCCAACTGCTGAGTAATGGAAGGATATATTTTCGATTGCGAATTGTTCGAAAGCAAGCAGCGAGAATCATTCAAGTTATTTATTGAGCACGTATTGAACACGTTGGAGTAACTTTGAATAGACTTCATTGGATTATTGGCAGTTGCATCACTGTCTTCATGCTCATAGTTGTTACATACTGTTTGCTGCATCTTCCTTGTATCAGTATCAAAGTTCACTCTACTTTTCTTGCCTTCGCTCCACTTCTCAGCTTCCGTAATAGCAGAGACTATTGTCTGATTGACATTTTGGCAGATGCTGTTTATTTTATTGTTACTCTCCTCTAATCTCGCCGACGTTTTTGCTTCTACAGTTTGTATTTCGTAACTACGTAAAACATTATGCAGACTCTCCAATTTTTTTTTCACTTTGTACAAAGCTTCCTGGGATGTTTTTATAAACTTCGTTCGTTCACATGGTTCTGGTATTAACATGTTGGAGGTAGATGATCGTGGGAACATGTCGGCGCAGAATGTTACGTTCATTTTTGAGGGTAGTACACGTTTATCGCTCGACTTCAATACAGGACAAACAGCGTTCGACAACTCGCTGCATTTTTCACTAGTTTCTTGCCTCGTGTCTACTTCTTTCACATTCGTCGCTTCTTCTGTAATGATCTCCTTTGATATTTCGTTCGGTTCATTTTCTTTATCTTGTTGCTGTAAGAGCATCAACACAATCATTATTGTACCATTACTTTTTAAAATATCCTCGTTTACCTCTATGTCTGACCAATCCTTGATGGAGGATTCATTGCTTATGTTAGAAGAACTGTAAACTAAGCCGAGATTCTTATTGCTATCGTGTAATTCTTTTAAATATCGTTTGCACTCGTCCATGGTCTTCACGAACTTCTTGCAAGCTCCAGTCATTTCCTTGTTCTTCAAACATTTTGAAGCTTTCGAGGATTTCTTATTCTTCGAAAACAACGGAAGCGATATCGCGTTTCGATACTCCATTACGGTATTGTCGTTTTTTGAGTCTTCTCGTCGTTTACGGTACGCTTTTCTTTTGAATATCGAATTTAGTCTGGAAAGAGACGCAATTTAACGTACATTGACATTTTCAGGGATCATCGTATCTTGGGAGAGTAACTGTACTTCAGAGATTTATCGCTGCTAGTTTTAGAAGATTTACTGCTAGGATCCATTGGCAAGCATTCCTGTCGGAGATACGGATACACCAACTTCTTGGCATCGAACAATTCTGTTAGTCGATGTGCCGAATGATAATCGTATTTCGGGTACGAAGCATACTCGTTGTATCTGGGACTAAGACAAGATGATGTTGTAGGTCAAGGATTACCATTATTATCGTGTATGCTATTATACCTCAACAGCACATGTTTTATCCAATTATTTCTGTCGTTTGGGCTGGACATGGTCAGTCTCAGATTTCTCAAATGTCTCCTGAAATTCGATTTCTGAACTTGATGGGGCAAAGGCCAAGTTCCATATTGCATTTTGTACGTCAGTATATTAACTTTCAGCTCGAGATCATCCATTTTGTATCCGATCTTGTCAAGCACCCCTTTATCCACAGTTGTCTCGATAAACTCTCTGGCTTTGAAGCATACTTTACGCACCAAGATGGTACACGCTAGTACTACGGCTAAGATCTTCAACAAGAAAATATTAACAGTTTTATCACGACGAATACCGTTAAACTTTCTCCCAATGTTCGCTTTACAAATCATGAACATAGCGTTCAGATAGGAAAACAAGAAGAGTCGAAGCTTCAAGAACTTACCTGACCGCTATGTTCGTTTCAATTCAATAATAATAGTTTTCTGTACCCGCCAGACTGTGCCTTCGTTGTTCAAACAGTCGAGGACGTCGGTTACAATCTCGTTCCATACGTAGTTCGCGATTGCTTTCGGACATTCCCTCCAGTCGAGTTCACAGATCATTTGCACGGGTTCCAGATTTCCTCCTGTTTGTACATAACAATGACACGTTAGGTAATTTATAACGTCATCATCTGCAGAGCAAGTGTCGCACTATTTTCTTGGAAAGATGATCAAACTTTGCAGCAGAGATTTCTTCTATTTTATGTATAAATATAGGCTAGAGGTTATTCTAGACCTGAACAAAACCTTACCAAGTTGCCAGTGCATTTTGAAACCGGTTGAAAGAACTGAGAAATCTGAGCTACTGGTTTTAAGAAGTAGTCAATTTCTATGTACAATTATTCAGGATGTGCATTTCGTAAAACGAGAGAAATCGAAAGAAACCGCGACTAGCAGTTGTTCCTTTTACTCTCTACAATGTGGTACGGAATTTTCAAACTTCTATCCAATCGACTCATTTGTTTTTTTACTTTTTATTACAGGTACTTGGAAAAGTCCCTACTATATCCATCGATAAAACAGACGGATGTCAGATGTACTTGAGCCCGGAATCGTTGGATGTGGAGTTCATCAGCAGCAAGTCTAGCGAGATGAATGTCATGGTACCTCGAGGAAATGGAGATTATGTAAGAATTCCCTTTATAATATTCCACATATTTTTTTTTGGAGTTCAAGATCTTATATTTTTTTCCTGTTTGTACAGGCGGAGTATCCCATACCAGAGCAATTCAAAACCACCATCAGTCCAAAGGGTCTCAGCACGATCGCAGTTGATTCACTTGGCTAAAGGAGTCGACGATTTAATTAACTCTATAGCATAAACTAAACGTCTGTCTAAAGAGTACAGCTCATTAGGGTATCATCTTGAGAGGATTCACCGATTAATTATTTATTGCTTCTTTGATTAATTTAAGAAGTAGGAGAGACACGAAGAGCTAGAAAATGGAGACGCGAGTAAAATTTTTGAAATCGTAGAATTGAACTAGATAATTCGATTGAATGTTTTTAACAATGCAGTCCTATCCGTTTCGAAGCTGTTAATTGCATTTCGTGAAGATCGTAGGTTCTGTTTAACTAAAAATTTAGATTCAAGTTAAAACCACGCTCGGTTGATTGAGTCTTGTCAAATTTGTACGCGCAGATATTCGATTAGACCGAATACTTTGTAATATAGCGTTGATTAAAGAAATTTCTAATAATTTGTTTGGTAGGAGACGGCGATGTTATACAGAATCGACGATCTTCATGAAATTGTTATCGTGCACGTTGGTGCTGAATTAAGGAGACTGTACGTCGGATTAAAACAATACGGTACGGACAAAAGTTTCTCTAATCCGTGAATCGGACTTTTATACATTTACACCACTTTTTTATCGTGATCAAACTTTTGTCCAGACCGAATCCTTCGAGATTTCAGTCGACTCGATAAAAGGAATTGCCACTCAGTGTTTCCAGTGGAAAAAGAGCATCATGCGATTTACTACAGCTACAAAGTATTTACCCAGTGTTTTTTTAATATTTATAGTATCGATTAATCTATGTTACTAAAATTTATGTTAGAGTTTCTTTGAAAATTTAATACAGGTCACAATTGTAAGTTTCGTGATATAATGGTTAATTTCACAGTCTCTCTAATTAGTTTAAGAAGCTGTTGTTACTCTGTATAAAGCAGCATGCGAAGTAGTGTTTGTCCTTTTATTAGTTTTCACGTAGATGTAAGGAATTTGAAAAATTAATACATTGACTGCCTTCTAAATATTCTTCGAATCAATAGTTCTATCTTCAGTGAACCTAATCTTTCATCTTCAATGATATTTAACGTCTGCTAACACGTGTTCAACTATTCAGCAAAATGATGTATAATTGTACAAGTTTCTCTTGTGAAAATTTATACATCTAATGTTACGCATAACTTGGCAGTCAAAGCATTAACAAAAAGAGGTGTGTGTGGGTAAATACTTTTCAGCAGTAGTACGTACTCAAGAAAACGAAATTAGGAAGCATTCATGAGTAATTTATAAAGTATTAGGGGCGTCATATCAATAGTTTGATATATTACCTTCTAGACTTTTGCAGTAAAACGTTACATTTCTTTTTAACAGTTCTTTACTGATTTTGTCATCGACGAAGAAACGAATTGTTTTACCTTTCAAGTTCAATCATTTGTTTGATGAGTCTTCCGAATTAATAAACGTTCACGTCATGTAAATAGAGTGAAATTTATGTGAAAACTTTTCATACGTTCATAGTGCGATGCGCGTGAATGCAAAATAATCAAAATGATCGTGCAAAAGTCTTGACGGTGTTGCTCGTTTCGAGAGAAAAACAGCTTGAATAAATAAGAAGCATGGTAAACGTGATTTAATTAAACTTTCAAAAGCGTGCTGTTTGAACGTGACGTAAATTTACATTGTGATTTTTACCGTTCGGTACATTGTGCTAATCGTAGGTATAATCTAATATTAGAATTACACGTAAAGGCACGATCTAGAATGATACAGATCATTTAGACTAATTAATGAATTCAGCAGTTTGATCCTTTTTACGAGAGAGAGGGAGAGAGAGAAAGAAAGACGAGGATATCTTGAACAACATGATTTTTTCTATCGTTTATAATGGTACTAATGAGCTTTGATTACAGAGTGGTGATTGATTTGTGACTGAAATTATCGTTTAATCATTAAGGATCGTACTGCCGTTAACGGAGTAGTATCTAACATTCTTCGTTTTAATCATCGATAGAGTATTATTATCGAGAGTAATTAATATTTATTTCTGAATATAATTTTCAGTGCTATTTCTAATTGTCCTAATAAAACAAATTAATATACCATTTACATACTGTCTTATCGTGATTCTTTATATTTTTCAGAAGTCAAGGCCTAATCCTTACCAGACCATTTTCATCATTTCCTTCCATTTGACGAGTTCATTCCCTAATCACCAATGTTATGAAAGTGGATGACGTGGATGTGTGTAAACAGTGGACTTCTTTTTTTAAAAATTCTTATTTATTAGCATTACATTTTTTTACATAATTAGATGTAATATGTACACATGTTATGTGGAAAGTTTTTAAATCGATAAGGCTGAAGTAAGTATACATGGCCTTAAGATTCGTTTCGTAATTACAAAAGAATCGAAATACCAGGTTTGTCTAAATAATCTTATATTATCTAGTACTTCTGAGTCACCCTAATGACTCAGTAATACTATTCATTGCGATTATTCATTCGTTATCACCGAAAAAATAATCTGTATACGCTTAAACATTAGTAAATTCATTTAAACGTGTTAACTGTCAAACGCGAAGATAATTGTGCGACAGATCAGCATGTTCATCATAGTTATATTTAACCAACGAATCTCTGATCCACTCTCTAAACATTTATCTTCAACCTTTTGATTTCTAGCTATGTATTGCACATTTCTATTAATTGACGAGCATTCGAATATTTTACAGCAATCTTAATAGTTAATTAAATTAAATTCGTTAAACAAATAAATATACAGAGATATACCGGTTCAGTCTTTTATCGTTAATCTGTTAATCGGGGAAGACGAGTTAACGCTAGAACAAACATTCAGTTGTTTGTTCTAGCGTTAAATATTCCTTTATTATTGTATTTATATTAACAGACAAACACGAGTTATTTTCATTCTTTTCACGAACAGGAAGCAGCTCATCTTCCTTTATTTTTTACTACACTTACAGGACGGAAGTGATACTTTTACGGTGAAGAAATGACCCGGTTAACAGATTAAAGATTAACAGGGCAGTCACGTTCGTCGCTACCGTCTGAACATTCTAAGAATCCATTGCATACTCGAGATTTTGGTAAGCATTCACCGAGAGGACATCGATGACCCTTGCAAGACGCTATCGAGGACCGAATATCTTTCATCGAAAATATGTGTTCGATCCAAGGGAGATAATGATGCACCTTCGTGTACACTCCGGGCCTTCCTGGCCTTGCACAGCCATAACCGTTAGAAGTAATTCCTGAAGACATAATTACAATTTTATAATATTGTAAATACTTCATTCTTTATTTTAAATAATGTCAAGTGAAATGAAGTATACGTAGTGTAGCATTATGTTATACTTTAATAAGAGTAAGTAGTGTAGCATTATGTTATACTTTAATAAGCGTTATCTTATTTTGTACATAGACTAAATTAAACCACAGTCATTTTGTTAAAATAGGTGAAAATGTTAGCTTACCATGAAGAGTGTACTTGTTGTCCGATCCCGAACAAACCAGAGGTCCGCCACTGTCTCCTAAACAGGCATCTCTTCCACCATCCTTCAGTCCTGCGCAAAGCATCCCCGATGTGATTCTATACAACGGAAGGAACAACGTTTTCCTTCGGCATTCCTCTGTTGAGATTACAGGAAGCTGTACTTCCTGCAAGGTATCAGCTAATGGACAAAATACTACCATTAATCTGTGTATTCAAGCTTGAGAATATTTCATCCTGAACTTCTTAATGCGTTAAATTATTACTGTACTTACGGAATATCCTTCCTATTTCAAACAGTTGTCCCCAGCCTGTTACCGTGCACATAGTGCCACTCTTAGGCTCCGCTTGAGGAAGACACACCGGTCTAACGTAGTCGCTGAAAATTACCGGTTTCTCGAGTCTCAGCATCGCTATATCGTTTATGAATCCGTTGTCGATGTAGTCGGGATGCAAGGATATGTGGTCCACGCGTAGCACTTGCTCGTAAGGACTTGGGAAGCTTCCTCTACGCGTTGCTCCGATTCTTGCGACCCAATATTCGTCTTGTGCACTGAGTATTAAAATATTTGTGGAATTAGAGTGTAAGTTTGTTTTTCTATTTAAGCTATTAATACATTTCATAATTTATTAGGTGAAGTAAAGATACTTTTATTTAAATATTCAGCTTGAATTAATTTTTTTCAGTAAGATCACTTACTGATAAAAACAGTGAGCTGCAGAGAGAATCCATCTTTCATTGATGAGTGCTCCGCCGCACTGGTAGTCGCCTTCTTTGTACAGAGCCACTTGCCACGGCCAGCTTCCGGTCGAAGAACTACCACCTCCGACTATTCTGCAACGTCGAGAAATATTCGATCTGCTTCAATGCATACTGCTTAATTAAATAGATCTACCGCTTCATATTCTCACCACGTATCTTAAACCCAACTATATTATTTTGCAATAAAATTAGCGACCGTAAGAAGGTGTATCTAATTTTCATACGGATTTACATTTTCTCTTTTTGTTCGCATTTGGCATAATGTTATTACCGAGACGCAAAAGGAGGTCGTTATCCTCGAACGCATTTGTATACAAATAGTTTTGTAAACGATGGATCTGGTCGGTATATAATTAAGAGAAACTGGTTCAGTGAGTATACCTGGCCTGCGACGGGGTCTGCGTTCTTATTCCACACTCAAGGTTCTTGCACTTGACCCTGAGAATCTCACCGCTCGGGCACTCGGATGCTTTGAAAGTCAGAATCGTTTTGTCCGTAGGTTTCTCGTTGTAAGATAGAGTATAATACGTGCGGCTGGAGGCTGGATTTTCATCTAATACCTTTTCCACAGTATCGTAATCCCTGACAAATTCAAAATTCAAGCATTTTACTTCTAGAACTATAATATTAACGTCTAAGCTATTCAAAATAATTTTTTTTCTAATTTTTGAACACGTAACTAGACCACCAGATCCAAAGTGTTTTTACTATCAAAGATAAACTTAATTAACCCACTATGAACTTTTTATCCACTTCACACTAAATTGCAACTTTTAATTGCTGTAACACATCACTGTCTGATGCTAATTACAGTAACCCTCATAATGTACAAAAAGCTGTGCCTGAAGGCAGTGTTATACAAAAAATTTTACATTAAAAATGCATTAGTGGGTTAAATGTTAAGCTAATCGTTCTACTTTGACCCAAACAAAAAGAATGAAATGCTTACTGATACGTAATCGCCTTACAAACAGCTCTGCCAAGGTCTTCTATGGTCCAAACAGCTTGTCTCTCTTGTAAAAGATCGTCCATGCCATTTAGACACAATTTCCCCCATTTTCCGTTCTTCCGAATATTTAAATACCCCTTCTCGTGGTAACTGTTAATCTCTTTTTTGAAATTGATCGCAGTAGTATCGTTCTCCTTAGTCTTTACGTGAATCGAATTCCCACGAGTCAGAATATCCTTCGAGTTCGACGATATTTCTCTGCCCGAGACGAGAGCTGCAGGCTTGGAATGTTCACGACTGTCGAACAGAGTTCCTTTGATTACTGAATCGTCCTTGTTTATAATTTTCTCCAACTGAACGTTATTTTTGAACATGCGTAAAGTGGTCGATTCTGAGATTAAAGATTCAACAGCTTCTTGATCAAAGATATCGCTGTTGATAGTAGAATCTGTCTCCGAGTAATCGTCTTCTTTGTACGTTGTTGTACTGTCAGAATTATTTTCGTTAGCGAAAGCGTTTGTTTTGTGGTAATTTAGCATCGCGTCGTCTTCGATCAGTGCAGCACACTTCTTCTCGTCCTCTCCTCCGGGACAGTCGGTGAAACCGTTGCAAACCTTATCCTGGTCTATGCAGAACCGACTGTTACCGCAGACGAATTGACCCTCTTCGCACCAATCTAGCAAACAATTGTAAACATGTTAATTGCCTGTATTATATTATATCTGAATTTATTGTAAAAGTGTAAATTATAATGAAAGAGGTTTCTATGATCCTAAGCAATTAACAGACAAATTATTTATGTTATAGCGAACAAATACCACAGTCTGCTTCGTCCGAGTAATCCCAGCAATCCGCCACACCGTCACAAATCTTCTGATGCAAGAGTTGCGCCTTCAGAAATTCAGCGCACGTGCAGTTGGCCTCGTCTTCCGAATTTGAGCATTCACCTAACATGTTGCATCGACCGCTGGCCGGTAAACATTTCCCGTCTCTGCATTGGAAACCGAAACAATGATCTGTGAAGACGAAGGAAGAATATGATCCGAGTTACAGATAATTACATTAAAAACGCATCACGTATATTTGAATATTTACCAGTTTCCAGGTTCTGCTCGGTAGTAGAGATCATTTTGTCGGTGCGATCCTCCATTTTGTTCAAAACCTTCGTCAGTATTTCAACGCCGTCACGCGTCATGGTAAAAGCAGCACTGGAGTTCATCAAAGTCTCGTTTCCGGTCGCGATGTCCGCGATCTCCTTCAGCTTCTCAAAATCTGGCAGCGGTCGAGCTTCCGTTTTCACGGTGGGTTTTACAACTGGCCTCGAAGAGTTTCTCTCTTTCGCAGGCTGTTCGTCCGTTCCAATTACAGCCAACTGTTTCAGCTTCTGCAGAAGAAACTGGTTCTCTTCAACCGTGGAGATTTTCCTATCCGATGTCTGCACGTTGCTAGGAATTAGAGGAGTTTCCTGAGACCACGTTAAACTAGCTTGATTGGAACCGTGATCTCTGAAGGAACGATTTTCTTCTCTGTTGCCGTTGAATTCTTCCGGCACCGCTATCTGCGAAGAAGAGGCGTTATCGTGTAGCTCCGAATGTATCACCGGAAGAGACGTCGAGTTTGTAACGACGAATTTCAGTATAACAGGATCTCCTTTAAAGTTGGAGGAGACTTTCGTACTGATGGACGTCACGACCTCCACGATTTGTTCAATCTTGCCGTTATTATTGGAATCTTCTTCCGAGTTATCTTGATTAAAGGAATCACGCTTCGTCGTGTTCCTGTCTCGACTGTGCACGCCGAACAATTGTTCCAAAAGCATGGAATCATCGGAGGCGCTTCTGTTCGAGGATTTGTCTTCCAGCTTGGGTCTGGGTCTGACCGGTCTGCCAATGCCGGTGTTGCTTTTAACAGGAGCGAGAGTCACCAGATTTTCAACTACATAAGCCTTCAAAGTGTCGTTGTAGACCTTCTTTCTAGTCTCTGAAGAGCTAATTGGTCGATTCACAGTTCCATTGAACAACCAGTCGAATCCTTCTACTCTGTCGGTTGGTTTAACCTCTGACGAGGCAGAGTCAGACTGTCCTGGAGTGTGCTTCAAGGTATCAATCTCTATGAAGGTAGAGTTCCTGGACAGACTAGGTGGTAATCTTTCTGGCGACGTTGCTTTAGTCCCTTCGTCTTTCACAACTAATTTATCTATGTTGTTGTATAAAGGGTGGATTACCTCCGAGTAGACTTCGGTCGTACTCAACTTGAGAAACTTCTCATCGTCTATTATTCCTGAACTTTCTCTCGTTCTTTCTGTACCTTCTGACAATTCAATCTTTGCGTTCTTCATAGGAGAGTTAGTTTTGACAGTATCGTCTTTTTGAGCAACAGTCTCCACCTCGATCGTGTCATTAAAATTTTCTGGTAACATTTTGATCTCATCCGTCGTGTTCTTTAGTTCGTCATACAAGTCTGAGTCTAATCGATGATTTTCTATGAGTTTTTCTTCGTTATCAATTATACTATCTGTCACCGCGTTTATTTGTTGTTTCGATGAGTATTCCTCTTCGTTTCTGTCATAGTTTACAACGGAAGCGATTTTGTCTACGGGTATCGTATGCCTAAATGGCATCAAAGTCCCAGAACTCTGAATCAAACTCGGTTTCATACCAGCCCCGTTCAAATCAGGCGTCTTATAGCTGGTATAAACAGGTTCTTCGACATTTTTATCCACTTTTCGATCCTGCAGGGCATTGTTCTGTTGTTTATCAACGGCCTGAATATCCGAGTACCGATTTCTTGACTCCAGTTCAACGTCCACATCGGAGACAGGCTCCGCCACTCCGACCCCCGACATTTCCGTCGTAGACTCCTCCTCGGTATCCGGCTTCTGCTTCGAAGTATTAGAGTTTACCAGCAAGTTATCAGAACCTTCCTTCTCCTTCGAATCATTACTTTGACCTATTTTCTCTTTACTCGTTTCTAAAGGAATCGAGTCGGGAACCCTCCACCCAGTTTCATTTTCGACAGCCGAACGATGAGGTTTCGCTAACGGAAACTCTATTCTTTCAGGCTCAGAAGAAGTTCGGAGCTTGACATCGTAAGTCTCCGGCGGAAGCTGTCCAGACACTTCAATATCCGGCCTTCTGTCCTGGTCCACTTTGGGCAGCGTCGGTTCGGTGAAGATCTGCCCGTCCTCCAGCAGTCCAGGGATTTTGTTTTTAAACTTCCCGTTCACCCTGAAGTTCACCATCTCCTGAGGCACGATTCTGTCGCGAGGGAAGTCTGTGTCGCCTATGTCGAATGTGCTCATGCCAGGCACATCCACGTACGAGTTCAAAGTCTCTGCCGGCTCCGAAAGCCGCGAGGGAGTGTTATCGTGAGCCTGCGGAGGAATCTTCGTTGTACTATCTGGTGCTACGTTACTGTAATTCACTTTGTAACTACTCTTAGTTGTTTTCTCAACGTTGTTCGGTAATAACTTGAACTCGGTGTTGTAACTAGGCACGATGGGTCTCCACGGCGATGTTTCGAAGTCAGGTTTCCGGAAATCTTTGAAGAGATCAGCTTCCACCGGATTTGTAGACGCTGTGGACGTTTCGAAGACCTCTTTCACGGTTTTTGAGTTGCTGTTGGGAACGTCTTCGTGTACCGTATAATTGAGTTGGTCTTTTGTTACCGAATCAGTAGTCGAGATCGTTCGAGTCGTGCTCGCAGTTGTCTGGGTGCTGTCTTCCACGCTCGTGGACTTAGTCGAGGTTTGTTCTTGAGGTAAAGCTACTTTGGTACTGTTTGTCGTATCCGGTTCGTGTTTGACTGCTTCTTCGGTAGAGTTTGCTTTATTTGAAGAGGTTGCATTTACTTTTGTCGCTTTGTAGGTACCCTGGATCGTTGGTATGTTGCTGAAGTCGATTTCAGACTCGATGGACTCGATCTTGCTGGGTTTTGTTTTTGGTTTTGAATTGGTGATTAAGGAATTGTTTCTGCTGGGTCGGAGAAGACCGTTTTTCGTGATCATTGCGTTCTTTTGTTGCGCGTGCTTGGGATTCCCTGGCACCTCCTGATTTATTCCTGAAAAAAGAAACGTTCGTTACGTCGCCAGATTAAGAAAAATATGTTAGATCGAAAGAACTGTTTAAGTGAAGTAGTTTATGGTTTATAAAATAATAGTTACATATAGGTGATAGAAAGTGTAATTATGTCACGAGTTTGTCACAGCCATCGTTTCTAACGGATGCTTACTTTTTACCGATATACTCGTGAGATCCAGTTCCATGTCCTTGAACAAGGAGGACGATGAATAAGTCTCTTTCGCGATAATATCCTCGATTGTGTCTTCGACGTTTGTAATCGATCGCGGTATCTTCCTTCTATCTAGGTATATCCTGAAGAACACCTTAAGAATACCGTTTTCGAACCTGTCTATGATCGTCTGCTTATAAGCTGGGCTTAGAACGCTTCTTCTAAACAGCAACTCGAACTGGAACACAATAGTTTATAAATTACGCAATCCCACTAGTTGACGTTAGAATTGCACATTAACTCACTATGTTCTTGTACTTTCGTTCCTTTTCACGGAACACCATGCTCGTGTTCAACTTCAACATGGGATTATACTTTTCTCCTTTGGACACCCTGAAACTGCAGGTGAATCCAACGATCGCTGGAAAGCATTTCATTGTAGACTTTATTAAGTTTCTAAGGTTCAGTGTTATATTAGAAGTTTAGTATAATGTATAATTAATGCTCACCATTCTTTGAATCTGTCCGAAGGGCTGAAACAAAGATTCGTTTAATAGAATTTAGTCTGGACGTAAATAAGTTGTGACGTGTGAACATACCTCCCATCCACAACGCTAATCCTGCGATAGCAAAGACAGCAATTAATACTAGCATGGCAGAGATAATTAACATTGCGCTGCCCACTTTCCACGTAGTGTTTCCTCTCTGTTTCTTTGTCTGTTGGGGGGAGACCCTGGACCATGTTGACCGTGGTGGCAAATAATAATCGTTCTAGAATCACAAAAATATACGTGACTAAAGCTGTTTATCTACTGCAGGTATTTTCAGTAATGAAGATAACGATTATTCGTAGCAGAACATAGGTGAATCTTCTTATGGAAAACTGTGTAGGTACAAAGTTATCCGGTAGCAATTATCAAATATCTTTACAAAGTAGAAACTACAATTACGATAAGATAATTTTATATAATGTTTCTGTTCATTTGAATACATCGGAGGTTCTTTCTGAGTTCAAGATACATTCACTGACCAACTAACCGTCGCCGACGATTCAATAATCGGAACGCGCAATAAATTTAGTCAGGTGTACAGTAATACCTGTAACGGTACTGGAGCCGAGGAGGAATGTGAAAAAAATAAAAGAAAAAGGAAGAAGTTTTCAAAGTCAACTACATCGGTGAGTTTGTGTGAAGGACCTGGTCATTGAAATTCGGATATGTAAATTAATGATTATAGACAAATGTAACTGTGCGTTAGTTTGTCTCGTGAATTCAGAACATATTCTATTCAGGTTTGTTGCTATAATCAGCTCTGCTATTTTGTGCTGTAATTAAACAATAATTTGTTACTTAAACTTTTGATTTTTTAACAGAAGGTTTCTTTGTAATACTAATTAAATCCTTTGTTTCAGAAAGTTTCAACGACACGAATCCGAGATTAAAAGTTTAATACAAAGAAACATGAAAACATGAAGATACAAATACCATGGTTGGATCATTAACTTCAAAGTTAGAAGCAGATCAGCAGGAAGTTATTTTGGAAACTATTTACAAGTTTGGTCTCTTCATAGAACATATACCTGCATATTAACACAGAATGTTGACCTTGACAACATGTTTGAAGGTCGTTGAAATTGACGCAATAACCATATATCTAAATAATTACCGTTATCTCCATTAAAAGTTAAAAAGTAAAAGAACATGATTGTGGAATGAACGAGCGTTTGTCACGGTCCGTTGCTACTTGAGATTTATCATACAGTTCATGCGTGAAATGATCGAATCGGCATAAGAAGGACAAAGATCCGAGCAGAACGTATTCTTTGCGCGTTTTTATAGGACGATTATAATAATTCCGATAGGTTTTATTACACGAGATAGGAACTTTAATTGGCTACAATTAATACATATATAGTTTAATCGTCGATCAAAAATAATTTCACGCTTAAGAACCATGGGTGATAGAAGCTTTATAGCGGCTGGAAGTCGATGAGTAGTTTGAGGTCGTTGGCTCCTAAAATGGAGAACCGAATTGTTTGTTACGCAAGGTGAATGTCATTATCGCGTGAAATGACGTCGTAATGCTTTAATGTTACACGTACATCATTTACATCGATTAATGAACATTGGAAATGATTTCTAATTTAGTAGAATATGTTCACAATATTTTTTACTGTACTTATAACAATTTAGTTACAATAGTTTCGTTATATTACCACTGATTGGTCTGTAACAATGGTAGTATAATTTAACTTTGTAAGTAATAGAATTCAGTAAATTAGTTGTTGCATAATTATTGTAACTAAGTACAGTTACAGCAACTATCTTAGGTTCGTAGCGTGGTTGTATTAAGTAATTTAGTAATTGCGAACTTCCTAAATTACCGAATATCTACATTTCCTATCTAAAAACTGCTGGACAAAGATGAACCGTTAAATGCTTATCGATGTCGTGATTCTGTGAGAAGTATTCTGCACTGTTTTTCCCGCTCTTTTTCTGATACAATGGCAACGCTAACTGCACACGTGTTACAACGATCAAGATGGTCACGTAGAGAACGCACCATAGCTTGCTCGAACCATTCTGTGAACTCTAACGCCTCCGTTGAACACCATGAGAGTTCCTTCCCGATGATTCTCGAATTTTGTACATTTCTTTCCTTACTTTTTCTTCAGTTATGTAGAAGCATATTTTGAATTACAACGAGGTTGCTATTATGTGCTAAACGACACGCGGTATTTACAAGACAAAGAAATGGCGGGAAAAATGTGGCAGAATTGCTTGGAAACCTGTGGGGTTCATAAAGGTCCATTCTTTGCGGTGTTCCTTGATTTATTACGCGCTATCTTTTCTCATTAGCATCACAGAACCGGGGTGAAATGAGAAATAATGAGGAGACAGAAGGATATTTAGGAGCGAGACTGTGCTTCTTTATTTTTGGAACTGGTAGTTAAATTTACTGTGTAACATTTAAATACACAGCTCAATTGTATTACTTCTTAAGCTGTGAGGTACATGGAACTCTATCAGGAAAGACTTTCTTACTTGATGTTTTAATTCAGGCTAAAATGTTTATTATTATTTCTTGTAACAAAGTATATTCTTGTAACAAGTATATTACACAAAGTGTAATTGGATTAGCTTATAATTTGAAGCAGATTCGAAAGCGGTCTGTCATTTATTGACCACGTTGATTCATTCGATTTTCATTGACAATGAGTCACCATCGGCAAGATCCAGATGATCTGCATTTGGGTCAGCTTCTCGAGAACCGAGTAACAATTTTCATCTCGTTTGCATGTACCTGCGGCTAGGAACAAATGAAGTATAATTATTGAGGATTGCTTCATGGAAATATTACGTCTCGATTCGTACAAAATTGATACCTTCTTTTCCCTCTTATATTTCATTAACACCTTAATACAAACACTATGTTTCCACAAGATGTTTTCTGTTGAAATGTTCGGCTCCTCGAAGCTATAGCTGTTAACCGACGTTAACAAATATTATAAATAATACGGTTCCTCGTTGTTGAGTACACGCAGGTGTAACATAGGTTTCTTTCCTCTATGAATCAGAAGGAAGAACCTCTCTCTACGTTTTGTTAGAATTCTTTGTTGCATAATTCTAGACGTCGATCAATAATTAATCAGTATGCAAAGGATGTTCGTGTTCGAAATAAGTAGTTCAGCAGATTTTCTCATGGATTCTGCTGATCGATCCGTAAGGTCATTATCTGTTATAACGACAAAAGAGCCGTCCGTCCAAAGCTATGTAATTTCCGTCGAAGGACGGAGGTTTGTCGGCGACTGAAGGCATAGAGCCCGTCGTTAGAATCGCCATTAACGTCGACAATGTTGACGTTCGTTCGTTTGGTGTAGCCCTGAAAAGGCCTCTGCAAAGAGAAACCTGAATGTTTGCCTTATTATAAGAAATACGTCCTCGCCTTCGGGGAGTTTGCACCTTCTGCGAGCTGCTCTTCATGCTAAGTGTCTTAGTTGCTCAAATTTAAGAACTTTGATCGTTTTATAAATGTTTTTATGAATGATTTTCTCAGAAATCAATTATTTATTTTTTCATATTCTCTGTACTGAAATAATTTGTAAACTATATATGAATTATGTAGGACTTTATTATGAAGACGCTGTCACAGGTAAATTATTTTTAAAAAAATCATGTACCATCTATTCATGCATCGATGTTTACTTGTTTATTGTTGCAGATCAGCGCGTCTGGTAATAGAACGTCCGATGGTTTTTTCATTCGCTCAACCATTCATTACTCTTCTTGTTATATACTTCTTGAGATATGCAAGTGCCAAGAAAAAAAAGATTAGTGGCCTCCAGTTAAGCAACGTTACCGACCATGTCCAACTATGTGGATCACAAAGCGTGGTAACAGCTATGCGATTCTTGAAAAGGCTATTAGCTTCACTACCGCGAAAGTGCATTGTTACGACTAAATGCAATAATGCGTCCACCGGAAGTACGACACGTTACCCTTTACTTTATTCGTCGAACCTAATTTAATCAAATAATTGGTAAACGATAAATTATATTCCTTGAGACCGAACGTCTTATTGCAATTAGATTTAAACTTCAGATTTCGAAAATATATTTATGAATTTCCTATTACATTTTTATAGCGATCTTAGATGAAATTTTTAGTAGCACGTTATTAAAATTCCTCAGTTTCTGTTTCCTGAATTAATTCCGATGCCTTTTGATTTCGTTTTAGCGTTCCACGTTCTCACGCGATGATTAATGGTACTCTTGAACATGAAACGTTGCGCGTCGATTAAATTCAACAAACGAAGAATTTACTCGAGGCGAGCGAGCTCGAAAAAAGTGAAGTATGCTGTTTTGTTTGCTTTTCTAGCGACTGTGTGCGAAATATAAAATCAGGAAGAGGAACTGAACGAATGCTGACCTCATACATCATTCCTTTTATCACCGAACCATAAATAAGGCGTTCATTGCTGTAGGAATGCTATAAATCATCGAAGCGATCGGAATCAATAAATTAACTCAACCAGCTTTACAGACGTATCATTTAATATATTAATAATACATAAATTTAAACATTCGGTGACGCGTAAGCGTTCTATACGTATTTGTAAAGCTTGCTGAGTTCTGTTCGAAAATTAATTGGTTAGGTTGAAGTTGACCGCGCAGAATGCAGAAGTCTCTAAGGAATTCCTAAGAAGACGGCGCCGTGTATAGCTATATTTATAAGATTGCAAGAATCATTATTAGTAACAAGGGGAATGCACGACCTTCGGCTCACTGATTTGGAAATGTGAGTAGTCATGTATTAAAATCACGAGTATGCGAGATCGATCGAAACGTAGATAATAATGAGATTTTCTTTTTAATTCGAGTGCGAAGCAAAGACTCCGACAGAGAGGAAAAAAGGATAAGAATTGGCACAGGTGCGGTGCACACGAAGGTGCGTGGACCATGACCTGGGCGGAGTCATTTCGCGGCCTTCGAAGGGGCGGCATGAAGAAACCACGAAGAGAAGATGCGACTGCAACCAGCGAGTGCAAAGATCTCTCAAGGTCGCCACTGTACATTTCGTCCTTGTCTTGCTTAATGAGACTCCATAGAAACATGTACACGGGGTGTTCAATAAGTTCTAACAATTATTTTCTTCATACTTTTATTCATATACTATATGAATAAATGAATAAAATATGAATAAAAACTATATGATATACAAATTATTAAATTCATTTAAATTCTATCTAAACTAGTTTACAATATTTTCTTCTATTTAATTATAGTATCATTAAGAACTAACAGTTATAAAATTTTAGGGAACGTACGACACAGAAGGATTGGTAAAATTGGAAGAAGAAAATTGAAGGTTCAAGTGAATTTACCTAATATATTGTTGATATGAAATTTGAATGAAACTGCATCGAGATGCAATTCAAGTGGCGCCTGGTATATAAATGGATCGTTTGTGAACGTACATTCTCTCTTTATCTACCGTCAGGCTGATCTTCAACAAAGAAGAAAAGTAAACGGAGTCAGCAAAAAGTAGACCGACCAAGAGTTCGCATTTTTCTACTGAGATACTCGCTCGAAATTCCGTTACAGCCTCGGTATAAATATAGACTCGTTGATTTAGCAAGTACTTGTTAAAAATAGCAAATTCACTTTCTGTTATCTTACAGAAAAATTGCAGTATCTTCTCGCTCTATTACTGAAATAGTGTGATTGATTATTGAACTATTTGGCCAATCACTTTGATGTCTACAAAGAGTATTGCACAAGAAGCGAGTAATTAATATATCATAGAAAAATATAAATTTTGACGACAAAAATTTATGGACGAAGACAAATTGATTAAGACTAAGGTCTCTTGAGGTTACGATAGTGAATTAAGTAACACCTATCTTCATTATGAAATCAGTTGCCCGTGAATGTGTAAAGGAGCATTTGGTATGCGGTGGAGCATCTTCCTGCACTTGCTTAGGATCCACGGAAGGAAGTATAAATCATTTGTGTTGGTTATTTAATTGTAAATTAACGTTAATTAACAGTAATGTAGATTTTATGAACTCATTTTATCTTGATCGAATTAAAAAAATGGCTTCATCTTTTTCAACAACAAGTCATTTTTTAATTGCAACGCAACGCGTTAAATTAATTCTTGTTCTTCGATAAATAAATTCTTGCGCAATTCATAAATATATATATTTTTTAAATTGTATAAGTTGTACATTAACGAGTAATTACAATCTAATGTTATTTATTTTTAGAGATCGCCGATGTGAGTAATAACGACTGCAAAAAGTGAATTGTTTTATGATGAACGCGGCATATTTGGCTCTGCGAGGTTTCGAGGCATTGAAGAATTTTCTTCATCGAGCGAGATTACGATCTCGACGCCCGTGTAATTGCTGTAACCGTTGCTAGCCGCTTGTCCAGCAACAGTTTCTGCTCTCTGTAACTTCATCGCCGACTCTACGACCGTGTAATCATCACCTCAAACCACAAAACACGCGAAACGTTCGAATCGACAATATAGGTGGTTGATTTCTTTTGGAGAAGACATCTTCGAGAATCAGAAAAAATGATCGATCGCTTGCTTTTTCTGCTCATCTTTGGATTCATGAAATGAAAAATATAAATCTCCAATTAGAAATCGAAAGAGTTGTCTGACCGGATATCGCCGAAACAGGCAACCGGAAGTATGTGATCCTCGAGAACGATTTCAGATTTGCATCTACGTGCCTTCATAGGCGATCACGTAAGAATTATCAGATGATTATTCCTCAAGTTATATTAAAGCTTGAATGGGAATAGCGAACAATGCTAACATAACTTTTTTTGTCATTGCAGTAAAAACATATACCAGGATTGTCGAGAGCGGCTCATGCACTACTTGTTTTTGTACGCGCTTCATTCAGTTTCACCTCTCAGAATGTCGTAAGTCTTGATTTCATTGAGGAAGAAAGTGAACTGTTGTTTTTCAGGTTACGGTGTTCGTTTACCGATAACTCTGTGCGTAATTACGGAAATTTATTCCTTATTGTGTGCATACTCGATGACATTTTCCTTCACAGTCGTTCGGTTGTGAAAAGATTTCAATTTCCATACTCATTTCATTTACTAGTTTACTACTGTTTTTATTTTATGTCTGTTTCTTCTGTATTGTGACATACTAATGTATACAACCTTTTTACAGGATCTACCTTTGAAACTTAAGGATGCTGACTAAATTCTCTGGGTTTTCTATAGACTTGTTAGCTCTTTGAGTTCTCTCAAAACTGAAAATATGTGGTGAAAGCTTACTCAGCCAAAGGAAGCCTACACTTGAGTATGCTTCAGAAGATCAGGTTCCTTTGTTAAAAAATACTGCACATAATATGAGGGTCATTCAATAAGTAAAGAGACAAATTCTATAATTTTAAAGCTATTCAATGAATGTGTACAATATTTTCAGGGGTGTTAGTTGGCAACCTCTGATCAGCTGTTTCATCATTTTATGTCAACATAATCTCAATATTTTCAATTAACCATGGCAAGTCCACTAGAAGATTGCACCTTAGAAGAGCAGCGCTCAGTCATTAGATTTTTAGTCGCAGAAGGTGTAAAACCAAGTGAAATTTTTTCTAGAATGTTGATACAGTACGGTAAAAGTTGTATGAACCGTGCGAATTTTTTTTTTTGGTTTTACACCTTCTGCGACTAAAAATCTAATGACTGAGCGCTGCTCTTCTAAGTGGACTTGCCATGGTGAATTGAAAATGTTGAGGTTATGTTGACATAAAATGATGAAACAGAGCATATCCTAAGGTTGCCAACTAACACCCCTGAAAAGATTGTACACATTCATTGAATAGTTTTAAAATTATAGAATTTGTCTCTTTACTTATTGAATGACCCTCGTATTTGACCACTCCCAGAATCCTAGTCGACTACATTAACTAATTTTTGAGTAGCAATAATTATAAGAATGAAACGTAAGAGACCTTTTTGCACATTTCTTAGCTATTATAAATACCTCGTAGATTTTACCGTTTAATAGCCTATTTCGAGACGTCAATCAACTTCTTGTCGTTTTTGCAGATCCCTGACCTTTCTCCGCAGTTTCATACAACGACAACGTAATGAGAGTCGCGAACAACGTTAATTAAGGTATCAGGTGCGTGAATTTCTCTTGACTCAGGACTTAGCTCCTATGAAACGTAAAGGAAGGTTTAAATGATGATTATGGATAGTTCGTATATGGCACGGTATCGTTTTAACCGTGACTGTCTCGCAGAGGAGGCTCATAACCGTTTCAACCTGAGATAGGGGCACATCTAAGTAAAGCAGAGAGGCGGTACGCGATCTCCGCCTCTTCATGATTTACCACGAAGCGGAAGGACCGTCGGGTCGTGATGTTGGATTGACCTTCTGGGTCTCTCAGGACCCTACTGCTTTGATCCAGGATTTCCAGACATGCAGAGCGTCTAGGAAACTCTGCGTGGGTATCATCTTCTTGTTACAGTTATGTTTTCAGTACTGTGCGAATTTAGCCGAGGTCGTTGCCACCAAGTAAGCGGCGCAATTTTCTTGTTAAAGCAAAGGTTGCAAGGATCGTGTCTAGAGGAACGTTAATTGGGTGACTCTTTGAAGGACTATGTGGAGGAAAAAGTGTCATGGTTAATCTTCTAGTCCTATATTTATTATTACTGCACTATACGAGGATGAAGGTGCAATTCTAATTTGTTTAACACCTTGAGCGATGAATTAATGATGGAATTCCGAATTAACACTTCAACTTGTACTCAAATTTAATAACTGGAAATTGAATAAGCTGTAATGAAGATTTAAATTGATCAGATAAGTCTTAGAACATGCAACGAGGGAATCCAAAGTACTTAGATCACTGGAAATCTCAGTTAGATCAACATAATTCTCCAAAATGTAATTGTTAAAGTATCATCAGAGATCTATCAAAGATTAGAAAACAGCGTTGACACAAAAACGTCGGTTCAGTTACAGGCATCATTACCCCAACAAATAAACAAGAATACACATGAAAAGTATCATCGCAGATTACCAAGAATTTTCTAACAGCTCAATACAGGTGTTAAACAGATTTATATCTACACGATAGTTACTCGAATACCTATTTAAACAAACACGTCCGTGAGTCCCAGATACTCGAAGGTTCATTAGAAACGATTTATAGTTAGCACAACCTTCAATGTTATAATCTCAGATCAATTTCTCACAAACGCAATTGAGTTTTGCTAATGTAAACGGTGTCCATGGAACGTGACTTTGGGAACGGTTTGTTACGTCCAGATACATACGTATTATAGACTCATAATCCGAGTCCATTGAACCTAACTGTCCAGTATTATATAGCGATTGGAACTAGACAAAAAGAGAGGCCACCCGCTGTCTTCGCATAGAACTTCTTCTATTTCGAACTATGTGTTGGTTCATTAATGACGAGGCCTAATTATACCGTTCTCTATGACAGAACATTATTGAAACGTCGACCAAGACCTGAAAGCGGATAATCAAGGATGGTAGGTATAACCGAAGCGTCATATTAATTGACTCGTTTATTTAAATCGCCTTTGTGTGTCTTTCTTGTCAAACGTACCCTTGAAAGTTTAAGATCCGTTATTTATTGCTTCTGAACTTGTAATGTAGTAATAGTCACCTTCTATCACATGTTGCATAAACGATTTACTAATTTTTCAGCGCACATAACCGTCAGCTACATTTCTGCTATTGGATAAAAAAAGGATTATAAAGTTAACGAAGCGAGGAAGGCCAACAATTAAGCGACATTGCAACCTGTTAACAGGAAGTCGTTTCTCGTCTATCGATAAATTCAGCGTGTATGCGGTAAGCGACAGATCGGTATTACGGAATCCAGAGGGAACCTGTTTGAAATTTCAACAGGGTTCTCGAAGGAATTCGGACGTTGAACCGGCTCGTTCAACCTTGACTGATCAACGTTACCTAGCTCTAGATGGAATCCACGATGCATCATTGTCTCTTCCACATCGCCACGGGTATCCTTTCCTCGGTTGAATTCATTTGGTATTCCAGCCGAAGTATGCCAGCGAAGTAACAGTACCTAACCGACGACCAGGGTGAGCCGTGAAACGGTCCACCTCTGGTGGTCCTAGCTGCCAGCTAGGTCAGTGCCACCTCGAGATTTAATGTCACTCGAGTGAGTGGTGCAAAAACGGCGAACAACGACACGGAGTGACTCTGGACGAAGGAAACTCGGATGATGATAATGGAAGTTGTAGGAGTGCCGGTAAACAGGCGTCCGAGTACACGTTGAGTCACGACTGGAACGAGGAGAGAGGAAGATGAACGACAGCATTGTTATCGTTGATTTAATCACGCTCTTTATTGTATTCTTTCTGGATCTTCTTTTTCTGACGTCTTCCGATTTTAATTATCCCATTCTTAGGAGCGTTTTTTATTCAAGACAGTTTGTAAACTTTTGGGATATTCGGAGGCGTTTTAATATTTATGGGACCTTATACAGTGGTCATTATAAGCAAATCTTTCGGGTCTGAGGTTTGGCGTATAACGTACAGGTCATACATTGATGTCTTGCCGAACGTAGAAAAGGACAGAAGAGAAAAATAACGTCGGCGTTTGTGTATATCGTAAAGGTACTACATTTCGAGCGAAGGAGAC
The DNA here is from genome assembly GCA_963576845.1 of Megachile leachella. NCBI lineage: Eukaryota > Metazoa > Arthropoda > Insecta > Hymenoptera > Megachilidae > Megachile > Megachile leachella. Next base: position 1,009,182 of record OY756250.1, read on the forward strand.
CGAACGTAAACAAACAGCGACCTACCAGAAGGACACTCCTAATGCAAGAATAAAACTTTTTTATTTTTGATTTTTTTTTTTTGAAATTTTTTCCATCATATTGTAATATTTTTCTCATTAAAATGAGACCAAACACGATATACTTCGGGACATATTTACTTGTAATTTCAAATGTTACGCGTACATCGATGACTTTACTCTAATAAGATATTGTAAGTAAATATAGTCCAAATTATATCGTGTTTGGTCTCATTTTAATCGGAAAAATGTCAAAAATCGATTGGTAAAAGTTTGATAACGAAAAAGTCAAAAATAAAAAAGTTTTATATTTACATTGGTATTGTCTCACGGATATACTAAGCTCCGGATCACGTTACTCTTCTCGGCGAGCGAACCCCAGCGTCTCGAGGGGTCTTTCCCCCAGTGGTGGGGATAACATTTTTGCTTATATTGGAAAGGACCTTTTTGCCTATAACGAATTACCGCTGTATATTGAAGCCAAGTAATTAACGTGAAGCTAAGAAGCCGAATGGCGAGCATTATGCTAAAGACAGAAGATAGAACGGTATAATTCGTAGTGTCATTACTGATGCGAGGCGTGTTCATTCATGCGAATACGTTCTTCGAACACGGAACTCGCGTGCAGTAATCTTCCGGAACAATTTTCTGCCTTTACATTGTAACGCAACAAAGATGAAAAATCGGCCGGGGGATTACGGACATTATTCTCGGCGAATGTTGGAGCTGATAGCGATTTGTCTGCGACTCGCATTCTTAAGGTTTCTCAGCATCGACAAAAGGACGGGAGATACAGTACTGCCATCCTTCTGTATTATTCGATGCAGACCTCTACGCGAGAGAACTCTTGCCATATGGTTCCTTTGTAAATTATTAACGAGAATACGCCTGTCGCGGCCGGTATTGGTATATCGATAAATCATAGCCAAGGGTCTTATTGTTAATATCGCGGATCGTTGGTCACAGCATCGCACGTGGAATCCTGTAATTACTTAAGCTGACCAAGCAGGACTGTAGTTCGAATCACGGTGGCACGGATTATCAGATATCGGTATCTTTTGTGATTGATATTCGTCAATGGCGTCGCACATTGCATTTGCATCGAAGAAGTAAGTTTCTTATCTCCTACACTTTTACAGATTGCGACTCATTTTTAAAATATTATTCAGAAGATGCCAAGTTTAAAAATCCCAAAGTTGCAAAAGAGATCACACGATGCTTATCCTTTCTGTTCTTCCAGCACAAAAATTGTAACAAACTATTCATTACCGAATCTGGATATTTTTTCAATAAACATGGAAAGGAACGGGAGAAGAATGCAGTCGACTCGGAAACAATGGCGTATCTGTTGCTCGAGGGTCAATGGACATTACAAGGTAAAGCACGCGTGTCTTTGACCGGAATGACACGCAGAAATAACATGCTTCATCTTGATGAGAGGAAAAACCATAATTGCATTGCAAATTTTTAATTGCATGACGGTTTTTACGTATTGTTTGAACGGCATTATCGCGGTACCGATTTTCTTTCACAGAACGGTCTTTACATCTTTTAGCAAATTTTTTAAATAAATCGTGTTCGGATTTTCAACTTTAGTTATTTATTTATGAATAATTGCAGGTTACGTAACGCTTCGAGAAGAATAATGTAAGACTTGTTATTGAATGGACACTGTTGTGGAATACGGCAAATAACTTTTTAAGATACTCAGTATGTAGTTACGGAGGACTCAAGAAGGTAAGACGGAGTGAATAAACGAAACTCTATATCTTTAGTACAGCAATATTTTTAATAAATGTCTGCTCTTAAAACCAGGAACTCTGTGTTGGGAACTTTTTCAAGTACTCAAGAAGTTTTTGTGGCAACCAAAAATTATGTACTTCGTGCAATAATATTTTTATTTATGCTCGCTTATCGTTGTGCCGAATAAAAATGCAATTTTTGAAACTACTCTGAGAATCATATCTATAGATAACATGGTATGATGTAACTCTGGATATTTGTCCAGTGTTCATTTCCAAGTAATTTTATTTTCAAAATTTGGTTGAAACTTCAAGACTTTTTATTCTGTTAATTATTTTGAAGAATTCCATCTTGACAAAATGAAGGGATACATATATTAATTAAAAATGTGGCACACGAGAAGAATTTAGTAAGTTTTACTGTATCAAAAGCTTCAGTCTCTGGTGAAAATAATACTACTCGAGAAGCACAATGCAACATTCAATGGCAAAGTTATCTCATATAAATCCTGAATCAATTTCCAGGTAAAAATGGCAGAGCCGTATCCAGTGGACAGCAAAAGCATTTGCCTCCCGTGTCGTTTACTAGAATGCGCATATAGAAGGTGTACAGAAAAAATGAGAAACACGTAAGTACCTTTCTACTTGAAACCGCTATTGCCGTGTCTCGAACTCTTTTATGTCCTTCTAACTTCGAACGTATTCATATTTTAAACTGCCGTAGAACACCGGGGGAGGAAACACAGGATAACATGGCGATCGAAGAGGACAAGGAGAGACAGGTCGAGACACGCGGTGAGAAAAAGAGAGAGATAGAAGAAAGTCGAAGAACGGCGGATCATCATCATCATCATCTTTACGCGATGCCGAGCGAGGCGAACTTATGTAACGCTTTCATGCAAGACAAGGCCAAGGTTTCCCTTGATGCAGTGGCTGTATGTGTGGTCCGTTCGTTTCATATTGTTTTATGCTGCAGTTGGCGACGCATTTAATTACGTCTATCGAAAGAAACGAGACGGATCTTGTTCCATGGACCACCGAGACCGTTGGAATTTAGATTCGAGAATCGTATGTAAAGAGAACGATGCTTTGCTCTGCAATTCTACCTAATGTGCACTCTCAATGCGATGTACAGAAAGTATCGTATTATTATAAGTTTGAGAATTTATTGTCTATACAATGACTGTGCAAGATGTGATTATATAGCGCGTGTGAAGGGGCAATATAACGGGAGTTTACGATACATGTGACAAGTCATGTCATTATTCTTATTGTGTCATTATTATTACCAAAATTCGTGTCTTGATAAGAAGGGTATTTTAGCAAAATCATATTGATACTTCAAGGAATATCTTTAAGTACCGTGTCACTAATAGGTTATGATTGCATCTCTGTCATTATTTTAAATTTTCCTTCCGGAATTTCCAAATCAGTAGTCTAAGCAATCGAACGTTGCATTATTCATAACATTTTGCGCACGTTGGATATGAAACGGGTTTTTTTATAATAGATGCAGTCACGTTCCTTCTTCGTAAACCTGATGCGGTTAGTTACGAAGTCGAAACGATTTCCGGATCATAACGAAGTCAGGGTGTAAGTATCCGAATATCCGGAGAATAACGAACGTGGTAATTTTTTTTATTATTCTCTTTTGTATTCGGTTAGCACAATTATGAGTACTTGAAGCGTTCAGATTGTTAAATATTTCTCGTAGAAAACAATTTGTTCAAAGTATTCTTCTGCAGATCAAACTTGCACATTCTGAGATTAGATTTTGCTTAAAAGTGGTAATAGTTATTTTCTTGTTATGATATATAGTATGAAAATTTATTATAAATTTTATGTATAATTGTAGGGATACCATTATGGGTCAACTGAACTATGCTGTGTCAGACACAAAGTATTCATGGAAGGTTAAAATTCTTCACTCACTTGATAAGGATAAGCTCCTGGTCTGTAATAGCTGCCTGTATTTATCGCAGGATAACTTTTGCTGCTACCACACATAGAAGCCATCTTCGTTGATTTTTATTTCACCACTGTAAGTCCAATATTTACGTTAATCTCAAAGACGATGAAGCACGTCCATTATCGAATCTTCTACAAATCACTGACGAACATTAGCATCTGTTTGTATAAAAACGAGTTATTAAAACGAAGAATGTTCAAAGACGTTATTCAAGGTCACTCAATTTTCTTTTTTTTCAGGTTCACAACGATCCCGTTAAGCACAGTTCCCGATATATTTAAATAGGCCTGCTTTTTTTGTATCTCTTAATGCGACGACCCATAAAAAACCAGTTCATTTTTTCGGGCCACCTTTAAATTCTCTCGAACATTGTCGATCTTCTTCCCATCGACAGGTATTATTCCGTCTATTATATCAATTTCTCTGGTATATAAATTTTCAGCGAATAAACTGTTCCGAAATCGACGAATAGCACCGTGTAATTGGATCCTCTTCCTTGTTTCTAGGCCGCGTTCGACTAGCAGAAGCGAAGAAGGATCTCCCTCATCGAATATCAAAATTTCGATCGCATATTTACGAGCAGCGAATGAACTTTGCGTGTATATGCGCGATACGTCGAAGCGTTCTCATGTAACAATCGGATGGAGGTGTTGAACGGAAAGAAAACGGAAACGAGTGGAGGCACGAAGGCACACAAGAAGTACGTCCTTACGCCGAGACGGTTGACCACCAACTGACAGCGGAAGATCTTCACGCACCGTCGTTCTTCATCTTCATCCTTCCCGCTCGGTTAACCGGCCTGGTTGTTTGCCGCTTATTCGACTTCTTTTTAAGCCAACGAGCTTTGTCGGCTATCTTTTCTTCACGCCACTTTAGTTTTTGGCGGCATCTTCCTCGTGAGAACCATTCTGCCATCACTTTTCTTCCTTTAATTTTCAACTTCTTTCGTTTTAATCTTGTTTTTCGGTTGCTCTTCGTTTTTTCTTTTCTCTTTTACGCTCGTTCTCTTTCACTTCGAACTTTTGTGACTCGCTGCGGTAATTTGGTCTCACCTCTTTGGAAGTGACTGATGATCGAGACGGTGGAAACAGGTAGAACGATTAAGCTTTTTGTTATGGCGATATTCAATTAAAAAGTCTTCACGCTGCAGGGACGGATATCTGTGATACAATTTTTCACGCTCACCGCGTACAGTTAGTTGTATCTTATTTTGTTAAATTTATTTATAACATTCTTTATCTCATTATTTTCGACAAATTCCTATCTGCGCTGATAGATAAATGTTTGAATGCCCACTAAAACGTTTCCAAGGGATCATTAGATTTTATCCGACTCGATTCCCCGCCTAGCAACAAGATTTTTCGAAGACCTCTTTGTATTGTCCGTCCATTCTTCGCGACGAGTCCTGCTGTTTCTCCGCCACGTCCACTCATTAGTCGACTCTTAACAAAACGGATGGTCTTCCCATTGTCATTTTACTAACGGTATTAAAATTTGCACTCGCAAAATTTCTCATGGTGGACACTCGGTGTTCACGGACGCGTTTTGACGACCTGATTCCTAACCACGGTTAATTAATGTGATTCGTATACGTCAAGCCGCGAACTGTACCATGTAGTAGAAGAAGTTTTTTATAACGGATTTTCATGAAATAATAAAGCGAACTTGGTCGTCCAAGGGTCAAGCATAAAAACTAAGCTGGTTAAGTGGGGCATATCCTGTTGGTCGTAAAAAGATTAAGTTAACTCGAGAAGATATTGATGGACATACTTTCGTTAATGTAACGCAGTTAATTATTCCCTGCACGTCACTGATCTCCATTAAACGATATTATGCTGTAATTTACATGGTTTCATGTTACAGTTATTTAATAGTCGCCTTTACAATAATTTATACGCATTAGTCAGAGGTAATCATTGTAAGTGTCATTATGATGCGACTGTAATCACTGTCAAGATGTACATATTTTGTCGTGATTGTTCCAGGTAAAAGAATACATTATCGTGTCTGACAGCGGTTTATCGTGACAAATTTTCGGATGAAATCATTATTTCTGACGCTGTAGGACATACAACCAATCTTTACGCTGATGGATCGTTTTACTTGGAGGAAATTTTGTACATAATATAAAAGGTATCAGGCACGAGGATTTTCATTTATTCCAAATCGTGTACATAATTTAATTCGTAGATTTTACTGAAGTATTTCGTAAATCTATAAATTTTCGAGTTCTCGAACATCGAGCGAGTGCTTATATTTTAAGTTCCGTTGTATCGCGAGATAAAAAATTGTGCATTGCAATGGCAACGAAGAAACGTCAACATTGTCCGGTACCTGTAATAATATAAACATTCGATAGCCTCTATAACCGGGTTACTGTTTTCGCATCTCGCGTTCGACCGTGCACTCCGTGGCCGACAGGATAATAATCCGGTACTAACGTAAATAGTACAGTGTATTATAACAGACAAAACAAAACTCGATGCTTGAGAACCGAACGAATACGAGTTGATTCACAGCTTGGCTTTCCCACAGAGAGGAACATGACCGCGAAGCGAATAGACGTGCTCTCTGATACGGCTGGCGTGCTACATTTAAAACGTTTACGTGCGACGATTAAGATCGTTATTGAACAGGTTGCGATGATTTTTTCCACGGGGCACGCATAGGCCTTGTTCAATAATCAACGTTAAACTTGCTGCTTCTGACTCAAGGTAATCTTTCACTTTGTGTTATTTTTGCTTCTAATTTCTAGCCTAAGGATGTTTATGTAACTGTATTCTTATAGAAAATAACTTATCGGTTCTCACGCCTATCCTTTGCATAATTGATAACATGTAAATGCAAATACATGCAAATTTCTTGCATGAATCCGAGGGTCTGCGAATACGCAGATCTGGCTATTTAGGGATGTAGAACACAGGGACCTGAGAATATCGAGACCCGAGGTATTTAAGGATGTGGAAATATAAAGATAACACTCAATAAGTCCCCGATCTGACACATATATAGCAACACTAGTGACAGACTCACATTTTCCGATAAAACTAACCGTCAGACACTACGTGTCAAAATTTCATGGTATTCTGACAGTTAGTTTAGAAGTTACAGTCATTTTAGCGCGCCCGGTTTCGTAATTTTGAAGACGATGGATAGAGAGGAATTTCGTGTGTCGATTAAACACTGTTTTTTGATCGGGAAAAATAATGTTGAAGCCAAAAGGTGACTTGATAAGTATTTTGGGTACTCTGCACCAGGGAAATCAACTATCATTGACTGGTATGTTGAATTCTCAAGCTTCCGAATTTCCAACCCCTCGAATTCTCAAGCTTCCGAATTCTCAAGCTCTCGAACTCTCAAGCTCTCGAATTCTCAAGCTCTCGAATTTTCAACCCCCCGAATTTTCAAGCTCCCGAATTCTCAAGCTTCCGAATTCTCAAGCTCCCGAATTTCCAACCCCCCGAATTTTCAAACTCCCGAATTCCGAACCCCCCGAATTCTCAAGCTTCCGAATTCTCAAGCTCCCGAATTTCCAACCCCTCAAATTCTCAAGCTCCCGAATTCCCAACCCACCGAATTCTCAAGCTCCCGAATTTCCAACCCCCCGAATTTTCAAGCTCCCGAATTCTCAAGCTCCCGAATTCCGAACTCCCGAATTCTTAAGCTCCCGAATTCCGAACCCCCCGAATTCTCAAGCTCCCTAATTTCGCAACCCCTCGAATTCTCAAGCTCCCGAATTCCCAACCCCCCGAATTACACAGTTAGTTTAGAAGTTACAGTCATTTTAGTGCGCCCGGTTTCGTAATTTTCAAGACGATGGATAGAAAGGAATTTCGTTTTGTTTGTTTTTCGTAGTTAGACCGGAGACTTATTGAGTGACCTGTTATGAATTTGGAGGAATCTCTCGCTCGAGAGCTACAAACCTATCCAAAATAATTTCGTATAAAAACTACAATAGTTAAATCAAAGGTGAATAAATTATTCTGCTTAGTCAGCTATTAGTAGCGATTAATGTCGTCTAAGAAGAACAAGGTGGCTACGCCGAAAGAAGTGTTCGCAAAAGGCAGAGCAAGTCCTGTTCGATGCGCGTGTCGTCGTTAGGAAATAATTATTGCTACATCCTAAAAGGATTCCCGATAACGAGCGCAATACATCGAGGCACTAATTACTTCGTTGAATCGTATTGCAGAGGGGAAACGATCGGCGTATCAGAATAATGGCGAGGGATGCGGCCGTGCAACTCTCCGTTGGGATGCTGAGATATCGGGCAAAAAGCTTTTCTCTCCGCGACTGCTGGTATTTCATCGGTCGTATAATCATATCCGACATAACCGTCGTTATCTGGACCACGAGATTTAACCGCTTATGCTTCGGTAAGTGTCAGTTTCAATTTCTTCTTTTCTTTATTGTTTCTCTGCTGTGTACTCTTCGCGCTTCTTCCTGTTACCTGCGGTTCGTTACGACACCAGGCGATTTGTTCTTATCGATTGCCTCTATGCAACACGGTTGCTCTGTCATTAAGCTCCAAATACCTTTTTTTAATCTCCCATCACCATGAATATTAAAACGATTACATAGTATTACAAGTTTATGCAAATATTTAAGTTAGATGATTAAGTTATCGGGTTTTATGATAAATAAATTACATTCAATGTGTTTTAGGTACTGTGAGCAGCAGGATTTAAATCGAATACAGAGTGGATCATTATGAATCATGCTACTCGTTTGTAGTGACTCAACTAAATTCTCAGAATCGGTTCATGATACCTGCATCTAAATTTATTTATCTCACAACCTGACATATGAGTGTATTAAAAATATGGAAGTCCTAGTTTAACGTCTATATTTGCGGCACGTGAAATGCTTCACCAAGATTCCGCGATATTTAACTTTGTTCTGTTTCATTTTCGACGGCCGGTAATTACCGCTTCTGTTCGTTTCGCGCCGAAATCTTTTTACGCTCGCCTCATTTTTCCCCTGTTACGCGTCCTCTTTTTCTACGTTCGAGCGATCTTATGCTCCGCTTCTCTGCGGATCCTCTTTCCTTCCGTTTTTCTTTTCAAATTATACAGGGTGTAATTTAATATGCGTGCAACGCTTTAACGTTCAGGATTATGCTCTAAAAATTCCTATAAGTACACGTCTACATTGATTTCGTCTTTATCCTGTAGTTTAATTTTGTGTAGGATCTTTCAGAGACGATATTAAGCACTTATGGTACATGATTGTAAAATTTAAACAGAGCTAAACGGATAAGCATAATCGCATATCGTAGAATCTCTATTTTTTAAAAGATCTCTCAATTATAAGATCTCCCTTCGGAGTTAATAATTTTTTGAAAGCAGGACGGTTAGAACCATTATCACACACGCAGTTACACCCTGTATACAGCGTGTTTCACGTTTATCCGCTAAGTTCTAAGCTCGCCGACTCTCGGTACCATCGGAACGCGGTGCAAAAATTCCACGTGGCATTCTGCCGTTTTTCCCGTCATAATGGCACAGAGACCGCTTTCATTCCCTCGATCCAACCCACGGTCCTGGCATTTCGTTGTTATTTAGCTACATCCCCCTTTCTCGTAGCCCTTGAATCCCACCGATCGGACCTTCGCGATTCCCGTCTGTTTATAGGTGCTAACGTTTGCCTTTCAGGGTCCATCGAGCCGTATCTGACCACATTGTAATCCTCTTTTCTTGCCAATTAACGGCTTAACTCTCCTGCTCGGATAATAAAACTCGCACTACCGATAAGCGCAACGCTAGCCTGTAGGCATAACTTTGCTTTTCGAGTTCGCACAAGATTTTGAGGTCGCTCATACTGTTGTAATTTTAGGATTTTACGATTGTTACAGCGTACAGTTTTTCGAGTTCGTTGTTAAGATATTTAACCCCTACGCGTGCGTAGGAAACCATTTAATTTGGCTCAGTTGGGAACACTCATGTACAAGCTCAGAAACAGGGCGTTTTATTTTGAAATTTATATTGCTATATAACATTCAATAGAGTTGATAATTAATCAAACAGTACCATAAAATAATAATTTAATAGTTTTGTAACGTGTGATACTGCTCAAAGCATTTAGGAATATACTGCTCGGTGTTAGCCAAAGTTCTTGACGTCTCGGAGTCGTCAAAGTCTACAATGGCACAAGAAATGAATGACGCCTCAGAGACGTCATTGTATGTCAAAGGGTTAAACACACAAGTTGCAGTATTAAATATAAAATGATATTGTACACAAGATAAGGTTTCAATTACGAGTATATTCAGTTTATAAGTTCGTAGCGGATGGTGATTCGTTTTTTTCGATCGAATGTTTGGACAGCTGAAAGAAATTAATCGAGGATTCCGTATTAGCATCACGAAATGGCGACACAAATCACGAGGATCTTGTCCCCTTGGATAAAGGCCAAAAAATCGTTCACTGTATCGGACGCTCATTGAGATCGCATCGAGGCGTACCGATAAATCATATATAAAATTCGCATAAATGAGCCTCCCAGAATGATAAATTTTTGCCTCTCGCGTGTATCCTCTCTTTCTTGCGCGCGATTTTTCTTATAAAGGGTGTACCACCTGAGTCGAGCATCTAATTTTTAAATAAAAAGAGACTAGCTAATGAAAATCTTTATAATTTCCAGACGCATCATTGAAGATCGTTAAAGCGAAAAAATTAATAAATTGGAGGATTACACCGGTAGTCGTTACGAGGCAAGATACTCGACCGGATACTTAATAAATCGACCACTTAATAAATTGAAGGACAATATCAAGAAAGCACCGAAGCGTATTCAATGTTGCAACATTCGGAATTGAATTAAATCGGTGCAATAATGTTCTCTAATTGGTTCGAGTACGGAACAAATTATCGAGCCGTTTCGAATGGCACGCAACAATGTTGCATTATTATTTTGTCGAACACGAACATATTTATACCGTCTCCGGGAGCATCCGTTCAATTTGTCTTGTAAGTTCGTCGAATCGTTGGACGTACACCGTGTACTCCTGTTGGATGCATCGTAAATTGCATTTTTATCGTCGATACTCTTCCCCGTTAGCCGAGCATCGAGATAAAGGTCCTGATAGATATCCGACGTCATAATGAATTCTTTTTGCGGTGGCTGCACCCTTTACAACGATTTCTCGGTACGTCTCCGCCCTCTTCTCGTCCTTGTTATTATCATTATTGTTATTATTATCATTAACTATAAAAGAAGAAAGGGAATGGTAAGGGCGGCAACTGAAGACTCTCGTCCAACTTGCATTTGCTACGCGAGAATTATTATCGATAGCCGTCGACCATTGCACCATAAATTACCATTTTTATCCGCGGGCTCCCACTTTTGCTTCTCTCCGCCAATCATTTATCTGTAATATTAAAGGTTCGCCAAAAAACTGACTAATATGTCTGTACATTTTTTCTTACAGAGGGTTTATGCAATTTTGTCGATTCCTGGCGCAGCGCGAGAAGGATCCTATGTACTGTAAAAGCTGGAAACTTGGGATTTAAAAATCAGGAAAGGAGGCATTTTGGAATTCGAAGTTTGAAGAGTTTGATAACTTGTAAGTTCAGAATTTGGAAAGGTTATAAGCTGTTAACCCCTTCCCGTGTCCCTTTATTTAGATGCGTCAGTCAAGACTAACTATAAAGGCCACAACATTAAAACGAACAAAGAAAATTAAAACGATGTGAGTATTTTATATTGAGGAATTCTTGGTAATGCAACTTATAGTTGGATCTAAATTTCAAGTTGAAGAATGTTCAAGAGTATGGTTTGTCACATTTGAGCTGTAAGTGAGTGAGACTCGTCAAAATACGGGAAGAGGTTACTCAACTGTACGAGTGATATACCTGCACATCCGTTAGGGAAGATACTGATCTGTACACATCTATTCAACCCTTATACTATGCTCCATAATCTAACTGGAACCGAATGCTCGTTTGGGAAACGTCGTACATAACAGTGGTGGCAATCTCGCAGAATGCGATCCATTATCATCGTATCGGTCTCCGAGAAGCACGCGAGAATTATCGATCAGATGCTGGCCGCCCGTAAATAACAGTTTTTATACCGTTTTCATACTCGACTGACGAAGATTTATTCGAAAAAGCCTGTTTTTTTGCTCTTTTCTTTTGGAATCATCAAGCCCATCTCCGTTCACGTGCACCACGACCGCATAAGAGCGTGGTAGATTTGCCGAAGGTATACCCCTTGCAGCCGACTACGTGGTGGAATGCGTTGCTGAAAACGCTGTGGGTGATTTTTGCAGGGCCGTAGCGGGGCCCCTTTCTCTCCTACGTTTCCGAACGGAAATATTCCTGGCCGATATATTTTTCTCTTGGACGAACACGCTCGGTGATCGGCGAAATTTATTCACGGTTGCGCGCAAGAAATATAACTCAATTTATAATTGCTTGGTTGGACAGGAGGAAGGGGTTCGGTGACCCTCTCGATCAACGTATTCCTCCACTGCTTGCAAGAAAAACTTTCCTGTCTTTTAGTCGCTCGAGACGATCTTCCGTTTCTTCGTGTATCTACTACGTTTTTCTCTGTATATTTACCTGAACGAATAGTACTCGCTACCGAGTACCGCTCATAACTTTGATCAATTATCTCTCAAGTATAATTCTATAGATTTGTAGATATTGTAGAATCGTAACATTAAAATTGAACAGAACGATAGTACTATTATATCGGTACCTAACTCTGTATATTTACCTGAACGAATAGTACTCTCTACTGACCATGTACCACTCATAACTTTGATCAATAATCTCTCAAGTATAATTCTATAAGATTATAGATATTGTAGAATTGTAATATTAAAATTGAACAGAACGATAGTATTATTATATCGATACCTAATTGTGTCGCTTATAGATATTCTTAACGTTACATTTTATTATTCAGAGTTTGGGCTTGAGGATAGGTTCAGCCGGTACTTTATTGGGTTGCATATCTTCTCTTTATATTTGTACATTCATAGGAGATGAAAATATTCGAATAGAATGTTCACAATTGAAATTAACCCCTTGCCGTACTTTGACGAGTCTCACTCGTGACGCACTCACAATTCAAATGTGTCAAATCCTGTTAAGATTTGTAATACTCTTGAATTTCAAGTTTAGGTCCAACTATAATATATATAGTCAAAGATTGCTAAATATAAAATACATTTTAATTTTCTTTATTTGTTTTAATATTATTGCTATGGATAGTTTTGATTGATGCATTTAGCAAACAAATTGTACGGCAAGGGGTTAATACATAATACTGTACCTTCATAATTGCATACATAAGAATACTTTTTATACAAAGAATTTATAAGAGAAATTTTGAAAGTTTTGAATGTATAAATTTGGAAGAGACAAATCGTAAAATTTTGAGAGTGATTTGTATTTGAAAAGGATGACTGTCCGGTAATATATACGCGAATTCTTGTTACATCTTGTACTTTTTTGCCGTATACATCGAAGCTCGTTAAAGAATTTGTGGGAAAAAGCGACGAGCACGCGGTAGATTTGAGCGGTGATTTCGTGTGTCGCGTTGTTGGCTGGATCTCCTCGTGGCAGCAGATGCTACCAAAATGTATGCGCGAAGGGATCAAAACGTAATAAAAATCTCTCGAAAAAATGTCGACCGATAAATCAGCGGTGGCTACGTGGTCGCTTACATACGCACGGCTGTCTGTACGAATTTTATATGCGAATACGTATGCGCGATATGCGCGGTTCAAGCTCGAAGGCAAATTTTCTTGTCGAACAGCGCTACGTAACGAGCGGCCCTCGAGCACCTTTGAGGAACACCAGGACCGTATCTACCTTCGAACCCCGATTTTTCTTCGACTTACATATTTACAACTATTACTTCTCTTATTCCCTTAACACTTTTACTGCCATCAGTAAAATTTTATTTTTGATTCATCTTTTTTACGATTTTTCTTAAGAGATTTTTTATAATTTATATTATAAGAGACTCAAACATGGCACTCAAAGTGTTAAGATGTCGAATGTATTAGCGAATAATTTATACTATATTGTGTACTAATGTATAATAATTGTTTCGTATGTACAAGTTGCAGTATGATTGTCTAAACTTAATTATCTGAACGTAAATCTGCAACACTTCAAAGGAATCTACGAATACAAATTTTATAATAGTCGATCTATGTAACACAAGTGTTATTTCCACATATTTATACGTGTATAAACGATTGAAGTCTGCAGATTCAGTATGCAAATCTATAAAAGAACGTCTATTGAACGATGCAAGTCCACAAGACAAAAATATTATACATACTTATATGTATACTTATATGTATGTGATATATGTATACTTATATGTATGTGATGTACGATTTTGGCTGTGACTCACTGTAAGTACAATATCGAACTTGTAGAAATTCTGACTAATCTCAAATTATTAATTTCTATCAGTGAACTTCTCTGGCGACAGCGTCGATTATCCTTTGAAACGTGGCACTGTCCAATCCGCAGAAAGTCTTGTCTTCTGGAAAGATAGACAGTTCCCTGCGCCTTCTTCGTCGCAAAATATCGTCAAATTCGTCGTCTGTGGTTGGAGGATTTACTTTGGCGTAGTAAAGCGCGGCGAAACCGCTGTATATGAGTAGAGCTGCCGTAGCTAGCTGTTAAGAAATTAAAAAGTACTATCGAACTCTCGTCGAAAGAGGTCATTCTTTTTAATTTTTACTTACTTGAAACACTGCCCAGAATTTATAACTTCCCTCGTTTATCAAGAAGTCGTAGTAACCACCCCAATAGTCGACCTTTGACTTCGACATGCTCTTCATTGCGTGGTCTTCTTCGTGATCGTGATGGTCGTCTTGATCCATCGAATCGTGGTCGTCGTAGTAACCTCGTCGATACATTCTTGGATGTCTAATAATTGTCAAGAATAATTACTTAATAATTTAGCATATACATAGATGAACCTCGTTACTAATGTTATTAAAATAATTTCTAAAGCTTACCTATATGTTTGCAGGGCTGTGACAATTTCAGAATCGTTAGATTCAGGCTCTGAGAATGAATTGCTTTCCTCGAAATCGGATTCCATTGTCGAGATATGGGAAACACAAAGAAGAAGCAGAAGACTATGACAGATTAACTTCGGTGTTCCATCTAAAATATTGAAACAAAACTAACAGCTGGAATATTCTTCGTTCATCAGTAAGTTCATCGAAGTGCACGATGAAAAATTGTGTAACTTCTAATTCTTTTATTACGTAAATAACAACCTTGTTAAACAGCGTAATAGAAAGAGCAATTACCCATAATTTTCTTTCTTCTTCTACTCCGTACACTTGAAAGGATCCTCCAGTTGGCGAGTCACAATTTTTATTCCTCTCATTCGTGAACACGTGTCCAGCACTTGTTGACGTTTCACCGATTCATGGAAACGAGATTCACCGTTCGACGCGAACTTCCACAGAAAATTAACTTCGATACTTCATCTATTCAGAAAGTTTATAAAAGGAACTCTGTTTGGATCGAAAACGATTCGGGAAGAGAACAGTCGTCGATAAAATCCAAAGAGCAACTGAACGATTCGTGGGTCCAGTTCAAACATACTCTGTTCGCTTACCGGTAACTGTATCACCAGAAACGTTAAGCAAATCCTACCTGCAGCGCTAAAAGCCCTAATTGTTACAACTCTTACGCATCACAGCCTCGTCTACGAAGATATCGAGCCAGAAATTCGGTTATGATCGTCCATTCTAGATCGGATATACCTCGTTATCGAGTGTCTAGACAAATCACTTTGTTTAATGTTGCTGTTAGGAGGTCGAGATGTTGATCCGATAATTTCTTCCAATTGATCTTATTAATATCGCACGTTGCTATCGATTTCAGGACACTGTGGATGCTTATTGGAAAAGCAAAATCAGATTTAGGACACTGTGGAAAAATTTATTCATTTGGAGCAGTAGGAGGAATGAAAAGTCTGCTGGAAAGGATTATTTTACTAATTCTTTATGAGGAGGTGATACCTGTTAGAAGACTTATAAAGATACTTGTTAGGAGACTTTTGAGTATTTTGAAACAATTGGATAGGTATAATAGATCTTATAAATATATTGTTCTATGTATTTGAATATTTAATTCAGAAATTTATGGACTTCTTCAAAGTTTTCATTTATGAATCTCTTTATTTGTAGATGTGAAAAGGTGTCTCTATTTTATTTTCCTAATTTATGCACAGCTTCTTCAAAGTTTTCATTTATGAATCTCTATGCTTGTAAATGTAAAAAGGTGTCCCTATTTTATTTTCCTAATTTATGCACAGCTTCTTCAAAGTTTTCATTTATGAACCTCTATATTTGTAGATCTGAAAAGGTGTCTCTATTGTATTTACCTCAATTAGAAAATTACTTCTGTTTGCAGAACCATTCGCGCAATAAAATTCGAAGCACCGTGTTAATTTTCCTGTAAAAGAAAGAGGGCACAATTTGTTTCAGCCAATTTGAACGATTAATACAGGAACGTTTAACCGTAAAATGGTGCAAGCGATCGGAAAGTTTTCTCCGGAAGAATGGAATTTTTGATGGATCGTATCTAGGCAAAGGAAACAAAAGTTGAAGTTCAGGTCAGTTAGGCGAAGTACATCCTCGTACGATATTAGGTCAGACGATTAGCAAGTTCTTGAGCAAGTCCCGTTGAAACAATACTCTAAACCGACGATAATTGCGACAGATGCTGCTTCGGTTTGATGCTAGTTCAGTTAGAAATGGGTGTGGTGCTTCATTTTCTCGTTTGCAACCTCTCGTTGCGGAAATCGGACACGTTCAGATTTTTTGAACTTCATTTCTAAGCATGCGTATAAAATTGCAGGATGCTCTAATACTGCATGTAATTATATTCGTTAGCGTGTTATAGAATGTTTAGGAGATGAAACCTGTGCTACGTGAAAATTATAGCTGTTCTAAATCGTCACTTTCGTGACTGTTTGATATAATAATCTGCAGACTATTTTTCTCAGTTTTAATTTATTTTCTCAACTTCTCTATTTACTTGGTATTTACAAACTTCTAAATCTTTCTATTCTTTATATTCCAGAAGTATCCAATGTTCTCGAAAGTACCTAATTGCTGAATCGAAAAGTTTGGCACGTCGAAAGTGTTCCCGGTGGTGCGCGATATAAAGGGCCAGTTTGTATTCACGTTGCGGCGACAAAAATCGCGGAACAATACGTGAAAAGAAATCAGGTACGACAAGATGGAGCATGGCCAGCGTAATTGGTCAATCGGAATGCGAGGGCATCGGAATTCTCGTGTCGTTTCCAGTAATTCTTTCGATTCTGCCGATACTGACAAATTCCGACTCGTTATACCGTCAAAAAGTTGTACCACGACTCCTGGTGCGCCTGTAGAAGAAACGACCATCCTCGAGCACGCCTGTTTCACAAGAATTTGGGAAACGAGCGTGTGCCAATGGCTCCGAGATGGCTTTTAGAAGGGATACTACCAAAGAAATTGCTCGTACATTTATCGTTCAAACGTTTATTATAGTAATCCGTGAAAAAGTATGTGGTTTTAGGGGTTTACAGATCTTGGAACTTACATCGATTTATTTTTATGAAATTCGTATTTTTGTGCCACGTAGATGGAAAATTAAATTAGAAACAAAAGTTGTTAATTTGGAATTGTAAAGTTTAGAACAAGTGAATCTATGTGGCACTAAACATATTTAGTTTAATTAAGCTATTGAACTATTGTATCATAGTATCTTTACCTATGCTGTCAAACTAGTATATTAAGCTAAACTGCAACGATTATATTACAATTATTTCTTATTTCTAGGTGGTTGAAATAAATACATGGAGCATTGGTAACTAGGACCGAATATGTACAAAACTATCATATTTACATGCTAAATCGTATGACAGTTCACGAAAAATCTCAAAGGAACACGATCACAGAAATACTCCTAAGAGAACCTTCCATACTTTTCCGCAAAACTTTCTACACCCTCGAGGATGTTCCCCGCATAATCCCACCAACTGAAGTCACCGTAAGACCTGTCGTGTCCTACGGCTTCGGCCAAATGAGCAGGGAATGTGATCTTGTGTCTCGCTATACTCTTCAGCACCAGAGCCGCGATGTAGATGATGAAGTAGATGCTGAAGTACAAAGGCACGTACCAAAGCTTCTTGCCTATGAAGTAATAAGAGTACGGCCTCTTGTCCAGCCTCTGATCGTTCATTTCTGGTTGCTCGGTGTGATCGTGGTACTCCGGAATGTGGTCGTAAATCAGCTCGTGATGGAAGTCGTGATGGTGAGGATAATCTTCGTCGTTCTCGAAAGGAGGATGATCCAGAGAATGCTTCATAGGTTTCGAGTCGCTGTCGTAAGATCCGTCGTCCGGGAAATCGGGGTAATCGGAGTCGGAGGGCATCATGTACGAATCTGGTTTATAAGAATCTGGTGGCTTGTAGGAATCTGGTGGCTTGTACGAGTCTGGCTTGTACGAATCTGGAGGCTGAAATTGAAAATTTTTATTAGAGATCTTTAGTTATAGGCGATTTTCCAAACTCTCTTCTTTGCACTCTTTAGTTTCTGTTGCCTACCAATTTCTTAACCCTTTGCGCTCGAGAGGTAATTCTCACCATTTTATTTAATACAATAATTTAAAATAAGCATTTCTAACTGATTCTGTAATATGGCACGTGTGATGTATAAACACAGTGTAACAAACAACAGTACAAATTATTAGTACAGAAATAATAACCTCAAAGAATTCATTTAACTTTTTAACTAATTTTTAAAGTTGCTGTTTGCAAACAGCTAAATCATCTTCGAGTGCAAAGGGTTAATTTATAAAATAGATCAAGGTATGCTCAATGAAGTGTATTGCAACAGCATAAGCTATGTGAGATACATACCAGAATATTAATAAGAAATTTACCGTGTCACTTATCTCGGAGTCCGCATAATCGCCCATCGATATGGGTTTCGAGATGGGTTTATCAGCGAGATAATCCGGTGGCTTCGGCTTACTAGAGAGATAATCGGGTGGTTTATACTCGTAAGTGTCGGAGAACGACGGATTCGAGAAATCGAAGCTATCCACAGGTCCAGTCGGAATACTAGGTGGTCCACTCGGTCGACTCGGTTTTGAACTTTCTTTCGTATCCTTCGGAGGTTCCTTAACTTTGAGAGGACCTGGGTGGTATCTGTCTTGAATCTGCTTCTTGCTCAGTTTTGCTAGCATTTCGTGATCCAGCGTGGTGTATCTAGAACTATGAAATTATAAAAGTTAGGTAGTTTAACCCTTTGCACTCCTCAATTTCTTTTACCTATCGACTCCTTAATTTACAAAAAATTTATCAAGCTAGAGGTTCTCAGTAAAATGTATTGCAACAGTGTGAAGTATGTGACAAATACATTTTTCATTTATTATAAATAGTAAGTAAATAAAAATATATATATTTAATCAATCTGAATTATTTGTAGGTTCCAAGAGAAATGTGATGTCGAGCCACACTCAGAGGAGTGCAAAGGGTTAACATCTTCGTCATTTTTGAAAATTTGGATTGTAAAAATTTGGAAATTGAAGAATATGGAAATTATGAAGCTTGAAGAACACTGAAATTATGGAACTTGAAACACAAACTATTTAGAAATTTTAAAATTAAGAGGTTCAAAATTGTGTAAACTGAGAGAATTGTGTAAACAATTGAAAGAATTGAAGATCTCAAAAATATGTACCTTGCGCTAGGAGAGTAATTAGTCGTCTCGCCATTGTGTAGAATAGGGATTTTCGGTGGAATGTACACCGGCGCCATAGTGATGGCGATGTTCTTGATGCTCCTGCCTTCGTTCTGAGTGACGTTGCTTCATGAAAAAACACAACGATAAGTTAACATGAATAAACGTAAAAACTTTCCTCACGGGTTAACGATCTAACCTGACGATCCAAGGGTTCGAGTCATCGTTCTCCGATTCTTCCTGACCGTTTCTGGACACTTTCGCGTACGACATCACTGACGGCAGAATCGGTATACTCGCTAAAAGCAAGGAAATCAATGCACGTATCATCTTAAGCGATAGTCAAAGATGAATGATTGAAGATCTTCACACCGGGTCTTCTATATAGACTCGTAACTGTACCTCCTTGATGCTAACGATGCAAATATATTGCCCAATTCTTGAAACCTTAACACTCGATGTTTAACTTGCCACATAAAAATTTCCTCTGTAACTTAAAAATTCTTTTGCTAAATTTTATAGAGAGTTTCTATTAGAATTGATAATTTCAATCATGTTCAATTTTTTGCAGATTTGTTGCTTTTTGGTGAACGTCGAGAAGAACGCAGGACAAAATATATTCTGCCAGGGTGACGTGCTAATCAGACGGAAACGAGACTTGACAAAATCGTTCTAATCCGTTTCGCAAATTATAACACACCGTTACGAGAATTCCTGGGAGATGGAGATGGATACCAGAGGTTGTTAATCTGTCATCGAAAGTTTACTATTTTGGAAATTTAACTTTTGAGTAACTTGGAAGTTAATTTTTAAATTTAGAGACTTGAAAATTATGCAAAGTTAAGGAATTTGTAAAGTTTGTTTCCAATTTACAAATTGGAACGTTACAAATTAGATATCAATATACGAATGAGAAAAGAATGAAAGAAAAGATTTGTCATTTAATCGTATCTTTTATTTTCTATAGCAGATATTGTCGCGAAAACGATGTTCGTAAACGATACAATTCCTGTACATTATAGAACTCGCAATTAGGCGCTACTTCCTGCATAATTATTATCACATTGTTCCTTCACAGAAACATAATTAACTTCTTATCATTTAACGTGCTCCTACGTAATATCTATTTGCTTTTATCATTTTTTCTGGCGTTGATCTTTTGTACAAAATCGTAGAAAATGATTTTAACATTTTTTTTATGGAAGTATTGTAACGTATGATCCGTATTGATAATAGCGAGGTATATAATTTTGTGAAACGATAAACATTTCAACAGCACTTTAATTAGCCTATGAAGTTAACGATAATAGCGAATATTAAAAATAAATCAGAAGTGTTCGAGTGTAACTTTATAAAAACGTATTTTAAGAAAAATATTCGTATAATTCTCACTTTTATTCGATTTAGTAAGTTGTAACGTATAAAAGCGAGATTTTTACACTGGAAAACTTCTAACAATTACGAGAGCTTTAAGAATCGTAACTTTTTACACGTCAATTGTACAATGTTGATTTACAAACAATTGTCGAGCAGTCGTACACTAATTTCGTTCAAATAAATTATACAATCTAATATACACTCGTTTGGGAGTTTTCTTCGTTTCGACAAAAGCCTCGATATCGTTACGACTACTCGAACAATTATTTTTATATTTAAACTGTTCAGAAACTATATATAAAGTTCAAGTAACAACAACAATATATTAAAACACTAAGGTGGCTCTAACGTCTACGTTTAAACTATTCTACGATAAAAGATGTATAAAATAGTGATCTGATTCCTTAAGCTAAAACATATCCGCGCGTTCCTTTTTGAATACTAATTATAAAAGAATGTACAATATCGTTCGATATTTAACAAGGTGAAGTACATGCACGATTCAGTAGTCCTGAATGATTTCTCGTGATTCGAATAGTATCTAGGGTAGTTCTCGAAATCAAAGGAAGCCCTTATGTCTGAGGAATACTTGCTGAAATCTAAGGAATCGGGAAGTGATAGAATTTGGAAGAACTATATTAGGAAGAGCTACAGAGTCCTACGTGAACTCTAGGGAAATAGGGAGACTAGAAAGTCTATAGGGAGCTTCGAATTGTGGCAATCTTAGGAAAGTCTAACTTCCTCTTAATTAAGATTACGTAGATGTACATCGTTTTTACATCCGATGAGATTCAATGATAAATATTTTGTGCCTTCGCACGAGGAGAAGAGATCGGTGAAGGAACATGTTCATTTCTTCTCTTCCGGTTGTCTCTCGACAGTGACGTTACATCGATCTTGATTATCGCTCTCGAAACTCGGATTCGTCGTACCGTTCTGTTTCGAGCACTCTTTCGTTCTCTCTCGTTCGTCGATTTGCGTGTTCTTCAGCCTTTTCGCCCCCAACTTCTTCTTGCTCTCTTCCACAGGTACTTTTTCAATCTTGTCAAGGTTCTTCGCGTTATTGACAGCCTCCATATCGCTCACCCTTTTGTTCTCTTCGTCCTTCAAAGACTTCACGTTGTCTTCGTTGGAGAACGCTTGATTGTCTACTCCGGCTACGTTATTCGATTCGTTCTTCTTGTCGTCTTCGCGCTGCTTCTTCTCCTCCAACGCTATCTCGATGATTCCGCTCTCGAGACCGTTCTGATTCTCCACCTTCTTCGGCTTCTTCTTCACGATATCGTTACCCTCGACCTGCGGACGCTTCTTCAAGTACGCGACGTTAAAGATGTAGTACATTATGCCGGTGATCAGTGTCATCACAGCGAAGATTCTGTAGGTGGGCCTCGTGCCGAAGGCTTTCATCAGGTAGCCGCCTATCAAGCTCCCAGAACCCTTACCTACAAATCAAAATGCATTATCTAATTAACAAATGATATTATGACAGTCCAGTATTATGGACAAATGCTCACCAACTCCGTAGTAGACTCCACCTAATAATCCTTGTATCGAACTGTCGGTGGTAGTTGTAGACAATTTAGCCGCGTAAGTGACAGCAGCAGTGAAACTGAGCGACAACGTTACCGATTCTAGAGCCTCGAAGATCAGGGTATGCCATGGATTGTATATTAAAGAGTAACCTGCAAACGGACCAGAAGATTACCCACTGTTATCTCGTCTGACTTAATTGCAACCTTTAACTACATTTAACCCTTAAATGTATATGGTTGTATAAATGCAACATACCAGTTTTAATCTTATAAATTATATACAAAATGTAGGAAACCTGAAATGAGTAGTGTTGCAGATATTCCACGTACTAATCAAATACACAATCATCTGTTTGTTTTAATTTGAATCAACCGCTTTCAAGGTATTTTGTTGGTTGATTTCTTCAGGTAACATTAGAAAATCATGCATTTAAGGGTTAACGTAACTGCACTTAACTGACTTGACTTAACAAATTTAATCTGAGTCAACCTTATTTAATATTTACCTACTCATCCAGGTAGCTAGAAATCACGAGAGACTCAGATATAAAGAATTCTCTAATAATTTTTGTTTATATACAAAGAAAATAGTCGGAATTTATTTGGTATTCATTATGTATGCGTTGTCGAATTATATTGCTTATGAGGCTATTATACGTTCGAGTACAGTGAGCGAAGAATTAAGTACAGGTACTCACCGCAAAGTCTTATGGCATAAAAAACAAAGCCTATAAAAAGTACATTGGCATGGCCGATCTTTGATATGATTGGACCAGATAGTACCAGTAATGGTATACCAGCTATACCGCCTACGGTTATGGTGATACCCATAAGCGATCGTGATCCTCCTAAATCTTGTATCAACCAAAAGAGGAACGATTCGATGTATCCCCAAGCAGTTCCTGTCAAAATCGAACAAAACTTTACTATTCACAAATTCGCTAAATAATCAAATGTCTTTCTTGTCACTCAAGAATTATTTGTTCATAATTTATTTTTGCATTCGTATACATTCACGTTTCATATTTTATATGTATTTTCAGGAGGATGAAAGAATTATAAGATGAAGAAATAAGAAGATTTAAAAGCTCACCAAGAATGAAACAGGCGATGAAAAGCGCAACGGCCTCGATGTTCCTCAAAACCGTAAAAACGTCGCTAATTACGTTGGTAGCCGGTGATTTGAATTCCAAATTGATAGCGAGCATCAGCAACCCAGACATCAGTTTCAAAGCAGCGTACAAATAAAACGCCGGCCTGCAACACGTATTGCATCGCGATATTCGAATATGCTAATAGGAGTGATTCAATAATTTAATTTCGCGGTTGAAAATACGAATTACCGGAGATTTTATAATCGGTAGAATGAAACGATAATTTTTACCTGAAATCGGTATAGCCTTTGCCAGTGCTTGCATAATCAATGAGAAGTCCAGAGAGCGGCGATGATATCATGCCACCGATGCTGCCATAAATCCTTTGAAGCCCATAATCAGCTTTCTGCTCGCGCAATATCGCGATCACTGCACCCTCGAACATCGCGAACGTCGTGCCACCGATAACACCTGCAAAGTCTCACCGATAGTAACTATTCGATAAATAATCCGGTTAAGTACTAACCGATGAATACCCTGATGGCAAAATACATCCAGAAAGTCAGGCCAACGTTGTACTCGAGTACCGTATTCATGTTCGAGCACATGTCCTTGCGAGGCGCAGTGACGATGCACCTTTTCCTGCAATCCTCCGTGTTCAGAGTCTTGTAAGGCTCCAAGCTGACAGAATAATTAAACAACGGTAAATCCAGCATGATCTTCTCGGTTTCTAGATCTGGGTTTCCACAGGTGATGTTCTGAAACTTTCCACCTGACCAGGCTATTTGTTCAGACAGATATCTTTGCTTCTGAGTGTTTCGATCTTCTTCGGTTGCTTCGAGGCTCTTCAGCTTTGATTTGTACAAGTAGTAATTGACACGACTGACGTTGTCCTGAGAAGGTTAGTTTATGTTAGAGCTGTATTAGCTTAAGTTTTGGTTTATAGTAATTGAGCACTTTTCAGATGTTAGTTTGGAGGTACCTTGTGTATAAGAGGATTGAAGGCACAAAGGGTTCGATTCTCGTAGATTCTGTTCGACACGGCACTGTTCGAGGTCGGTGTTTCAAAGTCCTCGATGAATCCCGACACAGTGCAAGCAAATTCGTACAACTGGTTCGATGGGAAGAAGTACTCGTTGCGAGACAGTTGCCGAATCGATGTCTTGAAGTACTCGTTATTTTTCAGCTTCCTATGTTCTTTGATATCTTCCTCCTTCTCCTGTGAAAATTACATTACTTACTCTATCGTAAATTACACAGCCTCTCTCATAATAAAGCAGCTAATTTTGTTAAGACATTTTTATCGAAAAAGAATTGAAATCATTTTCTGTCGCTAAAGAAATTCTGAAGTTTCATTCGACAAAAATTAAATTGCATTTATTAAAGTACAAAAATATTATTAAAGTATTAGATTGTGATATGAAAGTAATTTTATTTTGTCGACTTACAGGTGGCATATCGCTCTGAGCGATCGAAAACTTGAACGACGAGTTCGCGCCAGTCTCCAGATTGAATCGCCTGATGGTGTACATCCTCGACGACAAAATCGCCTTCGCATCGGTGTCGTTATGAACATCGAATCGACACGAGTAACTATAAAAGACAATTTCAACTCGTACTCAGACATCCACCACATCGATTCACAATATTTATACACCTCTGATATTTACAACCGAACGAAAATAAGACTCACTCGAATCAGGATGAATCCTTACCTACCCGCAACTCTCGATCCTCGTGGCGATGTCTCCCTGCAGTTTGATGTCGCAAGGATGATTTTGACTCATGGTATAAAGCAGTCCATTATTCCCTGTACAACCGAGGTCCATGACGACTCTGTCAGGAAACTGCACGGTTATCCTGCCGATCGGAACAAGCAGCAATAAAAGTGCCGCGACTCCACCGAACGACGAGAACAGGGACAGTAGTATCTAAACGAAAATAGAGATTACTGAAACATTCTCTAGTGACTCATTTTTAATCTTCTTAACCCTTTGCACTATTTTGACGAGTCTGACTCGTGACTCGTACTTCGGCCGAGATCAATTTTACTCGTATTTTTAATATACTTCGATTTGGAGTTCAAGTCATAATTTGCATAGTCAACGATTGCATATTGGCATAAAATTTCAAATATTTTTGTCTGTTTTAATATTGTAGCTGTAATTATTCAGTTCTGACTGACGCACCTGATAAATAAGTCGTAGTGCAAGAGGTTAAAACGATCTTTGGATCAAACTATACAGGTATTACTGTTGAGGCTTTCGGGTGTAAGCTGTGTCCTGAGGGAAGCGAGTTCCCAACGTTTCGCCAGCTTTATCAGGGGATACACTGATACTGACAGTAATACCTGTATGATGCCGGGCCGTGAAAGCATTAAGTCAATCAAACTATAGTTTGGATGTAGAACATGGTGGATTTACTTTAAAATTGCCCACACGATCTGCGAACATCCCTGCAAGGGGTGGCATCACCATAGCGATCACCGGAGTTATGGCGCTCATTATAGCGGTCTCCTCCACGTTTATACCGAGCTCCCTCATGTGGATTGTCAGATACGGGTAAAGTACATAGAGCGCTGGAAATTAAAACATCTACACTTACCAAAGAAAATTTATAAAAAAAGAGTTATCGTTCCGTTATGTTACTATGGAAAACTACAGAACGAGATAAAATGTATAAATATTAATGTCGAAAAAATTTACATTTGTACACAATGTGCGAAGTTGATTTAGTCGTCGAATTGGAAAGGTGAATCGTTTCGAAATTGACACACTTCGGTGCCTCGCGTAAATCTTCGATGTTATTATACGATATTTTTAATTCTGACTTTTGAAAGAAATGTTTTCATTTCCATATTCTGTTAATTATTGAACTTCCTTGAAATTCACTGTATTTTTTATTAAATAAAATTTGTAGGTAACTAGTGTTTACTGATCTTATTCTGTTTATAGGAAATAGAATACTTACTGGACGCTTGAACGAAGAATATCATTTTAAGAGGGAGCAACTCCTTATGCCGGAAGTCTTTGATGATCCTCCGGAAGAAGCTCTTGATTAGCATCATGTTGTCGCCGGGAAAGTAATCGATCGTATGCAAATGTTTCGTAAGTAATAAGAGTGAGTTCCCAGTCAGGTATTAAGAATGGCACCGACCATCAAGCATATTTTAACTGCTGTTACGTCACCGCTGCATGCTTTTTCTTCTTCTCGCTAAGAAAACAAAAATGAAAAAACCTGTCAAATATATTGAACACGGTAAAGATACTACTGAATACGACACGTGTAACTTTTCGCAAAAATGTAAATTAAAATCCATTACTTTTTTGCAGAAGATATTTACAATATTTTTGACGTGTAGAAATGTGGAAGTAGGGAAAGAAACATTTTAATTCAAAGAGAAATAAGATCCGATTTTAGATTTAGTATCTCTGTTTATGGACTAGATTACTTATTATTATTTTAGAGACTAGATAACTTAATAAATTAAGAGATACGTTTATAAGAATTGTAAGCTTCGCTTTCGAAGCGAACTCGACATTCAGTTTGCTGCATGCTCAATGTAATCGTTCTGATCTCATCTGTATATTGTGTAACATCAGGATCACTTAGCGACAGAATTTGAAATCTTGTCACGATACTTAAAAAGAGGAATCCTGCATTAACCGATCGACGAGATACGTTTGCCACGCGATATTTATAAAGTTGATAAGGTCTTATGTAATTATAATGATGCATACGTAAGCGTCTTTAGAATAATGATTAAAAAAGTGATAGTTACTTTTGTCTTAGAAACAAGCATCTAATTTAAATCATCGCTATAACAAACAAGATTGATTACAATATAACGATCGACATTAACGTAAAGGTAGCAAAGTGGAACATAAAAGGTAGCAAAAACGACATACTAATAAAATTAACGCGATTTAATTGGCCATTTACATTCATTTGTTTTTTTAGAGACGTGGAATCAAGGAAGAAAGAACAGAAAAACTGGTTTCGTGATGTATGTGTTTATTTCCTTGCGAGGATAGTCACCTGCAGACTTTTGGTATTTTGAAGTTATTGATCAATGCTTCTGGTATATTAAAGTCACAACAAAAATTCGACATTTTATTATCTATAAAATTTTAGGACATGAGGTAATGTATGTAAATGTGACACTGGTTAACAAACAACAATATATATTTTAATAAAACAATAATAGTAACATATAACAATTAGGTCTGTGCAATAAAATGGAAAAACACTGATCCTAAGAAGCAATGCAAGAGTAATGTATGTAAATATTGCACTGGTTAACAAACAATAATATATATTTTAATAAAACAATAATAGTAACATATAACAATTAGGTGTCTGTGCAATAAGATGGAAAAACACTGATCCTAAGAAGCAATGCAAGAGCCTTACAAACGATTCGAACAAGCTTGAATCTTCAAGGACCTCCAAAACTTTCCAAAAGATTTACAACATCACCAAATCTTCAAAAAGATGATTACAATGAAGCTACTGTATTCGTTAAAAATGTGAAGCAAAGCATCTGAAAAGTGAAGCAGCATTCCACAATGTAAAAATGAATAATTCAGATCGAACGAAGTGACGGAAACGGCAAAGTTACGCGATGGTAATTAAGCATGACAGCATTGCGTAATTGCATTGTCGCGACAAACGAGACAGATTACCCGAACGTTGTACCTTTTCCACCATTTATCGGTGTGCTTTACCCACGATTTATTCCAATTTCTGATTATCTTCTACCGACTTCCGATAACGTGTTATAACATTCCATACGTGATGCGTTTTTTCATATCGCCGGTAGTCGTTCGACGACCGGCATCACGTACTCGCATACTTGCCATTTTGTTTACTTTTTGCGTTATTTGCGTTATTCGTTATTCTTATGTACTGTATTAATTACATTTTTTATATCAGTCATTAAATTTTGGAACTTTGGTTTCAGATTTTGTGGCTTGGAATCTTTGCATCTTAGAAGCTGTAGACTTTGAAATTTTTATATTGGAATTTTGTTTATGTAATTTTCATTTGGAATTTTATTTATATGATTTTCATTTGGAATTTTATTTGTATGATTTTCATTATGGAACTTCATTTATATGATTTTCATTTGGAACTTCATTTATATGACTTTCATTATGGAACTTCATTTATATGATTTTCATTATGGAACTTCAGTTATATGATTTTCATTTGAAACTTCATTTATATGATTTTCATTATGGAATTTCATTTATATGATTTTCATTTGGAATTTCATTTATATAATTTTCATTTGGAACTTCAGTTATATAATTTTCATTATGGAACTTCATTTATATGATTTTCATTTGGAAGTTCATTTATATGATTTTCATTATGGAATTTCATTTATATGATTTTCATTTGGAACTTCATTTATATGATTTTCATTTGGAATTTCTATATATGTGAACTAAAAAATGGAGCTCCAAAACTTAAAAACTTGAGTAAACCTCCGTAAAAAACCGACGCAGCAGAAATACCTTTGAAAAGATTGCAAATATCAGCGCAGAACGCATACTCGAGCGATCAGTCATTCGTTCGAACTGAATGTTTCGTTTATCGAATCGTCGATTGTTTCCAAAGCATCCGATAACGGAGCTTGTATGCGAATTTCGAGAAGCAATACGTAAACGTTCGAGTATCGCTACCGTTTCATTTCGCAAACACGCATGAAAAATCTGTTTTAATTGCGCCGCATTGTTACCGAACGACCTTTTCCGAATCGAACCTTCGAATATTGCGAAATCTCATTCTATAGTTAGTCCACCGTTTCGTTAATGTTTACGGAGAATGTGCAAGCTTGATTTATCGCGTACACTCTAATTCATGGTTTTATACCTTTAATTTATATGACAGCGATAGTTAATCGACACGAGAATCGCGAACTATGTACTATTCAATGACTCAATTACATTTCTCGTGCGAATGGGGTAATTTATTGCTTTCCAGTAGTGGATAAGCTTACCGAGTAGCAGTGAAAGTCTTGCAAACGAATATTTAATTCATTACGCTCCGTAATTTATTATAGAGGTTTCTAAGAATTTTAAAAAGATTCTAGAGATCTCGAATCCTTGAATTTTGATGAAGCCTTAAAAATAAAGGCTTCAACCAATGATACATTATAAAAACTTCTCCAATATCCACGACAATGTAACAAAAATATTTTACATTCCCAAAAATTGCATTCGATGACGAAAATTTCCGTTAATAGAATCTAATCTCCAAGATCTATGCACACGCTTTAGAAATAGAAAAAGAATCGCATTCGATCAGGAAAATTTTGTTCACACATTTCCGTTAATGGAATCTAATCTCCAAGATCTGTGCTTTAGAAATAGAAAAAGAATGTAGCATAAAAATTCCGACCATAAAACACAGGAACGGAGATGCGTGCCGCGATACTAGTTCTCCCATAAATTCCTGCTTTTTTCCTTTCGTGCATGCTACGCGATCAGTGATATAAGGAATTGAAGGCCGCAATAATATTTATGTGGCAGACGGTGTTCATTTCCGGAGTCTCGGAGAACGTTAATTCCAGTGCTATGAAAAGAAGCTCCGAATAGGTTTTCTTCTTTACGATCTTTTCTAACAGGCATTCGATTCGGGAAACAAATATTCGTTTTTCGAAGTTTCTCAAACAATTTACTTCATCGAGAATCTCGAGTTATATCACTATGACTCAAGGTTGATCTGCTGGTTCATAAATTCTTGATAATCATTTTCGTATCCCTTTTCATAAATTCTGTTGCAGATTTTGCAACTTTTTTTAAGAATTATGACATGGAGTCACATTTCACAATTTAAATATAATAAAAATAATTCCTACTTGCCCTGTTCAATTCAATATCAGTGACAATTTGTTATTTTTCAGAGACGAGATCTTCGTTTCGGTGCAATGTGGAGAGGACTGAAAAATAGGAAAGAGTAAACAGAGAGGCGAGGAACGGGAGAAAAAGAATGTTTCAGGAAGAGGATACTTAGCACTCGGTTCGTCCACAAAGTCCGCTGATGCACGAGTTATGCAATTACATTTGTAATGGGCCAACATTCAGCTCCGACAACGCTGGCAATTCGCGGTAATTACTGTGCCGTATCTCGTAATCCATTGCCGGGTTGTGTCGTCTACGAAGACACGATTCTGCTGCAAAGGAACAATTTTTCGGTCAAACACCGAACGCTTCCTCCGTCTACATCCTGCGTTTACTTCTTGCAACAATTTTTCTCACGCGAACTTAAGCTTTTAACCCTTTGTACTCGAAGATAATTTTACTGTTTTGCAAATAGCAACTTTAAAATATTAAATGACTTCTTTTGAAGTTATTATTTCTTTACTCATAATTTCCACTATTGTCTATTTCACTATGTTTATATATCACATGAGCACTATTATACAATTAATTAAATAATGCTTATTTCAAATTATAGTATTAAATCGATCGGCGCCGGAGAGGCGCCTCTCGAGTGCAAAGGGTTAATACAAGCTTCAATATAATCTTTTAATACAACGTCGAAGATATAAAATTACGAAATTATCTTCTAAGTTACTACTGCATATCGAATTTTAACCCTTTGCACTCGAGAGGCACCTGCCATTCAATTTAATACACTAATTTAAAAGAAGCGTTATTTAATTAATTCTATAATAGTGCTTATGTGATGTATAAACATAGTGAAATTATGAGTAGAGAAATAATAACTTCAAAAGAAATCATTTAACATTTTAATTAATATTTTAAAGTTGCTGTTTGCAAACAGTAAAATTATCTTCGAGTGCAAAGGGTTAATTCCAACGGGAAGTTGTGTTATACAGAACATAAAATAATAATGCAGGCGTCGGGATAATGCAGTTCGATTTCCTTTCCTCTTTTTAATCATTCTGTTACGTTATATTATAGACACAGTCAGTCACCGGTGACCGACATGGTCACTTAAGATTGAAATTGAAGGGTTTGCAGCAATAAGTGGGCAGCCTTTTTACACACTTTTTCATACGTATCCTGTCTCTGAAGAAAAATCTGACCTTTCACTTGCTATAAAAAGGAGCGAACAGCGATAGTTAGGAAACTACAATATAATAGGAAATGATATGCATATTGCAACTGGAATTTGGAAATTTAGCAACGTAGCCAATGCACTGAACACAGCTAAATAAGGTATTGTGCATTCAACGATCCTTGAGAATACAGATTATAATCAGAATCGATTCCAAAATTTAATTGCAAGGAAACTAGTTTATCACATTAACTGTAATGTATGCAAAGAGTGTGACATTGTATCCCAAAGTGTTAATTATAAAGTTAAATAAAATGTTTCATTATTTTCACAGTGAAAGATAAAAATGCTGAGAATGATCAAGGAGGAAGCTATAGTTGTAGAACAAGGACGTATTCGAAGTCTAGAAGGACGATTGTAACACAGAAGATAGGAAAGACGAGCAATGTCGAAGTGGTACGGAAGCTCAGCAACCCGGGACACGTTTTCTATTCAAGGCTCGTCACAAGGGGAGTCGCGAATCGTGTATGGTGTTCTCATACTGATTTCACCTCCTTGACACGGTCAACGCGAGGCCACGGAAGTTAAAACACCATTAGGTCCCAAATAGGTGTAACCAGAAACGTTTGTATTCGTCACTTTCTGTACGTGTTATTCTTTTAAGAACATTCTTACATTTCACAAGAATTCGTATATTTTATACAGGAATCGATGGAACTTTCAGTAAATCTCGAGGACCAGAAGCTCAATTTAGATCCAATTCAGAAGGTTCAGAGGTGCATGAACACTCAAGTAATGATACCTGTTAATAAGCGTAATGTTTCTTTGACGC
Source organism: Megachile leachella (assembly GCA_963576845.1). Classification (NCBI taxonomy): domain Eukaryota; kingdom Metazoa; phylum Arthropoda; class Insecta; order Hymenoptera; family Megachilidae; genus Megachile; species Megachile leachella. Next base: position 1,041,507 of record OY756250.1, read on the forward strand.
AGGAGAAACTCGTAAATCTCGGTGTTTGGTAACGGTTGTCGCAGGTCGTTTACGTAATGGTAGATCTTACTTATTGTTAGAAATCGGTGTCAGAAAAATTGATACATCAATATCGTTAGGAAGGACAAAACGGTATTCTTTTTTATGAAGAAGGTACTTAGCTACCCAATACCCGGAATCATCGGTTAATTCCAACTAAATACTAATAGAAAAAATCTAATGCCGGTGTAACCGGATCAGAATTACGCAACTGGGAATCATTTTACCGCCTATCTGTGCAGCATTAAAGACCTAATAGGGATATTTCCTGAACTTCATCATCCATCTCGTGAATCGAATCTATGCTTTTACGTTGTCGTTCGTTGATTTACTTTCCCTTGATACTGGTTCGCATAGATTTCTTAACAATAAGCAAAATCTACTGTTACGTAAGCCATTGCCAAACACCATGCAGATTTAGTTTCTCCTGCATCAAACTATTGCATTTCTTATTGGACATTCCGATTTATACATGGAGCAACGAATTATGTGATGTTATTTGTAATATAAGATACACTTCAAATTTTATGATAGGTTTGGAACATAATAATCTTGCAGAACGTAAGAAGATACAAGGAATCTGATGATCTAAGGATATAGAAAATGTGAGAAATATATGAATAGCGAAGTGTGATCTACACACAAGTTTATTAATACTTAATTAAATTTTTTACAATTATTTTTATCGCGACAATGATTAACGAAGAGTTAAGATATTGTAACGAGCGACAGCTTTGAAACAATTAGAAGTTGATTAGAAACTATATACGACATGTGTTTTGCATACTTTATCGTCTACATTTACTCACGATATCAACAGTTGTCATTTATTAATCAGTGTGCATAATTTAGCAGATACAAGTCTGCGAATATTAAATAGGAATTATCCAATCAAGAATTTATAGTGACTCGAGCAATTAACAAGTTATGTGTAATGGAAAGCGATAAGCGTTGATCAAGTGACGAATCGACTGTAAATTAATATTGATTTCTTTAATAACTCAGGAAACTTGAACGAAGCTTTCTTAAACTGCTCGAAGAGATTTAAAAGGATAATCGAATTTAAAATTTGTACTGAAACAAGTAACAGAGTTGCAAGCGTTCATGAATAACTCATCAACCATGATTAATCAGTTATATAAACTTAGAGGTTTCACTGTGCGCTAATTAAAGGAGTCACGCACAACTTTGTTTCATTTAATTCCGACTAATCCGACCGCTTTATTTATTAAGCAATTAATTAATCTCCGATTAAGCAATCTGCAACTTCCTAACATAGTATCCTGCGACTTAAAAGAATCCGCAGAAATCGAGGACAAATCGACGACCTAAAAATCATGCGAGAACTTCAAAGAATCTTTAATTCGTCCCTAACTCGTGAAACTATTATAAAACAAAAGAATCAGAAGTCCAGAGTTTCACCTGGCGACTTTAATTACCTGTCGTATAAAAGTAATTGCGGATGAAAGATTTCACTGATTGCCGATTCTCAGTTTCGCAACGTTCTACACAAAGATCTATGAAAATGGCGGACGAATTACTCATCGCCCATAAAAAATTCATAATGCTTAAAGCAATCAAGACGTGATTGATTCTAGTTAAACTTCGTAAGCCGATCGCAAGGATTTGAAAGGAAAGCTTATTTACGTTTATGATCGATGACATTTGGGAATTTTGGGCTTGGAAATTTTGTTGTTTTAGAAATTATCGACTTCACACTTGAGAATTGGGAAATTTGGAGATTTGGAGATTGTGTGGTGTTGGACAAGGATTTTAGCACTTATGGATTTTTGAACTTAAGGATTTGAGGACATAAGAATTCTGGAACTTAATTTGTGAATTTTGGTACTTTCAAAATGAACGATCCATTTGTTTTAATATAAAAAAAATTACCTCTTGAATCAACGAGAGTTCGATAGTACTTTTTAATTTCTTAACAGCTAGCTACGGCAGCTCTACTCATATACAGCGGTTTCGCCGCACTTTACTACGCCAAAGTTAATCCTCCAACCACGGACGACGAATTTGACGATATTTTGCGAAGAAGGCGCAGAGAACTGTCTATCTTTCCAGAAGACAAGACTTTCTGCGGACTGGACAGTGCCACGTTTCAAAGGATAATCGACACTGTCGCCAGAGAAGTTCACTGATAGAAATTAATAATTTGAGATTAGTCAGAATTTCTACAAGTTCGATATTGTACTTACAGTGAGTCACAGCCAAAATCGTACATCACATACATATAAGTATACATATATCACATACATATAAGTATACATATAAGTATGTATAATATTTTTGTCTTGTGGACTTGCATCGTTCAATAGACGTTCTTTTATAGATTTGCATACTGAATCTGCAGACTTCAATCGTTTACACACGTATAAATATGTAGAAGTAACACTTTTGTTACATAGATCGACTATTATAAAATTTGTATTCGTAGATTCGTTTGATGTGTTGCAGATTTACGTTCAGATAATTAAGTTTAGACAATCATACTGCAACTTGTACATACGAAACAATTATTATACATTAGTACACAATATAGTATAAATTATTCGCTAATACATTCGACATCTTAACACTTTGAGTGCCATGTTTGAGTCTCTTATAATATAAATTATAAAAAATCTCTTAAGAAAAATCGTAAAAAAGATGAATCAAAAGTAAAATTTGAATACAAAATGCATAAGAAACGTAATTAAAACTAAATATCGAAGATAGTTACGCAAGAGCCTGAAGAATCGAACGAAAAGTCTGGAAGCAATGTAACAAGTGGTTGAAAGTAAATGTCGTAGGTTTCCTAATAGGGCACCTACCGCTTAGAAAGATCTACGGAAATCGAGGGCAAATCGGCGACCTGAATGTCCGCGAGTTCCATCGAGGGGAGAGAGAAATAGAAAAAAAGTAGAAAAAGGTTTACCACCGATACGAGTGTTCGATTTCAATTTCGCTTTCACTAATACCGTCTCGACGAGCAACGCGAAGACGTGGACGAACCGGGTCAAGTGCATTCAGCCTGCCGACTATTATGGCTCCTATGCGACACTCTGCTCCCTCCTCAGGAGTGCATTCAAAGGAACTCACAAATTACATTGTTAGTAGTCCGCGACAATTCCTACGATCTGCGTCACTGATCAACTCGTGCACAGATGAAAACAATTAGGGAATCACGTTTCTGGACAATGCTAGTCCAGAAAGAAACTGTTTGCGAGCACCCCTAATTTCCTTCACCGTCTCGAAGGGCAGAATTTATTTTTAGACCGGTCCATGGAACACGATACAACTCCTGCAAATTGCGTGTCATTTCATTTGTTTTTCTTTTTAATTTCAAGATATTATTGTCAATTTTTGAAGGTTTCAAGTTTTAAATGATTAGAGAGAATCTACCAGATGGTTTTTTCAATTTAACACGTCACCCTTATGTAGGTGACACTTAAGTATCTATACTGATTTAACATGTATATTGTTAAAAATGTATTCATTTTACTAACCGCAAATTCTCGCATTAATTACATGGATCTATGGAAAATAAATATAACAATTGTGCAAATATTTGGAAAAATTGGTTAAGAATAAAGCACTACTGAATGCAACTGAAAATTACTTTAGTGTGGCAGTCAACGTGTTAAATAAACATTAACGATTGATCAAGACAGTTTAAACAAAATTTTCTTTTTCAGGAAAAGAAGAGGATAACGCAGCTAGAGACGTGAAAAAACATTGGTCTGACTTGACATAAAAATCTTGGATAGAGGATTAGAAGTTAAATTATACTATAGGTTTTTTTATTTAAATCAACACTAACGATTGATCAAGGCAGTTTAAACAAAATTTTCTTTTTCAGGAAAAGAAGAGGATAACGCAGCTAGAGACGTGAAAAAACATTGGTCTGACTTGACATAAAAATCGTGCATAGAGGATTAGAAGTTAAATTATACTATAGGTTTTTTTTATTTAAATCAACACTAACGATTGATCAAGGCAGTTTAAACAAAATTTTCTTTCTTCAGGAAAAGAAGAGGATAACGCAGCTAAAGACGTGAAAAAACATTGGTCTGACTTGACATAAAAATCGTGGATAGAGGATTAGGGGTAAAATTATACGGTCTGGACGGATATGGTTGCTTGGAGATAAATCGCGAGGCATGGGATAATAATTTGCTAAATGTCAGGCAGTTTGTTGAAAATTCTTGCCTATTACCTACGCCATAACTTCGAGATCCGTCGAGAGCATTGAAAGGAACTCACAAATTACATTATTAGTACCGTCAGACACGCGTCACCATCTTACATGGGTACACACGAGCAATGTGACCAATTTGTACGCCATCGATGAATGCCACTTTTGTCTACCTTCCACGTCATTTTCCGCCATCGAGAAAATCGCATTAAACCTTTCGTTGCTCGTTTTTTATATTTGCGTGCGCTGCATTAATCGTCTTTGACAATTACGGGAAAAACTTCGTTCAACTCTTTGTTGTGCGATTATTTTTAATTGTCGGTACGTGATGTCGCTAAGAAAATTCGTCGTTAAAGGAATTGTATTATATAATTATAAATGGAACAACGATATTCTGATTACAGACATAATCTAATTGCGAACGAAATATGTTCTATGCTGTGAAATATAAGAATTTTGTGATAGATTATATTGTTTAGGGTATTTGCAACAGAACGGTTCATCGCAGAATATTGAAATATTATATGTTAAATGTAAAGCGTACATTCAGCCTATTTTTCGAATCGGTCTATCGACGCGAACAAGAAGAAAATCGAATCTGAATTTGGATGGAGAAAAAAGAAAGAACCGGTAGAACCTGTATGCCGTTATATTTCGCATATGTTATGTCGCACGTCGCTTTAATTCGCAATACGAAGGCAATCACTATTATTTAACTACTATATGCAAAACGGACAACTATAATAGTCATTTCTTTCGAATACAGTGTTTTGAGAACCACACTTTGATATTAATTAATCTTTAAAAACAGCTTGAGATTTTCAACTCTAAAATAACTTGGGTACTTGCGAATTTGTAGGACTTCAAAATGTAACTTTCAAATTTGTAAGTAACCAAGTGAAGACAGTGGAAGTTGGAAACTTACCTTCGTTCACCGTCCAAAAAATACTCCAACCAAGTTTATCTTCGTCAAAAAGACCTGTTTCCGGTACAGAAATCGGACACGATTGTCCACAAAACCTAGGATAAACTATACGATTGGCACTTTAAAACTCTATTATAAATCATTTCGTTCAAACCCATATTTCAAAAAGTTAAATATCTTCTTAAAACATGTCACGAAGAAAACGAAAATTGTACAAAATAATTTTCTTATTGATTTAACAAAGTATAAAATTTTTAACAAATGTCAAAAAAGATTGTATTCAACGTCGATCAACATTATCAGAATGTTAATATCTTACAAGTAAACGTACATACGTATTCTAAGAAATAAAATTTCGAATGCTTGCTTTTGAAGTGCCAACAATTAATATAGTGACAGAATCGGTATAGCTTACCCTACGTACTTATTCGATGAAAAAGAAAAATCGGAAAGAAACTGAATGTAAATTTTGCGTGGAATCAACGACTCTGGTTGCACATGCTCGATCGAAACGGTCGAAACTCGATCGTCAGACCCGAAATGGAGTCGCGATTGCAGATGGGTCCGTACCGCGCGCTGTCGAGCGCTCTACTGCCAGGCCCGATCACACCGGCTCGAAAATTCTACGCGTATTCTAATATGTACGCCAATGCTGTCTAAGAGAGTGAATGCAACGTACTACCGATTCTTCTCTTCATTGATACTAACGTGCCCGATTAGGAACTGGTTTCGATGCTTTTTCCTGGAATTTTCTCGGAGAACAGCGCTACTTCGCGATTAACCCTTTCCTCGAGAACCACTCGAATCGTGTACCATTTCTTCGCAGCATTTCATTCTCTTGCACGTTAGAATTCTTCGATTAGTTTCGTAGATAAATTTGCTTCGTATTAGATATCGCTTGAAGATATTAAATTTTACTTTATGGGAAAGCTCGAAAACATTTTGATGGTCAGATTAGGTAAACTTGTAATTTCAGAAACTGTAATCAGAAACTTGTAATTTAAAAATTGGCGCTTTCATATTTTGTAATTTATAACCTATCGTATTTGAAGATTTATACATAAAAAAATTTTGAGATTATAAATCTTACGAACTTGCAATCTTCCAAATTATTGAATGAAACAATTTCGAAGTTTGCAAATTCTACAATTGCGTTCATACGATTCTCTCCGCATTATTTTCGTTCCGACAATTCTATCAACAGCCATATAACGGGACTCCCGACTGCATGGTTCAAAATATGCTTTTGCGAACTCGTCTTCGACTCACCGATCGATTCGTGAAAAGTAGGAAAGAAATTTTTGAAGCTCGATAACTTTGTACATTAAAAATTTGTACTTATGGTATCAAGTGTGAATCAGCGACAAGATTTTTGAAAACTGTTCGCGCAATGTTTCATGCATAGATCTCCAAAAAACAGGGTCAATACATGATTACTTTTGCAATTCTCGATATAAAATCTAGGACGCTTTCTAAGCTGCGTCAAGGGGCCAAAATTTGGAACAATTTCTCTCATTGTCAGTTCAGAACATTCGATCACCTCGTGATCTCTTTTTCTAAATTACAAAAAGAAAATACATCGAGAAATTTACACTTTACGCGATTCTTGACTACGAACTTTATTAAGAATTTTAGTTCAAAATTTATACATTATATTGCCACGCGTTATATCGCCACACATAGACGTTGTATCGCTATACGCGTTATAGCAGTGACCTCGTTATCCGCGCGTTGTTACAATATTTAAACAAATAGTTTAAAATGCAAAAAATAAAGTTACCGTTACTTCACCGATCCACCTTCAAAGTATAAAACAAGAAAATCCTTCTTATCTTTATCAAATTAGAGCGAACTGAACTTTATGTATTCGTCAATAAATTGAAAAGTTCCTTATCTAATCGTTCGAAGAAAACCTATAAAGTATATTTTCTACAACCTTTGATCGCGACAGGTGTCGTGAATTCTTGACACACATCATTATGCCGTTATTAAGACAGGATAAGCATTAACGTGTAACGGATTCAAAATAGATGCTTTCCCATTAATGGCAATCGATTACTCAGGATCAACAGCACGGATTTACGTTTTATGTAGATTTACCGAGACCTTCCTTTATGTTGATCCCTTCGTTCACATCAATAAAAGTCGATGAGTCGTTACGAGGGGAAAAATCAATTAAAGAATCGGTTGTAAGTTTCCCTGTCGTTATCGGTAATTTCGAACAATCATTCGTGTAAATTTAGATTCAATGTACACTACTTTATGCCCTGAAGGAGATAGATATATCTGTTTATTCTCTAAGAACAATGAACTGCAATATCTTATCTGCTAATTTAAATATATAGAGAAATCGACAATAAGAATTAGTCTCCTTTTCCTAGAATCTTCTGAAGTAGTGAGTGCCATTTATCCTTCTATTGACGAATTGTTCTTGATAAAATATAGTAACGTGTAAACAAATACCTAAAGTAATCGAGAGCATCGTATATGAATGCAGGGCAGATAATTTCACTGCTTAAATTAACTAATGATTTCACCATCATGCCTTAAGTTCAAGCTTTCATTGAATTAATCGTATCGTTTTATTTGTAGCGCTCTTAATTGAGAAGTCTACAATCTTATCTGGCCATAGCACATAATTACTTCGATCGAAGGCGTAAAAATTATGCGCATAAGCAATAATACTCGTGATGAAGAAATACTCGTACTTTTGTGATCGCTTTTTTTCACAATCCAAGCAAGTCAACAAGCTTTTATCATGACTAGGCATAGCTGAATGATAAATACATAATATACAGCTGTGAGATTATTTTTCCCTTCAGGATTAAATGAAAAACAAAGGCAGTTGCTTTACATTCCTTATTGTAAAAGAAATTTCAAACTTCTCATCTTGATGCTTTATTTCCATAATAATATATGGTCCTGATTGCATTTCTTCTACAGCCTGCAAATAAAATTATTATTGCTATTCAAAATATAAATGTTATATGATCAAAATACATTACTTAATATACCTCATCATTAGGAAGGACTCCATTATAAATTTCTAAAAGATCCTCTGCATCAAATGAATTCACATGAAATTGTTGCACTGCAAAAATAAGGTAACCAGCTTTCTATATATCATCAATTATATCTCCTATATTAATAAATAGACTCTATTAATGTTAATAGATTAATTAATGACATACTTTTGTTTTTTAGTTTGCAGCATTGTCCATATAACGCAATCTGCATAATCTGTTATACATATATTTGGTGAAAATATTGTTACAATAGCTCCTACATAAAAATCGTTTGCTTGTATCCCTTCGCATTTTGTTCTTCTTAACAATTTTTTTCTGGCCTTTATATCAAACTGCAAAATACAACATTTAATTAAACATTTATTCATACTAATATTGACACAATCAATATGTAAAACATACCAATCAACTGTGTTGTCGTATGGATAATAATATAAGTAAAACTTCTTTAGAATGGTAGCTATGTTATCATACCGACATTCTTTAAATCAATTTATTTCAAACATAATCTACCATAAAACACTGAAAACAATTTTTCTCAAATCCCGTGGGGTTATGTTTCGCATCAAAATCATCTGTTATAAGTTATGAAAAATAGTTTCCAATTATTATACATGCATGCAGTGTTGTTATTGTATATAAATTCTGACATGTTTAGTTTCTATGGAAACAATGTACTTCCGTATTTATATGTAGATACTTTTGCTCAACATATACAGTTTCATAAACATATAGTTCTCCATATTTGTCAGAGAGATGGCGCCGGCGTCGTCGGTAAAGTTTTCCCACATAATCCACAACCGTAGATAATGTTTTTAGCAACTATTGGTAATAGTTAGTGACTATTAATGGCTGTCGATAATAGTCGATAAAAACAGATAATCGATAACCATTAATAATCAAATAAAATAAAAATTCGTACACTTTATTATTTATCTATTACAACAGTTCTATTTACATAATCTTAAATATTATTCCGTAATAAGTAGGTGGTTCTTTTTTATTTGTGGTATTAATTGTTTAAATTAAAAATAACATTTAATCAAGTATAAATAATATAAGAAGGATAAGGTATTACAAAATCAATTATTGGAATTAATAAAATTAAACTACAAGTTAAGTCAATGATTCAGTTTATTCAATCAAAGAGCATTACAGTAGAAGATTCTCCCTCTGAATATTTTATCACGATGAAGTAAATTACAGGAGTCATAGCTAGGCACTACGTATGTACATTGTATAAACTAAACAAAACTATGATATATCGATTATCGATGTTGCAAAGAATGTACTTGGCAATGGCTCTTGAGAACTTGAGCAATCCTATGTTGTCGTTTAATCAAAGATGAGTACTGCAACCATCGATATGTCATAAATGCTAACGGGTGCGTTAGTTTTCCCTAGGGTGTAAAACGATTTAAGGAACTAATATCCCTACAAATATGTATCCCCAAAATTTCCCGAAGTTCAAAAACGATAAAATTCAAAAACCCAAAATGCCAATATTTTAAGATTCTAAAATGGATTAATAAAAAATATCAGTTTACTACTTTCAAGCATTTTATATCTTAATATTTGGCGTGACCTGACCCAAAGTCTCTTCGTGACTCATCAATAGGTCGTGACCCACTCTTTGCTAATCTCTGTAATAGCAAAACTAAGATAGAAAAATTATGAAATGTAACCCGATGTTTCTTTCTTACACCATCTAGCGCCCGTTCGTGCGTTTCATGGGTTTGCAGCTGCGCAGGTGTATCGCAGGCACCTTCTCATTAACATCTTGGCCAAAAAGCCAGTCACGCCAGCACAAGGATCTGGTACGGTCAAGTCATCCTATTGATCCTCATTCGCTAATACGTTCTGACCCTTCGATAAGCTGTTTGATATTGGATATCGTTTCGTTGTAATCTGAGGTACAAAGGAGGTGATCGTTGAACAGGACGATGCAATGGGCGAGGGCAAAAGCGACCGTTCCAGCAAAAGGTAACATCTTATCGTATTTCCTTCGAATAGCTTCGGCGGGAAACGGATTGCAGGCTATCGAACTCGTGCGGTTTAACGAACTTCTCAGGAGACTTCCTCAAAACCTATTTATAGAACACGGTACTCCCGCTGCTTTTCTGCCCTTACAGAGATCGGTAAATCTTATTCGAATGCGTACCCCTAAGTTTAATCTAAGCTTATTCAAATTTAATTATCCTTGTTCAAGATTAGGTTAGACAAAAAAATAGATATTAGGTTAGTTTCGGATAAACAAAAATTGCGCGTTATATTCTGCTTCACTCGATCCCATTAATTTTAGATACCAATATATTGCTGGACATCAACAACGTATTAATGATCGATGATAACATTTACGAATATTTATTTATGGTTAGTTTTATTCGTAAATAATATCGAAATGTCGAGACCAAAAAATATCGATATTTATTTGATTTATATACGAAAATATCGATAATTCCGTTAGATGCAAACGGACTGATATTAATTTGGTATCGATAGAAGGATCGGCATCGATAATCGATATCGGACACCTAAAATTTCGATCTGCGTCGATACGCGCTATCGAGTAACGTAGTATTGAATTGTTGAAAAATAATAACGGTTATGGACCAGCGTCTCACTTGAAACAATTAATTAATTGGAACGTTAATAATATGTTCACGAGTACAAATTTATTTAATTTAAAAGTGAAGGTATCTGATCAACATAAATTTTTCTTTCCTTTATAACTAATAATCTTGGAGATATAAAAATATCGATCCTGAAGGAAATTCGGTGAAAATAGACGTTAAATATGGAAATTGAGGGTCTCTGTTAGTATGCTTGAATTATCATGTAAATTTATAGTAGATTCGTGATTTCGTGGCGATCGAACATATAACGATGAAACGAAAGTAAAATCGAAATAACTTCTAAAATTAGAGAATTCGTGTACAGAACGTGATTGACACAGATATCGTCGATCACAGTTTGAAACGATTATTAAAAATGTGGTCGAAACTGTTAAGATATTTGCTAATATATGAACTGAATTATTTTGCGCCATACCCAATCATTTTAAAAGACATCGAGATAAAACGAGATAACGAGTGTCCGTAACCTGTACTTTTGAATCGAGGTTTAATTTCCTGTCCTAGGTAAAAGCATTCTCCACACCGACTATTCATCATCTAAATGAGCGTTAAGTGCTTCTATAACGTTTTCAGGGTTTTGCTGCCATAGCACCAGTACACGGTTAATTAATTCCAATAATTACGTGTACTTGATCTTTTCACGGTGATGATTTGAATTTGAACTACTAACCTCTAAGTACTTTACTTCGGAGAAGGTTAATTTTAAGGGTAAAAAATTTGTATTTCTAAATTTTTAAATTGGCACATCTGTAAATCTGTAGTTTAAAAGATCTCAAATCTCCGACACCGATCGCACAGGTGCCGGTTAGCGTTTCAGTAGTCAATTACTGCCCTATATCATTATTGCAAGTAAGTAACAAAACTTTATAAGTGTTCGATTGTCTCCGTACGATTAGGGAACGCTTTCTAAAGCACGTGGCCTCCTTACTTCTTTAAAGTAGATTCGCGTGCAAACATTACTAACGAAATGCATTCAAAGATGAAATCACGCTAACCGGTAGAATTACTGACCACACCAGCCGGCATGGCTGCGTGTGCGTACGTCAACACGCTAGGGACTATAATTTGTCCGCGTGAGCAAATTTGTCGTAGTCAGAATGAACGAAAATCGAGGTCACCGGGACGAGTTGGACCCCCAAACGTGTTATCCACCCTCGTAACCAATAATTCGGCACACGAAGGGGTTCCTCGAATAATAATGACCGTGAATTTTCGTGACTTGATTTTATCGCGTACTTGTTATTTGCTCGAATTTAAATGACAGGACATGATCGTGACTACAAACCGTTACTATCGTTTTTAATTTACTTGTAAATACGAACTAACTGCTTGTTTTAACATCGATGTCGAGTTTATTCAAATTTTGACACCTACCTTATCAATTCATTAAATTAATCAACATCGTCGAATTAATTAATTACTATTTATATTGATAGATTAAAATTAGAGTGGAAAGTGACAAAATTTACTTATTCGATTTTTTGTTTTTTACACATGCAAAGGTGCGAAAATAAAAATTGGCAGCGATGGGATTCGAACCCATGCCTCCGAAGAGACTGGTGCCTTAAACCAGCGCCTTAGACCGCTCGGCCACGCTACCGATATTTCACTCCCCTACACATGGTATTATTTATTTATTGTAGGTTATAATTTTATATTCAATTGTTATGTCACTTACAACTATCTTGAATTATTAACAAAATTTTAATAGCTATATTTTGTGTTTCACAGAGCAACTATCCTGACATATTTCGTTAATATTGGAATCAGTTTCGTCAAGAAGAATTTCACAGCAAAAGAGTTATGACTCACTTATTATCAGTGATGGACTGAACAAAGTTTAAGATAACGTTGGTCACTTTTATAAAATTAGACTCGAAAATAATTTGAAATATCTGAGTTACTCCAGAGAGTATTTTTATTTAGGATTACTGATTAAGGAAAATCGAGAGGTGATTAAGGAAGGCCCATTGAGAATTTCAGCCTAAAGCACAGTTTCATTTAAAGTCTGGATAGAATCCAAATCCGTATCAATAATGAACAAATGCCTGGTATCAGGGCCAATTTGTAAGAGCACCGTAATTGTGTGCCAATCACGGAGAGACGTTAGTCAATTACACTTAATTCGTTATTTTGTAGGTCATGTTGAGATATTGATTATCGAATGAATATTTCTACTTTTCACTTTCAATTAATTACACGATTTATTACCTCGGTGGTGAGCAGATTAAGAGTGAAGAGGTACTTGTCTCGGACCCCCATTTTTATTTTACTATCTTAACTGATTCAGAACCCAAGGAAATTTCTTTTTGACCCAGCGTTAATTAATAGTCGGTGAAAAAGTTTCCGGTGACAAAGGATCAAGTTACCTCGCTATATCGTGACTGTACATAAATTTCGATAAGGCGAAACATTTCGATAAGACGTGTACAGTCGATGATGCCTAGGGTAATACCTAAATGTTTCCGTGCGCGTGAGTCGTTTAGGTTTCAACGAAATTTCTTTTTCAGACTACTCCTCGTAGATCGATGAGTCGTGTCTAGGAGGCTCTGTGTAAAGGCATTTAGCTTCGTACCACCCTTTTCCTGTCTCTCGTTTCACCCTCTTCGCGCAGACCCCACCACCCTCTTCATCCTCCCGCAGCTTCAGTCGAAAACCACCGAAAGATTTCAGTCCGTTCCGGGCATCCACCCGGGTCGGTGCTCCATCTTCTCTCGTTTCTCTACTTCTCGCTACTTAGACGCTGTTCCTCAACAAGTTGAATACCGGCTCGATTCGATCAACTGACATTCTGTTAAATCCATTTTTCTGATAAAGTACTTGACAATGTAGGGGGTTGATAATATTTAATCTGTTGGTTCACCTAAGTTTCCTCTCATAGAATTAGTAAGTGCAAATATATTTGTTACACCATGTTTAATAACGACACGATAAATTCATCAAATGTAACCGCTCGATAATTCCTTGCTCTTGAAGCAGGGGTGCAGCACAATTATGCAGCGTGTAGAGAAATATCTTCGAAGCAAATCTGACAGAAATTTTGTGAAATTACAGGCAAAGGTCCTCCCAGAGAGCCAATAAGTCATCCTCGGACACCGAGCTAGCGCAGGGTAAAAACAAAGGGCGAAAGAGCAAATCAAAGGAAAAATGGCCCCTGCTTGAAGGACTGACAGTCGATGAATTGGTTCGTTATCGAAGAAGACGCGTCGAAGGACAGCCCAGGGACAATCTTGGAGTTCATCCCGAAGTGGAAGACAAAGATCTCGTTTCCGAATATGGTGAGGCGTTTCGGACCAAGGGCGAGGAACTATTGAAGGTTAGCGTCCTCGAAGTATGCAGTAAAATTTTTTTATAATTACAAAAGAATTTGAGTTCGAAATAATGCAACGTATGTATGGATTCATTAAGAAACAATTTTCCGATTCATAGATGTACCCCTTACCGTAGGAAAATATCTGGTTGGAAAGAAGCGAACGACACGAGGATCCTCGATTTAAGGATTTAACGGAAGGTGCTGACACTTCGGATCAAGAAGATATTAATGAAGAAGAAAATATCGAGCTTCCAAACGAGATTAAGAATACGGAGACTGTTGAGGACAACGACAAAACCATGGAGACTGATAACGCGAATTCGAAAATTTTATGCCATCGACCGCCTTTGATCAGAAGGTACCAGATTCAATCAACGTTACCTGACTCCAATATTGCAATAAGTCATATACGATATATTAATGCAAAGTCTATTGTTAATAACACAACAGGGGAACTACTTTGAAACGGAACGGAGAATTCTACCCGAATACAGAAACGTATTCGTCGTACGTAGCTTACGAGGGACAACATAGACCAGAACTCGCTCGTAGACCTACATCGTTAAAGATGGAAGGTGATTTGGATACGATGACCGAGAAGTGCGAAAAGTTTATTCAGTGGTTGAACGTCAGCCGACCTGAACTTATGCGAGTGCCGACACACCTGAAACTTGAAGGGGATTTTGAAAGTTCGACGGAGAATCATGAAAAATATGTGCCGTTTGTGGGTGTAAGACGACCAGAATTATTGAGACGGAATACGAACTTGAAACTGGAAGGAGAATTTAATTTCGTGCAGGAATATGCTGATGAATTTAAAAGACACGATAATAGAGGTAATATTGTATAAAAAATTATTCCGAAACTGACTAATCTAATACTGTTATTCTATTTTGCAGAACGTTTGCCATCTATTAAACCCGAAAGTCATTTGAAGACAGGGAAAAATCTTTTTCAATCAGCTGAAAAAGAAAAAACTACAAATTCTAATGTTAAAGAATTGAAATTGTCGAACGAGTCCAACAAACACACCGAAGAGGAAAAGAAACAGAAGGAATTAAATGGGAAACAAAAAAAAGAAATGGAAATGAATATGTTGATTTCGAAGTTGGAAGATTTGAAGTGTCAACCGCTTGAAATTCCAGAATATAAAGATGCATACAAGGCAAATTTATTATTAATTTATATTAATCCCATTTTATTAACCTGTTACTACTAACAGAATTTAAAATAGAAACTTGTTTCGCATACAGGATTTTCCTAGGGAGAGACCTAAGATCGTAAAACCTGAGGACGAAATAGGACGAGCTGACGGCTCGAAAGTATCTTCGTCGCCTACACACAAATTTTCAGGGAAAATCGACCAAGACCCAGAATACAAATCAAAATACTTGGATTATCAACGAGATTATCCAGTGTACCGGAAACCACCGCCAACGAGGTCAACGTTGAATCATCCAGAATATAGTCCTCGTTTTGGTAAACTAGGCTCTAAACGGCAAGATTATGAGCTTACCGAGGTACAATCTCAATACATTCCTTACGGTCATATACCCAGGGTTGAAACTTTCAAGATGCCGGCAAATTTGCGCTTAGAAGGAAACATCAATCTTGAACCAGAATACAGAACAGCTTATTGCACGAAACGTGAAAATTTGTTGTGCACAGAACCAAGAATGCATCGCAGACGAGACCGTAGTCTAAGTGCTTCCAGACGAAGAGAAAATTATTGGATAAATAGTAATATAGAACAATTCGGTTATAAAAATGCGGCACAAGATCAAGACGCGTTTCAGATAGTAAATACTCGACTGCACGAAGATACCATATGTGAAAAACCGCCACCACCGCCAACCAGTCGAAGGTTTGTACATCAAACTTCTGTTAATACTAGGTTCAAGTACTAATAATTTTGGTAAAAGTACAGTACTATAGATCTTATTAATTAATTAAGCAATTAATAGTAATTAAAATGAAAATAATTACAATACAGAGGCTCAAGATCTTCACAAACCCAAAACCAAAGACCAATGCAATTAGAAAATATAGAGTGTAACACAAAGGACCGATCAGCCAGCCCAACTTACCGACTTCACGTCTGTAACGTTGACGACGAACACGGAGGTTTTCGACGAAAACGGTCACCACCACTTCAGTCTTCCGGAAGGATACAGAATCCTTCCCCTACCCATGTGCTTCAAAATGATACTATCAGACCGTATTCTCCTAGTTTTGGAAAAGCTACTAAGCAACATAGTAATGATCAATCATTTGTTATTTTGGATAATCGAATCTTTGACTCTAATAAAAATGAAATTCGCAGAAGACGAACAGATAGAAATTACAATATTGATGGTACACTTTCTCGTTCTAAAGGAAGGACTAGAATTTCAACAAATTGGATGCCACCTTGGTACGATAGTACAAATACTATTTAAAGTATTTTGGTTGGCAATATATAAGAACCAGCTTCATAGTTTATAATATTAATTCAAAACAATAAAATTTCTGTATAAACATAACATTTTTGTTATTGTTCATAATTTTTTATAGAAAAGTTACAGACTTTTTATAGAAAATATGTAATTTATATGTATTGTCAAAGATGAAGTTATCAAATATGGATAGGCTGTCATTGGAGTAATAATAAACAATACTGCTAACTTGTATCACATAGTTAAATAACAAATTATTTCATACATAAAACTGTACAACTGTATATTAAACTAATAAAGTACTTAATAATGTACTTATATATCCTAACAGACAATATATGAGATATTCTATCTTTTTCAGCCTCATTCATTTGCAACTGCTCATTGAGGTTAAGATACACTTTTCATTTTATATTGAATAAGACTTATGAAAAATCATTCTGATTATAGTATATTGAAGTACTATAAATATATATTTGATTACTCACTCATACATCATGTGATAACGTTCATAGTCTGTAGAAATATTCTCTAATATATAAAATATATATTTTCACAGGGAAACAGTATAATCTCACAAATAATTTTCGTTCGTTCTGCGCATGTTGTCCATGATCGGTTATAACTAAGGTTAATACTTTCGCGAGCACTGTCTAAAAAAACAGTGTTTCAAATAATTACATTTCTACGGGAAATATAACAATTTTATACTTTGCTGATGTTTATAAACTATCCTACGGACACGTTAATGTTATAACAACATCTTTATAGTGAGCTTGAAACTAAACTATCAGTCAATATTTCAGTTTAAATAAAATAAAAGCATCGTAATAACATGATAATTCTTGTTATTACTTCTTCCCGCAATTTTTATATTTTGTTCACCCTGCATATGATTGAAGAATAAGGCACGGTGAGACAACACAAATTAACTCGTGGTGAAGATACTTTAGTGAACTACACGAACGATTCTATTTTCTCATGAAAAAAACAATACGTAATCGAATTCAAATACCGAACATATCTGAACATGCGCAGATTTAGTTTGACTCATGTACTTTTGACTACCTTCACGTTTCTTGCTGCAAAACTATAATAGGAGTTTCATTAAAAGATAAAAGTGTGTAGGCAGAAGAAAAAAGATTAAATTTTAAAGTTTCTTGTTAATTAAGTGAACAACTAACATTTAAAAAAATGGCAGACCCAGAACTTGAAGCAATAAGACAGCATCGATTAGCTCAGTTGCAGTCACAGCATAAGGTGAATAAAGTATCTTATTTCTGTCAAATACAAATGTTGTGCAGCAAATTATTTTTGAAAATTATAAATAACAAATTATATAACATAAACATTAATAGAGGTAAATTACAATAATAAATTGTATCTAAAATTAATATGATATAAATTTGATAATGTATATTATTAATTTTTGTTTCAAATTTGTTTCACTAGTGTTACTAATCAACATTAAACTATTTATAAAAGTTATTTTGTAATTAATTTTATTTAATTTATATTTAGCCCAGCAATGTGGAAAACAAACAAGCTATGGAGGAAAAAATGCAGCAGATGGAAGAAATGAGGAATTCAATTCTGACTCAAGTATTAAATCAGTCAGCCAGAGCAAGATGTATAAATATGAATAGTCTTATTTAGTCACATAATTGCACAATGTCCTTTTATCTAAAACAGCAACACATTTTTGTTTTAGTAAATACGCTATGTCTTGGAAAACCTGAGAAAGGAAAAATGGTAGAAGATATGATATTAAATATGGCACAGCGAGGTCAGTTACCTGGTAAACTTGGAGAAAAAGAACTCATTAATTTACTTGAAAGTATAAATCAACAAACAAAGCAGAAAACTGTTGTTAAGGTTAGTTCTGATATTTAACATAATTAACATTATTATTAAGGAAGAAAAGGTAATGATAAAATTTAAATTTCAGTTTGACAGGAGAAGAGCAGCATTGGATTCTGATGATGATGATTTATAGCACTTATAAATGTTACATGATTTTTAAAGCAGTAATGATACTTTTCTTATTTACATTTCTGAATAACAATTCACAATTATACGCTTAATTAGCTGTACATTTTTATTTTTTACAATATATTGAAATAAAAAGAAAATAAAAAACTAGGTACTAAATTAATGCTAATGTTGATTAAAGTCTTATGTTCAATTGTACATAGATCTTTTTAGTTATTTTCACTTATTAACTTATGTTTTTCTGATTTGCAATTATTAAAAAAAAATATAAAGTGTCATTTTCTTTATTAAATATAAATAAATACATATTCAAATCACATAATAGTTTCCTGCTTTTAAGAAAATTTGTTTTTTAGATGCTTTAAATTAAGCATCTAAAAAAGTTACATGACAACTTACGTAAACATTTCATAATATTTTACTATATTTATACAAACAAATATACATTTTTGGTTTCACAAAACACTAGTTACCATTCATAGTCTTTACATAATCCTTCAATACATTTTATGTTCCGTTTACTTACAACACAAGACAAATTCTTTTACAAGATTTAAAAAAGCTTCTTTAATTGTATAATTAGTATTGTCTTGCAAAAGTTCCATTTACCCAGATAATTTATTTTTAATATTACTCTACCTAATATGTAAAACTTCTTCACTTTGCTGACTACATAAACGATCGGTACTAAAACTTTTTACACTAAAAGATAATAAATAAAATATCAGACATTTAGAATTTTTTTTTTCTTCAAAAGTATGAAGAGCTAAATAAAATGTACATCCATTTTCGTTAAAAAATTTCCTAACTCTGACACAACAATGTAATGATCAATCGATTTTAGTCTTTTTTCATGTGATTTGCTCCTGGATGATCTGTAAAATTACATAATTAAAACAAATATGTGATATAAATTTATATCATAATTGAAGAAACAGAATTTACCTTCTTCATCGTCGTCCGCGTCTAAAATATCGGGACAACAAATACCATAACATATTAACGATAAAAATCCAGCTGGTAACCCAAATAAAACCATTGTCAAAATGGGATTACCCATCCACATTGCTGTAAGAGTTGTTTTTAATTCAAACCATGATCTATAAATACGTATTAACCAACTGTTTCCGCCATATCGCTGAAAATTTTAGTTTTACTAATAATGTTCTTTAATAAAACCAATAAATATACAAAAATAATTCTATATCTACCGGCGCACTTTCATTTCGAATTTGTTCTAAAAACAATTCTATTACATGAGGAGTCAGTTTTTCTGCTTCATCCTCTGGAATGTGATGATGATTTGTTGTAGTGTTAATAACAATTAAACTTGGTAATGGCAAAACCATCATTGCTATACTATTGACTAAATCAGGACTAGCTATCCAACCAAACTGAAAATGACTAGATACAAAAAGTATTACAGTTAGTAATTACAGTAAAAATTAATATTGTATAAATTATTATAATATAACTTACTCGTGATATTTTTCTCGTTTACTTTTAATTATAGACTCTACCATATCTTTGAACTGTGACATATGTGGAGGTACTTCTTCTAATTGATTTTCTTCCACTACTGCCAAAACTAGATTTTTATTTGTAAGAAACAATTGATTTATATTCCCACGTGTAACTTTTGGGAATGTAGGAAAACGTTCTGCATTTATCCACTTGTACACTGTTTCATTTAATTTTTCTATGTCACTTATATCATGATGACCTATATTGTAAAATTTGAATGTTAGCTGTTTAATACATACATTTCGTGAATTATATATTTTTTAGAACATTACCAGTGAAATTATAATGTAAATTTTCTTTGTAAACAAACAATGCTGGAGTATTTTTTACAGGAGCATGCTGACTAACAACATTTGGATGAGATTGATAAAAAAATGCATGTGGCTGGAACACATTTGCAGTCTTATGGTAAAAGTCCTAAACATAAAAATTTGTATAAATTATATTTTATACTAATATACTAGTAAGACTGAAATAAAATACACTTTTTACTGTACCCATAATATCCCAGACTTTTCTCCAACATACAAGAAGTACAGATCACGTTCTTTTTTAATTGTCTCAAAACTTTCAGTTTTTGTTATTTCTTGCACAGGTGGACCACTTACTCTTAATGCAAATTTTACTATTTCATCACGTGTTCTATCCCCATGGTATACAAATTCCTGTTCACCTTTTAAACTAAATGTAAATAAATATATATTAGAAATTAGGAATTTATAATACTAAATTTATAACATATTAAAAAGTTTAACTTTTGTTCTTACAACAGAATAGTTGGAAATCCTTTGACTTTAAATGCATGTGCAACACTTGTAAATCTAGTACAGTCAACACGTCCTACTCTTATCGATGTTGCATGTAAATGCTGTGCAACATGGGCCCAAATTGGTTCCAAACGTTTGCAATGTGCACACCATGGTGCATATATCTAATAAGACACAATAACTACAGTTTATATAATATAACACAATAACTATAATTTATATTACTTATATATCTATACCATTACTAGCCACTGTCCATCTTTACGGATATCCAAAAACCTATGAATAGAATTGTAACAACCAATAAAGCCTCTATAAAAGTATATTGTGTGTATAATACATAAGTTATAATCATTTTATACCTGTCACTTAATTCCAATACACGTGATGCTGTTACTTGAGTAAAAATACCTGAAAAAGATAAATTACATTTTAATAGCACAGACTATAGCTATATAATTATAAACTTTTATATAAAATTTAACATATAACTTTTGTAAAATAGATTACATATCAATGAAATGAATCTTGAATTCAAATATATTATATTAAACAGCAAACAAATGTCAGTGGATAAAATCAAATTAAGGGTATACTAAATGTTACAAAAATAGTATTTAATTTATCGATCGATAACATTTGAAGGTTATAAAACGTAATTTATAATAGTTTGATGTCGTTGACAATGACATTCGTGCAGTTACATTTCACAAATCATTAATGTAAAGAAACATATTCACCATAAAAGGTTGCGATGAGCACGAATTTCGTTATTGTTACCATTGCAGCAACAGGACTTTTAATCGAAGAAAACCTGCTTCTTTTACCGTTTAAGATCCAAGATGTTATATTTAATCAATTTACTTTCACATAATCATGATGATTAACATTTTTGATCATCAAATTGTAATGCGAACAATAAAATCCATTACACCTCTACCATGTTTTCGTTCTACGACGCCATACGATCCTCATACCGGCTCCTCCTGAACTGCTGATTTTTGTATTTTAAATTTATCGTGTGAGTAGAACCGCCAAATACATATGAATCGTTTTTGTGCAAATTTTAAAAATCTGCTCTCTGCCTTCAAGAAATACCAAAAAAAGTGTGTACTTGGATGTAACTCACACAAACTACCTGTGCAAAATGCTAATGTAGAAGAAGTTCCAAAAACCTAATCCTATAGCATTGTTTTTCTTGTAACCTGACACGTAGTAAAAGATAGAAGTAAAATTATCGCAAAATAATTAATTGGTTAGAAAATGATACTTATAAAAATAGGAACTTTATTTATACATTTTACAAAGGAACATTGTATTCTTCAGTTGAGTATTATATGCAAACAACATTAGAAAACCGTATCTGTTATTTTCACAAATTTTAACATAAAAATGCTATAAGTTGTTTGATTCGATCATATCTTCGGTTTCTGAATTGGTATCGGCATCGTCAAAATCCTAAAAGAGAGACTATAATTTATCTTTTTCACAATATATATTTTAATAAATAATCGAAAGTCACATTTCTGTTTAGACAACTCACGTATATTCATGTATGCAACTTTAATCGATAATTGTACTATCGGAAAAATCGTTGAGCAACATTATTATAAAAATATAAAACGAATGCACAATGTTAAGTAAGAGCATAATGAAAAAAATGTACACGTAGCAAAAGAACAGAAAAGGAATAAAAATTATAGTGACACCAATGGTAGCTAAGGTTGTTAATATACTACCCATATTATATTATGTTTTCTATCGCGAGATTCATTTTTGATCATACATAACGAATTTAGTGTTAAGTCAATTTTATAACTTATCCTTTTATAAACGTTTGTAAGAGATACGTCTACGTACGAATTTATAAATTTACTGAAGTTAAATTTTTTTATTGCAGATGTTATTATTAAAGGGTGAATTAGTAATAATTCATAAATTGCATACCTCTTCTTCATTTAACTGAGTTAATAAATTGACATCAATTAAATTAAATAAAAGTAAAACATAGATCGTAAGTGCCGCGTTAACTAAATTTGTTAAGTATAAAGAATATAAATATGTTATGTATAAAAATGGGAGAACAATTATTTTCAAATACGCTTTAATTATTCCTCTAAAAAAATGTCCCATATCTAAAAATAAAGAATGTAAAATATTATTCTTCGATTACTTAAATTAAACTAGCTTCACGTATGTCATGTTAGGCGTCGCTGTACGTCAAAACTTATGAACATTTCAATATAACGTTAGATAGGAAGTAATTGTAAAATTCAAAATATCTAATTTCCAATTTCCTGCATTCCAAGTATAAATAAAATGTCCTATCCATTGAGCTCTTTTTATTTCTTTTTATTTTTACATATAGCATTCATATAAAAAACATTTTAGTAAATCTAGATTGAAGAAGTGTTGTGTAGTACTGATGCATAAAATTCATTAAACAAAATATTACTTAAAATGATAAATAAATTTGGTCATATATATATACAGCATAAATAATACAATACATTTCATAAAGTACAAATTTCTCTAACAACAAAGTATAATAATACTGAATTGTGTAAAAACTTATGTAAACACTGAATAACATTTATAAATACAATGTTTCACATTTGTAGCAAATTATTTCAGACCTATCTTCTTCCTAGGTTTTGGTATAGGGATTTCATTCTCTATTGTAAAAGTTGCATTGCTAGGCACAGAACAATCACTTTCAGAATATTCTATAATGTTCAATTCATTTTCTGTACTGCTTAAAATTGAATTTCTATGTTCAAGTACTTTTGTTGATTCTTTGTCCACGATGTAGGTACCAGTACTACAAGATGAACTTGAATCATCGTCCTCAACATCATTTTTATGATAAATTATTGACTTAGAATTATGTTCTTTGGTTTTAGTAATAAAATTTGATTCCATATTTTCATCTGGCGTATTTTTCATAATTTTACGATTTAATTTACTTTTCTGATGATTTGTTGCACTATCAGATAAAGTTTTTGCAGTATCATCTTTAGGTACATCTTTATTTCTTATTTCTTTTGCACTTTTTGATCTTTTCTTCGTGCTCCAATTTTCCAATGTTCTTAATTCTACAACTTCTTGTTTATCACTATTTGTTGTGCTTGATTCAGCAAATGAATTCGTCTGCATCTCATTACTTAAATATGCTAATTTGTCTTTTTTTGATTTTATTCTGCTTTTTTCTTCATTTTCATTTTGACTAGTCAGGATTGTGTTCATGCTTGTTTCTGGAATGAGAGCAAGATTCCACCCAGATTCTATGTCACCAGGTGATCTTGACGTGTTTGATAAAATTCTATCTATTTTCTCAATAATGTTATATAAACGACTAGCACTTTTACTTTTCAATGTTTGTCCAACTTCGCTTAATCGCTGAAGTCTTATTCGCGTATTGTTGTAATTATCATTAACATTATTAGGTGATTTATAATGATTAGAATTATAACTTCGACTAGATTGTAAGCTTCCTTTCAAAACATTTTCTAGTGTTTGCTCCGGATCGTTCGATTGTAGTTTATCCCTAGACCTTACAGAAGAACTTAAAAATCTTAATGGAATATCGTTGCTATTTACAGCATTTTCAGTTTCCTCAAATATTTTTAAATCTACGTCTTCTCCAGTGGCATCTTTATTAAATCGTAAAACTGTGACTGGTGCAGGATTACCGAAAGTTGAATAAGCTAATACATGATCGTACGGATGATAGTCTATACATGTAACAGCTCGACAATTTCGGTCGAATGTATATTTTGCGAGTAAATTTCCGGTTTCTAAATTCCATACTTTTAACGAAGAGTCTTCACCGCCACAAAGTATTAGACTACCACACGGAGAAATACAAGCTGTTGATTGTATTCTGCAAGAAAACTTCATTGTAGTTTTAAATATAAATTCTAAAAATTCAATTTAAAGGAGTAAATACCTCTGATTGTTCAACTCATTGTATTTTTGCAAGACTACTCCAGTTGCAAGGTCCAACATTCTTAGTCCATTGTTCCTGGAATGAACAAGGAGCCTAGACTCTAAAGGGTGTAAAACAATTGTATTAATTATTACTCCATCGATATCTCTGACCCTTATTTTTCTTGAGATGTGCCATTCTTTCTTAAGTGGTGCTTTTCGATTCTTCCTTACTGCCCATATTATTATTATTCCAACACTATCTGCTGTTAACAGATTACTATTCTTTTGGAAACACATACAATTTACAAAACCTTCGTGACCTTCTAATTCTTGACTAAGATTACGCTTTTTCGACTTTTTATCTCGTATCCAAATGCGTGCAATCTGATCATAACATCCTGTTGCAACGATAGACGAATTTTCAGGATCAAATTTTCCACAATATACGTATAAGGGGTGAGGCATCATCTGCAAAAATTGGGATGTATTTTCACAGAAAAACACACAGGGAAAAGTAATTAAAGCATACTTTCTTACTTCAACGCATTGCACGATTTGATTCCGCACATCCCAGATACGAGCCGTTTGATCTGATGATACAGAAAGTAAGTAATTATCATCATTAGACCAGTGAAGAGAATAAACAAAAGTTTTGTGTCCTGAAAATCGAACGTGGATCTTCTTAGTTTCAACCTAAAAACAAAAAAAAATCATTTGAATACTTGTAAAATATTAAATGTAGGTATTAATAAGTATCAAAGTTTTAAGATGATTCACCTCGTAGACAATGATAGGATAATCATACTCTTCAGAAAAACTACAAGCCAAATATTTGCCATCATTACTGAAAGCAATATAGAAACAACCATTCTCACCGGTATCAGTCTTAAAAATAGTTTCATTTGGTATTTTGCAAGATTGTGCAGCTAATCTTGTCCACTTTGGTAAATTTATCAAATCTGAAGCACGAATAGAAGTTTTCTGTGTTTCAATTGATGTTTTTGATGAATCATGCAAAGTTAATTGTTGATAGTAAACAGGTTCTAATTTTGGCGGATTAATGGATTTTACAGTAATGAATAGGCTGCTAGGATATTTTTCTCGAATGTTTGATTTCCACCATGAATACACCTGTTAATAATGTGATTAATTACAGCTCATTTAAGACTATATACTGAATCAGCAAATTTGCTTACTTCACAAGTATGTGCACTATCAAATCTTCTCAAACTTTTTTGTGGTTTGTATAGCTGTAAGCGAATTTTCTTCTCAATATGCAAAACATTATTTCTTCCTACAGGCTTTAAAAAGCCCCATGCAACTTTGTACCAGCAACCTTCATGACCTACAAACAACATTGAATTCAAATAACATTAAACTTTTTTGTAACAAAGTTTTAAAACATTTAATATTTACCAAATTTATCATAATTGAAACTTGCTTCAGTGAAGCTCAAAAGATCAACAATTTCAAAAAGGATTACTACTTGTTCACTATCTGTTTCTAGAAGTGCTTTAAAATCGTGTTCAAAGACTAGCTCCTCTTCCCACACAGGTATTATAGATTTGTTTTCTTTAAAATCAAATTTTCCTGTTATCATTGGTTGTAAATATGTAGCAGTGCCATGTTCACGTTTTAAGTATTTTCCATTTGCAGCATTTACAATGTGAACCTTCACCATAGGATGTTTTGTTACATAATCAATCACCAACATATCTGCTCTGTGGATTGTTATAGAAATATACTTTGCATCAATTTTTTTCTTCTTTTTCTTCTTCTTTGTGTCTTCCTCTATATGAGTAGAGGGAGTATGCATAGTAGAACTAGAAACATTTTTATTAACAATTTCCTCCTTATTCTTTCTGCTTTGTGACCTAGAATGATGTTTTGTATGCTTCAGTTTTTTTCTTCTTGAATCAGATCTTAATTTACTTTCATAACGAACTTCTATCAATTGGTCTTCATCATCTTCAGTGGTAGATATTGTACACTCACTAGAATTTCTTAAATGTTCTGCATCATCATCTTTAAATGCAGACACTGAGTGCTGTCTAGGATTCCTTCCACTTTTTTCTTTATTCCATAATTGCTTATCCTTCATGGATATTTCTTCAAGTGAATAATTTTCTTCTAAGCTTTGTGAACTATCTGAATTATCTGAAATGTTGTTTTTATTGTTTGTATTGGAATGTTTTTTCTTATTTGTTTTGTTAAAATTAGTAAAGTGTTTGTTACCTACTACTACACTCTTCATAGATCTATTTAAGTCATCCAATATAACTGCTGGTTCATTTGAAGTCTTCCTACTACTAGAATCTTGAGAGCTTCTATTATCAACCATAGAAGGATCAGCATTTTCTAATTGATCAGCAATTTCTTTAATTTCAATTTTTGTATCCTCTTCATTATGATCTGTTTCAATTCTAAGAATTTCTTCATTCTCTGAAAGAAATGCTTTATTATCATATGCAGTTATTGATTTTTGAATCACTGATGATTGTTTTATTGCTGGTAATGATCTTTTGGTTTTATTCCAAGAAACATTTTTTGCTTCTGGTAATTGAATCACGCTGTTATCTTTTGACCAACGTTTCCTAGGTGGTTTCTTTAGTTCTTCTACAGTATTTTTTATTGTAGCCCATTGCTTGTTATGAACTGATTTTTCTTTAATCAATGTATGATTAATATTTTCTTCAATCATTTCAATATTTTGTTCATCTTTTTTAGTAACTAAAGGTTCCTGAAATTCTTCAATTAAATCTAACGAATCAACTACATTTATATCATTATGTTCTTCAAAGTTTTGATGTGTAACCACATTGATATTTGATTTTTTATTCTTTTTATTTGTTTTAAAAAATAATTGGGGATTATTTGAAGATATGTCTGTAGCTATTTTATCTGACTTTCTGTTTTGTTGAATATCTTCAACCTGTTTTTCGTCTTTATATTCTCGATGAATATCTACAATAACATCCATTGATTTTGATGTAAATTCTGATACATCCGACGAATCTGCATTATTAAATTTCTTTATTTTATTCGTATTGAATGTTTGCATTTTACGATTATGTTTATTTGTAAAGTTCATACTGCTTCTTACTTTTCTGTTTTATTGAAATAATTCATAACTTTCATTTATAAATCTTGTAATAATTCAACATTTTCAACATTTTGTTTTGCTATTACTTGAAATCATTTTTCTCAAAATGTTTCACTTAAGTTTGCGCGCTTATTAGAGGTTACGTAACTCTAGTATCTTATATCTACATTGTAAAAACTTCTTCTATTAACAGATAGTTATTAATGAATTAATAAATTAATATATGATTTTTTTACATTGTTTAATACAGTTACGGCATATATTTATTTTAAAGATTGTCAATCATATTTCTCCATGTTGTTTTTAAATTACACACATATACATATATAATTGACTGTAATATATAATACACGTATTGCATAGATCGATAATTAACGGTAGACAAATGTCACTGACAAGTGAGATGCAATTTTGTATTGTGACTATAATTACAAAGAATTAGTATTGTATAAATAATATTATGAAAAATATATTTATCTAATAACATTTTTAATTTGTTGCACCATTTGTACACTGCTTATCACTAGTTACATTATCCTCTGTTTCTTCTTTTAATATTTCCTAAATAAAATATGATAAATGTATTAATCAAAATAAGATCCCAACATCCTACGTTAAATTATTTATTAATGACAATCTATACTTACTGCTTTAATAGCATTTTCATACTCTTCTTCACAATGTATTAATAATATGTCATCCACATTTAAATTCACGCATTTTGAATTTATTTTTTCTTCTGATTTTGCATTTCCTGTTAAAGAATCAACTTCAACATTAGTATTTCGAAGAGATTTCATTTTTAATCTTATTTCTCTGTTCTTTGCTTCTATTACTTTCTCCCTACGTGTCTCTCTGTCAAGGAGCTATAAATTTTAATGATAAAATTAAATTAACATTAATTTTATGGTAATATTCACTATAATATTAAAATTTAAAGCAAAACTTACTGCTGTAAATAAAAGTTTATCATTTTTTTGATTAGTTGTAAGTGCATCTGAGAACTCTAGTAAAAAAACTGTACCCTTTTTGTTTGCAACTGCAGCTAACTGTCCTTGTTCATGTGGTTTTATGTACGTTAAAACTTCATCACAAACCTAACATGTATTATTTTGATGACATGAATAATATACATAATTAATAATTAAATGAACGTACTTTCATACTAAGAATTGGAGAATCTTGTTGAACCAGTAGGTCCCATACATCCAAGGTTCCATCCATTTTTATTAAAAAAAATACAGAAAACCGTGTTACACTCCATGCTCCACCTGTTAGAAAGTCTCTATGACCACTGAAATATAATTTTTATGATCTATTAGTCAGTAATTCGCATTAATATTAATAAGAATGGAGTAGGAAAATTTTAAACTCATTTACGATGTCCAAGCAATGCAGGATTCCTTGCAGTCTTCAGACCATATTCTTGTTGTCCAATCGCCAACAGTCAAGAAATTCTTAACAAAAGTTGGATTCCTTTCTAGACTTATTACAGGCCCATATTGTGCTTTAAATCTAGTTGCGATTTTCTCAGCCGGAGTTTTACCTTTACGATTTCCCGATATTACTATTCCTGAATATGCAAAATGTAACTTATTAATGTGTATTTAAAACAATCACATTACACACACAAAAATGAATCTTTTATTTACCATTTTCAAGACCACACATGAAACGTGTTCCCATAGATGGTTCAAACTGCAATGCTGAGATCCCAATTGCCTTATCAACATTTTGATCATCAGGTTTACATAAATCTATTACCAATGTTTCTGTAGGTGACTGCAATTTTCTTACATCCCACCACATTATCTGCAATACATATTTTTTGTAACATATTGATAATACACTATTTTTTATAATCTATTTTACCTGTCCATCTTTTGAAGCACTAAAAAATTCTGTATTAGTTTTCGAATTTATCCATAGAACTTCATTACATAGGTCTCTGTGACTAAATTGAATTGAACTTGTTTCTACTGGTTCTGAGCCTTTCCTAATATCCCAAAAAGCTACTTGACCAGTCATTAACCCACTGATCAATATATTACTATCTTTGGGATTATATTCCACTGTTAAACTTGGGCAACATGACTTCAACATTATATAAGGTGTATTTGGATTTTCTACAATTTTAAAATATAGTGATTTAACTTCTTTACTTACATATTTTAAATGTTTTGTTCAGCTCACCCACATCCCAAATATATGATAGGGGTTTGTCATTGACTCCATTTTTAAAATCATCATTACAATAACTAGCTGCAAACCGATTTCCCTGATCTGGTGACCAGGAAAGATGTGTTATGCGTCTTTTTACTGGCAAAATATCACGATATACATTAACAGTCCGTGAATATGCTCTATGTATTAAAGAAGTTGGTTCCATGTCGCTAAAATACTGTTCATAAATATTACAGGCATTATTTTGCAATATACATTGTTCCATTGGCTAAAAACAATTGTAAATGTTATTATACATATTGTCAGTATGAACTAATAAATTAATATCAACTTATGTTAAGCTGAAATGCAAATGTGTAATTACAGGTAGCAGTTGAAGCATCGTATGAATGTATAATTCATCTTTTTCTATTTTACGCTTATATCTAACTGTTTGTTCCGTATCTTTTATATTTAAATCCTTTGGCCAACCGCCTTCAGAATGATACATACCACTAACTTTGAATTTCACAGTATTTGTGTTTACCTAAGAAAATGTTTAGGACAACATGATTATGTGACACCATAGCATGTACTATCTATATATATAATGCAATTTCATATTTGTACTTCGTGTAGAGAATAAGTTTTGCCACATTGTGTTCCTTGTGTTGAAGGATCTACTCGAATATAATTATTCATATACTCTGAATGTGGTTTAATATCAGCTTCTGTTTTATGATAGTCTGAAAAGTTACATTGTCTTCCAAAGTGTAGTCGCTTTTTTGTATAAGTATATTGTACGTTCATATTGTTGTATTTTAATACAATAAACACCAGATTCTAATAATTTGTTACAAAGTACTTTATTGAAACAAACTTTTCTCAACAAATTTTAACGAAAAAATGGCATTTAATCTTGTACCACGATTATAATCATAATAATTACGTTACTTATTTCATATTAGAAAATAATACTGAGATATTGTATTGAAAATCATACTTGATTGTTATATATGTAAGTTTCTTAGTTACTATAGCAATATACATACATAGTACATACAACTACTTATGGTAATTTACAAATTGTTGAATCAAACTTCTTAAAATCCTTATTTACTTGTATTTACTAATACTGGAACCTTTGGATTTAAACCCTGATAAAGAATATAAATCATTTTATACATTTTAATATACTCCAATTCTGTAGTATCAAAGGACACTTTCATGTTAGGAAGTACTTCTTTTAAAATTATATTAATTAAGTTTTTATAATAATCTATATGTTGCAATTGTTGTAGTAACTCAAAGAAGAATAATAAGTAATTTTTGTCTGTATAACGTATATTACATATTGTTGACATTCCTGAAAAAAAAAATAATATAAAATAACATTTATTCAAAATGAAACATGTAACTGTACCTTTAAAATTTCTAAAACAGGAACGATTCCATATTCCATTTGACATCCATTCTATTAAATTAAAAGTAGAACATAGTGGCATTTCTTGCAAGTCTGATTTACAAATTTTCACAGTATCAGAATCTTTAATTCCCAACGTTTTCCATATAAATTGTAATTCAGTATACATTGTTTTAATATTGTTTGAGTTAAATGATTCTACATTCTCAGAAAAAAGAATTTGAAAGAAAGACATATATTTAGTAAGTAAAGTTATATTATGAGCTTTTTGTACTAAAGATTTTTGTATAACATTGTCCTGTAACAATTGTGAAGTTAAGCATATATTAACTTCATCTTTACATGATATCAAATTGATCACTTACTGTTTTATGAAATTCCATTAAATATTGATTGACTGTTTTTTGTCGTTTTTCATTAATTGATTGTTTTGAAAATACTGTATTTAAATATGTATGATAAACTTTTAATGGTTTGATTATTTCGGCAGGAACATTAATTAAATTAATACTGTCCACAACATCAATACTTGCAAAATTTTGCTCACATTTAGGAATTGTATCTTCATATAATGGACATTTTGTACTATGCATCTTCAAGAATGAATCACTATTAGGTTTCGGCGATACCTTTTGTAATAAACATTTCAATTCATTGATTGATGTTGCAGAAGAACTGTTGTTAGAATTACAAGATTTAGAGTTTTCTCCTACTTTATGTTTCATTATTTCATTCTTATGTTTAACATTCCATTTATTTATTACAAGAAAGTTTTTAGTTCCCAAAAACTTTCCAGAACTTGCTATCAATTGCTTATCATAACTTTTTATCTCTTTATTGCTGTTTACATCTTCTCTTACTACTTTACTTTTTGATCTTTTATCTAAATTTGTTTCTTGTATATTTTGTTTAACAGTATTAACATTTTTACTAGAAAGCAATTTTTGATTACCTATTTTTAAATTTTTCTTTGATTCTTGTTGTCTGTTACCTAAATTGAAAAGATACAATAATTACATTAGCTTAATAATGAAATTTCTTTTAGTAATTGAACCAATGCCAGAAAAATTTACCAAGTGTTTGGGGATTATAAATTTTAGATACATCAAGACGTTTTGAATTTTTTCCCTTCACTACGTTAAAAGACAATTTTTCTCGTAACTGTTGTGCTTGTAACAATGTTTTACTGATTCCTGCGGCAATTTCTTCAATTTCAGTTTCATCCTTAGAACAAGTACAAACATCTTTACTTAAATCTTGTTGACTATTAACTTCCAAGCACCATGGTTTTAAAGTAATGATAGCTTCATTACAATTTGATTTTAATACATGTTTTACATCTTCAGTAAATATAAATGTTTGATGTAAAAATTCAATTAGTCTTGAAAAGTCGAATGTTTGTCTCATTTTTGTCATCGAATCTTCTTGTTCCTAATAAAAAAGAAAGAAAAAAATAAGTAGGGAAGAAATAATAAATGTTTTAATAATATACACTAAATTATTATAAAAGGCAAAAAGATCACATATTTCTTAAAGTGTTAACTGTATTCCTTTTGCTATTAAACTATAATATTACGTAAATAAAAAGTATTTATCTTTTACAATTGTTGATAATACAAGCGTCAAGTTTCTTTAATGTTGAGTTATTATCAACTGAATATGTATTGTTTATTGGAATTTATTTATGGGAGTGGTATAAATATAAATATTATACATATTTATATATTAATATATAATAAAATTTCTTTTACAAAATGTTTACTTATTTCAACTTAGGAAAACAGAATATCGCTACTATATTAAATGTTTACAAAATTATTATTAATATTCTAAAGAAGTTTAAATGCTGTAAATGGAAATGCATATATGAATCATAAATTTGAGTAAAACAGCTCTTTCCTACTTTATCATAATAGAGACAATAATTTCCAGTATATATGTGTTGCATGAGCGTATATGTGTACGTAGTATTTAATAAAAAACAAAATTTCCTTATAAAAATAAAACACGATTCACATTTTTTACGAGAATCTTAGCTTAATAATTTTTCACGAGTTCACCTTCATGCATCCAACATCACATGATATAGATATCGTATTCGGATATTAATTTTCATGGAATAAACAAATTACACGAAAAAATGATAAGTACGATACGAATGGCGCAATTGCTCTGCTCCTAAATTGTACTTTGATATAGAAGTTATTTTTGTATTGCACATACATGTAAAATAACACATATAAAATAAATTGTTTTATCCAACTATTTGCAATTTATCACATCAGATACTCAGTCGTATGGAGCATGTATCGTAATCGTATTATGCCAATCGTATGCATATGCGTTCATATATATATATACATATATATATATATGTTTCGTACATACATACATACATACACACAAGATGATTTTAGTAACAGGTCACTTTCTGTTTAAAATGAAGACAGAAAAAAGTATATATCATAAAACATTTTACTCCATAATTCTTTCTATCATCATTTGAAACAGGGTTATAGCACGGCCAAGTTATTAAAATCATTCAATATAAACAAATTCTATGTAAAACTGCAAATAAATCCTTAATAATTAATTGTACACTGAAAAACTAATTTACAAACTGTAGTTTAAGAGTAACAAAACGACGATGAATGATTAAAAAGATTTTCTATAAATTAATATCTGTTAAGGTCTATAAGTTTGTTAAACAGCAAATGCAAAAAGTTATTAAATCTGTTTATGATGATGTATGTTTTATAATTCATCCTTTCTTGGCACATCATCGTCTTCGTCTTCTTCTTGAGCCTGTAATAACAAAAGCATTAAAATTTTATGATTCATTCGAAAATTAGGTTTACACTGTTTGTGGAGCGCAGTCTCGTTATATGGATTTTATATTTCACGTGAGTTCTTTGCACAAACTGTCAGATACCCAATTAGAAGATAAAAATTCCATAATTTCACAATTTCTCTCGTTTCTATCTTGGGCCATATAACGAGACTTCGATAAATGTATATACGAACTTCTTTCGCAGCTTGACCATAAGTCCCATCAGAATCAATGAATTTTGAAAGTCCTTCAAGTGTTCTCTCACCATTGTAATCAACGGCCTAGAAATTAATTGTACTTGTAATCATATTTGTATTATTAAAAGTTGACTACAAATTAATACAAATTAAATCCAAAATTCTTACGTCATTAGTTTCTTTTTTGTAAAGAGTAATTGTAGGGAAACTAACAACTGATACATCTTCCAATTCATTTGCCGTGGCGTCCATTTTTGCTATGACTATATCTTCATTATCTTTGTATTTTTCTCCAAGCTAAAAATTATTGTCTATTAAAAATTTGTTAATTAAAAATTTCTATTAACTAAAAAATACTAGAGCAAAACATACCGCTTCATAAATAGGAGCTAATTGCTGGCAGTGTCCACACCATGGAGCATAAAACTCAACTAACACATTTTTGCTTTTGTCAAATGCAACTTCATGAAAGTTAGTACCAACAAGAACCTTTACGGGGTTCTTGTCCCAATCCTCAGGTAAATCTTGTGTGAGCAAATGTCTCTTTAATTTGCCCTCAATGAAATCAGTTACAAATTCTAAAACATTTTCGCTAGATATTTCAGGATTTTCAGGTTTATACTTAGCCATATCGCGTTGAAGTTTTATAATCCGCATGGCAGGTACTTCATTCTTGCTTATACCAAAGAATTCTAAGATACGCTGATGGTCAGCTTCATCAGCATTGATAGTTACAAACAAGACCTGTGTATATATTATTATTATTATCGAAATATCTCCTTTACAATGTTACTATTTATATATTAAATTTACAGGTATTTACCTCGTCACGGAATTTCTTTGCTGGTTCCTTAATCTTTTCTACATAATCATCAAAATGACCTGCTTCTTTACTTAGGAAGACAAGCAAGTGACTCTTAATATCACCATTAAATATTTTTTTAGCAGTGTTTTGATTAAAATCAACAACTAAAGGTAATGCGTATACAGAAATAAAGTTTTGTAATTTAGTAAATTCAAGTTCATCAGTAAACTCATTTTTGCCTTCGTCAAACTAAAACAGATTTTAATAAAATAGAACATTCAGAATCAACATAAAAATTAAAAAAATTATAAAATATAATATAAAATTACCTTCTTAAATAATACAACTTTGCCATCTTCTACTCCATATTCATCGAAAACTTCTTGGCTGCTACTAATACCAAATGCATGATCATCAAGTGTATTACCAACATCTAAGAATACCTTTGCTCCATCTGATTCTGCATCCTAATATATAGAACAAACAACATATAACATCAAGTATTCAAACTTAATAACATAAATATAAACTATCTTTTCATTCATATTAGTGTTACTTTCAATAAAATATAATAAATTATAAACCTTAAAGAATCCAACAATTGCAACATTCTTTGCTTCAATAAATGCTTTAGCTTCTTCGACTGTCGGTAATTCTTTAACAGCAGGACCAGCTTTTTGCATCACCCAATTTACAATATCATCAGCTTTACGTTCACCACCATAATCAATAAGATGACCTTTACGATAAAATTGGAGGGTTGGATATCCACCAATACGATGCTTTTCTGCTAAATCTGTTTCTACAGTTGCATCAACTTTAGCTAATTTTATTTCAGAACCCATTTCTTTCAATTTCTTTGCTGCTTTGGCATATTCAGGGGCCAAAGCTTTACAGTGTCCACACCATGGGGCATCTACATTAACAATAACATATAAGTAAATAAAATGAATTATATATAAATAAAATATGAGTAGGGACATAGAAATTCCTACAAAAAAAAAAGGAGAAGGAATATTGAAAGAAGTAAAAACAAGTTTCAATGAAATTGAAAAAGTAATAAGAGAAATGATAACCATCTAATAATACTGAAAGACAAATAATAAATAAATAAATACATAAAAATATATAACGAATTTTTAATTGTACAGTCAAAAAAATTATTTTCACAAAGTTATACTGATAAAAGATGTATGTCAGAAATTTAAACAAATAAATAATTCATTTCTAAATTTTCAGATTTACAAATCTACCGACTTAAATTTGGGTCATATTAAAACTAACATTTTATTTAATAGTGTCAACAAGTGTGATTAATCTTAAAAAACCGGCATCTAAGTGGTGACGTGTACGGACTTCACATCTGGTTCAACTTCAATGATATTTCGGACATGTATATAAAAAATAATAAATAAAATTACGATTGTATTAAAGATAATGCAGTTTAAATCTGTTTAATTAAGAGATTAATTGTTACTTACAAAATTCAACAAGTACGTAATCATTTTGCTTAATAACCTCATCGATATTGTCTTTCGTCAGCACCAGAACCTCATCTTCAGTTTCGACATTTGCGAGAGTACCAACAAAGAAAGATATTAGCGCAAATGTTAACGCAAAAAACTTCATCTTTAAACAAAGACAATATTATTTTTTAATGACTAAGAGTACGACACACTAACGGAAACTTGTGGATTCTATTCAAAAACTGAATTGCCGTTATAATATTAAAATCATAGACACCAACACCATTCGTTGAGGAATACGAATAAAGTGATCAACTACACTGATGCTGAGAACTATACAGTCGGTAGATCGTGGTTAACGCGTGGCATCAGATTCATCGTGGGAGTTGCTGATTGGCTGACGTTATAGTTAAGAATAGAATTTGGTAAGATGTTAATACGAGTTTACTATACTCTTCTCAACAAGAGATCATACTCGTTACATGACAAATTTTCATTCCTTCTGCGCACGTTAGTTCTGATTGGATCAAGTAGGGTTCGTAACTAGCAGCAACGCGCATGCACATCAACAAATTTCAAGATGTCAAGTGCATATACCCAGCGATCTTCTATTTTGTATGTCCTTTATGATGACATGATCATGTTTGTAGATCTGGAATTGGGAAATTTGAACGTAGAAGATCTGATGCTGGATAAATGTCAAACCCGTACTTCGTTACTTCTATTTTATACTATTCTCGTTCTCATCTGTTCTTTCTATTTACAGATTTTTGTTCACAGGGTATATAGCCGATGAAGTGGAAAGTTTATAGCAGTGGGGATAACACCAATTCGTAGGAAGCTTGTTGAAGTTAACGGCATTGCGCGAACTGGGAATGATTTTTCGTAAATAAAGTATATACACATTGGAGAGTACATCTGACTTCCCTAGGGAAAATGGCGACCAAAGGGAAGCGATTCCCACCATCTCTCATAACACAAAGCAGTGGCTAGCATTATGTTTAAATACAGGCATTTTTGGAATCGATAAATAATCAAATTTTTCTATATAAATATTTACTTTTAAAAGCAAACTAGTTCATTTTGTGTCATGCACAGTCAAATGTGAGATGGTGGCTCCCTCAGTTCCAATGTATAATACTTTTCAAAATAAAACATAATTTTGAAAATATGTACTTATACAATAATGTATTATATAAGTTTAATTAAAACATATAACTGCTGCATAAACGAATACAATGAAGTCATAGTTTAGTCGTCAGCAAACAGTGATGACCTGATGTATTATGTAAATATCGCTTATTAAAAAGTTGTTTGTACACAATACTGTATAATTGACAAGAACATTGCAATTATTTCCAAGTGTTGTATTTAGTAAATTAAAATTTAATTATTGTGAAAAGTCATACTAATTAAAAATTGTTTATTTGTTTAGAAAGATGATAAGACTGAACAATATATATGTGTAAAAGAGAAAGAGGAATATTTTACAGTTACCTACAGCAATTTTAATATAAAAGATGACAGCGTATACAGTAACATCGGAAATATTTACAGAAAATAAGAATGTTTACATAAAAGTTAAAGAGAACTGTAAGTTTGTTGTTTGACATTTTCTTTAAATGTTCATTTAACATTCTGCAATGCATATACAATGTGTTTACAGGTGCAATATCAAATTTTATTTTTAAATATCCATCTTATATGTTAAAACCAAAATATACAAATGGAAGTATAACTTATGATAAAGATAATGATATAGATATAAACAGACAACAAAAAGGAAAATTGGCAATAGGTATAAATTAATTTATATAATTAACTGTATACTTCAAAATAGCTCAATATAGCAAATCATATATTAATATTTATAGAACATCATATATCAACGGAATTACAACATGTTGGATTACAAGTATGGCGAGGTGCCCTCTTGTTAGCTGATTATATTTTATCAAATCCTGATTTATTTAAAGATAAAGTAATTTTAGAATTAGGTGCTGGTGTTGGATTAACCAGCATGGTAGCTAGTTTTTTAGCTAAAGAAATAATTTGTACAGGTAACAAATATAATAATCTGATGCTATTATAATTTAACATATTAGATAGAAATGTAATTTCTATATTCCAGATGTTGACAAGAAAGGAATATTAGAATTGATACGTAGAAACTTTTTACGAAATCATACTTATATTAAGTCTAAAGTTTATATTCATGAATTAGATTTTTTGAATTTAAAATGGCCAACATTTTATGAAAAAAGAATAAATGAAGCAAACATTATTTTAGCTGCAGATGGTGAGTTAGTAAATCTATGTGTTTGAAATAAAAATGTAAGGAAATGATTTATAAAATATTATTTCTTATATCTTTACAGTAATTTATGACGAAGGTATAACAGAAGGATTTGTTCAAACATTAGCAAAGCTTCTAAATTCATCAATATCAAAAATTGTTTACATTACTTTAGAAAAAAGATTTGTGTTCACTACAGCCAATATGGATACTACTGCACCAATGTTTGAAGAATTTTTAAAATGCATTGAAAGACAGCAATTTAATTGGCATATTGAATATATTAAAATAGATTTTCCACAATACTTTCAATATGATAGAGTAAAACAAATGATTCTTATGAAAATAGAAAACAAACTAAATGAAATAATTTAACATATAACGTGCTTGTGATAGTGTGCTATAATTTTGAACAGTATTAAATACATAAATTATTGTACATAATCAAAGAAAGTTATATGTTTAATAAGTGGTATAGATATTGGCATAGCAGATAGTGTACCTGACTACTTATGTTTTAAAAAATTCGAGTTAACATTTATGTAATCTAGGATAGTTGATGATAAGAAAATATCTTATATTTATATTTTCATTAACTAGTTTCATTATAACAAAAGTATTAGCAACTTTATAAAAAGATGTATTTTTGTAAAATAATAAATATATTTTTACATAAGTGCTCGTCATCTTTAATTGATATTAACATTTAATAATGTTAAAACATATGATAATTTGTAAATTAATTTTTGTACAGAATTCAATGGTATTTTATAATTTAATGTCACGTTTAAAAATAATAAACAAACAATTTTTACGATTTCAAATAAAAGTGTAAATATTTTAAGTTACAAGGTTTCCATATTTATTGATTTTTTTTATTTACAGCCTAGAATAAGTAGTAATATTAATGGACAGTGATTAAAGTCGTTCGAAGAGAACGAGATTTACTAAAAGTCAATACACTTTTATGAACTTAAACAACATCAAAAACTTTAACTAATTAAACTACAAAGAAACGTCACGTACAGTGTACGGGAATGTAAACGTTTCTTCGAACGATTATCGGCAGTAAAGTTGCGTATATTACACTTAAGATAAGTTAATTGTAATATACTAAATTTTATTCACAAGTTTGTCTGAGAGAACGACAATCGGTACACAAATTATGTTAAATAAAAGAAAAGTTCCACTGATAAATGAGTACAAGTACTAGGAATTTGCGAGTAGCCCAACATGTCGAGTACCCGATCTTCAAGTTGGGTTCAGAGAAGTTCGCGTGAAAAGCACATCGTCGTCATGTCTTTTTAAATTTTCCGAATGTTCTCCCTTTTTCAAACTTCCAACATTTGTATTGTACTTCTTCGGTACTTCTACCCGATTCCTGTCGAATTTTTCTGAACTCGACGGAATCCCTAATTTCGGGTATCCGCACATCCCTAAATAAATACTCAATTAAAAAGTCACTAATTGGCGATAGTCACTCTCACATTCAATTTTTCTTGCTTCATAAAGGCACTTTTATATAACACTTCATTCCTCATTTTTGGATAAAACTTATAATTTACAGCCTCAGTTTATGGAATTAAATTTACAAGGTATATCTGAAGTAATTGTACCAAGGTCCCATCTTCCAAGAGATTACATACTAGTTCTTATAATTTCATATTAACTTTAGACGTTAAACTCATTCATTAATTCATAAAATAATTTAAATGATCATAACACAAAAACTACAATTGTTTTATTGTACAAAAGAATAAGCTATCGTTTCTAAGTATGAATCCAGTGCCCTCGTTTTCAATTCTGTTTTCTTTTTTGTTTAATTGTAAGTATATGAGGCAATACAATGTTTGTAAATAAGCAAATAAAAAGCTTTAGAAAATTGAAAACATAAAAAGCATCATTGACTAGACCAAGAAAGAACGGGTATATTATATTTTTATGAAATTAGGGTTTCGGTTACGTATATTCAAAAAAATAAATTCTTTATCCATATTCAATTACTTCAAAAATTTTTGTTAAACCTATGGAGATTATTCACATTTTTTTCTCTTGTTTTTTTTCTTCGAAAATTTGTTTTGCTTGTTTCATTTTTACATTGCAATTTTCAAATTCATAGAAAATTGATCTAACGGCTAGAGCAATGATTATCAAATATTAGCTAAATGTCAATCATTCTAATTATAATTATATTCTTTGCAACAAATACTGTACAAACGCGTGCATATTAGGCTTTTTTCAATTGAGAAGAAGTGTAGCCACTTGATAGACATCTATTTTTTATAAAATCGAAGCAGAATCTCGAAATTCAATTTCGTTTTCAGAATAAGCATACAGTCCGACTTTGGCCTAATTCGGAAAAAATCAGACGCGTTCGGTTCTCTATTAATGTAGCGAAGTCTTGTTACATGACTCTAGATGGGACTACGATGATAGGGGTGAGTCATTGATGTTCTTGAAAATGGTGCAAAAAAACTCGTTCAACAGGCTATATAAAAAGAAACTATGTAACAAGACTATACTTGAATTGTCTCTCGAGCTAAGGAACCATACGCATCCTATTTTTGTCGACACGATCCTAAGTCAGACTGGACTCATACACCAAAAAGTCGAA
The DNA here is from genome assembly GCA_963576845.1 of Megachile leachella. Classification (NCBI taxonomy): domain Eukaryota; kingdom Metazoa; phylum Arthropoda; class Insecta; order Hymenoptera; family Megachilidae; genus Megachile; species Megachile leachella. Next base: position 1,083,177 of record OY756250.1, read on the forward strand.
TATGAGTATATCTATCACGTCGAATTCCACCTGAACTTTTTCGTTTTATCCCAAAGTCTGGGTTGTCGAGACTTAAGACGATCCGTACATTTCTTACTGCTGATAAAAGCCCTTGTTGCACACGGGTGTACAAAAACGTACAATTAGTACAGCAACACATGTATACCGATTACTAATAGCTATTTCCACTTTGGGGTGGTTTTTGGTTAGCATTACCACTATTTGGTACTGTATCCAAAATTAATTTTCTTCTATGATATTCGGTAGTTACATTTTCACTGGCCATCGATTTTCGACGTAAAAGTGTTGTATTTTCTGTAATCTGAATTATTGAATTTGTACTTTTACGCCGGGTGGGTATGTCGTTTATTTGTCTTCGTCCTGGTTCATTTTGATTAGACACTCCATTAGTCATTGTAACTGTTACAGAAGTTTTACTGTTGGTAGTATTTGTTATACAACCTGTAGAAGCAGTTTTATTCGTATTGCTTTGTACAGATGTAAATGTGTTAGCACTTTTACTAACAGAGTTCTGAATTGTACTATTATGATTTACAGTCTTATTCGATGACGTAGACATCATGTTAGCATGTTTGCTAACATTATTGTGAATAGATACCGTCGTTTTGGTAGGTTGCGAATTCGGCGAACCAAGGGGCAAAGAAGTTTTGCGTCTTGCATTAGAATTTGATACGTCATTATTAAAATTTACTTTAATAGTTGTACTATTTTGCTTACTAGTATCTGAAGATGCACGGAAACCTGTACTAAGCCATTTTTCAACTTGAGCTTCGTGCGATTTTTGTAAAACTTTTCGAATATCACTATTTTCACCTCCTTCCTTCATTATTTCTTGTAATTTCTGAATCGTTTGATATAAAACCACAGGACTAATCAAACCAAAATCAAATAGGCTACACATATGTAAAACAAAGTTACGATATAAATTTTTCATGAGCAATTCTTTTCCTTTAGTTTCTAGAAACATGTGACAAGCCAACGGTATTTGACAATCTCCTACATAACCATGTTTCATAACATGTAAGTTCCACATTTTCATAAGTTCTTTTTCTCCTTCATTTACATCTGTAAAATCATCGATCATCATCATTGTTTTTGTCTGTAACCATTTTGGATCATTCTCTCCTTCCGAATCAATATCCATTTCTTTTGGATATATAGGTAAACAGGTAACAGTATGATGATATAATCTAAAAAAGTTTGCACGTTGATTGTATTGTAAATAGTAACAGTTATATTTCTACCGCAAACACTATACCTATTATGTCCTGTAATGTAAGGTCTTTGGCTTTCGTATTCATTTTCATCAAGTTCCAGAAATTCTGAAAGACTTGGTTTAGTTCTTTTTGGACGACATACTAAAATATTCGTTACACTTGTACGTCTTGTCGGCCCTGTTCTAGAAAACGCTACGCTAGAAGGTTGCGAAATTAATTCGTGAGGACTACCTGCATAGGAGCCATCGTAGCATTCATTTATCGCTACGTCTATACGAGCACCTTGTGGAATTGGCTAATGAAATAAATATGATTTACTTGATAACATTTTTGTGCATTCTACATTATATATTGTAACCAGCGCTTACCACATATGTGAATGTAAACCGCGAATGGCATAATTTTAAGTGTTTTAACAGCGAATAGAGCTTTCCACAATCTAACGAGCACCAAGGACAATGTAAATCTTCGCAAGCTTCTGTTTGTTGCCGACTATTATTATTATACAGGAACTGATAAACTATCTGCTGGGTACCCACAGAAGTGTCCATCTTCTCACTAGGTGTTGTTATTCTCGAAGAATTAAGAGGACTAGGTGTTGGCAGTGTAGAATTGTTGTTATTGTTAATACTACTATTATTATTTGTGGAAGATCGTTCTAGACCAGCTAAACCAAATATATATCAAAATATAAATTATATATTTTTTGCTGAATTTAGTTTTATACGAAATAGAAATAACTTACTGTTTCCTGATCGATTTTCTTTGTTATCACCACTAGGTGCTGTATGTATTGGTGTTGGTCTATCAACCAAACCATTACTTGGTTCAGTTGTCCAATTAAGTCTAAATTTTAATGTTGGCCCTTTACTAAATACTTCAAAAGGACCACACTCCTTGATGTCAGGTACAGTCTCCCAAGAGCTGTGCTTCTTTGGGCTAGATCGAATATTGGTTTGTACTTCTTGTAAACCTAATTCATAATCGCCATCGGTCAGCAAACATCGATTATGTTTATCATATACTATGAGTTCAGAACCATACAATTTTACTTCTTCTCCCGTGGTTTTAATTGAACCTGTAGAAGACTTACGACGTTTTTGAGCCGGTTCTGAAAAATGAAAAAATATAGTACAAATACATTTCTCATATTAATTTATCACAAGGCTTCACCAACCATCTAAATCACAGTTATGCATAAGGCAGCCAGTACTGGACGTACAATAAACTCTAAGTAAAAGCATGTAAGTTTTTGCTACATGACCATTATTTAAACTGAATGACTCATTAGGTATAGATATAGTAGGTGCTTTCGGTGGAGGTTGATTTTCACAAGGATTTATCGGAACTTCACTCGTACCAACAGAAACCTGAAGAAAAAAATAATTAGAACACTTCTGTAGTAATAACAATAATTATTTTACTTCTATTGATTTTAGTGAATTATGAAGTTTAAAAAATGATACTTGCCTGCATAATTGGTGAACTCACATCTTTCCGTTTTTTGTGACATATTTTCAATAACAATGTTTCTACTTTTACTGGATCTTGAGGTATTTCAACTAAATATCATAACATTACCATAAAATAAAATTGGATTAGTAAAATTGAATTATATATATGCATGTAAATAAAATTATAGTAATAGAGAAATTTAAAACAACTTTTGATACATGGTTACCTTTCTTATCATAAAAACCTAGAAAAGTAAGAGTCATATATCCACGAACACCAGGGTTTTCATCCTGTTTGTTTTTTGACATTAATTTTTCCAATATTGTATCAGTTTTAAATCCTCTTCTAGACTTATGACTTCTGGACATACGTTGCTTCATATAAGTTAAATTTCTATATAGAAATATTGGCTAAAAAAATTATGTAGAATGCTTTATACAATTGTGTATCATTTAAATATAAACATAAAAATATGAAGAACATAAAACAGTCAATAAGAAGAAAAATTTATAAATTATTGAACTGAATTTTAATGAAATTATAGATTAATCTTATAAAATAATAAATCTGTATACCTACCATATTAGTTATTAAAAACAAATATAGAGTGACTCAAAGTGTTTTTATAATTATAAGTGTAGTATATCAATATTCAGAAGCACATTATTATAAATTATAATATATATTTTCTTATAACTACAAAAAACTCACTAAATTATTGGTGTAAAGACTTGTACACTGATACATATCCACTCACTTTTTTTCAATTATAAACAAATTTTACTGTGATCTAGCATGTATTTTTTATTTCTTAATACAACAAAACGTTAGAATATTCAGTTAACACTTTAAGAATTAAAAAAACTATAAATAATTATAAATTAACGTAAAATATAAAATACAAATTGATTTTTTTACTCACTGAAATTTGGTTTCTTGTACGTAAAAATCGATAAATCTGGGTTGGCTCTGAAAAATAATATAAACCCATTATAAAAATTGACAATATAAATAAATTATATACTTAATTATGTATAATATATAAATTTAAATATTATCTTTGTAAAAACGGTTCAATTTTATTGCATAATAAAATAGATAGTTTAATTAAATTCCGCTAGATGGCATATAGTTTGATATCATTCCCACAAGTAAAAGGGTCCATGCAAAAGCTTAAAAAGATAGAATAAAAATTGTATTTCATAATACTTTAAGATTAAGGGGGAAATGGATGAAGGAATTATTATTAGTTTAATACGAGACGCCTGCACATTGTTACAAGGAAGAGTATATTAAAGTCTGATTCCTTACACATTATCGGATAAAACAAGATTCATTGAAATTTAAAATTACGTATAACTTTCAATTGTTTAACATGCGTGTATTCATCAATTAAGATTTGATTTAAAATTTTAATTAAAGATCGAAATCTCCTTTATATGACTTTTTAATTCAGAAAAGATTTCGATCTTCTAATTAATGATAAAAAATGCAACATTAAAACTAATATGAGTGAAAGGAAACATCTTTTACAAAAAGTGTTTAAATTTAAATTCTTCCTGCTTAATCTGAGCAACTAGTTACATTAACTATTTAGTTATTGTATTAAATGGTAACATAACTTCCTTTCTTTTTAACATAAAAATTCGTAATTTTAATTGGAATTAAAAGAATCCAAAATATATTGCAAAGGATTGATACTTTGTTCTTTATATTGCCAAGCATTATATCGCCACACGCATTTTGTATTTGAATAATATATTTTTGATATCAAAGAATTTTATTAAGCAAGTAGAAAAGGATACCATTTACACACAAACAAACCATATTTACTTTTTTTGGAGTAATAGTAATTGAATTCGATTTCGATTTATTCATTCCCCAATTCATCCCTTTTTGTATTTAATTTTTCCTTTTCTTTGCTTGAATTAATTTTGATCAAATATATTGCACTGTATATATTTAATCAAATTTCAGTAAATACTTATAGAACACATGTTACTTTTATAACATTTAAAATAAATCAGCGTATGTTATTTTCGCAACAATTTAAAAGACATTTACTCTTATCAGTATCAAAACAGTATTACGTGTAACGATTGATAATATTGAAAAATAAATAGATATCGTAACTACACGATTCTCGTGTATCTAATTGAAATAGTTCATTCAATTCGGATTGTATTGAGTAAAAAAGTATAAACACGATAAAAGAATGACAGGTGTCGGTGTGAATTGACGTAAAAGGAGGGAACGAAAAGTACCGACGCGAAGATCGGCGCTTGGTACATTCTAACCAAATGGGGTTATGTACGATCACTGTTAACATTCGTAATAAACATTCACACGAAAAGCAATTGTTAACTGTTTAATCGTTAAGTTTCTTGATATTAACTAACGATAGATCACAACAAAACATGAAAAAGAAAAATTATATCTGTAAATTCTTACTTTCGAAGGCCTGCAGGAATAGCTCGTGATCTGCTTGTATTTGATCCATTCGAGGACCTCTTTGTCCATCCACTTCTTTCTCCCGCTTTTTCGGCGGCATTTTCACGCGATTTATGACTAAATATTCTATGAAAATTTATTTTGTCACGTGAAAATACAATGACAACACCCGCCCCGCGCGAAATCTGCGGCGCTTAGCCTGCAACTAAAGCGCACTCTTATATCACTATTAATTACTAACTCGACCAATCACTTGTTATCAGCGCCAAATGTAAATATTTCATCGGGCATATTTTATTATAAACTGGTATTACTTGTATATCTCACTGATATTATGTTATTCACTATTACAAATTGTATAAAAATAAAAAAAGATTGCTACAACTTTTATATCATTTTCAATATTTTCTTAAGTAGTGAAATTTTTGTTTATAAACTTATTCTGGTGCTATTTTGATTAAATATTAAAAACTGTATTTAAAAGAACATAAATATTGCTAAAAATTAAGAAATATATTCTTAAAATGCAAATAAAACATTTGAAGTATAAAATATATTTATATTGTATTTCAAATATATATACACGCATTTGCATCTATATATACTATTAACAGTATTTAAAACGTATAAACATTAGAAACTATTAAAAATTAATATTTTAATATTTGTTTTATACGATGTTTTTTTAAGTTGATAAAACATGGAACACGTATCAGAAATAAGAACACTTATTTCATACATCGAACGTAAGCGAAAGCGTAAATGAATTATACGTTGCCGATAACCTATTCTTATGCATATAATTAGTGAATTTAAAAAATAGATTACTTATATGAATGCATTTCATAAAGTTATACTACTGTGATCTAAGCTAAGACAATTTTTGAGAAATTTAATGGTATACATAATAAAATTTTAATTATCATTACATTACAATAAGATAAGATGAAGTGTAACATATTTCGTATTACAAATGTACAATTTGTACAGAAAAGGTTTTTTAAAAAGCTCCAAGTGAGAGTTAGATTTGCTCCTAGTCCAACTGGTATGTAAAATGATTATTTTCTGCTTTCATTAATGATTTATTATAAAACAATATGGAGAAATGTACTTGTATTAATGCTTAGTTTTTATTATAACACATTTTATGTCTTTCTTGAACAGTTTACTATTGATATATATAAAATATATTTTATTTCTAGGATTTTTACATATAGGAAGTTTACGGACTGCATTATACAACTATTTATTTGCTCGTGGTAATGATGGTTCATTTATTTTACGAATCGAAGATACGGATCAATCTAGATGCATACCTGGAGCAATAGAAAAAATTGAGAATGATTTATTATGGGCTGGAATTATACCTGATGAGGACCCACTAAGAGGTGGACCAGTTGGCCCATATTTACAATCAAAACGACTTGAAATATACCAGTATGTTAAAAATCATAACGATATAAGTTATTTAGTTCTTACTCTGAAAAATCATAGATTTTGTTAAATTCAATATTTCATTTATTTATATATTCTATTAGTCAATTTTTTGTTTAAATTATCTATATTCTGAATTCATAACTCATTAAATTACAGGGAACATGTGCTTAAACTTATAAATAATCAGTCTGCGTATTACTGTTTTTGCACAGAAAATAGATTGCAGTTATTAAAAAGAGAAGCTATGAAATGTGGACAAGTGCCTAAATATGATAATAGATGTCGACATTTAAGTGATGATGAAGTAAAACAAAAACTTAAGAAAGGAGATCCCTATTGTATTAGATTTAAGGTAGGCTGAAATACTATCAAATAATATTGCCTTACTTAACTGTAGTTTAAAGAGTCATTTTTGCACATTGTTGCAGTTATCTTCTGAGATAGAATGTTTTGATGATATAATATATGGTAAAATAGAACATGATATAGGAAGTAGAGAAGGAGATCCAATTATTATTAAAGGAGATGGTTATCCAACTTATCATTTTGCGAATGTTGTTGATGATCATTTAATGGGAATATCTCATGTCTTACGAGGAATTGAGTGGCAGGTGTCTACACCTAAACATATAATGATGTATAAGTAAGTATAATTATTGCTCTCAAACATAATATAAAAAATAAAAATGATTTTTTTATAGAGCATTTAATTGGACCCCTCCTGTATATGGACATTTACCACTAATATTAAACTCGAATGGAACAAAACTATCAAAAAGACAAAATGATATAAACATTGAATACTTCAGAAAAGAAGGAATCTTTCCATTAGCACTCCTAAATTATGTTATTCATGCAGGTGGTGGTTTTGATAACAAGGGTGGAGCTCATTATATTAATAGTTATGAAGAATTAATTAAACAAGTATGTTTCTATATTAAAGTTCCAATTAAATTATATGATATATTTATGTTAGTTACATATGACATATATATATTATTTTATTTTAACTCCTTTTTTGTAATGTTTCAGTTTAATATTTCTAAAATAAAAGTAGCTTCTAATAAACTTTCACCACCGAAATTATTAGAATTTAATAAGTTAGAAATGTCAAAATTATTAGCAAATGAAAAGAATAATAAATTTTTAGTTGAAAGAGTTAGAAATCTTGTTATGGAGGCGTTTTCAGAAAGGTATGAATTTTACTATTTGTTACAAATATTAAATTTTTTTTTAGTATTTAGAGCTTTCCAAATATTTTAAACATCGTTTCAGAAAAATTGATGGATGTTTGCATTTAGATGGTCATCATATACTTACAATATTAAAATGGGCACAAACTAGAATATCTAAGTTGAGTGATTTAGTATCCCCAGAAATGAGCTTTATATGGGTCATGCCAGCTACATCTGAAGATAAAGTTCATTCTGAGTACTCAGGTATAATTTTTATTTGTTCTATTTTATTACATAACAAATTATATTTTTTATTATATATTAGATGTGTTCAAAATATTAAATAACAAATTGCTGGAAATTGACACTGAACATTTTCACAAGTCATGGATGAACAGTTACTTAAAACAATTTGCTGATGAACATGGCATTCCATATGCAACATTCATGAAACATCTGCGTCTTATCCTTAGTGGTTTAAAAGCAAGTATTAAGTATTGTAATTACTTTTCTCCATTTTTTTATATATATTTAATATATTTTTACATTTTTAGGAAGGTCCGCCAGTTGCTGAGATGATTGAAATTTTAGGAAAAGATACTACATTATTCAGAATAAGTCACTATATTTCCTGAAATTGAATATATGATTCAGTCAATTTGTAAGTTTATAACTAACATTAAATTTTAATATTTATGCTTTGAGCTTAATAATACATTTATTATGAAGAATGTAATAAAATGTTACAGGCATAACATCACACAGTGAACGTTTTCAGTAGAATAAAAAGCTTAGATATCTAGTCAGTTTTTTAAAGAAATTGATGGAACATCTATCTTACTGTATAAGTTTAAAACCATCAAACAAATATTTAATTTTACCTATATTATGTATATATAATGCAAAACACGTTAAATACTATAAATTTGGTTTTAAAATTATTATTAAATATATAAATGTTTTTATTATTAATGGAATTTTTCATTTGTTTAGCACAAATAATTTGTAATTTACGTGGTGTACATATTTTTTAAAACAATTTAGATATTTAATTTCGATATAGTAATATAATTCCAATATTTAAATAACTTCTGACAATAAAAACAGTAGAAATATTTATTAAATAGTTGTGAATAAATAAAAGACATTGTTTAAATACAGTTTCTACTACTACGCTTTTATTATATAATTACAATTTTAACTATTTTAAACAAGAATAGTTGTTTTTACAATATAGAATATACATAATTAAAAGACGTAGTTTCACTTATTATAGAGCTGTTTTACGAAACATGTTCAGCTTATGCAACTAATATTAGATTTATAACGTTTAGTTTAATGATTCTGAGAAAGACACTGTTAAAATGTATTTTTGGAGCTGTATTACTTACATGTAGAATTAAATAATAAATTATAAACAAAAAATAATTATATTATTAGTACATATAATTATGACTACATATATATATAATTATTTTGTTTAAGTATATATAATTCAAATGTTGCATTTTTTAATGCATTATATGGCTCAATAAATGATACAGGAATATTAAGTACATGAGATGCATTTTCTTCTAGAACGTTTAGATAATTCATTTACATTACATTTCTTACCTTTAACTTTATTGCTATAAGATAATATTTTCTTTAAATAAAATAACTAATGAAAGTATACTATCTTTTCATTTCAGCTATAATCTCAAATAAATATCACATGCAAAATTATTTTTCTGGTTGACTATTATTTACAATATCCGATATACAATTTGGAATGCATAATACAATTTTGAAGTTAGTACATGATAGCATAATGTCAGTTATGTAAGTACACATTTAGAATTAGAAAATTTAAGAATAGGCACTTTTGTCTTTGCAGTTTTACATTGGAATTAATTAAACCTTTCATATATAAATACATGCACACGTACATACATACATTTATTCATTCATTTGTACATACATACATACATAAACACACATCTACATAAAAGAGTTAATTAACATTGGGATTTAAATTGAGCATTTGATAAAATTCAAAAAGGCAAGGCATCAAATAGTACTACATCAAATTCTATAGATTGGGAAAGTTCTGTTATTATATTGCAACCATTATTATTTCATAATTTTTATCCTAAAACATGGCTGATATTTAAAAAACAATTTAAATATCATATAATGAAGTACGTACTTAGTACTTTCTTTTCCTACAAAGAACATTAGAATCATTGAAAATGTTAGGGCTATTTGCAATTATAGATTTCCCTTTTAATGTACCTTTAACATTTTTAGTTTATTGATTAATAAGATTTACTATATTTTTAAACTTTTTGTATTACTATTTAAAATGAAATGTGATAGGTGTTATAAAGCTAGATAAGCTTCAATAAGTCTACTGATATTTAATCTGAAAATTTTTTTTTTAATTTCATTGTTGCACAGCTGTAAAATTACATCACAAAGAAGAAATCATGTAGTAACACCTGCTTGTTTTATATGTACATCTCTTTATATTTAATCTACTCTACATATTTTATATAAACAAACAGTAATATGATAATAATAATGATAAAAAAATATTTAAAAATACATTATTTGTTGTTATCATTGTGACTATTATAAATGAATAAATAATATAAAAAGGAAACTCGTTTTTAACATAAAAATTATGCAGATGTTAATACCTAATTTAATATTTGGATGTTTAACTATTACTAAAAGTTATGGAAATGAAGTAAATATATATACAAGTCAGATTTAAACATTGTAATATGGTACATACAATAAAAGAGTACTAAATGATTAACCTTCGCATGTCTATCATTAGGACATTTGAGACTCATATTGCTTTGCATCATAATGTTTTGAATATTATTGATTTATAATAAGCAAAATGCTTCTTATTTACATTATTCTATATTATGCCATGTGATAGCAACACAATGACACTTCTACAAATGAAAATTGAAGTTTATAAAATATACAAGAATTTTAATTTGGAATGCACTTATAAAATTTCAGAATGAATCATAATTGTCCCAGACATTAGCATTCATGTTTTGACATCCGAAGGTTAAAGCATTGTGACAATTGGCAGCTTTCCACCAGTAATAATAGTATAACATTTTATACTATAATATAGTGCAATAATGCAATATAATGTTATTATCAAATTTATAAACAAACGTATACATGTGCACATATAAGTCATGTGTGCACAGATGGAAGTATTTATCAAACATCAATGTATAGTAAACAGTACCTGTTTAATATAGTTTCAATCTTCAATATTCTATTCTATAAGAATATGAAAAACAACAGAAGGAAATATATGTATAAAGGTGTATTCAACCTTCAATACAGAAATGAATATCAGAACAGTTCTTTGAAGCAAAGTGATACGTTACAACCCAAATAACATTTTGTTAAAAATGTCTAAACAAGCCATACTTTACGTTTTCCTAAACTAAATAACATTTCACCTTTGTTCATTGAGTTATAATATATGACATTACTCCCAAAAATCGTCCTGATGTTCGACCCTACTCTTATAAATTAGTCGCAGACGACAATAATACATCCTTGAAAGATAGTGATTGTTTAGTTGTGTTTATAAATTAGTTGTAATGGAAATACTGGCAATAGCCATTAGAAAGTGCAATACTATTAGTTTCACGTGCTTCTTTATAAGAAATTATGTTAAATACTTTTCTATTTAATAAATGTTCTATTTAGAAGAATCTATAACATTTAAATTTTGTCAATCGCACATTCCATCAATTGTCTTTATAGTAACATTCTCTTCAAACATATACATCTGAAAAATTTGTTTCTTTTCCGATAAATTTGTACATGATATTTTTATTGCCATTGGCGGGTGTTTTACACACGTTCTTTTTTACTTTATCATTGTCAATGTTATTATTATCATTATGATGATTGTTAATTTATTTTTTTTGCAATTGTTATACAGGTTTAATGCAACTGTTACGAATCATAGCCCGAGGTCATTTCTCGGTGGAATTAGAAAGAAATGTTAGTTCTACCACATTTTTGTGCAAGTACACTAAGAAAAGAGTCAGGACTTAGAACAGTTGCATCTCCACCCTGAATATGATTATATCGATTAAATCTCACTTTCATTAAGGATATTGTTATACATTAAAAATGTTTCTCAAGTACAATTTTGTTATAGCAATTTAGCTACGTTAAGAAGTTGTAATCACAAAGCAGTAAAACGTAAAAAAATTTCAGCAGAATAACATGTATACAGCGAAATATACATATATGTATACGTATATATCTTTTGTATAATTAAGCATATATGCGCATACATGTGTACATATACATATATATGTATATATATTTCATATAATGTAATTTAATATGAATCAGACGTAAGTACAAATGAAATTTTGAATATAAATAACAAAAATATATAATAACAATTGATTTCGGTTGTTTACTATTAACATTTTAAGTATATGTATATATTTTTTTTTATTAGATTTCGTTATTTCACAGATTATATGGGTTTTACCTGATTATTCACAGTTTATATACACATGTAATATTATTCAGTTTTGCATCTTAAATATTTTAAAGATGTTAATTAAAAATGATGAATTGCTACGAAAGTATAATAATTTTAACTCATAAAAATATGCAGAAACGTCGATGCAATACTTTTCATATTGAATGATATATTAAAAATACATTTTTTAAGTAAACAAGTATAAATGTGTATATTAATTACAAAAAACAATTGTAAACCCATATTATATTCGTTAAAGAATCACAGTTTATGCATTCATTAATTCTTAATTTCCATTTTATCAAATAATATCCGACATTATTCAAAAGCAAGTATAACTTAATAGAGTAATATTCATTGATGAAATTATTATAAAAGAAACATCTCAATATTTATACTTGAATTCTAACACTAAGCATTATAAAAAAAATAACTTTTTATTTCAAGTTTTGTTATCATTATGCTAGTATGAAATTCCTCTATGATATACTTTTATTTTGAAAGTATCTTGTGTATATATTGCGTGAATATATACATGTACATACTCATAGTATATAAACATTTCTACTTTTGCACAGAAAACTAAAATCACAGTAAATTAATATAAATTACAAATAGAATGACTTATATAAATGATATAATTGACAATACTCAGTTCATACCTAATATTTAGAATATAATTTTTAAATATATTAATACTGTTTTAAGTGAACTTAACATAATATTCTGAAAATCGGAACATCTAACAAATATAAAAAGTAATAAATAATGGCATAATACATACTCTTAAACTTATAATATGATTTGCATTAATACATAATATTTGAAGTCTTTAATTTTTGTACAATATACAAAGGAATAAATATTAATTACTTTTCAGTAAATTATTATACTGTTAATTAAATTACCGTTAAAATCTTACTCATTGTATAAATGCATAATCAATGTTATTTTACGATGGCATTGCATTAAAATGTATTATATTAAGTATGAATACAGCATGCTTAACATATGTTAGATTAACAGTTTGGCACTAATAACATCATTTTGTTATAGAGCAGTGTAGAAAATAAATTTTGTATAACACTGCTACCTCACAGTAAGTGCCCTTTTTGTATGAGAATATCTACATTTATATATTGCATATTTAGTATTACATAACGTTTGTAGTTCTAGTTTTCAAATGATTCTTGTAAATTATTAATGTACGATTATAATTTTGTATTTTTTGATAATTATTAACTAATATAATATATTATCTATTGATTGTATGATTTATACTTTGAAATATTGAAGTCGTATACCTAATTATTTAAATCATTAATAGCTTGTAAGATTCTTTTAACGTGTCCTATTTTAGTAATACCAAGTTCTTTGAGATCTCTACGGGCTAATGATAATAATTCCCTACCACGTATATCATGAGAAACGAATTTATCAGTATATTCACCCAACTGTAAACCTTCCAACCAAGTACAAACTTCATGCACACCCCATGTAGTAACTTGTTCCCGAGCAGGGTGTGCTCCAGAATTACCTCCTGAACGTCGAAATTTCAACCAGAATAAGCCTTTGTGTCGATTTTTTTTATCTCCCTTAAAAAAAAAGGTTCGCAATTAATTTAATAGCGTCTACTGCATTAAATATGTAATATAATATAAAATTATAAATAGATGAATAAATGTTAAATCATTATTCTAAATCAAATCTCTACCTGTTCATCTGATGTCAAATTTTGTAAGTATACTAATCCTGTGCCACCTTCATCAAATGTACACTTTTTTAATTCTTGTTCCATATTGGCTAATGAAAAAGATAAGTTGTTCTCTAAACCTTCTCGTATCTTCTACATTAAAAAAATTGTATGATTAATAAATTGTTTGCAGGACAAATAACAATAAGTACATAAATTATAAAATACGTACCAAGTTATGTGCTTTATCTCTAAGTAATTCACATGAATCTTCGTAAAGTTGTCTTGCACCTGATACCAATTCTGTCACAAGTGGTCTTAAATTGTCCTATTAAACAATATTAGATACAATTGATAAATTATTCGAATACTATAGTAACTAATATTTAATTATAATCAATTTCAACCCAATTCCAAATTTAATTGGTAATATCACAAAAAAATACTAACTCCTTGCACTATTTTTCCATCTGAATAAATTTGTTTAAGTGCTTGGTCTGTTCGTGCTGCAACTTGAGATAAATCAGGTTCCAAACTTTGATGTGATATAATAAGAACTTCTACCCATTTAACTAAAGTTGTAACTGCCTCAATAAAACCCAGTAATATATACATTTCTTCGTCGTTTAAATGTGACGGCTTACTCTGTATTGGTAAAGGAGTCTTTTGGGATTGCAATTGTAATTGTGTACTATTTAAAGTAGACGCTGATTGAGATATTGCATTAAGTGTATTGCGTTGTTTTTCCTCCCACGTTTTTAAAGATGTCTCGAGTGCCTACATTTTAAAAAAAAGAATTTATAATTGTGATTATTCCTAAATCTGCATTTACTTAATTCTATTACGGATCAACGTTGCTTACTCGATTTCGATAAAGCATTTGCATGCGATTTTTGTGTATAATACGTATGATACCAGGTCGCTGTATCCATGCTTCACCATCGACTTGTATAGGTACTCCTTCTTCCCCCAAAATATTAATTTGAACAGTTTGGCACTGTGCAATTCGGTGATGTTGTAAATTAATAAGTCGTGATGCAGCCATTTGAACAGATCCGAATACAGCCACAACTTCTAATATACGATCGTCAAACGAAGGAGCCAGAAACAAGTCACCTTCTTTCGTACCTCCCCAAAAATTGGTACCACCCATGAAACTATAAAAAAATCGTAATTTTATGAACGAAAGGTATTCATATACAATTACATATTTATCTTTATTCATACCTTGGAATGTTCAATACAACAATTCCCTGCAAAGATGGTAATGGTATACGTTGACCATCACATTCCAGCTGTACTCTTTGTTCAAGATTTTTATATGTTTTTTGTAATAATTGTTTGGATCCCAACACACCATACCACATATAGTTTTTTGCCCGTGACCGACATTTTTCAGGATGTTCTTCTCTTTTATGATGAAAATCGAGGCTAATTTTTGCATCAATGCCAATTCCAAAATAATTGTTCATAACACAACGTTCAAAATAACCTTCCCTGATTAATTTAAAAAACAGATAATTATAAATAATATATATTTTAGAAATAATATAAAATAATATAACTCACATTAAAGTTTCATCAGGATCCATCAATGGTGATACTGCTGCACAAAGTGCATCTGCATTTGCAAGCAATGCTTGACTGATAAGACCTGATCCTCCACTAACATCTAAAGATAAAGGCATAAAACAATTGGATAGTTTACAAAGAAAAGTAAATCTTGTTAAATAATATAGTACTGTTGAAAAAAATTTGTAAATCACTTTTATAAACGATATGCAAATATGTATTTGCTACATAAAAGTAAAATATTTTTACTTACTTGGCCACATAGGTAACTGAACTAAAGGATTAATAATTGGAAGTTTTTTAACATCCTCAGTTTTGTCAACAGATTTTACTCTTTCATGACGCAAACTTGCATTAGAACCATCAAATCTTGCAGCTGTAGCAGCTAGAGAAACTACTTCCGATGCTTTTAACAAACTTCCATTGCTAATTCGTCGAGTTGCTTGAGGAGAAAAATCTGACTCTGGTAGCTCTACACTTACTAATTACGTATGAAACCGATTAATAAATATAAAAAATAACATTAGAAGAGTTATTGTAATTAATTTATAAACAAATCACGTACTAAAATAAAAATGTTTAAAAATAAGAAGTACAAGTATATCTTATTTATTACCCGGGACTTTACTAAATTATGACAATGAATTAATAAATGGAATGTTAACTTACATTTTTCCATGCTTTCATCATTGTATCGTCTTAAATACGGACTCATTTTATATCCCTTGTCTGAATCATGTTGACTTTCAATCGATGTTGAAGGACTGGGAGGATTAATTATAACACTTATTGTTGGTGGAAAATTACTAGGTTTTTCATTTGTCGTGGTAGTATCCGCAGAAACAGTAAAACAACAAACAGGACTTAACAAATCAGATGTTTTACGATCTCGAGAATCATGACTGTTCTGTTCAGATGATCCTATGTTATCCTTGGCTTTATTCTGTTAGGAATAAATACAAGATTTCAATTATATTTCAAGACATTTATGATAAAAATTGTACAAATGATAAAATATTAATTATAAGTAAATAATTTACTTCAGTTTCTGAAATAGAAGCCTTTGTTGATTGCCTCTTAAATGATCGTTTGGCAATATCATTGCCTTCTACAAACTGTGCTATACTACAAGGTTTCTGTGGTTTTTCCATCTGTTTAGATTCTAAACATTCTCTCACAGAGTCATATTTTTCTCCGATCATTGTGCTAATCAAATCTTGTCCAAGGGAACTTAAATCATCGATTAAACTTTCAGAATTTTGTATATCACTAGTGAGCACATCTGAATTATCAGGAGAATCAATATGTCCAATATCAGAACTATCAGATCTTCTTGTAGAATCAAATATATCATTACTTATACGAACTGAAATAAATAAGAAATTGTGTTAATTCAAAATTGAAGGGAATTATTAAAATTTGTTACTTGTTACTTACCAATTTCACTTTCACTACTTCGCATTACATAGTTCTTAAAATCCAGTGTATCAGAAATTGTACTGTCTGTACTAATAATGCTGTTACTACAGCTACCACCTCTACTGTCAGATTTAATTCTATTTTCAAATTTTTCTGTATGTTCTGGGGATAGATGCTTAGATTGGAATGACTCTGTATCAGGAGAAATAATAGTATCTTGCATAGTGGCATCATCTGAAGGTGTACTCGTATCAAACGTAGTTCTTGTAACACTAGTTGGAAATTCTGAAGAAAGTTTTATATTATTAAATTCAGATATTTGTTGATCATTAGACATTAAATTTTCTGTTTCTTGCTGATTGTTAGTAGATTGAGACTCAATTGTAGGCACATCAAAATCAAGTGAACTAAAAGCAAAAATCAATATATTTTATTATTTTTGTATTTTATGCAACATATAAGTTATATTATAATAAAATGATTTTAACTTTTGTTAATAATGTATATTAAAAAGTACATATCTACCCTTGTGGAAAATTTTCACTGTTTCGCCTACTATCAGCAAAACCATCAGGAGCAGGTAATGTTAACAACTCTTCAGGTTGAGAATCTCTCCTAAGGTCAGGTATTGGACTTAAAGAAGTTACATTAGGAGTAGGACTAGTACATGTTAAATTATCGGTACTTCTTATAGATTCTATTAATGGTTCAATAGATAAATTGTCAACATGGTCCACTTTTAAACCAGGAATATCCAGTTGTTTTTTACCTACAATATAATTTAATATTTATGAAACATAGAAATAGATTATATGAATTCTAAAAAAGATTATTTGTACATAAACTTACTTGACACTGAATTTAACACAGTACTATCATCTAATGAAATACTTGTGTCTACTATTTTAGAAGTATGTTTCGTGTCTGCGTTAATTTGATCACCCATAGCCAGTTGTGAATACTCCACTAAATGTCTTATAATTCGTTTCAAACTATTTACTCTATAATTCAATAAAGATGACTAAAATTAATAAGATAAACATGAGATTTCTTCATGCAGTGTCCCAAGATAATTGTCATGTGATTATGGAGGACTTGTTAAAATTTTAATAAAAAATAATTTTATGAATTTTATGGAACCGGAAAAGACTAATTATTTGTTGTATCCATGAAAGAGAAATTATTCAAACAATAGAAAAATAATCAGACAATAATGTCAAAGTGTAACATTTACCTTGATATTACACATTCTTTCTCCATAAGTTGCCTTCTTCTCTGAAGCCTTTTTAAATTTGTTATGTCTTTTTCTGGTTTTTCTAACACACCTTTTTCACAACTATCGGGTGAAACAGAAATGTCTGTATTTAAAGTAATATTATCAACTTCTTCTACAGTTTCAGTTAAGTAACCTTCTTCTTTACATAAAGTTTGTAACAATAAATCGAGCTTCTTTTGAAGTATTTTACATTTATTTTCCATTTGTTGGTCCTCTGAGTTTATATTCTCCTTTATATATGTTGTAAAATCTTTTACTGTGTCACACAAAGTTCTGTAAATAATATTTTCCATTATAATAATGTTTATTTTTGCATTAGTGTATTATTTTGTGGAATACTTACCTAATACTAGATAAAACTACACTTTCCTGATCCGATTCTAGAATGTTTGTTACATGAGTAACAATGTTATTCTCATACTGATGGGCAATGTTGGATTTTAACATTGTGTTAGATGGACTTATCACACTCTTGTGGCATGGTAAAGATATGCTGCGTTCAAAAGTCATAACACTCCATCGATCAAGCATTTTTGTTCCTGCTTTTTCATATTTTTCTAACAGTTGGGGCAAATGAGCATCATCATCACAAGAAGACCCCCAACCCAATACCCGTGCTAAATCATTTCCTGTTCCCAAAGGTAGCACTCCAACTTGGCACTGCTTCTATTTTAAATTTTTATGTAAAAAAATTAATTTTATTACAGTATTTATAGAAACATACATTAAAAATTAATTAATAGTTATATTCATGTATACAAATCCCAAAGTTCGTGTAAATGTTTATTACTATCATATCTATAATCATTTTTAACATACTTTTGTTACAAATTAAATATTATCACTTAAATATGATATGAATAATCTACATAAACTTTGAGAATTATATTATATTATATTATCATATATATAAACTTTTACCTATTATGCAACATACATTGCAAATAAGCAAAGCAATAGTTAAACATTCAGAAAAAGAATGTTGGAAAATGTATATTGTATAAATTTACTAATTGCTTTTCAATATAGTTCCAATTTATTGTAATACATTTTTCCAATCAAACTCAATCAACTTTTCAATTCCATTGAAATAAAATTTCTCATCGCAAAGTACTAGAACCTTGTGCTTACCAAAGCAAAAGTAGAAATTTCAATTGAAATAAACCTCGTGGTAGAATGTCTACATGTGGTACAGTCTGTTCCAACACAATTCCTTTAAAAATTTAAAAACGGAAAATCTCTCAACTTAACTCCATTGTCTTAACTGAATAATGAAGGTGATAAGAAGATTTCATTAATTTAAATAAAAAAAATAAACGTCTTTAAACAGCTGATATATTTTTCAAATCACACAAAGATATGTAAAAGACATGTAATACAAAAAGGTATGTAATATATAATATCATAATAGTAAATATTTATATTATTTAAATGACAAATATAAAAACATTCAAGAATTCTAAGAAAATGCGTGCTTATTTTACACTTACCATCTACAAATAAAGTTAATGAAGCTTCACGCATACAAAGAATCCTAATACCAAACACCAGTATCATCTGAAATAAAATTATAAAAGAGACACGCCATGCTGTGGAAAATATTAAAGCTTTTTATCATTATTCGTTTAACCCTTCCGTGAAACATGCAAATCCATTAATTTTAAATAAACTTGAATTACACAATTTTACAGTTCAATAGTTCACATCTGTGACATAGTAAATATCTGTCACTTTCAAATCAACAGATTTGATTACTTGACAGAGTAAATCATAGAAGGGGGGCTTATTTGTGATACTATTTGCATTCTACATGAATGTTTGCACTCTACATGAACATGTTCATTTTTACAATAACATTTTTATTACTTGGAAGCTAATAGAAAAAGGAAGCCACTTATTTGTTAGAATTGGGAACTAAAAAAATTATATAAAACTTTATGTTACTATCTATTATCCATAATGGAAAATAATAGTATAAAGTTGTTGAAATCATAAATAACTTAAATATGAAATCTTACTACTATTGAAAGGAAAATAATGGGTAAAATATACAAAACTCTTTAGAAAAACCTATCGCTTTTATTAAAAATTTGAAGAACATACAAGGTATGTACAATAATCCCAAATATACTTCAAACACAATAAAATGATTTTTAATTTTCACAGAAGGATTAAGCAAACTATAATATAAAAATATTTTTGCATATATATGGAAGGATATTATAACATTCTGAACAATCATAATAAAATGCAAGCATGCAGTAGTTGAAAAATAAACTTCATTTTTATTATATTTAATCTGAAATACACTTTTTTACTCATGTCATTATGTGATTTCTAAATGTATTTATAATCATATTTAATGTTCATGCTTATGTATGTGCACATGAACAAATTTCAATATTAACTCTACAGAGCATTACAGCCTCTGCATAGCAAAATTATATTTAAGATAAATCTATATATGTACAGTACGTAATTAAAATTTAAATGCATGCAATTAGCTAATATTTACAAAACCAAAAATCATATAAATTATCTACTTACATGCATTCCTAAACGGTCAATTTCCGAAAGAACCCATCCAACAGATCCATCGCCGCTGCATACCAAAATTCGAAATGGATCGAAATGCCGAAATAATCTCAACCTATTTGTATAAGTTCTTCATAAGATTTTTTCACTTATTATAAAATTGTCAAACAATTTATAACAAATCTTACCCTGGTCCTGGTCCTCCTTTAATAAGATCAAATACTTGTGCTGGATTTAATAATTGTTTGAATCTTCTAAGAAATTTAACACCTTGATTGTCACCAGATTTACTATTTACAAATACTAAAAGTGGACTACATCCAGTAGGTCTAATAGCTTCCCAAGCTTCATCGCTACCTATTGAATATTAATGTATACAAGAATTTAATAGAAGATACACAGTGCAGTCTTGCTATATAGTCATCTTTATAGTACATTGACTAAATTTTCTGTTATAAGCAACGGCACACTCACTAGTAGCTGTCTTTTTTTATTATAAATTTTTTAATTTCTAAATTTGAAAATTTCAAATTTACGCATATAGCAAAAGTCCATTGAATGTAAAATATACAGTAATGTTCGATTAGTAGTTGTAGGTTTGGAATTTAATTGCGACTACTATTCAGTGATTAGGGATTTTTCCGCCACTACCAAGCGAGCACTATTTGTAACCGTTTACCGAACATTTCTGCACTTATACCATATATCTATAATATTACATAATTTGGAAATATAATACAATTCTAGCAATATTATCAAGATGTGATAAACTATATTACCTATACTATGCAATGCTGTAGGAGGAACTACGCTCAACTTAGCTGGTCCTAATGGACATTTAACACTTATGGCAGGTCTACATGCTGTATGTACCGTAGCTCTACACCATAAACATCTCCAATCTTGAAGTCTAAATAAATGAAATATGAAATAAATAAAAATTTTGAAAACTAATTAATATAGAATGGCTATAATTTTATACCTGAGCACAGAGCCACAAGTTTTGTCACATACTGAACATTTTGAGGATACAGGTAAATTGCCTTCCATCCATTGATGAGGCATAGTAATGTTCTAAATAAAAAAAATTCAAAAATGGACTATACAATTTTATGTGTGTAATACATATTATAAATTTAAAAAAAAGTTGAATTTCAGATTTTATACATACCCCATCTTGGTCCTCAATAATGTCCTTGCCAATAGATGCCAATGTGGTCCACTTGCAATTATTTATTGCTTTCATACTACATCGCTTGTGAACTTTGTATTTGCATATTTCACAACTTAAACCATGGGATGTAACACCTATGATACATGAATTAATACTTACGTATTATTTCTAATATTAATATCTAGAAAGTAGAAATTAATAATAAAATAAAAATTAATTGAAATAAATTAATTTTTTTAAGTATTATAATATAGACCTTGTATTTAATAGAAAAATTAGGAAAACACATAGTAATAATAGAAAGACAAAGTTCTATTTTACATAACAAAATTAAATATCTTTATAAATGTTTAAATACTATGAATGAAATAATACTTTTATTTACCATAAAGAGCATCTCTGCAAACATTGCAATATGTTGGTCTTGCATGACTTGTTGCATGCCAATGATGATTACCATTAAGCATTTCGGCAATATCAGAATCTGTCTGAGAACGATTCTCTGTTACTGTTCTTATCGCATTTAGCCAATCTTCCATCTCTTGTCTGCTTTCACCACAGAGAACCAATGATCGAAATGGAGTTATCACCTAACAATAAACACGTAATTTACTATTATATTACAAACACTATAACAGGAATCATTAGTATTCAATAATTTAATTTATGCCATTATAATTTTTATCTTTTCTTACTGATATATGAACAAATAATTTATACTACTTTTTCTTTCAATGAACAAGCTTACTATTAGTAGAAGTTAGTATATTTAAAAGTATGACATTTTTTATCTCATATAATGAAAATATAACAGAAAGCTTATTTCTTTTTATGATACATGAATAGAAATACTTTACTTAATAAAATGTATATATTTCATTGAATACTTCATTCAAAATATTATAAATGTTTTATTTCAAACTGTTTTATACAAAGATTTGATAATTATATAAAAAGAAAAGAAAATTACTTTTGTTGTTCTTCAGTACACTGAATTAAGTACAGTGTCATATAAATATTAATCAAATGTAACATTGATATTAAACTTAAAATTAAATTTGTTGCACCTATATAGGATTATATGTAAACAATTACATGTATTCCGAACAAAGTAACCTCGTGCAAGTAATTACTGACAAGTAAAAATGAAACATTACCTTGAATCGAGAACGCGTTCTCTGTTGCTTTGGTGACATTTGAATTGTAATTTTAAACACAACATTTGAATGCGTATGATTTGCACGTATCTCGAAGAATTATAAATGTTACATTGGAACGAGAGAGATCGACTTTTGGACATGCGAAAGGTATTACAGTAAAATGCATTGATCATCGGAACAAACAACAGTAGTAGTTATATGCGTGATGGTCTTTTCTTCTTCTTTAAGCCATTGCTGTGCCCTATTTTCCATGGCGCATGTCATGTCACCTCATTTATAAATAAACATCCAAATGAAAATGATATCCATACATTATCGGAGTCTTATTATGTGCACATCTCCTTTCAACAGCGTTTTGATTTTAAGAGCGTTTCCCACAGGAAAGTAAGAATATAAATGATGAAAGGAATATGTTCAACGTAACACGGAGATCCAACCATTCAAAAAGGGGTTCAATAGTATGTATACAATGTATATATGTATATACTTATATATATATATCAATCCAATAAATGATACAGTGCAGTTTCGTTATATAATTCTTTTTTATATGGCTCATTGATGGAGTTTTCTTTCATATTCATATGAACCCTCACGTACTCTAGCAATATACCATCATCATAATAATGTATAAACATTTAAAAACCTTTAAATTAAAAATTTTAATAATTTACAAAATTAAAAACGTAAAGAATTCAAATTAGTAAACTTACAAATTTTAAATCGGCAAATTTGCAAATGCAGAAAGTTCGAAATATCAAATTTATAAATGTAGGAATTTAAAAGACCCGCGTAGTGACAATTTGCACCGGTCGAGCGCTCTTTTTAATTCATTCCTTTACCGTTGATGGCGCAAATATCACTTTTTCTCATACATGCTTTTTCTAAATGCTTTTATACATTATATAGTAAGGTTACTCTCTCGTAAGATTTGGTAAGTGCAATATTTTCGTCATTGCACTTTTACTTAATGAATTACTGAAATTTTCATTTATGTAGTGTGAATTTTTAAAAGGTAGAAGTAGATAAACAAATAAAATTTTAATATTGTTAATAATAGATATAAGATAAATATTGTCCAATAAATCAGTTACTGTTGGTGTAGGTGAATGCACGGTGAAGTGACCTGGCTATGTTAAACGTGTGATTACTTGGTTTAAGAGAAGAGATTAGAAATTAGTCAGTATCGTGTATATATGGTTAAACTTCTGAATAGATTGGTAGTTGCTGTGTTGTAACGTTAAAATTAATTAATATAAGATATAATAATGATTTTATTAGAGATACACAACCGAATAGTCGAAGAAACATTAACTAATAAAATAAAAAATACTTTGTCAGGGTAAGTAAAACATTTTCTTTTTTTAAGGTTCAGATGTTTCACGTATTTCTTAGATAAAGTTGCAGATTACAAAGCTAGGGCGGTGTCCAATTTAAATGTTAACAACAATAATTTGACATAATATAAAGAAATTCTTCTAAGATAAATTCACTTGTTAAATAGTTTTCCAAGTTAAATGGAAAATTCTAAATTCGATAATATTTGTTTGTATTATGTCAAACAGTTTTTTCCTGATATTTAACATTTATTAGGTTTGATCTTTTAAGATATTAATAAAGATATTTATTGGCAAATATTGTAAAATGTATGTAGTTAAAATAACTTGTACAAAATGAAGAGTTTTTCATAAAAATATTAAAGAATATGAGGTTAACAAACAATTAAAATATATATAATAACATTTGAATAAATCATTTCACGCTAGCATCAGTTTGCAATCTGTATGTTTTGTATTTTATATAATTAAGGTGTTTTCTTTACAGTCACAAGCCAGAATCCACAGATGTTGTTATAGCAGATTTTGATGGAGTTTTGTTTCATATTTCTAACTTAAGTGGTGACAAGTCAAAAATTAGAGTAAGTAGACTAAATAGCTTTCTTTATATAATAAAACATTTATAATATAACTGCAGATATTGTGCAATATATACAGCAACTTGCGAATAATTTTTTCCATATCTGTTACTTTTAATTATGTACATTTACCAGTTAATATTAATTCATTCATTAAAAAGGAACATTGTATGGTTTAATAAAAGCATATTTATGTTTTAATCATATTGCAATACATTACAATTTTAATCATAATAAATTTAAACTAAACATAGGTGACTTAAATGTTCAACATTTTATTTTATCAACTAATGCATGTTCAGCCAATGGTAATTACCTAACTTAGTGAATATTGATCTATTGATGTACTTAATTTTATATTTCAAAGTGGCATTATGGATGGTGATGAAAACTTGTGTATCATAACTAAATTCGATTGCAACTTGCCTGTGTCATATATTTTATTACATTCTGTTAATTTATTCAATTTTTTATAGATAAGTATTTTACTTAAATTTTATAAACAATTACAAGAACATGGAGCTGATGAATTACTTATACGTGAATATGGATCTTATCTAATTACTCCTGAAAATGGTAATACTTTGACAGAAATCATTATATTTATAATTACTCTATATATATATTTAATTAAATTTTTTTCTGTTTTTAGATTACAATGTTTCTGTGTTAATAGACTTGGAAAATTTACCAGAAGATTGGGAATCATTAGTTAAAAAAATTGCACTTCTAAAAAGACATTGTTTTGCTAGTGTTTTTGAAAAATATTTTGATTTTCAAGAAGAGTATTATGACTCACCAGGTACACAATTACAGAAAAGGGCAGTTATTCAATATAGAGATAAGGAAACAATGTAAGAATAAAATCTTTCATTTTATAGTGATGTATAGAGCAGGTAAAATATTTGATATGTATGTATATCCTTTGTATTAAGGTATGTTGAAGCCAAAAGTGATAGAGTGACAGTGGTATTTAGTACAATATTCAAAGATGAAGATGATATGGTTATTGGAAAATTATTTTTACAAGAATTAAAAGAAGGTAGACGAGCAAGTCACACAGCTCCACAAGTTCTGTTTAATCATCGTGAGCCACCATTAGAGTTACAAGACTTTGAAGCAGCAGTTGGGGATTGCATTGGATATATTACATTCGGTAAATGCTGATAATTCATTCTAGTCTGTACAAATAAGTAAAGATATCTTATTGCATATTACAATTTATAGATTTATTTTTAATTGTTATTCATTCTTTTTTGTAGTGTTGTTTCCAAGACATACAAACAGAGAAGCTCGTAATAATACCATTGACTTAATACACATGTTCAGAAATTACTTACACTATCATATTAAATGTAGTAAAGTATATATTCATTCAAGAATGCGTACCAAAACAACAGACTTTTTAAAAGTATTAAATCGGGCGAGATCTCAATCGAAGAATACCGAAAAGAAAACAATTACGTAAGTATTTTTTTAGTAAATACTAAATATAATTGTTTTTTAATAAATTCTATTAAGATACTAAATTTGGAAATGTTATATTTTACAGGGGTCGAACGTTCATTAGAAAGGAATGAGTGCAAACATAAAGTTACATTCCTAATATCGTTTTAATAATGGATAAATGACATAGGTTTCATTTATCTTACAGATTTGCTAGAAACTTTTTAATCTTCTGGCAAAAGACATATTGTTTGTAATGGAAGGTTTTAACCCATAAAATTAATGAGTTAGGAACTTCCAATTTCTGAGTTTCATTACTCATCATCTCTAAACAGTACAATGTCCTTTAGAGAAATCTACATCGCTGTAAACATACCTAAATTGTTACATATGCAGCGACAAGTGCATGATTAAAAGGTCATTTTATATTAAAATTCTTAAAGTAATACTACAAGAGTACATAAAGTCTTCAAAGAAATCAGGGAATATATTATAAACGAAGTTAAGAATTATCTTCTGTTTCACTATTTCTGTACGTGACAAATGTTGTTAAATGACATTAATTTTGATCTTTATGTTCAGAATACGTACAATTGCATGTTCTGTTTTAAATGTAAATGTATTTTGTGTTTATTAATTTTATGAGGAACTATTGTTTTCTTGTTTAAAATCCACGTACAACGAAAAATAAAATCAGAACAAAACGCGTGGACGTTATTAATTAATACATTTATATATTGCTTGTATGTTTAACATAGCACTGTGTTTTCTTTTTGATAAATTATTTTTATTATCCATACTCTTATTAACGTATGATCATTGTAAAATAATAAAAGTATTAATTCTGTATAATAGGTAAAATATTTATGAAACCTGTGTTCATATTAGTTGAAAAAATACTTTAGTTCTATTACGAAAATTAGTTATAGAATAAGCTATTGATTTATAATTCGTAAACGGTTGTAAGGGTTGGATAAAGCACGATTAAGGCGCAAACAAGGGTGTGCCAGATACTGGTGTTCATTAATAACCACACCCTTTTATTTAATACTGACGTGAAAGCTATAATACGTGTCCCTTACAGTATCAGTGCAAGTGTTTTTTCGGATAGAAGTACATAGCAATATTTTTTCCAAGTCTTTGTTATAACAATTGTTTTTATACTTATTTTATAATTAAATGAATTTACAATTTTCAATGTTAGTACAAATTTTGTAGTATTCATACTAATATGTATTATAAATTACCATCGAATTTTTATTATTAAAAGCATACACTTTTCATGACGTGTTATTAATATGGTATTTTAAGTGAAACATATTGTTATTTAAAGGTACAGTTAATCTTCAAATCTTTTTTTTCCTTTAATAAAAATTCATCTACTTTAATTAAAAATGATATAAAGCTTAAAACATAATTCTGCAATAAAAAGATAATCAACTTAGCAATATGTTGAGCTTGGACACATTTGATTTGGAGTAAAACAAAAAATAACAGTTTGAAATAATGAATTATACTAATTAATTTATTTAGTACCAGAATTGACTACTTCATTACAAATAATATATATAGTGCTTATATTTACCTTTGAATAATGTGTTAAATGCGCATGAAACACTAAAGAAATTTGTATTTCTGTTGCAGTTAACAGTGTTGAAATGAAATTAGAAATTATTTAAATAAAAATTTATTCAAATATAAAATAAATTATTTCATTCCATAGCCATATAATGAAATAATCTAAAGAAATATAATTTTCATATTAAAATAAATGAATGCATAATTATTTCAAATAACATACAGCCAGATAAGATAATATATTATTTTAATAATGTCCAAATCTGCAATATATGACAACTTATTTACACAGAGAAAATCATTTCTAAAAATTTATTCGAATAAAATAAAAATTTATTGAGCAACTAAAATTTTTCAGTTACTAATTATGAAGAGAATGGATGAGGCAACTATCACATCAGTTTTATCTTCTACATCCTTTTCACCATGTTCACCTAATGAAATAGCTATACGTCCAGGAGATTGTGTTGAAGGTGGAGTCGAAGAATGGTTGGAAGATGAAGCGTTACCAGGATTTCGAGTTTGGCAACTTGCTGGCATAATTCTTTCTATTTTACTTAGTGTACTCATTGGACTTTGCTGTTGTTTTCGATTCAGAGTACCACGGACTAAGCAAGAAATAGAAGCTGATTATATTAGGAAAAAGATAACAAAAAACTTTAGACATGAATTATCTAAAATTAGTAATGTGGAGATGGATGATATGGATTTGAGAAAAGGTAATAAATTACTGTTTATAGAGAATAATATGAATATACAAGAACAATTAATTAATTTTTTTAATTAATTCAAATATATATATTTTTAACTGTTATTAGCATTACATAAAATTCAAAACAAGTTTGAGATGGAAACTCATGAAGTTCAGAAGAATCAAGAAACAACCTACCAAAATGTACATGGATTACGATCAAGATTCAGTGCAATATTTAACAGGATTCACTTTGCTAAAGAAGGGCATACTAAAATTGATGCTATAATTTAATAAATTTACAGGGACAAAATTAACTACAACATATTCAATTGCAAATAATTAAGTCGTGTTTGATACAGTAGAATTAAAGAAACAATATGTTAGAAAAGAATAAGTAAATTCTACGCAGTATCAATTGACTAAATATAATCTTTATTTCATGATTATAATACAGAAATCAAGTTACCTTACATGCAACAATAATCTATAGCAAAAGATAATACATTTTGGAAAGCACTTAATGGGACTATGATGTATATTACCTACCACATTATGATTTATTCATTTATATAATTAGCCGGTTAGTACTGTTAAAAGTGCAGACTTTTTACTATTATTGAATTTTTATAAATCATATCCAATGTAAGAGTTCAATATTGTTGAAAAGAAGAATAAAATTATAGTACAAACTTTATACTATAGTTAATGACTAAAGATAATTATTATACATTTTTTAATGATACCGAACTTTTAACACCATTTTTACGCTTATGAAGTCAAACGTTATATACATAAGAACCAAAATTTTTAGATGAGCTACAATTCTTATTGTCTCTCTCTCTCTCGCTCTCTTTCTCTCTAGATACCTCTTTGCAGAAAAACTTAATTTTACTGTATATTTTAAGAATTATAAAATTGTTTTCTATCATAATTATAGAATAATAAGTTCTGGAAATATAAAATAAAACGTAATAGAATGCATGTACTGATAAAAAAAACATTTATTGTTCAATAAATATAAAATGAATAGTATAATTGTAAAACTAAATCAAACGTACTAATATAAATGAAGTTTTACAATTAAATTTGTAAAGACTATTGTGGCAACAATAAACTAAAAAAATGAAAAAAAGAAAAGAAATAACAAAATGTCAATTATCATTAATAAAAATCTGAAAACACAAGAATATAAATCTAATAAAACTCATCTCATTTTTTTACAAATTTATAAACTATATTTCTCACAGAGAAATAAAACTTTTAGAAGAAATACGACGTCACGTACACAATCGCTCACGCAACGCTATACACGCACGCATATAGGAATGATTTGATTAATCATAGTACCGTAACTACTTTAATGCTCCTTCCATTTCAAAAAATGAATCTAAATTAATTTAATAAAGAAATCTAAATTCTTAATCTAAACTCTTTATGTTGTACAACACCAACCGGTGTATTATTTTCATATTTTTAATAATATCACATATAGTAGTTATTCGCATGGAATATTTTAATTATATTTTGATGTACGCATTAAAAAGTCTAATACCTTTAAAAACTCGTATGGATCAATAAGTTTTTTTTTCATAAATGACATCAATTTAAAATAACCCTATGTACTTGATATTTAAAAAATTAGAGAATGTATATTTAAATGATTCACGAATTTTTCGTTAAGAAAGAAAAGACGTCTTTTTTACAAGAATTATTCTATTTGCACGTATCTACCTCTTTAAAAAAAGAGAGTTAATGAAATTGTTTCTCATTAGATCCATACTGACTTCAGTTTTGATTTAGCATAATAAATTTCTATAACTAATATGCTACGAGGAGACAAAATTGTAATCGAATTTCCCATTCAGAGCGGTAGGGTATGCGTTTCATTCTATTAATAAATTAACAAACCGTAGGAAAAAGCTTCATGGACTAGAGGATCCGATAAAACCATAATATACAATATACACATTGTTTTAAAAGTATTTAAAATCATTGTACATTGCGCAAAATATTTTTCACAGTGCGAAAGAACTACTACTTATGCTTTTTTATAGTCTACCTGCATGCGTTCTTTCAGTATGTGTTCCTATTTTATAGTAACAAAGAGGTACAGACTGATTGACATATAAGTGTAACAATGACAGGATACCTCTAATTGATGAAGATTGGGAACTCACTACGAGGTAAGAGGTTTTCATAGAATTTTTAGCATTTAATTGCGCTACAAGACCATCAGCAACGATTATGCTGAATGATCGTTTAAGCGTACCTTCACGAGATTTTATTTCTCCACCAGGAGAATTTCATTTTTGGGCTTAAGTACTGAAAGCTGATGACCGTTTGTGGAATCAACGACAAAATTGGTAAGAAGTTTCCGCAGGAACGACTTTTTGGTTCGTCGTCCAGCGATTCTGTTACAGGTTCACTCATAATATTATGATGAGGCGTGGAATACGGGTACGGTGTTGAAAGTGGATTACAAGTAATGTGTACCTCCCCCATGTTCCATTTATTTTTAGTATCGTTCGTGTTGTTTCCTTGAGTCGTTTCCAAAAGACATGAGAAAGGTACCTTTTTATCTGTGGAGGTGATGGAACAATTAGAAATATTAATTATACGAGTATCTGATGGTAAAACGTTACTTTTACGATGATTAAGCACAGTATGATCTAATACAAAGTTCGACAAGTTCATCGATTTCAACGATGCTTTTCTATAGACTTTTGACCGTGTTAGGGGTTTGATTGTTAATTGTGGTGAGGATACTGATCGTACAGAGTAAGGATTAGTACCTCTATTCACATCCGTATGGTTCTGCATATGGTGAGAATCACTACTGTTTGTATTTAAGCACTTATTTTTTACAAATATATCAGGATTAATGGATTCGGATGTGGATGTAATTACTGGACTCGTGGGTGTTGTAACAGTTGACACAACATTTCCTTGGGTAATCACAGAATTTTGTATAGTGCACTCGTTAAATTTTCTTTCATTATCATGTTTTATATATTGAGTAGATACAAGATCATGGTTTTTGTAAATACTTGCAGGTTTTAATATACGTTTTATAGATTGATTATATTTCTTTGCTTCATTAATGGAATTGGATAAAGAAAATGAGGTTTGCGAAGGGATGGTGTGCGCTTCATTTGTTCCTAACTGATTAGGATCGAATGAAGCGTCCATGAACCCTCAGCTTGGGAATCTTGAGTAAAATGCACAGGTCAAATCATAATTCTTGAAGCGGCAATATTGAACATCTGTGCGCAGCCAATCGCCAGAACATTTGAGATAATCAGTTTGCTCCAAATCACGTGGGCAACTAGCAGCTACAGATTCTTTGTTAGCAAAAATGGTAACGACAAATTTTTGCGGCTTAAACGTATTCAGCACACGTCGTATTATCTCCTCGTACGATGTTTCTGGAATGTTACTCTCAAATGAAACGTATGAAAACTCTGGTTCTGGTGTAATGTGAATAGTCATGTAATTTCCCTGTAAAATATTATCATTTGTACACGGACAACACTGTTTAGAATTATTCAAATGTAAATTCAAGAATGTCCCAATGCAAATACTTACGTTTTTGGATACTCCGTTCATCGAATATCCGCAAGGTTCAAACAAAAAGTCGTCTATAATCATATTTGGAATAAGCTTATCGATTCCCGACTTCTGTGTTGCTTCATCCGCAGAAGAACACACGTCTCTAGTGAAAAGAGCCATTACTTCTGGGTCCAAATGAGTCATGAGGATTTCTAGAGTTTGATCTGGTTCTGGAGTTTCGTCTACAGATTTTTCTCTATTCAGGGTATATAAGTACCAACAATCTGAATCTACAGAGCCCAGACAATAAGCTTCCCCATCTAAAAAAAGGAAATATATCAAATGAATTTCAAACTTTGCAAAACTTCAATGTACATATATAATATATGCATGTATAAATATAAAAAATATAATTACCAGGAAAGAATGTATCAAGCAAAGCAACTTCTTCTTCAAATGCTTGATGCGGGGATATCTGTAACTCCGGTTTTTTATAATTTTTTCGTGAATAAAATACATTCTGAAACAATTATATTGATATAGCATAAATTTCTTCTTGTTTTCTTTCTAATTTTTGTTACAAGAGAACAACTTAATCATGTACAAGTTATAATATAACCAACTGAAACATATGGAGACAAAATAAGATAAAGAATACTAAACTGGAAATGATTTTGGACAAATGTATTTCATGTATAGTATCATGGGTAAGAGAGATCAATAAACCAAGAGGTAGAGATGTATCCTGTATACTAGAGGTTTCCTATATATAGACACATCACTTATCCATGCACTAGGTCAAGTTATATAGCTAAGTACTTTCAACTTCAATTGGTTTACGGTAAGTGATAATTGTTATGTCCAAAGATTATCAATACTTTACATATATACATATATTTACATATCATTGTTCTAAAGTGAAGTAGTAAAGTTACTCAAAATTTGTACTTTTAATAATTGATATTTTTATATACTTGTTAAGCAGTCGGTTAATTGAAAAAAGATTAAAAGTACTTTTTATATAAAATATAAAGGATAACAAAACAAATTGTATACCTCCACTTCCTCAAACCCGGTATATTCTTTGACAAGCTCTAAAAGCAGTTCCAAACATTGAAGCGGCGTAGTTGTACCACATGTTTTCAAAATAAGTCTGCGCTTTGATAGGAACATGCTGCTTTCACTGTAAAATAATAATTTATATTCATATAATATTTGACTGGTTCAATACTACTTAATATCACATGTTAATATATAATACAGTTATATTAGGAAAAACGAATTTTAAATAAAAATTAACAAAGTAATATTATTTCATGTACCAACATATGATCAATGAAATATCCGTTGAATGCCAATTTTGAAAATTTATTTGCCTAAAGCAATTTCTTAAAGTTTTTTTTTTAACTAAGTTTACGTTATTACGTCTTCTCGTATGACATCATCGTTAATCAATATTTCAGAATAATGACGGGCAGAATATCCGTTAATTTCTAAAAACATACAATTCATTGTTTCTTCCATTTCGAATAAATCTCTCGAAAGGATATCGATAAATTACAAAAATAATTTCAATACGAATAATTTCAAACAGCTTATAATCGAAAACAAATTATTTTTAGTCATTTTCCTAAAAATCATTGCATTCCTTTTACACGTGTCTAAGTGCAAACAATGGATTGAAGGTTATCAAAGAATGAAGGATATTAAAAGACATTTATTTGGCTTCCACTGTAAAATTATTTTTAGATGGTATTACGCACGGATATAGGTAACTCAAAATTTGCAAATGCAGTTAGCAACATTTTAAGCGGCAAAAATATGCAAATCAGGGTGGGCGAACACTTGCGGGCTTGAATTTGAAATTTGTTCACGTCAAAAATACATGTATTTTTACATGTACGGGACTTTTGTTTTGTTATCACTGAAGATAGGAAAATTTTTGGAATTAATAATATATTGCACTAACTGATAAATTTATTTTGACAATCTGTGCCACAGCACGTGGCCATATATCGAATGATAAAATAGTAATGATACAAAGAGTCACAATACCGCGAGTTGCGATTTAATCAGTGGTGATATAATACATGATTTTTCTAGGTATAAAGATTTTTCTGGACCCGATTTATGCCAACTCTGATGCAGATATGATTTTTTCTGTAATTTACTAAATACCCACGCGGGTTATCGTCGATATTTCGTATAGACATTGACCCTAGATTTCCTCCCCGCAAATGTACGATAAATAAAATACACGAAACGATTTATTAGTCGGAACAAAACGTGATAAGCGGTGTACAGATAAAATGGTAAAGTACAGTGACCATAGACGAGA
Source organism: Megachile leachella (assembly GCA_963576845.1). NCBI lineage: Eukaryota > Metazoa > Arthropoda > Insecta > Hymenoptera > Megachilidae > Megachile > Megachile leachella. Next base: position 1,117,813 of record OY756250.1, read on the forward strand.
TAATTACCGATATTGATTGGAAACGATAAAGTGTAAATATTAACAGATAAAGTGCTGGATTTTCCTTAATTCCAGGCCTAAGTAATTATGTTCAAAATTACTCATGCTCAAAATTTTTAGATATTTTTATTTAGCCACTTAATCTTCTAACATTATCTTGATCTGCTTAATTTAACACAAACAATTGACTCATAAGATACACTCGGTTTGAATGTATACAAACTACTATTTTTCTAATAATTAAAGATACGGAAAAACATTTCGCATGAAAATTGTAACGATGTAACAAGCTTGTTTGAACAATAACTAGGTTTCCTTATAGACATTAAAGATCCATCGAGAGACTCAGCGTCGCACGGTACTTGACACTTCAACACTTTGACGGTCAATGTTACGTATTCGTAAATACATGTAAATTTATCTTAGCATTCAGTGCCTTATTCATTTCCTTATAATATGGCATTAGAAAATGCATTAAATATACTTCTCTCAATAAGTACTGATTCGTTCTGAAAACAAAAATGGCGGTCAAAGAATTGAAAACTTTTCTTTCTATCCATTTTCTCTTTGAAATACTTATTTACGTAAATTATTTTATTTTAATGTTATTTAATTTATCTAAAAAATATATCTTCTTTCTTCCCCCTTAATTCAACTCTTTAATCTTTTGTTTTGTGATATTGAGTCACACTCGTAGAGTCGGTTGCAACATTTAATTTTCGTTCTAATTATAATTTGTAAATCTGAAGATTGCCAAGGACAAGTTACGAATTCACGCATCCAAGCAGGAAATACGTGGCTAATTAAAGCCTATACAATTACTAAAAACAGGTTTAATATGTGCATTAGTTTTATCACAAAAGGTTTAGTTACACACAGCTGGTTGGAGATATGTAACATAACAAATTTGATACAATATATTTGTTTCTTTAAGATAAGATTAACGATAGGATGCACGATATTGAATGTCAGAATTTGAGGACGAATTTAGTTCGTGGTATAAATGGTTACGTAATGGTTTGGTCGGCAATAAAATGATTACAAGCTGACTGATGGTGAGAAAAGAAAGCACATCTCGATGGGAACTTAGCAAGGGGCATGCCTGATGTAAATGAAATATTTAATTTTTATTACCTGAGAACATAAGCGTCCACTTGCTCTGTGCGGCAAATACTGATTATCTCGCAACGAACAATCTTCAGCAACGACTGCCATTTCCATCTAAAAACAGAAAATTTATTTAGTGTACATGTTACAAATAAATCACCCTATTTTAACGTGTACAAAACATTAGATATACACAGACATTCGATAATTTGAAAGCAATAACGACTGTATTGAAAATTCGAGGAAGAAAGTAATCCGAGTTAGACTGAAACATAAGTCGTTCATCGATGAAAATTCGCAGCACTGATAATAATTCGTGCGTGGCAGACAAAATAAACTGGACGAACGTATATCGAGATAGTCCTTACCAATGCTATAACGGAGAGATTATTATTCCTGTGTATAAAGAATTGATAAAGAGAATTCTCCAAGTATTTCTCGCGGATTCGAACGAGCTTTCGTATTGATAGATCGAGTTACATATTAGTCCCGCTACACAGGATTGTATTCCAATGTGATTTGAAATATATGAACTGTTAAAATAAAACGACCGTTTGCTAAACGGTGGACTTTTATGTAATTTGAAGACAAAGGATGAGCCTTCGAGTATACAGCACTCAAATATTCACGGCACGAGAATTGGCATGTATGATTAGCGATAAGGCATAAAATGTCATGACTGAACTGAAACAACAAGTCGTTAAACTTTAAACACGTTTTTCGAATCGGTATAGAAATGTATAGTACGTCAGACTGCGATCGATAAATTGTCTCGAAATTTAAAAACCAACAGTTTTCCTTTGTTTTATAATATTTATGTTAGTTTAATTAATTAGAAAGCAGTAACTGATTAATCGGAGACAGTGAACTTGTTTTTACTGATCCGAAGTAAATGACTACGATTATTTCTTTAAGTCATGTCGATAATTTTAGCTTCTCGTTCCAAAATAAGATTTACTTTCCACGCCTGATATCTGAAAAAACTAATCTCAAATTACATTTCATGTACAGTAGACTCTCGTTATATTGTCGCGGATGCAGTTACGAAAATTGTTAAACTTGAAAATATTTGCTTTTTCTCCTTCCTTGACACTACGTATATTCCAAAGTCCACGCGAAGATTGCAATATAAAGAGAGCCTACTGTAAATTTAAAGGAACGCGACACGGTACATTGTCGTTATACTGCCATCTTGACAAAGGCCTTTGCCACACAAATGGCGTTTTATACGCGGCTAAATAGCCACGCGTTCGCTATGTTTTATATCCATCCAGCAAGTTTATCAATGGCTACATATAACGCGACCATGTAACAAATTACGAGATAATGGCGATATACTACGAGGTTATGTAGCGCGTGGTTGTATGGCGATCTAACGTGCAGCGATATAATGCGAAGTAATGGAATTAGGATGTGGTAGTTTAATGGAGAAGCGCCACTAGTGTATACATGCTACGACGAGAATCGGATACATTTGAAAGAATGCAAGTGCAACACGTGCTTCTATCAATAGATATAAATTATTTGTATCGTATACGAAAAATAGCACGCTAATAGATAAGTGATCAGATATCGTATCAATTTATGCTCGGGTTAACGCTCTTAATCAGTTGTTTAGAAACTCTCTGTGGATAATACTTGAACGAGATAAAAAGATCAGCGTGTACGCAAATCAATGAAGACTTCTTAACCCTCGAACAGTGGATAGTGGAATAGTTGAACTTATGTGTGTGTACCGAGATGAGGCTGTGACACTATAATAGTTATGTAACAAGAAAAAGAACTTTCTCTATGAAAATTTCAATTTCAAAATTGTTTTTTCATTAGTTAAAGAAAGAAGAAATGAATCAACTTTTTGAACTTGAAGATATTTTGTGTTTGATAGTGAGTTATTTGAAGTAGAATTTAAGTACAATTTGTTCGGTAGATTAACTAGGAAATCGGCTTAAACGAACTAATGATGTGAATGAGGGAAAAGAATTCAGATAAGCAATTCAATGAAACGAAGATTAGTTGGACACACTGACGCGTTTTGATAGTCTTACGAATTATCTACAAGTGCTGACTATACCCGTTCCTTGAAATTCATTGCTTATTTAATTTTTGAAAAATGAGGAAAATGAGGAAAACTTTCCTTTTTACTGTAATGTATCTTAAAGATAACTTTACATGTATTGCATTTAAAATAAAATAAACTAGTTTCTTCTAATTCCATTACAGCTATATTTATGCGATAAATCCCAAAGAAACATACAAAGACCACGTGACAAAGCAGATAAAACGATTTTCTCGATTTCTCATTTGTATTTTTTATCGTTTAACTCTTATCTTGTATGCTTAAAAAAAAATGGATTAATTTTCCAAGAAATTCTCGGTGCTTACGTATCATCTCGTATTATTTAAGAAAATTCTCACTTATGTCATCTGTGATTATATTTAACGTAAATTAAATTAACATTGTTATCGGTATGTATGATAAATATTTCGTGCATTTCTGGAGAACGCAGGAGTATCAGTATTATTTCGGGTGCGAAAACGAAACGATCTTCGTGCGTGAAAAATTTTTAGTTAAAGAAAAAAATTCTATTCAAACTTTTCATCGTGAAATTAAAATCTAAGTGTTTATCCTTCGTGCACTTGTGCCATGTTTATTAGAATGAATTATTAAACTTCAAAGAAAAATTACGTATTAATATTGGTAATGTTGTGCATGTTATGTATTCTTATACGCAAGTATAAACACCTGCTGTGTGGATAAATTCAAATTGCCCGCCCAAACATCGGCCATCTTTAATTACTTGTATCTCGAAAACGTAGCCGTAAATTACAAAATGGTAAAAAAATTAGTTGATTTCTTAAAAGTTTTATATTTCAAATTATTATATTTCCTAATCTGAAAATATTCGAAGTAACTTATCAATAGTATCTACATGGTATCGCAAAATGCATACATTGCAACATAATAACAAGCAATGTATTTCATTTGAAAGAACAAAGAACAAATAGCAAGGAAATATATCAAATGAAATATTATCTTTATTAATCATTGTGAAATCAATATATTTTTTATTATATTTTCTTCATAAACGATGAGGAAAATGATTATAAAAGAATTGCAATCTGCTACAATTCAATAGCGACATATTATATTTAAAATAACTTGTTTGTTTAAATAAAATAGAAAAAATTAATTGTACATATAAAATGAATAATAATTAAGTATTACACGATGTAAAAAAATAAAATATCAAATCTGTTGTAATATTTGTTTCATATATATTGCAATAAGGATATTAATTTGGTATATATATGTAATGTATACATATATATGTTGTATAAATATATTTTTAATAACTAGTGCTATGCGTTTCTCGAAAGTACTACGCTAGGATATGACACGTGAAATTTAATGATAAAATGTTATGTAATTGTAATTAGATGTCCCGAAAGGATAGTGAAATATATTTTTTTAATATTCTATGCTTTCATAGTTTAATTTATTAGTTTGTTCATGAGAAAGTTGCCGACGCTATGAGAACTGTCACTAGCTTTCATATCATCCATAACTCTCATAATTTCGAATTCATGTATGAATTTTACTCATTTGTTAAATAAAGTTTTGATACATAATATATAATAATATGATGATATAATAGACAAAGGCAAAGTTACATATTATTCGTATAATTTTTAATTATAAATGTAAAATATAACTAATATAAAATGTCAAATAAAACAAGGATATTCTACAAGTAATGAATAATTTTTTATTCGTTGTTTATTGTTTAATATTCTTAAATGTCTATTTTTTTTATTTAAAATTTACATGCGGATAATACCCGAATGTTGTTCCGCGTAAAATAGATTCTTATATTCGACGACAGAAGAAAAAATAAAAAGATTCAACGTGTTTTCGTAACGCTCGACATTTACGAATCGGTCAATTTTTGCAAGTAACAAATTGTTCCAAATGCTACAAAATATCATAGAAAAAAAAGAAAAATCGCTTTGGAATTTATATCTATTTATATTCAAATTAAAATAAAGAGATAAAGTGATGTTATACATATACATATTACAGTCACGTAGTCTCACTTTAAGCGGTCGGTATTACTGGAACAAGAAGGTGGGCGCATCGATCTTCGCCAAAAAACATGACATATACAAGCTACTGTACAATTCGATGTATTCGATATTAGCATCTCGTCGGTCACATCTTTCCAACGAAACAATGTTTTCCTTCCTTTGACCGAAAACTTAATTGAATTTTCGATGATCGAACCACAATAAATTCATCGTGATTCTTGTAAAATATCAGACATTTATGATTGCCCATTCGAAAAATTCACACACGTGAGAAAGTAATTTTTGAACGAATGTTAGGTTAAGCATACTAACGATTACCAGAACGTATCGCGAGGTACCGGCGATACGATCATGGTTGCCAGGCCGGTTTTATTTCATCAAAACATTTATTTCGATTAAAGTACGTGTCATCAATGAATTTACGATATTTATGATATACAGAATCATATCATATTTCAACAAATTAACTTCAATTAAAATATAATTAAAAATCAAGCAATTTGTATTAATCACCCCCGTCAAGGATTGATATTATACGAATACGGAATGTTGCGACAATGTTTTACAGAAATAGAGGATTTTTAATGAAAACACGGAATAAACGAAATAGGTGACTAGATTTCAGGGATCGAATGTTTCAACTTACTGTGGAATTTGCCTGAGATCGCCCTGCTTTCTGTTTATGCTACTGCTGCTGGTGAACCAAATCTCAAGCAGTTTTTCCACGCCTTCGAAGAACTGTACACTATCGGTGCTATCGTCTTTGGTTGTTGCCATCTTTCAGAGACACAAAATTTTATTCACAACTACAGTATATGTGAAAACAAGCAAGAATTGCTTCTTCGAGTTTGTGTTTCGCTCCAAATGTACGATGAACCACTCCTCTTGGCGAACTTTGCTTTACTACTGAGAACAAGTGAACGTAGCAATCATATTGGCGGTGATCTCTATCTTTCTCCTTCTACTTCGCGTGCGCAATTTAGTGGCTTCTATCTTTCTCTCTCTTTCATCTTTGCCTCACATCCTTTTCTAATTGGACCACTAGCTTGAATACATGTATCTACTTTTCTACCAATCACATGTCATGTTTAACGCAGGCGCGCACTAAATCACTATACTTCAAATTCAATTGGTCATGTACAAACTTTTAACCAAAAAAAAAAATAAAAAAATTAACAATGTAAAATAGATTTAGAACAATGTACGTACAAATGTGAAACTGTACAAAGCATGATAGACTCTCCTAGGGAAAATGGCAATGTAGGGGAAAAAGACCCTACTATTGGCTATAATACTGGACAGTTATCACGCATTATGTTTAAAACTTGTACGAGTAGTAGGACCTCTTTTCTTTGTAATTTGCAAATTTAAAAAGTTGAGATTTGGAAAATTTAGAAAATTTCAAATTAAAAATTTCGGTAATTATAATGCCAAAGATGAGTAGATTTACTACCTCTAAACGCAAGGAATACATGCCGCTGCCTATGAAATCTTCAGTGGATGTTTCATTTGATCATCCTAAATCTAACTTGCTGTAATAAATACTTCACAAAACAAAAATATCGAATAAAAAGTAATTAGTTTATGTAATAAAATCGACTCTATGTATTACTGATATATAATACATTTCAATATCATAATTTGAATGTGGTGCAGTCAAAATAAATTTTTACACAATTTATAACATATGTTCTTCTATTTTATTTTCTTTTTCTTTTTCTGTTTCTTTTCCTTTGGAAGGAATGTCCGTTTCTGGTTTCCGTCTTTTTTAATCAAAACATCATCATTCATTGGTTCAATAATTTTTCCCATGGTGGTTTTAATAGGAGGTTTAATTAATTTTTGGAAAGATATTTCTGGTATGAAATTTCTTCCAATTGGCATTCTAAGACTAGCTTCATAATCTTGAACAGTCGTAAACGGATGAGGTAACTCGTTAACTAAATGCTCTTTCATTTTTGGTTTGTCTTCTTCAAATATTATTACATCACCTTTATTTTCATCTTTGCGAGGTGCGTCTTCAGGTATTTTTAAAACAAAACGTTTCTTTTTACGTTTTGATATTTTAATATTTTTCCCACCCCAACTGCCCCAACCTGGTAGAGTTAAATCAATATCTTTTGGTCGAGATTTCTCTACCTAAACATGAAATTTACTTATTTGAAACAGATTACTAGATACTAGATTTATAATTTAAATTTTTCAACATACCTCTTCTTCCTTTTCTTTTCTAAATTCTTCTACAACATCATCATCAGCAAATGCTTCATTTATCACATTATATCCATCTTCGTTATCTTCAGTATCATCCAACATGTCAGTGCCTCCTGTAATATCAGCTGGAAGATCCGTCATTAATTGTTTAGGTTTTACATTTATATACTTATTTGGATCTATTTCTACTTCAGACACGTTCGGTTTCTTTATGGAATTTAATAATGTACTATTATTTTTAATGTTTTTAGCATTCTCCATTTCGATATCTAACTCTAAATTTTTGTTATTCGTTCCTTCAATTAAGGCTGAATCTATAATAGGTTTCTGATTTTTAGCTTTAATTTCAAGTCCATCAAAATTGTCTGTTTTATATTTAGTGACAGTTTTAGACTTGCTCTTTCCTTTAACATTATTAATTTTCTGATTAACTTGCTGCAGCTTCAATTTAATTTGATCATTCATTTTATCCTCCATTAAATCGAATACTTCATTTATCTTTTCACTATTTGAAATAGTAGATATTAGAGAAACATCGTGATCATTTTTCAACGATTCCACGTTCCAACTAGAAGTAGCCATAATATTATTTAAATTTGATTTTTGCAATCTGGCTTTTTTATCAATTATTTTATTGGTGCCAGGTAATTTTCTCTTTACACTATCTTTACATAAATTACGTTCAGTAATTTCATTATTATGTCCTTCTGTTATGTAATTCTTTTCGTGATTCTGTTTTTTAGATGATTCTATTTTATTAGCCTTATCTGAATCTGAAATTTAATGATAAATTTGCGATTTGAAATTTTTATACTTTTCGTTTAAATGTTAGTATCCTGCTTAACTTAAACATATTAAATATCTTTATAATTGTTGATGACATAAAAAACATCTAAAAGAAAGATCAGTAAAATTTTATGCTGCTAGCTACTAATGATATTTAAACTGCTCAAATTAAGCAGAACATTTTACATATATTTTTAATTTACTAAACATGCCTTGAAAAGTAGAAAAAGACTTTAAATGTTCTGATGAGGTTTTATGATTATTCAATTTTTCTTTCTGTATTTCCTCATTACATTGAATTTTTGAAGACTCTGTTTTCGAATCAATCCTGTAACCTGTAATAATGAGGATTTGATAACAAAATTTTGAACTTTTACTAAACGAATTATTAGTTTCTTTAAATTAATTTTAAGATCATACCTTCAGAAATATTAGAATTTTTTAAATTTTCTGAAGAGATTTCATCTTGTTTAGTTTCAACTTCAATTTTGTTCATATTAGTTGAATCCAATTGTTTATCTTTTAATTGATTATTTTGATCGTCCCAATATTTACGATAACTGCTAATAAACTGATCGATTTCGTCTGCAGTTTTAACACTACTAACCCACGGGTTTTCTTTATCATAATTCGATGATCGTACATATGTATTGTCATTTATATCCTCTTCTTCTACTTCTTCTTCGTCACTGCTATTAGTTGATTTTTTTAACTTTTGAGTTAATTCTCGACTAATCGACAATTGTTGTGAAAGTTCCTGTCTAGTCTAATATTAAAAAAAAAGTATTCTCAAATAATGTTTAAATACCTATGTAAAATTAAACAATATATTTTTATGTGAACAAGAAACATTATGTAAAAACTAACAAATTTTGTTTCCAAGAATTTTTGTAAATATTTTTAATCGAATTATTATATTATTTCTAATATGTCTCTATATACAAAGTACACAGAAGATAATATACACTTACTTCTTTATCATACTTTGCCATAATTTGCTTTGATTTAGCCCATTTTCCCGTATTTTTATGTCTTAACGACATCCGTTCTTCTGCTCTACTTCTGTCTAATTGCTCAAGTTTTTCTAATGCAGCATCTGGATCAGTTTTTTGCAACTGTTCAAATTCTTTTAATTGCAGTTTTATTTGCTCTTTCTTTTGAACACGATGAAATTTTTTACTTTTAATTTTGTTTTGACGATGAGCCTTTGCCTCTCTGTAAGACTAAAAAAAAATAATATTAAACATTAAATATACAATATTAGCTGCACAAAGGTATTTTAATAACAAACTAAATTACTGTAACATAAACATTTAAATGTTTTAATACAAACCTGTTGTGCTCTGATTCTAGCTGCTTCATTCCTTTTCATAATAATTTCCTGCAATGTTAACTTAAATTTATCAGGTTTCTGCTCAATATTTTCCTTCTGTGGCTCCAACACTTCAAGTTCTTTTTCTAATTCTGAGCGAAGTCTAAATTTTTGAACAAATTCTGTGGATGGTTCTAATTTCATTGATGGCTGATGTAAAGGAAATTGAAGTGCTTCTGCTGTTCTGTTTCTTGTTATTATAGCATTCCATTTTTTAACTTCTTTTTTTGTATTTTCAAAACCAACTATCCTTTTTATCTAAAAGAAAATTAAAAACTTCCATATAATCCTTTTTCTTTATAATAACGTTTAGAATGTAGTAAGAAATATTTTTTATTTTAATTTTATAAAATATACATAATATGAAATAATCTTACTCTTTCTGCAGCAGGCTTTTCCAAAGGTTTCTTTAGAATACGAACTTTTTTTTTGGCAGATTCAAGAGTTTTAGTAACATCAAGATGATGACCCTTTTTACCTAATATCTTAGCTAAATCACGGACTTGAACGGTATCTACATCAGATATTCCACTCTTTACTAGATGAAATTCTGATACCTCTAATGTAGGTTCACTTCTTTCTGCTTTCTTGACCCTAACAAAAATTTAAAAGTAGTATAGTTATTTGAATTCTTTATTCTCAAAGAAAAATAAGTAAAACATACTAACAAAAGAAGATAAATTTTACAAAAAATATGGTAAGATAATTTAAAATAATACATTAAAATATTTCTGCCTTAATTATTATAAAAGTATTAGAAATGTAATAGGTTATACATCATAACCATAATTATAATATTATATATTCTTCTTGTTTACCTTTGGCCTTTATCAAGCTGCGATACTGCATCAAGTAGTTTAGAATGAGATTCTGATACATCTTGCTCCGTATCGTCTAAAAATTCTAAATCGCTCATTTTATACACTGATATTAAGACATAAGAATCACGTTTCTGTTCGAAGCATACGGAAATAGAATGAAGTACACTGAAGAACACCGACTAGTGCATGCTTATGTATGTATATCATTGACAGCATACATCAGTGGGTTAGGTTTGGATCCATAATATCAAAGGAAGTTTCTATTAAAGAAACAGCGGCTAACTTCAATAGGTTCTATTTTACAGTATAATCAATTCTCTAGCATAATGTTTGTACACCAGGAATATTCCTAGAATGTAGTTAGTATGTACGCACGTATTTTGAACCTTGTAATCACCATTGATTATAACATAACCTTATACTGCTTTCTAAATTGACATAAAAGAATCATTCTTTAAATAAGGTTATATATATTTTGATTGTTGTTTGTTAAAAAATATTGTGAAATGTGATCTTTAACTTATTACACATATAAAATGGATTTACTTATAATATCAACTATAAGCTGTATTTTGCAATATCTTATTCCGATTTTAATTAAATTCGTAAGTACTAAATTATAAAACCGTTACATATTTAATTATATTTTTATATACTCATCATTTTCATTGTAGGTTACGTCCCGTTTGTATACAATAAATAAACAAGATATGGAATTACGGAAAGACTTAATTAGCTTGCGGCAGGAAATGACTGGAATATCTATGGTAGATGAATTTTCTAAATATGCAAAACTTCAACGTAGATACAATAAATTAGAGAGTATTTTAAAAGAAAAAGGTAAAAATAATAAGTAAAGTAATTGATAAGTTCGTAATATTATAATTACTTACAAATTGAAAGACACATATACATTAATGTACTTACTCAAAATTATCTACAGTTGCATTCACATAAATGTATATATTCACTATACACAATAAATAGTAACAATTATACTTCTCAGGAAATGAACGACTGTTTTCCAGAAGAATGGTACAGATGTTTGTAACATATGGTTTTCGCGTATTAAATGTAAGTACCGCTTTATCATTTTCTTAAATTCATTTTAATGTACTAATAAATTATCAACGAATTTTCAGGGTTTATTCATGATCATTTTATTATATCAGCATAGAAATAAACCTGTAATAACTTTACCAAAAGGTACATTATGGCCAATACAAAATTTGCTAAGTTGGCCATGTTATCATGAAGATTCAATTTCTTTATTCATGTGGCTGATAATTGCAAAATTAGTTGTATCTACGTGTAAAAAAATTGATGTAACATGATATTAACAATACAACAAATTAAATCATTTATAAGCAACACAATACATTTTTCGATACATGAATTATTGAAAGTCCACTGTATAAAAATTTTAAAAAACAAATTTTTAAATATACATAAAAAATGTATATATCAATTTTAGCTTCTTTTTATTAATATAATATATATAGTAATTATAACATTTGTTAGTATAGTTTTCATAGATTGTATGTATATGTACATGTACTTACCAAAATATGTAGACATATATTTTGTAAAATATCTTATTGTTTTAAAGAAGGATAATCAGTCTTACAATTTTAATAGCAAAAAAGTGACTGTATTTCGTAAAAGCTTGAGTAAAGTACATAATATATAATAATGAAATATATTTGCATAATTACTGATAAGTAATAAATTCTAAATTTTAACCTAGATTTTAACAAAATTTCTGTATGTATGACAATTAATACACTTATATTTCGCATAATGTCGCAAACAATATTTTATCTGTCTATCTCTTTAGAGTATTTATGAAACATCTATTTCATAGAACTTAAAAAAAGAAATTAATTGTTTTTATCATTAATTGTTTTAGGTAAGTATTTACTATTTCATCGGTATCCTTAATGTTTTAATTTAGCTTTCATGTTTTATTAATTTGCATTTTTTTAGTGACTTTATGATTTAACATTGTGACACATATGATATCTAAACGTTATACATATAAATTGTATCATAGGAAATGTTTAATAATGCAAAAATTTCGCTTTTTTCACAACCAAAATGTTGCATTACTTAATACAGAACAAATATGTTGTCCACAACGCGTTCTTAATAACAAATTGAGAAACCTCACGATTTTAATAGCTTTTAAGCACCAATAGTGACTAATGAATGTTTAAATCATCATATACAGCAATGATGGGTAGATCAAATACTCGTCGAAGAGCTGGGCATGGACATGGACATGCAGGATAAAATGTGCGAAAGAGAACAATACTGAATTCATCTTCTCACTTCTGACAGTTAGACATATACAAATTCAAAAATTTACAAATTTACAAATTTTTAAATTTGTGAACTTTTGAATTTAGAAATTTTCAAATTTTCTGTATAGAAAGACTTGTTTCTATATTGTCAATTCCAACTTTTTTCTGTGTATAGTCCAATCCGTAGCAATGCAATGAGAGTCTAATATACACCTACACACCCATGCTCCGCGCCTTTGCGGGCATAATTGTCCACCATTGTTAAACGGCACAAAATTATTGTGCTTATTTTATCACATTTAGATGAACATTGACTGAAAATAGTTTATACATGGCATATGTTATAAAATCAGTTAATGAATTTGAAAATAAAGAGCAAAACATTGTAACTTATTGTTTAAACAAAATATTTTCAAAAACCAGTAAAATCAAACAAGCAAAATATACATATCACACAGTGATATGTTCAACAGATCAAGTTAAACAAATATTATTTATAAAATGAAAATACATAATGAATACTTGTAACATCGATAATATAAACAGACAGATATTTGAAACATTTTAAAGCAAGAAAATATAGATATGAATTATTTTGTCAAATGTTTAACATATTCATAAGTAAATGCAAGTAACGTGTCATGTAAATGTTATCTTCAATGTTGTATTAATTCCAAACATAGCTTACGAATGCATATACGTAAATACTGAAATTATGTGATTGTATAAAAAAAGATTAAACCAACAACATAAACTAAAGAATATTCTATTAAAAATTTATAATAATTTAGGATAGCTTAAAGTTTTTATTTCTTTTTCTGTCGATAGCTCTTTTTTAACCACAATTGCGTATTTATTTTCAAGGCATATTAATGTTTATTTAATTCTCGCTCTTCTAGTTTCATTATAAACATTATTCAATGAAAAATAATTAATGCATAAATTCTATTATATTACACTTTTGTATTATGCCATATAGTTGCGTTTCAGAAATGAATATTGAACAAAAAGAAATATTCAAATTCAAGTAAGTTACATAGTAACTATTATAAAAATATGTTTTCTTATCGCCTAAGTATGTATTTAACAATGAACTTTCTTCGTGCTGTATTTAAATATCAAAAACAAAATATATTAAACATTTATAACAACAGTGAAATATAAAGGAAATTAGAAGAGCGGGATTATAATAAAATCTCTTCCTTCCTTAACTTTTATTTCATTAGATTATTTTCAAGCAGATCAAGTATTTATAAGTGATTATTTACCTTCTTTTGTAAATACTGCTTTGTATCGTGTTACGAGAAATATTTAAGCGATTTGATATGAAGTACAGAGCAATTTATAGCATATTCATTTTTTATGGATATTTTATAATTAACATGTATGCACTGTACTATGAATGTAAAACAATTAGAACATTAAAAAATGACATTCTTTCTAAAATAACTTTTGATGATGTTATACAATCACATAGTACAAATGCATCAACAAAAGTGTTATTTTATACGAATACATGATGAAATATTTATGATAAGAGAAATTCAACTGACTTATGTTTTAGTAATATCCATTGGTGATCCGCCAGTTGCATTTGTAGACGCATTCGCAGTGATTGGTGGACCACTAGGACTTACAATAGTTGGAGGAATTGCGGGTTTAACAAATCGATCTGATGTGCGTCTATTAGATATTACCACATGACCCTAGTTGTCAACAATAAAATAATGATAATTAATATAAATTTGAAATATTTTACATATTAATTGTTATTTGTTTCATTATGATGTAGTCTAGTTATATGGTTCCCATCTATATTGTTTATTTGAATTAGAAATTCTTGCATTTTTTAAATAAAACAATTTAGAATTCACGAATTACATTTATAATTTTGTTTAGGACCATATAGCGAGACTCCTCTATATTTAGATATAGTAAAATGTAACTCACAGTGGAAGGAGGCGATGAACTCGCAAATGGAACTGTAGTAGGCTGGCCACAAGCATAACATCGATTTGTATTAAATCCCTCTCTGGTCGCTGAACCTATTAAAATAATATTAAATTATATATGAAGAATAAAATATTGTTACAGTCGAAAAATAAATAAGTAATGAAAATTTTTAATTTTTGCGTACAATAAATATGATAAATTTTTAAAGTAAAAGATGTTGGAGTTACCTGGGCTTAATGGTCTAGAGGAACTAGGTGAAGGATTGTACGGTACAGGGCTAGAAACAGTACGATTTCTTATATTTCCACCAGACATCACAATCTCATTATAGTGCCGTTCTTCTTCCATTTCCAAACTAATAAACGGATAAAATTTGTAATTAAAGTAAAATTTTTTATAGTTTGTGTAATACAATTATTTACCTTGATTCTGATTCTGATAGATGTCTACATAAAGCTTCACGACGTTCTACTTCTAGTTGCAATTTTCTCTGGAGTCTTAAGTTTTCTTCACGAATTTGTTTCTCTTCATTTACATATCGTTGCATTTTCTCTGTATCTAATTTGGAAAATGTATAAACATGTATTAAACTGTATTTTTAAAATTAATACATAAAGCTGTTAGTTCTATTGTCTATTTAAAAATATTAATGTATTTATAATATTATTAATATATATTTTATAACTTACAAATATAAGTGTATATAACAATTATTACTATTAATTAAATTCGTATTATCATATAATAAAACTTCTTACGTTCTTGTTGCGAGATGAGTAATGTATGTCTCAGTCTGGCTACCTCACTTCTTAAAGTTTGAATATGTGTACTTAGACTAGTAGCAGTATCGCCGTTATTAATTTCCCTTGGTGAAGCAGGATCTGATACAGGTTGATCTAATTTTATTTGAAGCATTCGTTTCTCTGCTTCTAATTTATCCATTCTTTTCCATAATTTGTTTACTAATGCTTCTTGTTCTTGTTCAAGTGTATTTTCAAGTTCAACTTTTTCTCTGCGTAACTGCTCCAGATTGCTTTGTTTAGCAAGCGTTTCAGCTTCAAGTTTCTCTATTTTTCTCATTAATTTATTTACCAAACATTCTTGTTCTTGTTCCAAAGTTTGTTCTAAACGACATTTTTCTTGACGCAACTGATTTAACTTTCTTGATAGATCATTAGTTAAGCATTCCTCTTCTTGTTCATAATGATGTGCTAATGTTTCTTTTTCTTTCTTAAGTGCTTGAATTTTCTTTAATAAAGTATTACTGATAAATTCTTCTTCTTGTTCAGCTTTAGCTTGCTATAATGTAATCCAATAAACAAAACAATAATATTAACACAAAATTTGATGTACATAAAATTACATCATCAGTTAAGAAAAGAATTATATGTTTTAAAAAAAAAATTATCAATATTTTATATTATGATATTAATCTACAGCAGTAGTGCCTGCAAATAAATTGTAATACTGGAGGACAATGATACTTATTCATTTGTGATATTTAATTTAATTGTTGAATTAATGAAAGCATTGGAGCCATAATTTTCTATGTCATAAAGAAACTTTTTTATAAATATTTAAAACATTCTCAAATTCAATTTTTTCAAAAACAAAAGTATCTATAAAAAATGATATTTCATATATTTTTCCACATGTAATCAGTTAATATAATGTATAAATTACCTAATATTTTTATGTAATTATTCCATAAATTAAAATGAATTGAAAAATCATCTTAACACTCAATTTATATATTATGCAAAGTTATAGCTGTTATATAAATTGGAATTGTATGTCATTGATTCATGCTTAATGAAATACTGCCACTACAGGAAAGAAACTAAATGAAAAATGAAAATTTAATTATAATGATTTGAAAAACAATAAAATCACAAAAATATGATAATAAAAATAAATCTTTCTTCCACAACATTCTATTTCATGACAAGTTAATGAATACAATTTAATGAGACATAATTAACTACTTATATGAAACGTTTAAAAACAATTTAATAGAAGATAGTATCTGTAATCAATAAATGTGTCGATATATTATAAATTGAAATACTAAAAATACAAAAGCAACTTACTATGATGACAGAGGCTTGACGAAGTCCACGATTCTCTTCTTGTAATGCCTTTACTCTCAATTTGTACGTTTCTAGCTCAACTTTAAGAACACGATTATGTTGTTGCAACGATTCAATCCTTTTTTGCAGTTGTTCTCTAGTTACGGGAGACGGCGGCATCATTATTGGTCCTCCGTCGATCGAGCTTGAGTCGCTTTCAGATGCGCTATCACGGTCAGCCATTTTTCTTAGGACAAAAATTTCTTAAAAAAGAACTTACTATTCTTTCTTTTTCATCTCACGCTCAAGTAAACATGTACAATACAATTTCTTCAAGACGTAATTATGTGCTTTTTCGTTAGAACTTCATTACTTTACGAGAAATTAGCGTTATATTAATGCATACTACCGCACAACATGTGCTCTGCCATAGAACGAATCAGCTGTTTGATTCTCCATGAATTACTTGAGAAGAAGATGTCAAGTATACTTTGAAACTGCAATTCCCTAGGGCTCGGATGACTTTTTATAGCGTATTTCACAAGGGAGTAACCTCAATATAATAAATCACAAATTTCTGTTCTTTTGCGCATGTTAACATTGTTCATTTCTACATACTCTGTAATCTATGGTATCACACCATGCGCTCTTACGACAATCTGTAAAAGATTTATACCCAGTAAGCAAAAAGTCACATCAGTTTCAATTCTTGTTGATTGCATTATATGAATTTTGCTTATTAGATGAACTGTTAATTTTTCAGTACTCATATACTATACGAATATATTTCAAAAATTGAGTATAATACATTTTTATTTCGTACATTTATTGTATTAGCACTTGGTCTCAATGTTCGTTTATTTTTTTTCTCACCTTTTATATGGTCATGGAAACAGAAACATCCTGCACAGGGGCATTCTTCCATAATCAGAAATATCCCTAGGTTCTCGAGTTGCGCAAATAGTCGTTTAGTTAGTTCTCTTAGCGTTACGAAAGCCATAAATGCGTTTGCGCATTAACATACCCCTGAAAATTACTGAAGTGTGTACAAAAAAATATATTTTCTTGTGACAAGGACTATAGAATGTAAACGAAAAAGTATAAAAAAATTAATTTTGTGGTAAACGGTTATAACAAATTTATTGACTTATTCTTTATATAGGTTATAACTTTTAAAAATGGATATAGATTTTGAAGAATTGTCAAATGACACAAATCTTATTGCTAAAATCAAACAATTTTATGATACAACAGTGAGAATTGAAGATATAATTAAATATTCTACAGATCCAGAAATATATGAGAAACTTTCTAATGAAGATAAAATTCAATACAATCTCTTGATGTCTTATTGTTTAAACAGTATGTTTTGGATGTACTTACGGGCAGAAGGTAAAATGATTGTATAATATTTCTAAATGACATGAAATAATTATGTTTATTTAATTAGGAATTGATCCTACAAAACATCAAATTAAATTAGAGAATGATCGTTTAAAAAAATCTATGATGCGTGCCAAACAAATCAATGATAGGAATACCCTCATGCCTAGAGTTAATAAAGAAGTTGCACAAAGACTTATAAGAAATGGATTATGGGAAATGAAAAGTAATAACAAATCAACGTAAAACTAATTAAGTCAAAAATGGATTCAATTAAATTTGTGTTATGAATTAAGCATTGTCTTCAATTGTTTAAGTCCAAATAAAAACAATTATAGGATATTCAATTTATATACTATATACATGCTTTTATTTAAAGACAAGTAATATGCCTTACCATATGATATACTAACTTCTACAGAATACTGTACATTATACAATAGGTATGTCATGAGTATGTTTTGGACACTTTTTATACTTATTTATCACTGTCACCTTGATCACAGACTTTGTAACATCGTACAAGTTAAAAATATTTAAAACAAAAATTACTGTGATCCTCAGGTACATGAAAAATATTTTTTTCTTGCAATAAGTAATTTTCATACTTTGCTTCTTACTAAGCAAGATAACATATTTTGTGTAATAAACTATTATAATGCGAAAAAAGTTACAATAAATAATATAAGAATTGTTGAATTATACATTTTTTTTTATAATTTAATATCTTTAAAAGTAAAAAACGAAAATTTGTATTCTACAACATGGATCGGTAAGTAATTTATTATTATTTATAATTATTATACATGATTGTATGTGCAAGTATATAAATATTTGTTCATTCACTTCTATGTTTTAAGGATAAATAAACGTATGGAAGAATTACAAATACAATCTCCTGAAAAGTCTAACAAAGAACAAGAAAAGTTTCTTGCAGGAAAAATTGTTAATGTTATTGGAACATTGGACTTAGTGCTTATAAAACCATGTTCTTCTAACATTCTTTTATGTCTTGGAGCTCCTTTGTTTTTAAATTTTACAAATAATTCAAACACTAAGTCAGAGTACATATTGTTAGGCTATATAGATGATATTTTTGGACCAATTAAAGAACCTATGTATTCTGTAACCATAAAATGTGATCCTATACAAATTTTGAATGTTAATACATTGGTATATTATTTTCCTAATGATGAAAATACAAAACATATACGTGTACAATATTCTAAAGATGAAACTGTTAACAAAGAAAAATATTGTATTAGAATGTTAAAATATTAAAAAGTTATAATCTATATGAAATAAAAAATCATTTTTTTTTTTTTTAGTTCTTATTCCATTGTGCCATTATATGTACTTAAAATATTATTTTATTTTTAATTATACACATAAAATGTTAAGTCATCTGCTATGTAAACTAATGTTTTACATACAAACTGTAGATGTTAAGAAATAAACTGCCATTAAATAATTTGTTTTTATTTGTCTACATCTTTCTATTTACAATTAGCTTTTATAATAATTACAATTACAATAAAAATTCTGAAAATTAAATTTTGACAGCGAAGTTTATTTAAAAATTCATATATTGCTTGATATGTTTAATATTTCATGATGCAAGAAAAATGTTTAAGATTTTAAAATTAATATATTTATAACCACCAATAATTCCTTTTTACAGCGAGTATTACATATTACTGTAATTTATTTCTATTCTTGCTCAATAATGGGCACTTTCCAACATTAGTAATATAGAAAACGGTCAATCTATGCTGCAGTTTGATATTTGCGAATTTTTTAATTTTAACAACTATCCTTTCTAATTTATTTCGCGTTACGCATTTATGTAACCAAGGAAACCGCGTCCTTGTATCCATAGTGAAAGTAGATTATGGAGGGAATTTTGTCTGCAGGAAAACAATTTTGTATATGACCCCTTTATGATATCTTTATACATGTATGCGTGCGTATAAGTTAACATACGTATATAAATACGTCTTTTACGCCCTGTATGATTTAAAAAAGCAAAGTCTACAAATATTCGCGCCAGATCTGTTATTTGTTAAAGCGCTAGTGTCTAAAATTGGTTCATAGTACCGTTACAGCGTGCTTCGCAGCCGTAGGTGTATGAAAATTATCTGTCACTTATTCTTCAATATATCTTGATGACAAATACTAGGAAACTCATTGTTGCTATAACATAATTTGAATTTATCTTTTTATGGTTAATAAGGTCTCTTTCTTTCTAAATGCGTAATATAATAAATTTTCATCTTATTTGACCAATTGCCACGTATATACATTGTCCAAGTCGTACAGCAAATATACAAAATTGAAAATATAATCATGTCAAGTGAATCTTCTGAAATTCCAAACAAACGAATAATGACGGTATGTATTGACTACGCAAGTTTTATATGTACAGTTAGTTAAATATTTCATCTTACAATGTTGTGTTAAATTTATTTTAAAATCATTAAAAATAAATTATCTTATTTAGCTTTTCTGTAACTTAGATTATAAGTAAAATATTTTTTATGCATACTATTTTAGAATAATTTCTAAATTATATACTATAAAAATTAAAGTTAATAATAATAATATGAATAATAACAATAATATAATATATTACATAAATTTGTAATGTATATTTAAAATATATTTAACATTAATTTCAGCATTAGTATTCTATTAAGATTTTATTAATGCATTTATATTTATGTGTAAAAGTATATGTTTTAACATTCTATATTATAAAGAATTGTTTTCTTTTTTAGACTTGTTGCAATGTATCAGAACAAGCACATCATGTATCAAGAGCAAAACGAGGGCAAGCAATTGGAAGTGTAAGAGGCTTTAGGGGATGTACAGTTTGGTTAACAGGGCTTTCTGGCGCTGGAAAAACTTCTATAGCTTTCCAAGTTGAAGCTGTTTTAGTTAATCATGGCATTGCTGCCTATGGTCTTGATGGAGATAACGTAAGGAGTGGTTTAAACTGCAATCTTGGTTTCAGTAAAGAAGACAGAAAAGAAAACATAAGGAGAGTAGCAGAAGTAGCTAAATTATTTGCTGATAGTGGTCAAATTTGTTTATGTAGTTTTGTATCACCATTTGAAGAAGACAGACAAATGGCAAGACAAATTCATAAAATGTCGGATCTTCCATTCTTTGAAGTATTTGTTGACACACCTCTTAATGTTTGCGAAGCTAGGGATACAAAAGGATTGTATAAAAAAGCACGTCAAGGGGCTATTAAAGGTTTTACTGGAATAGATCAAATGTATGAACGACCAGTAAATCCTGATTTAGTGGTAACCACTGAAAACTGTACTCCAGAAGAATCAGCTGCAACAGTTATTGATCTTCTGGAGAAACAGTGTATTATACCAGTGCTTCAAAAACCAACAATACCAATACGGGAGTTGTTCGTTCCAGAATCACGAATATCTTCAGCCAAGATAGAAGCAGCCTCTCTTCAGAGCCTAGAAATTAGTGAAATAGATGTGCAATGGCTGCAGGTTTTAGCAGAAGGTTGGGCTGCACCTCTCACTGGTTTTATGCGGGAAGATCAATATTTGCAGGTGTGAATTTCTATAGTAATGATATATAAAGTAATTTACTAAAAGATCATTAAAAAATATTAATTATGTAATTATTAGTAAACATAAAATACATAAACAATATTTTTAGACTCAACATTTAAAATGTCTCCTTGATGGAGATAAGGAAGTTAATCAGTCTGTTCCCATAGTTCTTGCAATACACACAGAGGATAAGGAACGTTTGGATGGACTTTCGGCTTTCACATTAAAATACAAAAATAAAGCTCTTGCAATATTACGTAGGCCAGAATTTTATTTTCATAGGAAAGAAGAAAGATGTGGATGGCAATTTGGTACTAACAATTTGGGTCATCCATATGTAAAGATGATTCATGAATCTGGAGATTGGTTAGTAGGTGGTGATATTGAAGTTTTTAAAAGAATTAGGTGGCATGATGGCTTGGATAAATATAGACTTACCCCGAATGAAATAAGAACAAAATGTAAAAAAATGAAAGCTGATGCTATATTTGCATTCCAACTTAGAAATCCTATACATAATGGTCATGCATTATTAATGCAAGTAAGTTTATTTATTATTTAAAACATATTTATGTAATAAGTTTATTATAATTCTACTTATTTAATTTGTAGGATACAAAAAAGCAATTATTAGAAGAAAGAGGGTTTAAAAATCCTGTATTACTTTTGCATCCTTTAGGTGGTTGGACAAAAGATGATGATGTACCATTACATACAAGGATTCTTCAGCACGAAGCAGTACTTAATGAAGGTGTTCTAGATGTTAATTCTACTTTATTAGCAATTTTTCCAAGTCCAATGATGTACGCTGGACCAGTTGAAGTATGTGTTATATGTACATGCATCTACTTTGTACAGAATATATATAATCTAATAAGTATACTTCTGCGGATTCTCGAATTTTTATTTTTTTTTTTTTGTTTAATCTTAGGTACAGTGGCATGCAAAAGCGAGAATGAATGCAGGTGCTAATTTTTATATTGTTGGAAGAGATCCAGCTGGTATACCACATCCTAACAAATCTGCAACTTTGGATGGAAATCTTTATGACCCCACTCATGGAGCTCGAGTTCTTTCGATAGCTCGAGGTTTGCAAAACCTAGAAATCATTCCATTTAAAGTTGCAGCATATGATAAAAAGCATAAAAAAATGTCCTTTTTTGATGCAGAACGAAAGGAAGATTTTGAATTTATATCAGGAACAAAAATGCGTAGTATGTATTTTTTGTATTTGAAAATATGAACATGAATACAGGAGATTAAGGTATATTGTAAAGTTTTTATAATATTCATTTGCAGGTTTAGCAAAATTAGGTGAAAATCCACCTGATGGTTTTATGTCACCCAAGGCATGGTCTGTTCTTGCACAATACTATAAAAATTTAGAAAAATAAAAGTCATTCGGGACTGTAATTGAATTCAACATTCTAAGTTGACGTATTTAATAAAGTAGCATTAATATCTTAATTATTAAAGATAACAAGTACGATAATATTAAAAATTGATATGGATGAAATTATATACATTTGTATATTTGTACATTTTTCGTGTACAGTACAAGGATTTTGACTATTTATCTGTGCATCAAATAAGTTAATACTTGTTTGCATTTATTCCTAACATGACATATGTACGCTTTTATTTTGTATAAAATACAAAATGTAGTTATATTTCCACATTTTATTTTAATGTACAGGGTAGACCACATAAAGTGTTCCTAGCAACAAATTATAATAGTGGAAACATTACCTTTTCATTTTTGTGATTCTATAAATTTTTTATTATGATCATAATTACGTATAAAGTGCAATATAGTTTCGCTATAGATATAGTACTATTATAGCACACAGAGAGTTTTAAAAATCTAAAATTAAGATATTTTTAAATCTTTTTACTAACTGGTACTTTTCTAACTTATTAAACCAAATAAGTATTCCTTACGAACAAGACAATTATTGCTTTATGATCTGAAATAAAATTGATTCTAAAATTCTAAAAAAATGCCCATGGTATATGACTGCTTTACAATTCGTGTGGTCCATTCTGTATACGACATAAATACACATAATACGCATAATTTGTACGTAAATTTAATTATATGTATGTAGTAAAAATTTTTTAAATGTAGCATCAAATAGAAAAATATTTGATATTCAACTTCTTTTATTACCACAATAAAATACAGATATGATTTATGGACAAAAAATTGAATAATATAAGAAAATAAATATAGAAGTTAAAATGTGCAATTTTATTATAATAGGAAGAAAACAAATTTGCTAATGTGTAACTTATAATAAAATGAAAAATATTCTTGTCATAAAAATTTAATTAATCATGCGATATTTCATAATAATTTTTGTGGACATTAAATTTTTTAATGAAATGTTTATCAAACTTACGACAGCAGGTAAAAATAACGAATTTAATGGCAATTTTGCAACAATGAGAAAATAGTTTTTAGTAGCAAAATACCTCTAATCCACAATAATATAAAAAAGAAATGTTATTATGAAGTAATGCAAATAGTTTTATTAACTAATTATACTTAATTATATCTAAGTGATGTTTAAACTATTGAACGTTAATTTTTATAGCGTATCAGATTTTTGTCTTAACATACAAAGTTATATTTGAAATATATATTATATGAACATATATTACAAACTGGACGAATTTTTCTATACTGTCAAAAGAAACCAAAAGTACTGGAAAAATATTCGGATACTTATTTCAGTTCGCTATAATGTGAATTATAAAATGCACGAGTAGTAGGCAAAAATAATTATTGCTCGTACTTTATAAATTAAGGAATGAAAAATGTTAATAAAAAAACACTTATGTAATTAGCAAATGTAACAAAGAAATTTGAATCATAAATACATCAAGTCCATAAATAGGCATATGGATTATGAATAATGTCAATTTTATTAATATTCGTGAAATTCATATTCGTATTATTAAGTAAAATACTTGTTTATCTTTTATAGATTTGTACAAAATACTTTATATCATACTACAGATATTTTTATTTATTCTTTATAATTAAACAAAAAATGTTGTATTGAAAGCATTATGAGGATAAAATTTGTTTTACCATTATTTTTACATTCTTAACTTGGTTTTACTAAGTATTTTCATACAGTAAAATAACCTTGCAAAACTGCAACCTTAATAGCAAAAAGTTATTTTGACCTTTGGGTGTATAGTTAATATCCTCAAACAGGCTTGACCAAGTGCATTCCCGCCGACAACTGTACAGTTCTCACTTTTAAATGGTCTATCACCGCAGGATGTTCTCCTACAAGTCAGTGTAATGAGAAACTACAGTTGATCATGTCTGTTCTAAAAGTCTGAAATTTATATCTAGTAGAGTCTAATTGAGCGTCTGACATAATTCTCATTACGTAAATTGAATTAACAGAATGAACTTCAAGTTTTCGACATCTAATATGTTGTTCTGTACAAACTATTAGCTTAATATCAAGTTCTCGTGCTGATTATTGATATTTCACTCTCGGACGCTCTTTCTTTTTTGCATATTTAAACACTTGAAATACAATGCAGTGCTGCTATACAACCCTATATAGGATTGCAAGAGAAAAAATGATAGAAATGAACATATACACGGATCTTCTACCATTGTTAATAGCTTGTTTCCTTCGCTCAAAGAACCACACAAAAAAAAGTCATGTAGCACTTCACTATATAGCCGCAGACGCTTAAGCAGACTGTACTGTATGTTTTAAGGAAATACACATTTCAGAATATACTGTATTTGGGAATGTGATTAGTCTCTACAATTTATCCCAAATAAACAGTTATTTAAATGTATAATTAACCACAATGAAATTGTAGAAGTCACTTTTTTTACAAAGAATATCGCATATATAGAACACGGTACTAAATTCAGTTATTATACATAATGGATGCTGTAGCTAAATTGACCTCTGTATTTGCATCAGAGAGATCAGGCAAAGATAACATAACTGGGATCACTTGTATCTTTCCTGAATCATCTTCTTGCTGCAGATGAACCACAGCACCTGATTGTAATATTTCATTTGTCATAATTTCATCCGTCATTATTTCTGTAGGTTCAATATTATCTGCTGTTACTTCTTCAGTATAGACAGTGGTATCTTCCATATTCATTATCACTTCTGCTGCATCCGAAGCTTCCCTAGATGTCTCTTCATATTCCTAGTAAAAAGAAGTAGATGAATCATAAAGATACTAAGAAAAGCTAATTACTATCATAAATAATTATTACCTGTTCATATACTTGCTCATATTCTTCTGTTATTTCTTGTTCTTCAAACTTCACTATTTCTTGTTCCTCAAACTTAACTATCTGCTCTTCTTCGAATTGCTGATTAGTTTGTTCCTCGTATTCACCTTCAGTGATCTGATGTTCAGCATTAGTTAAACTCTCCTGTTCATGTTCAGAACAAGAAGAATCTTCTTGAACTTTAGGTTTAATGTTTCTACCAGGCACTATTCTTTTGAACCCAGATCCTCCTAAACTTTCATGTCTCCTTTCATGTTTATTCTTGTCACCTAAATATTTGAAACGTTGCCTGCACACGCTGCAAGAGTATGGTCGTTCATTCGTATGAGTTCTTTCATGGCATACAAGAGCACTAACTTGTTTACATCTCCAAGGACAATATCTACACTGTAAAGGTCTCTCATCGCTATGTCTATTTTGATGATGTTTAATCAATTGTATTTTTGTTTTCAAATTAAATCCACAAATTTCACATGTATATGGTCTTTCTTCAGAATGAGATATCATATGTGTTTTCAACCTAAGTTGATTCACAAATCTTTTGGGACAATGTGGACATGCCAAAGTTCCTTCTAGTCTGTTATGTGTCACCATCATATGATGTCTCAATCTTACTTCAGAAATGAATGTTAATTCACAATCTAAACACTTCATTGGATCTTTCTCCATATGAGTGTTTTTAATATGCGTTCTTAAAATCATTTCTGTTTTAAATGTTTTATTACAGTGATAACATGATACTCTTTTCTTTTCTGGTGTTCCATCCACATCTTCTTTTATAACACCAGGAAGGGATTCATTGTGTATGTGAGACATATGCCATTCCAGAGATCTAGTTGAAATCATTGATCTATTGCATATATGACATGTATATTGTCTACCATCTTTATGAACCCGATTTCGATGTATAACAAGCGTTGAATGATTTGGGAACTTTTCACCGCATACCTGACATGAACATTCTTTCAGTCCTCTACTATCAGTTTTTTCATGCACTCTCATATGCAATCTTAAGCCATCTCGCCTGTTGAATCCAACTCCGCAAGTGTCACATCGATATTGACGTTGGTCTTCATGAATTCTGACATGTTGTTTTAAAGTGGAACTATTTTTAAACATTTTATCACAATGTGGACATTGAATAGTATATGCTTTGTGAGTATGCATATGTTTGGACAGGCTATAAAATGGAACTAATTTATGACAAACTGGACATTCTCTTTTATTGCCTACTGGTTGATGTTTACGTATTCTATGATGTCTAAGACTTGCAGGATTTTTAAAGTCTGCTCCGCAATCCTCGCATAAATAGGCCCTTAATGTTGTATGTACAGATTTTAAATGAAAACTAAGTTTCTGCTTGAATGCAAATTTTTTTGGACACTTTGGACATTGATATATTTTCTCCCAACTCATATGTTGCGTTTTTACATGCTGATCCAGTGTTCCTTGATGTTTAAACTTTTCACCACATACATCACATAATTGACCATACATACTGTCACAATGTTTTTGTTCATGCTGGCGTTTTTTCCCTTTTGAATCCAATATCATGTCGCAATACTTACATAACAACTTTTTTATACAGACTACATTATGATTTCGTTTTGCTTTATTCGTTGGAAATTCTTCCAAGCAATCTTCACAAAAATGCATAATTTTATAATCATGCATCTTTAAATGTTCCTCAAGTATATCTTTAGAAGCAAATGTTTCTGGACAGTAATCGCATTCCAAATAATGTTCTTCTGGAATATAATCTGCTGGTTGACTTTCATCTATTAAATCAGGTAAATTGTTTTTAAGCACTGCATTATTTCTGTCTTCATAAAGAGAAATAATATCTTCATCTTTTAATCTTGTAATTACAATTTTACGTTGCTTCAAATAATCTTGAAAATCTTGCAAATTTTTTTCTTTTTCTCCCAAAATTCTTGCCAACTTTTCAATATTTCCTTCTGTGTAAGACTCATCGAGTTCTTTTTGAAGAGACTCCTTTTTCTTCTTTGCTTCTTCCCATTTTAATTTAAGTTTTGCTAAACGCGATAAATACTCTTCAGTATTTACATATGCTTTTTCATTACTAGATTTTTCTTTTACTGGTTCTACAATATTCAGTGTTTCATTTTCATTTTTAATAACATTCATTTTAGATTCATTTTCATTTTTATCACATACACTTGCAATCAAATCATTTTCTGTTTGCATGGAAGATTTCTGGTTATCTTGGCTTTCATTACGTTTAAAGTATCGAGTTTGTGTTTCTTCAGGCTTTAAAGGAAGTGAAATACTAGCATGCCCACCTAATACCTTCTCCCGTTTTTTTTTATACTCTTCTATTTGCTCTTCTATAATCTGCTCTCTTATTTCCGATTTTTTTGTCCGTTCGGGAAATAAATCCTTTTCTTTTGTAACTAATGTTTCATAGCGTTTAAAAATTTTTTCCATTGGTTTTATATCAAAATTTTTTTTCCCCGAAGATTTATCATCTTTCTTTTCTAATGGTTTATCCATTTTTTTAACTTTTACTAATAATATTTCATTTGGCTTAGATCCCTTCACTGTAACATACATAATTCCATCTTCTTGATTGCTATTAATGTTCAAAGAATTATTTACATCTAATTTTTGTACTTTAAAATCTTTATGGCTTCCACCTTTTTCAGAAACACTAGACTGATGAATACTTTCATCTGTTTCTTCAGAAAAATCTTTTTTAGTTTGTAATAAAAGTCTTCGTTTTAATATGTTTGGTTGTTTTGTGGATTCTTTTGTACTATCAGTATTAGAAACAGTTTCTGTTTTAATTATATTTTGTGGTTCAGAAGAAAGATTATTACCTTCTATATTCTCAACTTTAATGTATGCTTTTAGACACGAATCATACTTATATGTTGTTTGATTAAAATCAGTATTTCCACTATCTGAAATTGATTTATGATCACGAATAGACATTGGTTGAGAACAATGTTTTGTAACAATTTCTTTCTGTTGAGTATTCCGTCTTTTTATAACCGGTGTTTGTAGATCTATGTCATCATCAGATTCTACGGCATCAGAACTATCAGGCTGAAAAGGAGGATCATCTGGATCAAACTCTTCTATAGATTCATTGTCATCGCTGTTATGCTGGACTATTGTTTCTTCAAAAATTTCAAGTTCAGGTTTATTTTCAAATTCTTCAATATTAATTTCTTCATCTTTTAAAGATTCTGATTCAACTTTTAATGAAACATTTGCAGGTATTTTTGGTACAAGTACCTGCTCATTATGTTCCTTACTTGTAGACGGATTCATAGAATTACATTCCACATTTTCTACCTGTTTTTCTGAACTCTCTACAGGTTGTATCTTATTTACTTCTATGTTCTTTGTTGCTGTGTCAGTTAGACTAATATGAATGGATTTTAATTTAACTTCCGCTTTTTTAATTTGCATGAAAAATTTATAACTCATTTTTAAATCACAAATACAATCCATACACATTTGAGTTGATAAACTGTCATATGGATTTATTTCTTCTAAGTGTTTAATTTGTTGACTTAATCTCATTTGTATACCTTTCTCACTAAAAATATCAACTAATGGAAGCTTTAAACCAGCACAGGTCCTACAATACTTTTTTAATGTTTGTTTTGTTTGCTCTGATATCGATAATTTTTTTTGTGCAGATATTTTATTGTGCAATGAAATTTTAGTTAATTCATTTAAACTATTAGCATCATGAGTTAATAATTTCACACGTGGTGTGATCTTCTTTAATTCATTTATGTCTTTAATTTGTCCAAACGTTTCTTTATTGGATTTACACACTGTTGTTTTAACATCACTGTCACATGCAGTTTGACCATTACTATTATTATGTTGAAAATTATCTGATTTTACTTCACTATAATTATGATCCTTGTTACTAATTTCAATGTGCTGCATCTTTGATCCACTTATTTAAATTCTTTTCATCGTACATATATATTTCAAATATGTATGCTCAAAATTTTAATGACCTAAATAAAAAATGACTGAATATTAATTTTAATTCATATTTTGACTTCTAGAATTTTATATAACAATATATTAATCATATTATAAATAAAAAGGTCTAACTTACCTTTCTGTCATGTTGTTTATACATGTTGTATGTTTAACACCTATACTTTCCCCCCTAACTTTATACAAAACTAGTGTATATACTATATATCATTATTACAAATTCGGTGATTCATACAAAATTGATAAAAATATGTTCAAACAATTAAAATACGTATTATCATTACTTAAGAGCTGTAGTTGTTATCGATATTTTCAAAGTTCTAAAATCTACACTGTTGCATGTAAGATTCTTGATGTATTCAATCTTTTTGCTTAAAAAAGATTCAGTTTCTTTATTTTCGACATTCGACAAATATGCAATTACATTTTCATAATCGCAGGTATTCATTTTTCATTTAAAATTGAGGTTAAGTAAATATAATCATAAGGAGTATGTACTCCAACACTTAAACATAATATAAGTGTGATTGGTGTGTGTTACACCAATTTTTAAATTCGTCGATTTTACCTTACAATACTCGTTCTCGGGGCGAGTAATAATGTTATTCAAAAGTTTTTCCAAACTCTCGCTAATGTAATTTCTTCGTAATGTTATCCAGATGGCGCAACTCAATGGCGCCCGTGGCGTATGTTATTTTCGACCTACGCAACGGACATTCTACAATTCCGAAATTCATGACTAGCTTTCAATAGCCATAGAGTACTTTTGTGTACGATTCTAACTTATTACAAATATCCATCATAGATTAGAATACAAGAAAACTAACTTTAGCAAAGAAAAACAGTTAAATCTACACACACTACGAGACGAGAATTTCTGCCACGTTCAACTATCATGGTCTGAAATTCCTTTACTGAAGCTATGACGTTGTTAAATTCATAATGGCCGCGATCGTACCTTTCATATTAAAAATATATATGTAAAAGATGAAAAATTTTAATTAATAGTTACAGTATGGAAATATTCTACGATAGAGTATTATTTCAATAAGAAAACTAAATTTATGCTTTTTTATTTATTTTAACAAAAATTTATTGTATTATAATCGAGTAGGCAATATAACGCACGGCAATATAATAATTGGCTGTACGTGACAATATAGGGTGTAGCTGTACAATACATGCATATACGAGGCATGTTGATAAAAGTTGTATCGTCCAACATGTGATAGTATAATGCAAGATTGCAATAATATTGACAATCTGAGGTATTCCGTGCAATAATGAAGATAAAGTAGATAATATGATAAAGAAAGCAGTATTTCTTTTGCTCAAATTGCTGTATCTTTATTATTTGAAACATACAATTAAAGATGTTTGAAATTTATAAATACATTTAAAAGATGTTTATAATCGGTGTTTCATAAATTGAAATTCTCAAATTTTTAAGATTTTTGATAGACGAAATTTATATTTGAACTTACAAAATAATTGTGTAAAAATTCTTTTCAACTTTCACATTGAAGTATACTACAACTTTATATTTTTTGTGGTGTTTATTGAAGACATTTAAAACATAAAATATATTGTTTCTTTCATAAACAACATAACATGTATTCAAACAATAAGGGTATTTCATAGGAAAACAGAGTTGTATTAAAACTACTTCATACTATTTTGGGCGATCTACAATTTTTATAGAGAGATATCAAATACTATTTCACATTAAAAAAGACAGAAGGAACATTACAGTAAACTGTATTAATTCTTTAACATGAAACTATAAACTTGATACCCTTTTTTATCTGAATATAGCAATTTTTTATTACTAAAAAAATAGCAATATCTGTAAAAATATAGATTTAGGTAGTTTTAAAAGTATGTATCACAATTGTACATTGCAAAAAATTATGAATACTAATAATATATCGAACATTATCACATATCAGATTTAATGATTTGATGATCAGATTTATGGTCTTATTGAAAATAGTTTTATGGCATTGTTATTAACCAACTGTAAGCACTAAAAATTATATTCAATAGTAAAGTTAACAAAGAATATCAAATGTTCACTGTTTTATAAAACTGTTCTGTGATAATACTGTTCGTTCCTTTTTTTTCTTTGCATAGCAGTTAATACCCTTACACTTAAAAAAATATAATCATTTGTTCCATTCGTATTTATTTGGCAAGATTCACTTTGTGCTCAAGTAGCATATTATTTTCCGGAGGTAACGCAAGACATGCTCTTAAAATATTTTCAATCGCAGCTCGTTGTTTAAATAATGCGTTTACCACCGGCGATCCTCGAGGTACTAATGGTGCTTTGCAAAGATATGATAGTATAGAAAGTACACTATGAAATCCAGTAAATTCATCTTCTACATCTGCTAGTTTAAAGGTAATACGTGAACAAAGTTCTGCCAAAAGGACCAGATCTAAAATAATTGGACTAGCCAATAAAGAGTCTTCACATGTGTTGTGTACTACAATTGTGTTATGTCCTCCAAGTAATATTTCTGATGTGTATTCATCCATTGCCCGTTTACTATCGCCTATCAGAAGATGAAATAATTATTTCATACCAGTAAAGTAATAATTTGTATGTTATACATTTAATATTAATATAATTGCTTATTTTTTTTATACATACCAACATATGGAACATATTTAATAACAACACAATGGTCTGGTTTTTCTCCAGGTTGATAAAGAATTTTATTTGACTGTACCATGTCATCCACTACATTGCTTTTTGAAATCTAAAAATGAAATTTAATTAAAATGTTAGTATTATAAATACTGCTAACTTTTCAATTGAATTTACTAAATGAATTACCTCTTTTGATCGGAATTGCTGAGGAGCAGATAAATTATATCCATCATTATTTCCAAGGTGGTTGTAACTAACAATTGATACTGGCTTAATTCCGGCAGAGACTAGAAAATCTACAAGCACGGATTTCAACTTTGTTTGTCCAGACTTAAAATCATCACCACCAATAAATGTTTTATGTTTCTCAGCTAATTCTATTGCTCCAGGCACAAAAGTATTTTGAGGGGATCCATTGAGATATGTACACTGAAAAAAGATCCAGCATATTTTTATATATATTATTCATAATACAGCTTTAATAAAAAAGAAAAATAAATTATTAGCTTACTCCTTCTAAAGCTGCAGCAACAGCAAAAATGGTACTGGGACTAATTTCTGAGTGGTTGTCTTTTATAGCTTTCAATAAATTTTCTGCTGTATCATTTACACCTGGAATTATCTCTGAAAATCGTTCGGTATTAGCAGTCCATAATATAATTACTTTATCTAAATTTTTTGCTTCCTTAAATTCCGCGATATCTTTTCTAATTTGTTCTAAGTGTTCAAATTTTGTACCAGCAATTAAATTATTTGCTCTTTCTTCCTGCAAATATAAAAACATTTTGAATAAACTTTTTATACTCTAGAAGTTATACTCGACATCAATAAGAATGTAAAAAAATATATATTAAGATCAAATAATAATGCCACAAAAAATAAAAGTATTTTACCTGATTAGCTGCAATAAAATCAGAATAATATATACTTTTTCTTGGTTTCATGTGCATCATGTGTGGTATCAATTGTTTTTGTAAATTAATATCTAAAACCTTTGCACGTTGCATCGCATCAGATAAATTCATATCTGAAATATCCCAACCATCAAGTTCAATATCATTTGGGTTAACCATTGGGAGCATCCAAGACATTGGAACATATACATCTTCCTTGTTTCCTTTTCCCAATTTGACAGTAGATGCTTGAACTAAAGAGCCATACCTACAGAAAGAAATACAATCCATAAATATAATATTTTATTAAAATGTAAAAATACAAGGATCAAATAATGTTACAATTAAATTATAAATACCAGTTTGCCTTTTGAATGCCATTCTTCGTTTCCCATGACAAGTTAAGTTTATTTGCTAGTAATGCTGCTGTAATAGTTGTACCATTATTTCCACCCCATCCTACTAACATTACTCCAAGTTTTGGAACTCTCACTTGTGTTCTGATTAGTAAGTTTGTTGTTACAGGTGTCACCTAATATAATAAATACATATTTATATTTTGTAAAATATTATTTTAAAGTGTTTAAAGTAAATAATATTACGCATAACAATGGTTAATATTTGTATCCACTGTTTTTTCCTGTTAGTACACAGGAATTGTTTTTCAAAAAGTGAAAAATTCATTTCCAAAATTAAAATCACAACGTATCAAGCAGCTGTTCAATTTTTATTTTATTTGTTCCTTCCCCTAAAAAAGAATTTTTTGGTACAACATTTGTAAATTTAATATTTATATATTTTTTTTCTAAAAAATTCCTTTCTTCAATTTTAAAAATGTATTTGTCAAATATCAACATTTTTTTCCAATAGAGTTGTTGTGTAGATGTACATATTTAAAAACTAAATTTATATGTAATTAATACATATAGTAAAAAAAATCTATTGTGTAATGATATAAATTTTGAAAGATATAATAAACTTTATCCTAAATTAATTATATATTAAGACACAGTTTGAATAAACTACCTAATTATTGCATTATTTATTAATGTTCCATCGCATGTGCGTAAAGTAATTGCGATACTTGTGAAGTACAGGAAATAGCGCACTTTATTAAGGGCGGGAAATATTTTAAATCATTTTTCTTTAACGCAGTTACTCCCAACTTTTTTATGCTTTCAATTAATTCTATCCCCACAAAACGTTACAGAAACGAATTCCCGCAATAAAAAATAACTCTGCAATCTGAACATATTTTTTTACAGGAAAAAACGTTAGTGTTTACTTAAAATTACGTTGTTTTGTCGTTCCTTAATAAAAGCTTCGAGTGGAAAAGTCATACATAAATTACATTAAACAAAGCAGGTATTCGTTTCAGATTTGTATATTTCATCAAGAATAAATTAAAATTCTGACGCAATATTCAATATCATAAAAATCAATTTATTGATCATTCGAATATATACTACAATAAAAACATTTTCTTTCAGAATCTCGGAATGCTGTTTTTGTATATTTATCCTTGTTCTATTCCAGGCGTTAATTTAACTTTTTACATATTTTAAACACAATCATATATATATATATACACACACACACACACACACACACACACACACACACACACACACACACACACACACACACACACACACACACACACACACACACACACACACACACACACATATATAGTAGATCATCAAAACATTGTGTTGGTTAGAAAATGTTTATAGTATGGAAATGCGTTTTCCTTTCATACATGCATGTTCTTTGGCGGCAATCTCAAAAATGTAATGAAAGAAAAACATTGAACCGGAAAAAAAATAAATATAACTAGATAGAATATTTTAGTATGCTTACCGTATATTTTATGCCATCGTCTTCCTTAACATTCGTTGTTTGATACTCGTATTGTGCTTCGATATAATCTTCCGTGTACTTCACCTTTGGCGATTCAACGCGAATTTTAAGAGCCATGATTTATTTGATATTAAATATATTACACTGATCGTAACAGTCACAAATTTAATTTACGTAAAATGTTTTTCGAGAATATCGAAAAAAAGAATATTCTCGAAGGAGAATATCGAGTTCAAGGATTATAGATCGATTGAACTTCAAGCGGTAGTAGTGGTATTATATGTTCGATGTTTAATGGCAAACCAAGTTACCGATCAGTGTTATTGTAAAATAATATTTATTTTCAACAGGTTATACGTGAGGTTTACAATGTAGATGATGAAGAAAAAAAATTTATAGTCAAAGAGAACGTAAATGACACTCGAAGGCGAATATCCAAAACGTTATGATCGTAGCTGAAACGTAAATGATGGCAGAACGGAGAAGCATGCGCTTTAAAAGAAATGGCGCGGCAGCCCCCTTCCATCCCCTGTTTAACTGGAACCTATTATATTTGGTTACTGCTCGGTTTTTATCGAGCTAACTGATCTAACATAAACTAAACGTATGCTTCGTTTGCAACTTCTTATTCATCTCTTTTTTCCATTTCTTTTTTTCCATTTCGTATCGTCTCATAGGCATATCCTGTTTCCGCATCGCATCCCATATGTTTGTGTGAATATTTTAACGTTTTGAATCGTTCACATGAATGTATTTGATTAAAAAATTCAATATTTTTTTGGCGTTTTATAAATCAATGAAAAAGTAAATCATAAGATTTAGGACATATTGCAATATCCTAATTTTTCATACATATTAAGCACGACCACATTTAGTGTACATAATAAATATCTTTCCTTTGCTCCTGCATCTAAGTAAAAATTGTCTGTATGTATAATATAATATGTCCTTTAAAAATAAATAAACTAACTCTTTTTATACTATTGTCCGAAATTGTATGTCCTTGTTATCATGTGACAATAAGAATACAAATATATGATAATTCATAATTATTTGCATAATTTTTTGTTTTATCTTAGATTAGACATAAACGTTGAACAATTTTTAAAAATATATGTCACCTTAAATTATGTAAACTTTATAAACAATACTATAAACTTACATTTTTTTGCATAATCTATAATTTTCTGCCTAGCTATGTATCCAATTAAATTTTATTAAAGAATCGGCTTACGTAAAAGAAATATACCATACCATTAAAAAACAAAGATCATCTTTACAAGTTTGAAACGATTCCTGGAAAAAAGGTGATAACGAGATACAATGGTCGCCTTCTTACCAAGCAATTCTTATTTGACAATTTTTTATCTGACATCTACAGTTTGAAAGATATTCCAGATAATCATGACTACTGGTCCACTTTGTATATGAAATGTATATATAATTCGCTACGATAATATGTTTTATTATTATTTAAATTTTTCATAAAATAATGCATAAACGTTTTGTATTTTAAATGATCATTGTCAGCCGGTCTGTGAACTGTTCAATTACATCACGTGTAGCTGGAATGCATAGATTGTTTCAATCAATTGGCACTCTGTGCCTCTGGAACTTTCATAATGGGAGAATTATGTTGCCAGGCCATTCGTAAGACGACCCTCGACAAACGATTATGAACTATAATCTGTTTACAAAGGCTGATTTTATCCAGCTCAAAGCTAGCATACGAGCCGTTTAGTTTTCATCCCAAGAAACAAGCATCATTACCTATGTAATGTATACATACAAACTTCTGTCGCATGAGTGGAAGTGTTCCAGATCGATCGATATTTGAAATACAATACTGGCAACTGTCCACTGATATCGACACGTCCGTTACGTTAGCGAAAACGACCTCTCGAAACGCTAGTTAACCCCTTTATTCTCAGAATACGAAAACAACTATTTTTAAGATAGTATTTTGTATCATAAATGAAAAACATGCGCTTACTACATCTTATGCAATATTGCGTATTCGAATATCGACACTAAATATTCGCAATGAATTGAATCACATCGATTTGAAATATGTCAAACTGAATTGTGTTGAATTAAAACGCGTCGAATTGAATCGCGTCAAGTCGTATCGAATTGCATTGTGTTGAGTCAAATCGCATTATATCGAATCACATCGAATTGAAGCGCGTAGATTTGAATCTCGTGGAGCTAAAACGCGTGCAACTCAATCATAAGCATTTTTGTAAAAAAAGTTTGCTTCGTTACACTCTTATATGTATTTATATTTTAATTTTACGCTAGACTTTATCTCCACCTACAACGATTCATAGGAACTGATATCGATTGTTTATTCACGTAAATATCGTTTGTAGTACAAACTCATAGTTTTTTAAAATCAATTTCTTAAAAACTGAAGGTATCAGAATAAACAGTTTGCAAATTCGCAAACGGTGTATAAAAGTTTATAAAAAAACAGGCGTTGAACAGTATTGTTAGAATATAATTGTATTTAATAAATTTATTTACTATATCTATCATTAAACGAAATCTCAAATAAGACTACGTAAACCTATCTTAAATATTAAATGGAATTTAACTGACAGCTCAGTCCATTATTCGTGAAGGGTGATAGTTGAACTTTGTCCAATACTTAAAGTAAATTGAAGTGGAATTGGTCTGTGGGAACGACCATCGTTACATACGTGCACAACATAATAGCAGTCATCAATGAATACCTTCAAGTTCCGTATCCCTTCAACTCAAGATTTGTGAACATTAAAATACTTTTACATATGTAGTTTGTCTTACAATTTTTTTGTATTCATTCAGTTATTTATATGAATGTTTAATTTAGTATGCAATAAAAATAATTTTCAACATAAATCAATGTATACCCAAAATTAATCAGGACTTAGTCACTTAACATTTCACCCCAACTCTGATGTAATTTATCCTCTAACTAACCTAACTCCTGTGTCACTCTACCCGACTTTCCCGGCCAAATTTTTTATTGACCTAACCTAACTTCAACCTAACTTAACCTCGACATCTTAATTTAAAACACACGTGTATACATAATAGGTTTATGGAAAGAAATAATGAGAATATAACATAGACAATGTATCTATGGGCAAGATGGTATACTAAACGAAAATATCACTAAACATCGCGATAAAATTTATGCTACATAGTATAAATATATGTATGAATATAGTTATACTAATCATAAATAGTTGAACTTAGCAAGCAATCAGAATCGACAAGTATCAGAATGAATGAAAACCTGCTTTTTTTTCTTACTTTAATGGAACTGAAATATGTTTTAGTGCATAAAAATACATATTTATTATATATTTAAAATAAATTAATTCCTAATTGATTATACATTTCGATCATTTATGCGAACTTATGAAATTATTTCCTAATGCAGAGTTTTAGTACTTTTGGTAGAAAATGTTAGTGAAACGATTACTAGTAGGATGGTAGTTGGTACATTTTTGTAATCGGAGAATAACAATGTGCGTGTAATTCGTTTGAATGCGAAGGTGCTGAATAATAAGTGACATTTGATTGTTTAAGTATATTTGTGTACAAAAATATACATAAATATGCAAATAAATATAATATAATTTTATACAGTTTGTTTTTAAAGGTGTTACATGGGAAGAGGCTAAAATGTCGAAATATTTAGAAAGAATATATGAAATATTAAACAACGCAAGCAGTAAAAAAGTGACAGATAAAAGGGTACATAATTTTGTAATTAATATTTTATAATAAACAGTTGCTATTTAATTATTTAAAAGGCATGTTGGTTATTATAACACTTTTACTAACTATAAATTTTGATATTTGTTTTAGAAATGTGTTCAGGACTTATTGAATTTATATGAAAATCAAGAAGCAATTGATGAAATTCATAAAAATACTGAACAAAACACAGATGATGTTGTAAATTGGTCATATATAATCCATATAGTACATAAAATAGTATTAAATGTAAGTATAAGTTTAGTTATTAAAAATCATCAAATATAAGTTATACAATAATGATAATTATTAAAGGAAACAGAAAGACTTGCTCATAAGGATAATTATTCCAAAGCAATAATTATTGAAAGGCAGAACACATGTGCACTTGTACAAAAAACATTTCACCATGCAACTTATAAAAAACCATTATTAAAGTGTAAAGATATAATGCCATTAATTTTTCAAATTTTGGGAACAGATATATATGAATATTACCATGATACATATATGAATATATTGGTTTCTTACATACTTCCATTCAGAAAATATCAAGTAGAAATGCTATCTGCAAACTGGGAAGAATTATTGAAAATATGTATGAACTTGTATAAATATGCATCTTTACCTACCAATAAACGAATTATTTTAAATGCACTACAAATGATAGTAAATTATGGTTGTTTGTATTCCAGTTTGTGTCTCAATGTAAATGAAATATTAATATTTTTGGGTAAGGTAAAAATTTTGAAGCATCAAATTGAATGTTTGAGTTCATATCAATAATATTAAATGTATAATACTTTTTATCCAATATATGTATTTCAGAAAATATGTTTGTGGATGCAAAAGCAAATCAAGAAATGCTTACAGAATGTAGTTATAAATTTGCACATACAATATGTTGTCAAATAGCAACTGAATATAGAAGTACACTTTGCCACTTTAGTGAGAATATTTTACCAAACATAATTAGCTTTACAAGTTCTATAGAAAAGTATAAACTTTTGTTATTTTTTGTTCAAATTCATCATCCTAAAGGAACAAATAATATCTGTGATGGAGCTTATGCTAATAATTGGGAAACGTGGTATACAATACTTGAGAATATATATTTGATGATTTTGAAAGATTTTAAAGCAGATACTCTTTCAGAAAGTTTTATTTATCTTTCAAGGGAGGGTAATTATAATATTTTTCTTGGAAGAAAATGATGCAAAATACACATTTTATTGCCTATTAAAAATGAATATATTTTAGTTTTTAAGCAAGTCATTGACAATTCAAGTGTTATAAAAGAAGAAGTCAATGAATATAATTATATGCAACCAACAAAACGAAGGCGAATTACCAAAGTTAATGGGCCAATTGATATGCTTATGGATTCTAATTCAGATGAAGCTTGGCCAATAATACAGATTTTAAAAGTATTATTTAAACAATACCCTGAATGTTTAAAATCACAAGATCTGCCAACATGTACTAAAAGTATAGTTGATCTTCTTGCACAATTCAGCAAAGAAGAAACCATTGTGGATGATTTATATGAATTAGCTGCTGTATTATTGACAAATGAAAAATTATTTTCTCCAGTTGATATAGAAAATTCAAACATTTACTGGGATAAAATATGGGATACTTTATTAAGGTAAAAGATATATTCAGTATATCAGTAATTCTTCTAAATTACTAAAAAAATTCTTCTAAAAATAGTATATTCAGTAATTTTAATTTCGTTTGATATTAATGATTATTTATAATTTTAGGTCACTAAATATAAATCAAAATGAAATATCATCCCATAAACTCACTCAGCTCTTCATAATGAATAATAAAATAACAAACCCAAATATACTTTTGAAACTTTATTTTACGAATGTAATTAAATGGTCTGTTATGAGTCTACGTACATTGATAGTGCTTTGTGAATATTTGCCACTGCCAGATGATATTGCAATGTGCAATATAAACGTTTGTTCACCTGTAATGAATTCAAATTCTGTCAGATCATGCCTCATAAAGTGGGCATTAAATATTCCATGGTATAAAATGGCAATGCAAATAGTAATTGATGAGTTGTGTTTATTTTTAATTGGTATTACACTAAAATCAAAACATAAAAAGCAAGTAAAATTCAATGAATATAATATTAAAAACTCGTGTGATTGTTTAAAAACTGAAGAAAATACGGAATTATTTAATCAATACATTGAACAGTGTTACTTATCATTAACATATAAACAAAATTTATTAACTGGAGTAGAAAATGAAGATATTCAATATAATTTGACAACAAATGAACACGTTTTATGTATGCAAGACATTTTAACTTATTTAACAAATAGTTTATGTGATGTCATTAATGAAAGTAAAGGGAATGATGATCTTTACGTGATTATAATAAAAATTGCTATTATAGCAAAAGTTGTATCAATGATGAAACAATTAAATTTAATACCTAAAGATATGGAAGAATTGTCTCTTATATCTATAATGAAAAAATATCTAGATATTACTTATACTTTATTAGAAAAAATGGATCCATTAAAAAGTAAATATATCTATCTTTGTAATGTAACTAAAGCTCTGAACATATTATATGGAACATTGTATGACATGGATATAGCAAAAATAATTGTTTCATCTACAACATCAGACATGTTGAAAAAGATATTCAGCCTAATGAATATCGAAGATCATGAAATTACTGATTATAAAGCAGTTAATGATTGTTATGATGATTATGGTTCTTTTCAAAATAGACGTAAATGTTTGGGAAATGAAGTTATGCGTAAAAAACAGTGTAACTATTGTAATAGAGGTACAATTAGAATACAAGCAACAAAAGCTTTGTCATTGTTTTGTTGTACAAACGTCGGACAAGAAAAATTTGAAATTCAGATAAAACTTATGAGTAATTTATTGAAAATTGATATGTATGATCTTTCACAAACTGTTGATTTTAAAATGGCTATAATAGTTTTAAAACATTTATCAAAATATGACAAAAAAGAAATATGGAGTCATTTCAGGCGATTACCATTGAAAAATTTATTGAAATTGTATGATGAATGCTCTAATGATGAAACAGCTGTTCGGTATATATTAAATAATTTACCATTCTTTTTTGAATATGCTGCAAATTATGACTGCGAGTTACAAAATTTAATGAATATTATTTTTCAATTCAACAATGTTGAATGTAAAAAGAAATATGGCTTTTTTGCACATATAGAATTTATTAGATGTCTTTCAAGAATTATTCATACAAATTCTACTCGTTTTGATTATAAAGTATGCAATGATTCAAATCAAATGCCAATATTTAAACTTGTTTTATCAGCTTTAAATAACTACCCATTTGTTGTGAGACTACAAGTGATTAATTGTATTAAAAAAATATATTCTTCAAATGCCATTGATTTAAATTGGAAAGAAGCACTGTTTAAACAAATCGAAGAGTTCGTGAGTAAATTAATTATTGGTGTTGAAATGAATGATAAAATGAAGCTAGATGAGAAAGAAACAAAAATAGCAAGTACCTTATTAACGCTTACCACTATAATATATACCAATGGAATATTTCAGTGTCGTGCTTTACTAACAATGTTACGTTTTGTCACGGATAACAAGATAGATATTCAATTAATACCAAAGGCGATAAATACTGCAGCAAATCGAATAAATTATTCGAATCTTATTGACAATAATTTAAGTTATGTGTTGACATATTGGTTTACTTCAAAATATTCATCAGAATCATTTCCCTGGAAATTAACAGAATGTAAATCTGAAGAACAATTCAACAAAATGTATATTAATACATTAGTATTCATTAAATTTCAAAATTTAGAACTATCTAATATAATATCTTTTTGCATCGACGTTAACATACCATTTGAGCAAATTATTGAAAATAGTTTTCCAAAAATATTAGCATGGTTGTTATATTGTATCAGTGGAAATAATGGAAGTACCTCAAAGAAACTAGCAAATAAAATATTTCACTCAATGATTTCAAATCAGAATGAATTTATTCAGGTAACAAAATTTTCTGCATTATTTAATAACAAGTTTGAAGAAACATTGTTATATCTTATTGAAAGATTACATGATGAAAATTATCTTGAAGAAATGTTGGAAGTAAAAGTTTCGTTTGCACCATCAGATCCACCTCATTTTAAAGAAGAAGTAATTAATGCTTGTTTAAGATACATGAAACAAAATTTTTTTACTCAACAAGTATCCATACAATATGTTTTAGCTCATAACTGTCCAAACATACTACAAAATATGCTATTACATTTAATTGGTAACATTTACAACAAGAAGTTTATAGAATATAAGATAAAAGCATTTCATCAATACATATTTTTTTGTACATTAATTGCAGAAGAATTACAATTAGATTATTTTAATACATTATCCATGTATGTAATAAAAGATATTAGTTGTAGTTTACTTCATATGATTCAAGAACAGAATGATATACTTGTCGAATTAGCGTGTAAATATTTTTATAAATTTATAAAACTTGTTTTACCTACAAGAAGTGAAGAAATCAAAGAAATTTTGGACTTTACTGTTATGGTTTTAGTTCCTATTGCAGAGACAGAAAAAGTGCCAATAGCTTTAGAAATACTTAAGTTTTTATTAATCGATCACAAAGAAGCATTAAGTGATGCAATTAAAAAATTAAATTCTTTTCCAAATATTTCCATTTTTGAAGAAATACGACATATACATAATGATTTGAAATGCAAAAATGAAAAAGTTTTTAGTTTAAAAGAAGAAATACAACATTTTTTAAATGTTATGGTTGATAAAGATATAAATTGTAATATAGATGACATTATCCACTTACGAATACAATTATCAACAAGAAAGCAAGAGTTACAAGAATTATACAGTAAATTTGAAAAGTTCCGTGGTTTTGCCGAAGATTGTGCTTCAAGTATATTACATCAGTTGATATATAAACTTATAA
Source organism: Megachile leachella (assembly GCA_963576845.1). Classification (NCBI taxonomy): domain Eukaryota; kingdom Metazoa; phylum Arthropoda; class Insecta; order Hymenoptera; family Megachilidae; genus Megachile; species Megachile leachella. Next base: position 1,161,921 of record OY756250.1, read on the forward strand.
AATTAACAGCATCTTCCATTGTAAATATTTCAATAGAAGCAGCAAAATGTTTAGGTGAATTAGGACCAGCTGATTTAATGTCGATGATATTATATTTGCAAAAAAGTCATGCTAAAGAAACTTCAGATTTAATGGAAATACTGTCATATAAAATTGTAATAGCTATGATCAAATGTTTATTTCAAACTGATATAGAACTTCGAAAAGTCAGTGCTAATGCACTTTATGTTATTTTTTCATCTTCTTGGGGACAAAAGTTATTAAATATAAAGTACATGGAACATTTGAAAACTGTTTTAAATGAATCACAAGTGACATTACCTGTGAAGTACATTCAACCATTTGTAAGCAGTAAAAGTTCCAAATCAAATAATATTAATCTAAATTATGCAAAAGTTAATAATGTTATAAATCCACATAATGATATATGGACTGTTCATACTAATAATTCATATAACAATTGGATTGTGAAAATAACAAGTAAAATTATAGAATGTTTTAATGGATTTTATTTTGAAAATCTAATATCTGTTTGTACATTAAGTACTGACTTTTGTGAAATCATTTTACCAAGAATTATTTTTTTAATAATTCATATAGACAAAAAATTTACAAGTACCATATGTTCTTGTATTGATCAATTTTTTAATTATCATTTTAATGTTATAATAAAAGCAAATGTTTCTTCATATGCAATACACAAAGTCACCAGTTGTGATCAGCGAATTGTGCGTTCCATGTTAAATATTGTAAACTATATTAGAATTCAAGTTGTTGATAATCTTTCAAAACTGAACTATATTTGTATTGCGAAAGCTGCACAATATTGTTCGGCATTTTTTACTGCAATATTGTATGCAGAAATGTCTTGTGAAACTATGTTAAATGAATATGAAAATTCTATTAATGTTTCAAAAATCGATTATATTTATGAGTTGTCACCTGAAGAAGGAAAAGTTATACAAAATATACTTAGAGACTCCTACACAAAAATAGGTGATTTTGATGCCATCAGTGGTACTGGTTCTTCACATTTACAAGATCATTCTACTCGTATACAGCATTACATATATACTAATGAGTGGAATCAAGTAATGCTTACACAAGATGTTGAACTTTCTTTTGGAAACATGACAGCAATGAGAGGTAAGCTCTATTTTTATTATTTTTTAATAGAGTTATACTACTTAAAATTTACCAGAAGAGAATTATATAAATTATTTATTATAGAAATGGCAAATGGATTACATCAGTCTGGTCTTCAGTATTTACTTAGTCACTTTATATCTACCATGTCAAAAGAAGATGAAAATATAGATAAAGATATTGAATATGAGTGTGCTTGGCGACTGAGTAATTGGAACCTTCATGAACCAAATCAAGCTTTGCATACACAAAATAACTGTAATTTTAAGTCAGAAATAACTGAATACAATTATTACTTTTATCACTACCAAGCATTAAAATATTTCCATGAAAATAATGAAAGAGGTGTACAAAATGCAATTCAAAATGCTCGATCAAGTATTATAAAAGCACTTAGGAATACTAGTTTAGGTAAGAATTATTAAATTTTTTAATATTTGTAAGATATTCTAGTTTAAAGTGTGTTATTTACAGAAAGTAGTAAAACTATATATGAAAAATTAATGCAGTTACAATTAATTTCTGAGATCGAAGAATTATGCGTTGCTAAAGAAAATGAATATGAAGAAGTGTTACATAAATGGCAACAGCAAGATATTACAAATTTTAACGAATTTCAATATATCGAGCCTATTTTATTTCAAAGAACTGTTATGTATCAAATAAATAGATCATTAACTAATAATTCACAGATTAAAACTGCACTTGCCAATACGTATTTACAAATAACAGAAATAGCAGCAGATAAAGAGAACTTGCATATTGCTACCCGCTCGTTAGGTACGACAACAAAATTTTAACTATCCTAAAATTAGATTTAGTGCACATGTATTTTATTTACATTTCAATTTTTTGTTTGCCAGCTATGTTAGCGAAACAAAAAGATCTACCTCCAAAAATTAAAGATCAGTTGCTTTATCAGGAATCTCTATTAGCAAGACTTAGAAAAGATCTGGAACTTGGGCGATTTCTTTTACGTAATTTAATGCATAAGGATACTCTGGACGTAAATTTAAGAGCACAAATATTGAGAGTTTACGGAGATTGGATGGCAGAAACAAAATCAGAAAATCCTCAGGTATAGATTATATACATTACATTAAATTATTGGAAACTCGTATTTAATTAGCTATTTATGTTTTGTTTTCATTATAGGCTGTGATAAAAAATTATTATTTAAAATCCATAGATGCAAGTAATTCGATTAGGGAACATACCACGGATACTATAAAAAATTTACACGATACATACGTTGCTTTAGCTCGATTTGCTGATAATCAGTTTGAACAAATAAGTTCATACATGAAGTCTCCTCAATTTGAAAGTCTCAGAGAATGTATTATATACTCTTATAAAGGAATTCCTAAACATACACTTAGTGATGATAAAGATGTTAGAAGTGCAATGATTTTAAATCAGAGACAAAATACAAATGATGTTGCAGAACTGGAACACATAGAAAAAGAAAAAAACAACTATTTGACTTTAGCATTAAAGTAAGTTATCTCCTCATTTTTCAATAATTATCCTGTTTAGTATAATATTAAAATGTTTATTCTTACAATTTCTTTATACAGATATTACTTGATAACACTTCAGCAAAGTGAAGATCATAATTTATTGGTATTCAGAATAATAGCACTTTGGTTAGACAATATGAGTCAAAAAGAAGTAAATGATTTATTAGATGCAAATCTTAATAAAATACCATCTTTTAAATTTGTGCCACTTCTTCCACAATTAGCAGTACATTTGAATGACGATTTCACTGAATTTTCTAAAAAAATATATAAAATTATGGAACGTTGTGCCCTAGATCATCCACATCACACATTACCTGTATTATTAGCATTAAAAAATTTATATGGCGATTATGATTATAATACGTCCAGAAAAAGTAAAACATTGGAACCGAGAGTTCTTGGAGCACAAAAATTATTGCAAGAGTTAACAAAAACAAATATAAATTCAATTATATATGAAATGGAAAACGTATCACACTCTTTAGTTATGTTAGCTAATCTTCCAACTTCTACAAATAAAGGTCAGTATGCTATAATTACAATATCCATTGATTCTAGAGTTTCCTTTTTGCAGCTGGCACTATAGTCAAGATACCTAGAGATCAAAAAATTCTAAAAATTAAAAATTTTCAAAATGTCTTTGTGCCAACATTAACAATTGATGTAAATCCATCGGGAAATTATAATGACATTATTGGTATTTCTAAATATGTGGATACGTATGAGACTGTAGGAGGCGTAAACACACCGAAAAAATTGACTTGCGTTGGTATGGATGGAATCGTTAGACATCAGTTAGTAAAGGTATATTATTAAGATTTCATAATATTCCTTAATATATCAGAATTCTCTAAATCTATATCTACAGGGAAGAGATGATTTACGACAAGATGCTGTGATGCAACAAGTTTTCAATGTAATGAATACTCTGCTAAGAGCTTGTAAAGAAACTAAACGAAGGAAGTTAACAATTAGAACATATAAGGTATTTTTAATAAATATTCTTGAAAAAGTTTTTTGTTTTGTTCGTAATTATTACAATTTAATTTTAGGTTGTACCATTAACACAAAGGTCAGGAGTACTAGAATGGTGTGATAATACAATGCCTATTATAAGTGTACTAATAGGTTCAAGGAATATTCCGGGACTTCATAAGAAATATTATCCAAAAGATTATACAGCAGAGCAGTGTAAAGATAAACTTGCAGTAAGAATAATGATGCGTAAACTAATATCTTATAATTAATATTAATTAATGATGATACATGTTATATATAATAATTTAGGCAATCGGTAAATCATCAACTGATACAAAATTAAAAGTATTTATGGACTGTTGTGCACATATGCATCCAGTAATGCATTATTTCTTTACTGAAAAGTATCCATCTCCCGAAACGTGGTTCGAGCGAAGATTAGCATATACACGCAGGTAATTTCTATATTACGTAAAAATGATTTTCAAGTTAATTTTATTTATTCACATGTTATATCCTTTTTACAGTATAGCAACAACATCTATGGCAGGATATATTTTAGGTTTAGGCGATAGGCACTTAAATAATATTTTAATTGATCAAACAACTGCAGAAGTAATTCATATTGACTTCGGTAAAGATAATTATATAATTTTCAAATTTAACAAAAAGATGAAATGATTAGGTTATCAGTGACGTTATGCATTTTTAAATACAATTAGGTATAGCATTTGAGCAAGGAAAGGTCCTACCGGTTCCGGAAACGATACCATTCCGACTTACACGAAACATTGAAGCAGGAATGGGCGTTTCTGGTGTAGAAGGTACAATGAGACATTGTTGTGAGAAGACGTTAACCGTATTACGTGATCAAAGACAAATAATTATAACCCTGCTTCAAGTTCTTTTGTACGATCCATTGTTTAAATGGACTATAACACCTGCTAAAGCACATGATATACAAAGTGGTACTTCCTCGAGACCAATAGAAAATAATCAAAGTAAACATCATTTTATATCTTATTATTCATGCGATTTTTAATATAAGTAAAATGTAAAATAGATATATTTATTTTTAAATGCATTATATTTTATGTAATATATATTTATTATTACATTATTTCTTATCAATTAGGTTCTACGGGAATTAATAAACCAGCTGAAAGAAGTCTTTTAAGAATAGAACAAAAGCTACAAGGTACTGAAGAAGGATTAGCATCCAGTGTATCTGGACAAGTTGAAAGACTTATACAACAAGCACGAGATCCTATAAATCTCTGCCGTTTATATTTTGGGTGGCAACCATATTTATAATATTTTGTAATATTAAGATTATGTATTATTTTTGTATTTTTGTAATTAAAATTGTATAAACAGTAAGTTCAATTCAGAAAATTATTTTTTTTTTTATCATTTAAGTATGTATAAATTTTTAGATATTTTATAGGGTTTTTTAAAGTAATGGAATAAACAAAACGGAACAATATGTAAATATTAAACATTATGGACATTAAGAATATACAATAAATACTTGTTTCAGATAAGGTAATTTATTTACATTGTCAGTGCATATGAAATGCTTCAGTTAAAAAAGTACACAGATTTCAATACATTATTAATATCAAAAGTGCCCTTAGATGGGACAGAAAGCAAGCGTTGATATACATCTGATGCATCAATTATCTTTTTTTTACTTACTTTCCTGTAATCATAAATGCATTAAAAATACGTTAAAAACAATAATGTACATGTATTATACTAACTTTCAAATACGCGTAGTAAAAATAACACTTTAACGACATTAATTAAAAAAGAAAAATATGAAAAATTTAGTTTCGTAAAATTATGGATAAATTTCTGTGTTGAAAGTATACTGAAAGCTTCATAAACGTTACTTACATCGGACTGGATTTATAACGTTGTGCAAAATAATTGGATAAATTTTCAAGAATGGGTTCAGAATGGAGAGCAACAAACTGTTCCCTGCAAATCTATAAAATATATTAAGTATATTTTACGTATTTATAGGACATATGTAACATATCAAATTTATATCTCATATTATACTTACTCTATTCATAGTATTTACAGTACAAGGATGAGTCCAAAAGCAATCATGTACTGAGACAAACGTAACATTTTCTTGATTACAATAAAGACTAGTAAGCATCATATGACACGAATCGAGAGAGTGTATAAAATTTGGTGCAAACGCATTTTTTTGCTTCATAGAATCAACCCTATAAATGTGAAGAACATATCTTAAAAATTTTATCTTATAATACTGTAAAATTGGTTAATAGAATAATTTTATATTTATACAATGTAGTGTTCTCCTATATGACTCACTACATATCATCCATGCATATTTTTTATAGCTGATAAAAATGATGTAATAAAGATATTTTTATTAACATATTAATCGTTATCCTTGACATACATTTTGCGAGGTTTCTGTTTGATATAAGGCTGTACAATAGGAAGACCCAAAGGAGTAACCCACTCAACGCTTTCACCGTACAAAATCGAAATAATTCGAGCACATGTTGTTAACCAATCTTGAATTTCTCTTGCACTTTTGAACATTGTTCTTAAACTGTTAAATGTACTTTCAGCCAAATATATACTGGCAGGCCAAATATATTTGTGAGGAAAGTCTTCAATGTCTATTTAGAACATTAATAATATAATAAAATAATAGAATATGTAACTACATCGACTGTAAGAAATGAAGTTAAATACCCACTTCGGAGTTGTTTTGCTATTTGATGTTTTGCACCATATTTTGTTACACCGTACACTGTAGTCATTACAGTTTGTTTGATAACTTTCCTCTTCACAAATCCTTCCAGTAACTGGGCAATTTTGACGTTGTTTTTTGCATCTATTTGCCGTTGTTCTTCAATCTAAAAATTAATCACACCTTTTTTTAATGTTTATATGTATAACGATTTACAATATAGAGAACTTACTATCGTCGCAACTGCAGTATATACATCATTTGGAGCATCGAAAGGATATAAATTTACACTTTCTGCGCCTATCTGGTCTCTACCAAGTGCTGCATAATGTTGAAGACCATTACAACTTCCATCTTGATGTACTGGAAATCTACTCACATATTCTTCTACATTTGGTGTTTTTAATGCATTTGCTATTTCCATACATCCTGCTAAAGTTTGCCATGGTTCTTCAGCCTGTGCCCACCACATTTTACCCTACATAGTATACACAATTAATATTTTTAATTTTAATTATACAGTATTATTTTACAGTATTACAGTATTATCATGTATTTTAGTAGAAAATAACAGTTTTAGTAGATAACAGAAAATTATACTTTCCCTCATAATTAAATCTTACCGTTAAAGGCTTCGTGGCACTATCTAATATGTTTTCCATATTTTGATTTGCATACTCAAGACGTTCTTGAACAGAACTTCCTTTTTTAAAATTAGTCAAATTTATAACATGTAATTTTAACCAATTTAATCCATTTGGACCTAACGGTTTCCCATTAGCAAATAAAAGAAAAGAACGTCCCAGATCAGATGACAAATGATTTAAATGAGGTGGAACTGGATAAACTCTTCCTCTAAAATCCAAATTATGTGGCAACCAGAATACTTTGTTTCTAAGCTTTTAAAATAATTAAACAAATTTAATATACTTGAATATAACTACGAATTCGCTACAAAAAATTAAAGAAACTTATTTAAAACGTATCTAAAGAACGTACATGATTAGCAATTGATAGTCTATAAAGTGCATCACACCATAAACTATACATGTCAAATTTTTTTTGTTTATAATGCGCCAGTGCTAATACTGCGTTGCGCTTTTCTTGAATGGTAGCATTTTCCTTTACTGAAGGTGGTAAAGATAATACAGAAATTGGTTGCGGAACATTTAATTTTTCAGAACCACCATTCTGAAATATCTAATAATATAACTATTTAGACCTATCATTAGAAATGAATATAATAATATTAAAATAAAATGAAATATGTACCTTGATTGCGATATCAAGTATGTCAGTATTAACTATCCAAGGAATGGAACTAAGCTGATTTAATGAATCAAATATAGGAAATAACTGTTCTCTTGGTGTATTTTGAAGTTTATACCAGGGACTATCCTAAAAGAATATGAATATTATTCATTTTGAAACCAAAAATATATAAGATATTGTACGAAGTCAAGATATACAAAAAAATGTTATGGCTGTAATATGTTAATCTATATTGAAAAATAAACATTATACGTAAACGTACCACAGATGGAAGTCTCATAAAATCTGTTTTAGTTATAAGATATCCTCCACTGTATATCGAGGTCCATGGACGCGGTGGAGCGTGCGAAGGTAACATATGTGAATCAAATGTTAATATTCTTGTCTTTGAATCCCTATATAATTTTGAAACTAAAGGATGAGGTTTAATCTATAATGTAAAGAATTTAATCTATATTGTATTCAACAAAATTTATATAGCATTTAATTTTTTCAATGCACATACTTGTTCTGATAGATAATTTTCTCTATTCCTAAACAACGTATAAAATGCAGGAATAGAACATTTTAAATCTTGTCCTTTCAAGATGTTAGGTTCAAGAATTATATCATTTAAAATTATATTGTATAAAAATTTTCCAACATTTATTAATATATCCAAAGGCCAAGATAACGTTGTAATATTCAAAGATGTACCATGATTTGCTTCTTTCATTTCAAGGTACTGCCATATAGTACGATTATTCATATTGCTTAAATGTTCCATTTCTTTTGGATGCAAATACCAATCAAGATATTTCGAATAAATACTGAGTATCTTATCTAATAAACCAGATTGTTTTTTTGTTTGAACCTAAAAATCATAAATGAAAAAATAATACACATTCATTGGAATTATATGAATCACAAATTTAATCAAGTATAAACATAGTTTCATACCTCATATTTATTATAAATATATTTTCCTAAATCAATATATAAAAGTCTGAGAGACATACTATAAGTTTCAGAACCCCGAGCTATTTTTTCAACTTCTCTTAGTATGCCATTTACATAAACACTTTTATCTAATACTTCTAAAAATGGATGTAAAACCATTAAAGAATTGTGAAATTGGCACTCTTTTTGTTTTAAACACTTCAAATTCCTTTCAAAGGCTTTTGATACTGCGTCTTTCCAATAATTTTCCACTTCCTCCAATCTCTTTCGCTAATTGGAAAGAAGAAATGTTATTGTTATTGTATCAAACTTTTAAACTTATAAAAAACAGAAATAACTTTACGTTATGATATAAATAATTCAAACGAATGATAAATATTTAACATTTCAACATTATTAAATTAATTTATAGAAATATCATGTATCTTACAGAAGTAGAATTATTTGTATCCTTGCATGATTCAACACTTTTTATTTGTACTTCACCTACAGATTCATTCCGAAGTTGCATTTCTAAACAACTTTGTAATTCTTCCATTGTTAATAAATCTTGTACTGGACTTCTATAATTATTTTGTGTAAAAATCTGATTTAAAAGTTTACATGAATATTCTGTACTTGGTAAAGTATATGAGGGTTCAAAGTCTGGCATAAATGCTCTAACTGATTTAAAGACATTTTCTCTTTGATTCTTTTTAAAATATGATTTATTAAATATATCATTGAAACTTATATTATAATTATTCATTTCACTGATCAATGTTCCTAATAATGCTATAAAGTAAAAAAACGATTTCAACACATACTTTTCTTAATATATATTATCATTAACAAAAATATATAATTACCTTTTCGTTCATCGTTTATTACTTCTTCCCCCAAAGCACTAAGCACGTATACATAAGTTTGTGTTGTTGGTATCAATGAATCTTTTTTTATTATATCATACAAGTCTAAGACTTTTACAACATTCTTTCTAGATGCATAAGCTTCCAAAAGCATGTTATATAATTCAATACATTTATCACTATGTTTCATGTTATTTTTTACGTATCTTCTGTATGTCATTAATGTATTTTTTGCTCTATTTAGCATTCCACAACTTAAATAAACTTGCATATGTACTAACAAACTTTCAACATATTCTAATCTTATGAATTTATTTTTAATTTTATGATGTTCCTTCTTTTGTGATATTTTATTTCTAAAAATAGTTTATTTATATAATAGACACTGCTAATGATAATCGTTGATAATTATAAGCCTCTAAAGGTAAATAAATATAGATGCATCATAGAATTGTAGTATACTTACACTTTTGAATGTAAATTTTTTTTTAATTTTTTATTTATCATCGTTTCATAACTTGGAATTGAACTGTCACATAATGTATCATTGTAAACAACGCTACTATTTACATCATCATATTTGTTTAAATTTCCAAACAATTCTGCATCATTAGAAAATTCAATATGATGTTGCACTTCTTGATCAGATAATATTTTTTCATAGTTTTCCTGTTGTTGCACAAGTAAGTGAAAGTAAAAAACGTTAAAATTTTTATAAAGATATAAAAGAGAAAAATAACATTAAGCATACATTATGACAGCCAATTAATTATAGAAACTATTATGTATGCACTTACAATATTTGAAAAAATTTTATTATTATCTATAGCTTGGTAATCTTTATTTCTGTGCTTTGAATTAGAAACTTTATTAATGTCAGTACTACTAATGTCACATGCTTTATCTATGGTAATATTAGATTGATCAACAAATGTGGATAAATCTGCAGATTTTAATTTATGTACTTTTGCCATTTTTGTGCTTGTTTCTTTTTCCGTTACTATAATAAAAGAAATTTATATTTAAAATAAATATAATGATATTTGTGAACATCATTAAAAATATAAAATTTTACCTGTTAACAATTCTGCATACTTTTTCATTCTTTGTTTAATCTTTTTCTTCGAAGAAGGATGATCTGATATATTTATTGTTGTAGTATTTGTGTGAATTTGGTAGTACTTCGCATCTATGAATTAAAAGAAATCATATTACTAGAAATAAAAGAACATAAATGCAAATATTTGTGTTATAAACATGTGGCATTGATAAATATATAAATAAACATAAAATCTAATACACATTTTATAATTTGAATGCTAATAAAATGAGTACAATATTTATTAAAACCTTTTAAAGCTATTTTCCAAAATGTTACATATGAACACCACTATCTGTTGTTTGTTAAAAAATGCTATTACATACTTTTTATATAATATATATTTAAATCAAATACTAAATAAATTCATGTAGGTAAGTAATAAATATTACATAATATTAACATTTTTTAAGTTATAATTTAAAACAAAAAGCTATATAACCTCTCAGAAACTATAACTTAACGTATAAATTAAATATAAAAGTATAAATTAAAATAAGGAATATGAATTTTTATTGTGTATTATAGAAATTTACTGTTTTTTAAACATAACTTATTTAAGAAACATACGTTTTGATACTTTTCCATGATAGAAATTACAAAGAGTACACAATCGCATTGAACGCTGTACAATTATTTGCTTTGGTACGAGATAAACACCATGTGAGAAAATCCGTTTTGTAAATGGCATTGCAGAAAGTTTATACATCTTAAAGTAACAACAAAATTAATCACAAACATTAATCATCCTATAAACATTGTTTATACAAACTGCGATCATTATATACCATATAACCTACATCAGAGGAACTACGGTAACTATTAGTAATAATTTACAACCTCAAACAAAATGTTGATAGACCACACTTGCCTAACTTCAGTAAGTTTACCCCCACTTAGCAATATTCCATTCCACGTGCATGTACCACATGTTTTCTATTTCGTTAGTTATACACAGTGAACGAAAATCTATGAACAAGAGAAAGGACGGAAAATATAAGAAGTATACCAAATAAGAAATGACTGGTATACATGTTAAATGTTATAACATCGTAAATACGCATGTGAAGAAAGAATGAACATGTCGGATGATGAAAATATTTCCTGAAATAAAAAATTCACGACGGTTCTCAACTAATAATACACGTATTAAATGTGCTTTTCCGATTATTTGAAGCGACATCTTTGTAATAAAGAAAACCAATAAACGAAATTAAATTTTCCTTATTATTAGGGTTAATGAAATTTTCAAATTTTAGTTTTGGCGCTATATATTTATATAAAGTTGTGAACCATTGTTGTTTCGTAATGTGCATCTTCATTAGTACTAAAAATGCCCAGTACTCGTCGCTACTCTATAAGACATACCCCGAACTTAGTTTTTTAAAAATCCAAATGTAGACTCAAGCAGAGATACTATAAGTATACAATCAGTTCTTCACTGATCGAATAAGAAAACGGTACGTTGTGTTTCGCTCCGTAATTTTTTATATATAAGAATATTATAGAATACAAATATTGTGTACGTGTAAGTAAAATATATACCTTTAAAGAATTTAACATACCGCGTTTATCTTTATTAAATATTCAAATCAAATAAATTAATTTTTTTTATTATTCTATTTAACGTAGATCCCTCGATCAGTTTTATTATTAATGTAATTTGCTGTTTAAAAAATTCAATATTATAAAAATACCGTTTTAGCGCCATATTATCAAAATAGATTAATGCTTTGTTATTAAACTTTAATATTATTTGTTTATCAAAAGAAATTAATTGATCACTTTCAATTTCATTTTTAAAATGATAAAATATAATTAATCAAAATACAGAAATATAGAAAGTGGTAATAAGTTTTGTTTTTTAAATTGTATACAAAATAACAGAAAAGTAAGTAGGGAATGGCCTGTTTGTTTATTTTATTAATAGAAATGTAATAAATACATTTAAGTTTAAATATTACAATATATTTTAACTATAATTAGTGAAAATTTATTTGTATTGATAATAACTGAATAATATTATTAAGTTTTAATTACACATTAAATTATGAACTTAATAGTACTTCAAATTATGTTTAATTTAAACATCTAAAAGGCGAATTTGTTATGTTTTTAAGCTTTATAAGATGGAAGTAAAGTTTACAGAAGAAAATGGTATAGAGGGTTTTAAATGTGCCACATGGCTCCATCACTTGATGTGCATCTGTGGATCTATAAATAGCTAAAATTTGAACTTTCTTTGTAATATACAGAAACAAAGAATCGTAGATATTTGGTGAATGTTTTATAAATACTTTTATATTCCTTATTCTGTTATAATATTATCATACAAATAGAAAACTAAAATACGTATATTATATTTAGGCCTTTTTTTCACATATGCACAAAGACCAGTACCGCTGCTAAAGTTAGCGGAACCGCGGACAATAATCAGTATTATTTTCAACGGTGCTTCAATTGTCAATAAAGAAAAAGATCCTTCCATGCAATTTCCAATTTTTTTAATTAATAAAATTTGTAAATTTTTTAATTTAATGAATTTTTTATTCTAAAAATTAAGCGGCCGGAGTAAGAGCCCGTTTGACCGATGTTATAGACGGTACTGACAAAGGCACAAAAAAACGCGCGGATGCACAGGCACGCATACACACATAATATTCTAAAGTATTTCTAATTTAATCCTTAATATTGTACTACAATAGTAGTAATTGTTTTGAATGCATGTCATTGTTATATATTAAATACGAGATTTTCAGTTATTACCATCATTTACTAACAAAGATAGGTTTCTTACTCATCAGTGTCATCAGCAATGACCTTTTAACTTCTTATCTCAGTGACAGTATATTCAATTAATTGACTGAAGGAAGTATTTCACTCATTTTAAATACAAAGTATTTAGTTTAATAGTTACAATAATGGCGTACTTTTATTAAAATTGATTTGAAAGTATAACATAGTGACATTCTTGAAAATATATATAAAGATGAAATACATATTTAACACTGTAAAATTTAAATAGATCTTTCTGTTCCAGATACTGTCTTCTATACATTAATAATACCAGAAAATGAAGTATACATTTATATTGATTTTACATCTACTTTATATTAATCTTAATAATGCCAGGGAAATTACGTAAGTTATACTCAATAATAAAATTAAAATAATTTTATTCAAATGTTTGTTTTCCAATTATGATGCAACTACTAAATTGGTCCATTTGAAAATTCATATAAGTATGGTTCTTATTATTCTTAATATAATATTATAACATGAATATTTATAATAGTTTTATTAGATCATAAGCTAAGATATACTTTATAATCCATATAAATCATATATTTAATTGCATTATGAATGAACTCTGTTATCTTTCATAATTTTTTATTTTGCTATAAAGTTAATCTAATTTTAGACATGAAGACATTAAAGATGCAATGTTGAGCTTAGTACATATGATGAGAGAAAATACTGAAAAATTAGAAAGGCATGAGGCAAGAGAACGTCAATTGGGAGAACAATTAAAAAAGGCAATCTCAGTATTAACAAAACGTGTATCAGCAGTTGATAGTATAAAATTACAACTAAATAAACTTGATGAAAAGGTGATAGGAATTGAACAATTAATATCTCAGGTATTACTTTAATGAACAATGTTTATACTTATTTATTAATAGTTTCAAATAAATTTAACTTTTTAATAATTATTTTGCAAAATTATGTTTTACATTATTTTATGAAATTTTGTATATCTAATATATTCTTGTAAACCATGCACAAATGTACTATAATGTCATAATCATATAATCATTATATTTTTCTGTGATCAGAAAGATGAACGAGAAAGAATACAAATGCAAAAAACTGTTGATGCTTTAGAAGACTTAGAAAGCCGCTTGGAAGGATGGTTTTCAGATATTGAAAGCAAAATATCTGAAGTAAATGCTTCTCCAACTACTACATTGCCGCCAACTGAAAATACATCCCTGATTGTTTCAAAATTAAATGATACACAATCACTACTTATAGATAAAATGTCAAAAACTGAATCTCTTTTAAAGTCTGAAGCAATAAAATTAAAGGAAGTCACAAATGTTCAATCAGGAACAATACAAGCACTCTTGACAGAGGTAATGACATGCTCAATGTGTAATAAAAACATGTTTAAGCAGAGTATTTTGTAGATCCAAGATGTTGGTTCGAGATTGAAGGATCTTAAAATTTCATTAGAAAAAGTAAAAGGACAATCTCAAAACATAAAAGAAGAATTACAAAAACCTCACTTCAGTGTGATGTCTAATATTGACCAGTATTGTAAAACATTACCTCCAATACAAAAATTGTTAGAAGTTACTTCTGCTCAAATCAGAGAATTACCAAGGTATTGTGTTACTATTATAGTAACTTCTCCCTTTTCTTTTATATAACAAACTCCTTTATTCTCATTAAAATAATATGTCCTGTAAAAAATTAAATTATAAGTCAATATATTAGTAATTTGAATATAAAAATGATTAAATATTAAATCTTATCATTTAGGATCCATGAAGTGCAGTCTTTACATAACGAAACTGAAACACTTTTACAAGAAACTAAAGAGGTTTTAAAAGATGTTGTTAGTAAAGGAATGGCTAATGTGGAAAATAAAATAACAGAAGCTAAACATGAAAATAAAGAAGCAATAGGAACACTTAGGTAATATTATACAGCAAGACATTCTTCTCAGTTTCAAAATTATTTATTTCTAAACTGCAAACGTTTATGTATTTATGATATATTGAGGCTGCAAAGTGCACATCAAAGTATATATAATATTTTAGTATGTCAAACATGATAACTGAAATCTTATTAAGTATTTCTGAGATTGTAGAATGGACCTGGCAAATAATGCTGACCACATAAATGAAGAATTAAGTGATCTTGAAAAAGGTCAATCTGTAATGATCTCGATGGCTGATCATGTGTTAGATACTAAAAAGAGAGTTGAATATGGAGTACATCAAATTCTTTTAGAAATGGGAGATTTAGTGAAAGCACAGGGTATAAATATCAATAACACTCTTAATGAACGATTTGATGGCATATCAAATGATATTATGGATAATCAGAATGGAGCACTGGCAAATTTAACTACCAAAATGGAACAAGAAATGAATCAGGTAATAATCAAATCTAAACTTTTTATTAGATCAATATCTAAACAATGGTTACATTTTTTCTACAAAAGGTGTGGCGGCAAATAAATGTTATGTATCAACAAATGACAGAAAGTGCAAAAGCATTAGATAAATTACACAAACAGAATGAAGAATATGTTAATGGTACAACTTCTACTATGGGCGGAATGGAGACTAAGGTAGTAATACAAAAAATGCAAATTTTATCTATGACATTAATATATATACGCATGTGTATGTACATAGGTGGGTGAAATAACAAAACGCATGACAGAAGTCGATGAAAACTTGAACTATTTGTTGGGTCGACTTTCACTAGTAACACAAGAATTCAATCAGATCAAAACAGGATTAGGCAATGCATTAGATAATATTAAAGCATCATTTAAAGAAGTTCAGGACAAAACAAATGATTTAAGACATCCAGGTCCACACAGGATACCTGAAAATTATAAGGAATTTAATGAATCGGATAATGAACCCGATGGTAAGCCATTATCAGAAATGGTCAGACATATTTTTAGTCCTCAAAGCAATTAAATTTGAAATCAGACGTGCGTTATTAACAATTAATATACGACATTCCTTTTTTTTTACTAAAGGTATGAACATTTTAAACATTAATGTCATTCGTATTTGAACAGCGAAAGTATATTTTGTAAATATAATTAATTTTTTATTTTTCTCTACTTTAATTTTATAAATATTTTTATCCTCTTTCCTACAATAATTTACTCAATGACGTATCTAAAGTATAAGAGTGCTTATTAAAGAAAATTTGTTTTAGTTATGAAAATAAAATAAAGCAATATGAATCTCATATCGAGGACGTTTTATCGTTAAAAACACGTACCGAGTTATGTTCAGATATACATGTGCTACATTATTAGTACATAGCATTGAAGGCGTGAGAGAGAAAAAGATCATGCGCGCGTACGTAACATATGTACATAAGTACTTACTGTATACATATGTTTCATTATTTTCAAGTAACAAATGTATAATATAAACGCAACTTATTTCTATTTTAATTCATATCTACCGATAGTTACATAAATTTCAAAAATATGAAATGAAATAGTTGTTATCAAATCTTATTTACAAATAAAATATTACAATTTTCAATGTGTATATATACTTATACTATGTTGAATATATTGATCCAGAATTGCTCATTTTTGCTTCTTGAAATGAATTTTCTCATATGAGTTTAAAACGAAAGCAAACTATAATTAAAAGATTTGTGGTATTTCAAAGTCTTCCAAACATGAAAAAATTGGACCAATATATTTCTATAGTATCATGTTTAGAAATTAGTTATGAAACTGTTCAATTAAAGATAAAAATATGAATGTATGTGAAACATTGCACTATAAATGTACAACTATTTTGACAGTACCATTAATACATATTTTTATAAGGAATGATCATAATGTATATTACTGTGTACTAAAATATATTATAAAATTATATTTTATTAGAGTAATCACTGAATTTTAAATGTCATATAAGTGTATTGTAAAATCTTGTATACAGACTGTTTATTAAAACTATTTTTATAAAACATAAATTAATATGGTGTTTTCCTAATACAACGTAAAAGTAATTTATATTTTAAAAATACAGTACCATGTAATTTACTTAAAATATTCAAGTATAGTATGCAAGTATGTAACCCTTTCTATAATTATTTTCACTTCACAGCCTCATTCCAGATTATATAGCAATACTCCACTGCATTCAAAAAAGCAAATTTCTTTTTAATTCAATAAACATAAAATTTGGAAATACACATAAAAACATGAAAAATGAATAATATAGTACTTGTGTTTAAATAATCTATTCCGGTATTATTTATAATGTAATACATATTCAAACATCATAATCAATTTTTATTGTTAAAATTTTCGTTTTCCATAATAGAAAAATGTAATTCTATGCATAAGCACTTGATACATAACATATTTTTTGTTAATCATATTATTCAAAAAAATATTACCACCTTATTATTGAAGAGCGTATTATAATTTTTACAATTTATGTAAGTTCCACCTTAAAGTTAAACTTTTAAATATCTTAGATGTAGTTGCAGATAAATTATTATTAGACAAAGATATAATATAAATTGAAAAGTTAAAAAAACAGCATGTACATTATGTCAAACGAGATTTAAATTAATATTAAAATTACAATATAGATAATAAGTAATAAAGAATTATTTTATATTATTATTATGCATAATATACATAATTGGACATAAAATACATTTACTAATCTTATTATATCATTGTCTTCTTAATGTAATCATAACATACGTATATAAACTTATAACTGCTTATATGTACAATGAATCAATTAATATTTTTGTGACTGATTTCATGTATTATAATTAACTAATTATTTGTTACTTTACTATTTGTGATTGCATATATTTGTGGAGTTAATGTAACATATACACTTCATTTTTTACTAAAATCAACTATCTATCTTTTTCTGCCAAGTATAATTTCAAAATATTAATATAAAATATGACATTTTAAAACTTATAATGATTTTAATTTAATGATGTCTTTTCTCTTAAATATATAAACAGATATAAAAAATTAAATCTAGAAATGCATTATCTTATATTTGTCAAGATGCATAATTAGTTGTTACTGGTTTTATTTTATATAAATAATGATATTTCTACATTTTAGGGATAATATACAATTATTATATTTGCATTTAAACTTTGTTACACTCACTCGTACATGATATTCTCACCCTATTTTCTCATTTATATATATTTTTATATGTACATTTAATAACGTTACATGTAATGTATAATTATACTCAATATGTACTTGCATGATTCTAATATATCATTTTTTTTAAAGTAATTTATAATAATAGGTCCACTATATCCAGCTAAATAAAAACTAATATTTTATGCGTTCAGAAAATTTCATAAATATTGAAGGAACTAAACAATTAATTAGTAATTACACTAAATATTACTTATTTTATAATTCAGATATAAGGACATCTGATCAATTACTAAATATTTAGACAGAACTGTTTAGTTTTTCCCAAATATATCCTGACATTGCTATGCTATAGTAGCACAATATAAAAAAACTTGTAAAATAAAATTTGATTAATTCTCGAAAAAAAAAAACAGCATATTTATATAAAAAATAAAATGTGAAGTGTTAACAGAAAATATTTGCATCAAATTACATTTTATAATTTTATGTTAATATTTTCATTAAATCATATGTAACATGTACAATTTAATTTGATATTTCATTTTACACAATATACGCAACAAAGTATAGATGTTTCCAAAAGACAATAGATTAAGAAATATACCCCTTAGTTTTCATACAGATAGGAAAATATCGAAGAATATTAGACTTTGAAAATTGTACACACAATTATATTACATCAATATTTTTAACATTACTTTGTCAAACAACATAAGACAATTTTCTTTAGAAAGCGGGAAACTATATAAAATCAATATATTACATACATAAATGAAAAATGATGTTACATATGTTGCTTAAAATTTATGTGGTGTTATTCTTTTTTATAAAAGCTCAACCTCTGTCAATTATATAAGCTATCAATTAATTTTTTACCACACATGTAGTAAACATAAACATTTCCATGTTTTATTTTGCGCAGAACCAATAAGTATTCTTAAATTTGTTGAGTTTGTAGATCTGTTATAATAATTATGAAATGATTAATGCACACATTTTATATAACAATAAATTTTAATACAAATTTAACAGAAATGTATTATATATATTATTTTATAAATTATTGATGTTAAAAGAACATACATTTTAGAAAGTTGAAATATTTCATTACAAAAACTAATTATTTTATAGAAGAAATTAGAATCATGTTACAAAATTAAATATAACTTCTAATTATTCTGTAAACGTTAGAATAAGATTAATTATGTTTATCTAGTAGTAAATTGTAAAATATATTATATGTATTATAGTTAATAATAATTACATTGCAAATTATGCGCATAATTTGGTATGTAAATAGATTACCAGAAAATCGCTATTAGGTATATCAATTACAGAAGTATTAATTTTTTGTAAACCTCAATATTATAATTTTTCATTTTAATTATATTAATAATTTTTTACATATTTAAAGATTTGTTTTATTGAGCATATTAAAAAAATCTAAATGTAATTTATACATGAGTTTCAAATTTTAAATGTTATCTAGAAAACATACCAATTTGATCCACTTTTATTATGGAGAAAAAAAATGTATAATTTATTACAAATTTATTATGATTTTGGGTATTCTTATATTTTTGAGCTGTTAATATTTAAGCTATATGAGTTGCATTGGGTATTTCATATTAAAGCATATCCATTATTCATAATGGACGACCATTTATGCTATATATAAGAAAGATTAACAACTAACATCGACTGCTTGCTTAACAGTATATTAGATACGTCAACAAGCTCTCTTGATAAGCTTTGATTAATTTAATAACATTGTAAGTAATTTTTATTACAACTCTTTGCAGTGCTAGATCCCTAGATGACATTTCACATGTTTTAATTATGTTAATTTCTATAATACTCCTTTTTATTGATAAGTTCCTAACAATATAAGTTTAAATCATTATTTGCATAATTTGATAATTTTCTTAACTGTTCTACTTTCATACTGATTTGCCCATGTGTTAACGCTATTATTATAACTTACACAGATATTTCTAGCAGAAATATATTAGCACAGCAAAGAAGTATTGATTGTTATCTATATATACACCCCCAAATGCATTGGAAACGTCATTAGAAATGCCTACCCTATGATAAGCAGTGAGTTAGAAAGTTATAATGTATTGCGCATACTCAAGCTGAGATTCACTTACACATTATAAAAAATGACGTAAGTTCTCAGACGAGTAATTATTAATGCCAGTTTTCTTATTAATCATTTTTTTTTACAAAAGGATTATTTAAATAAAGCTATGTAATTAAATTCGAAGTATTGGACGCATTATATCGGAACGCATTATATTAATTTCATCCAAGGGTAATGAAGAAGAGTGTTGGATACTTTCATTAATTCATTTATACATTTCTAAATACAATATACATTTGCCTTGGCAGTTTATAAGTATGGAACAACATTATATCTAATGAACCACATCTTTTGACTATTGTTGTTACTTTTCAACTTAAACATCTGTCTTTTTGCAATGTAAACAAAACCATGAACATAAATATTTTACATGGTTGGAATGTTTATTTAAATAGAAATAATAAACAAATTTTATTGATATAGTTAGAGTCATATAACATACAAAAAAAAAAGGTATGGAAATCTTTGTAAACATTGTTAATAAATGACCAAATCAAATATATAAATATATTAATAAAATATATAAATAAACAAATATATTAATGTTTTTCTTAAGATTTTGTCAATAATAGTTATTATTTGATATAAAGAAATACACTATTTATGTGTACTTTTTAAGTATCCGTACACTCTTTTGAATTATACCCTTAGAATATGACTAAATTTAAGCAGCTGCTAGCTTGAATCACTGGATGTAGATATGCGCAGCTGACGTTTGCTACGCCTTTGGGGGTGTGAGTGGTCCTAGCTACTGGTAGAAGCAATAGGACTAACAGGACTCAAAGGGCTACGTGCAGGATCCCTGAGACAACCGGTTAATGTTATAGCTACTTTGCGACTTCCAGCATCATTACGGTGTTCACACAACCAAATTCCTTGCCACGTACCCAAAGTCAATTTGCCATCGGTAATTGGAATACTCAATGAAGAGCCCAGAAAACATGCCTTTACATGTGCTGGCTATAAATAATGCAATTATGAAAAAACCAAATGATTTTAGAACAATTTATATATATATAATATATATACAAAGACACAATTGTAAATTTATGTTTTTGGAAGATTAATATCTATGGTTACAAATTCTAAGAATTTAAGTTTTATTTTTAAAAAATATATTATCTAAACTATATAACTACATGCAACATTTATTTTCTATTGTATTTAATCTTATTACCATTTTATTTTTATTAATGTAATGTCAACAAGAAATGTTTATCAGTTACATTAAGCTTTTGCAAATAATTATATAGATAACTAATATTCATATATTAGATATATCACAAACTTACCATATCATCTGGTCCTTCACAACTGTGTCTATAGGCCAACCCTTCAGGAACTATTTTATTCAGCATCATTTCTACATCGTCTCTAACATCTGGATCCCAATTTTCATTTAATGCTAAACTTGCTGAAGTATGAAGAACTGAAATAATTTTAAACAGAAAACATAACTGTTTACACTAAGGAAACATCTCAATAATTTTGACATTGTTCTGGCAAGTGTTCTGCTAGTTTACATAGATTACATATGAATTTCTATTTGTCAACTACATCAAAGTCAATAATTACAAAATGTATAATATATAAATATCAGATAAAAATATTATTTACAGACATTTTAAGGCATCACAAAATATATAGAATAATATCAATAATCATCTTAGAGATAAAAATATAATGTAGATTTACTAAAATAGAAAATACTAAAGTAGATTTACTTTACAATTTGTTATTGTAAATTCGCAGTCTATGTAGAAAAAGTTAAATAAGTCACCCTGTATATACAATTATTGTTAAAGGTCATCTATCGTACAAAGTGCAAGATTATAAATTTATACATATCGTTCCTAGTAGATAATATGACAGATATTCATTTTTTGTTATGTAAGAAGAAGTTCAACATTTATTAAACATAAAGTTTTGAAATAATACAATGAAGTAATACATGTTATTAACATTAAATTATTACTTTTTATACATGTGATATCTGAATGTGTGTGTTTTATATATATGTTGGTATACGTGTGTAGGAGCGCACACGCATGTATATACAGGTGTACATGTGTGTTATTTTTCACATAGGTTATACGCATTAAAAATACACGTTTTTATTTAAATACCATTTAACTTTTCACATAATTAAATTTAATTAAAAAAATAAGCTATCCAATTTAATTTCTTTTAACTAAAATATTATTATTTGAAAATATTATATTATATCAAAGTCCATAGTTTAAATGCAAAAGATACTTACTTTGTATATGACAAAGTCCGACGGAAAATTCACAGAGTTCGGGAATTCTTCTTAAGATTTCTTCGGTAACATGATGAATACCTCGACGCTGTGGTCTTAGGTTAATTTTTGTTTGAAACCAAGCAGAACCGGTTTGAATCCTTCTATTTGATGAGGCCATGATATGATACGCTGTAGAGATTACACACTTAACTAGACTGAATAAAATTTTAGCACAATGCTGAGATACGATAAAATCTACTTCAAGCGAAAAATCACGAGAACACGGTCCACTCCATTGGATATAGTATGGGTCTACTATCTCCGCCGCTTGCCGGCTACAAGACGTATGGATTTAACCACATCTTTTAAGATTGTCTAATTGCATCTGCTATATTTCGTATTCATAAAAAGGTTATGAGAAATAATGATTCAACGTGCACATACGTATCACGTTTACATACATATACGCTCACCTTCACCTAAACGAAATATCATTAGTATCAGGTACGCATACTAACGGTGAAAGAACGTGACGGTAAAATTGTTTGAAAATAAATCATCGTATCACTAAACGATCTCAATCTTTCGATAGACGATTTGCTTAGCGAAATTTTAATAATGACGTGCCATATTGTTCGCCATATCAAATTCCAGAGAATAAATAAATCGAATGGTAATCTAAACAATAATGTAAGTTGCGTTCGGTAATGGTACGTTTCCAGCTGGAACTATTTATTCACTATTGATTGACTTTCTTATAAGCGGCAAATTGAAAATCATAAATGTTACAACAATATAATGATAACTGTTATCAATGTGATATAGCAATAATTATTATTGCATTAATAATTGTTTGTAATCGTTATTATTTTCAGAATTATCGCAGTTATATTCGAATATTTTTGTACTTATATATCCATAAATAATATATAATCTATATAAATAATATGTATGCACGCATTTATGTTCGCACATATTCGTATATGTAAGGGTAATATATTAAATATACGAATTTTTAAACGAAAATGTTAAAAAATTGTATTGGTATATTTTGAATACTTCATCTCACAAGAGAATACTACCCTAACAAAAGACGAATTTCCGTCAACGCATGTTAACTGTGTCTGATTCTATTCATTCTGTAGTCTATGGCAGTGCGCATGCGCTTTCATAACACAGTAACGATAAAAATATATATCTAGTAAACAAAAACTCACGATTCTTAAAATATAAAGTTATGTAAAAAAACTAATGTTTTTTTCCTAGGTACCAATTAACTTTGCAACTGCGTTTCATTTGGAAATGTTCAGAATGAACATAGAAATTTAGTTCTACATTTTAGATATATTTTTACACGAGAAATTTTTCTTTTTTATATCATAATATACACTTAATTATTTAAATAAATTAAACTACTATATAATATAAAATAAATAACAAGTGAGAAATATTTTCATATTATCTTATAACTAAATGTTAGATATTTATTTCACACATGTTCATAGTAATGTATAGAATTATAAAAATTAATTTATATATAATTGCAAGTTGGGACTAATTTGAGCTATATTAATTTGTAATTCCTCCATATTACAATCATAAAGGTTTTCTCTTAAATCAAGTGACTTTAATTTATGTTTTGCCAGTAACTGCAATATTTCATCAGGACATTTTAGTTCATTATTTCTTAATGACAAAACTTCAAGATTTTCTAGAACTGGAAATTTTTGTAAACTTTTCAATTGATTACTTGACAACGATAATTTCTTACAATTTTGCAAAGAAGATAATTGATGCAAAGAATCTACTAAAGAATTTGCACCAAGATTTACTTCTTCAAAGAAACTAAGGTATTCACTGTTACTAAGTGTTGTTAAATTTAATCCTGAAAGATCAATTTCTAACTGTATTTCCTTATCTTCTTCTATGTCCCAAATTTTATATAATTTGTAATCTATTACATATTTGCTTCCTAAAAAAAATAATGTATCATTTATCATTTCCAAATTAAAAGTAATTTTGAAGTAAAAATAAAAAAAAAAATAAAAAAATGTTAAATGTTTTTTTAATTTGATTGCTAAATACTTACGTAAATCCTTATAATAATTAGATCGAAGAGGATCAATATTAACAAGAATATTCAAATTTGCTAAAATATCTTCATAAAATTTTACAAAATCAATTTTTCTCATTAAAAGAATGGCTGTCAGATGAGCCCATTTATTATTAGGTTCCATTGCTGAAAGCTGTTTATAACTTGATAATTGTTCCAATAACTGGTCTTTGTTATAACAGGATTTATATTTTCTTTTTTTATGTATCCATTTCTGATTGGAACAATACAAAGGATAAAATGTTTCTTCAATTTTAATTTGAATATCCTTTATCTCAGTTAACTGTTTTTCAAATTTTCCAAACCATAGTTTTGAAAACTTTGTTTTTGGCCAAGATTTCCACTGAATGCTTTCATTTTCATTATTTATTTGTACACATATTGATTCTATTGATACATTTTGATTGACATAAAGAATCACACTGTTGTCCATTATTAATGCTTGAGAAAGAATGGGATGAATTTCATGTGTATCTAGTAACCACCTTTGGTAGAACCATGCACTAGAATCACTAGGATCTGTGAATGTGGCATTCATTACCAATTCCAATTCTGCAAAACAGTTTTATATTTCTATTTTATCATATTAAAACACACTATATTCTCATATGTAATAAAAATATTACCATCCTTTTTCTTGTCATCAATCTGCTTTTGATCACAATTGGAAAATTGATTTGACAAAAGTCGACTTCTATAATGCCAAGAAGAATAATTTGAAAAATTATATAATATCTTTGTAGTAGAAAATTTTAATTCTTCTTCAGGAGAAATTCCTGCTTTTTGTACAACAAACTCTCTGTAATTCCAACAATGAACTAAAATAAAAAATGATATTTATAGTCAACTATTTTTGATATAATGTTAACAAAAATTCAATAATATAATGTATTATAATCACTCACAATTTCTTTCATCTAAGTTTAAACACTTATTGCATAACATTAATTCCTTTTTCCAATCACAATCCTCAACAAAATTTATAACCCAAACTCGTTGATACCACACATAATATGATTTAGGATTTTCTTTCAAACAATTTTCCGTAAGTGTTAGTTCATTTTGATAATGGTCTTTCAACTCTTTTTCATTCCTAATTTAGTTAACATAACACTGACTTAATTACACTGCTTTTTAATTAAAATTAATGTATTTGAAATGTATACTATTAAATGTTATATTTTAATTAAAATTTCAGTATTTAATTTTTTAAGCAAATTATGTCTCTATCATATAATTACTAACATAGTCACTATTAATTAATACTAATTTATAATTGTACTGTGTTAATAAATAGTCAGTAAATAACATAGCAATATATAGAAATGTGTTTATAGAAATTATTGTGATTATGTATTTACCAATTGCTATTTGTGAATACTTCTCTACGAATATTCCACAATGTATAAATATCAG
Organism: Megachile leachella; assembly: GCA_963576845.1. Classification (NCBI taxonomy): domain Eukaryota; kingdom Metazoa; phylum Arthropoda; class Insecta; order Hymenoptera; family Megachilidae; genus Megachile; species Megachile leachella. The sequence continues at coordinate 1,188,316 of OY756250.1, forward strand.
GATTTTGTAGCAGCATGCGTTCAGTGATCATCATTAATTCATCATCATAAATTTTATTTTTTCTCTATAACATGTAAAAATAAATTTTGATATAATATCCCTAGTATTTGGAATCTTTAAATTTTCAATCCTTATATTAATTTCAATTTCTTATTATTATTAAATTGCTTCATGATAAATTAAATAATGTTAAAGTGAAATTACTTTTTCAAATACAATACTTATGCCAGCTCTATAACGTGCAAGTTTTTCAGCCCTTTCCTTCTTTTTTATTGCTTCCTGTTCTGCACTGGTTCGGACTTTTACTCTCCCATGCTATAAAATTGTTTAATTCATAATTTATGAATAGATAACATTGAATGTACTTATGCTACAAATACAAAAAGTTAAACATTTTATTATATAATGATATATAATTAAATAATTACAATGATAAATGAAAAAAATTATCTTAATTTTTAATTTAGAAAAACATAATACACTCTAATAATATTAAAATATGAAATAGGAATGTAATAATAATAGTATATTAAAAGCAAAATACTGCAATTACCATCTTGTAATTTCTTAATTAGAATTTTAACTATTTAGGTTAATCTTGTTTATGTTTTATTTTTTACATATGTTTTGTCCTGTTAATACCAATGCATTTCATCCATTTATGTACACACATGACACTATTAATTTAAAATATATCGTTATACTTATAATGTGTTTTCAAGTTGATAACTTATGAACATATTTATATATAACAGATATTTTATATCCTTGCAACTCATATACAGAGAAAGAAAGCAAACCCATTTTCTTATCGAATTGACAATATGTGTTTACGCATGCGTGCGCATATATAACCTTTAAAATTGGTTACTATATAGTCACTAGACAAAGAGTAGGGATACAACAAGAGATGACAATCCCAGCGGCACCTTTGATGTTCGGCAAAGCTTGTCTTTTTAAAGTGGTTGTTCAGACAAGCGGGAAATTTAAATTAAGTGAATTTAGCTTCCTGTCTACCTCTAATAATTAAAAATCTATTTGTCAAACGCAATACTTGCATACTATATACACATGTGTTTCAGAATTAATCGAAATTGTATCTCCAGTGCGTTTCATTTGGCACTGATAGTGTCAATCCGTCTCTCCATAAGTTTCCATGCAGAGTATCATCTTTTGTTGTATTCCTACTCTTTGCATTAGACACACATCAGTTAGATAATTCAATGCATAAAAACGTTTTGAGCAATTAATTATTTATATTGAATTAGTGAACTTGCTATAATTATCAGTGTTTGTTATACTCTTGAAAAATATTTTATACTTTCATGAAATTAATGTAATAATTGCATTTATATATATGTAATTTATGAACTATCAGGTACACATTTCTTTGAAATTTATAATAAACAGTTCATAAATGTACCAATACATGTTTGCATCAAACTTGTAAATATTTTGGTATATTAACAATTTATATTACATATAAAAACTGTCAGTTTTCATTAATAAAGTTATGGAGTTTATTACAAAATATATGCTGAGCAATTTTAATATACAATAATTTCTTTATTTTGATTCTTATCTGAAAGGTGTTGAAAAGTATTTATTTAGTAATATTATATTGCATATAATTCATTTTGAATTATAGAGTTTGTAAATCTTTATAATGTCCATATTAAAAAGATTGTTAAAATTGCCGCAAAACATATATTCTTTCAAAAATGTTATTCAAAATTATCCAAAAAGAAATGAAAGTTTCTTATCAGCATCTGGACAATCTTCTACATTAAAAACAGTACTCAAAGCAAGTTTAGTAGGAATTTCTGTTGGATTTCCTATTGGTATAGTTATTACTTCTGGTTATTCATGGTATATAAATAAAAATGGTGCAAAAACTTATCATCTTGAAGGTAAAGAACGTAAAATTGAATTACTTAGCCACAAACCGGATGTACCAATTTCCAGAAAGGTGGGTTTTAGATATTATCAAAATACATATGATATGTTGTTAAGTTCCTTTTTATTATACATTTTATATTAAAATCAAATTAGCATGGCAGTTAAAATGTTAAAGTATAAGTATTATACAAGTATTAGAATTCATTGTAAATATCAATTTATTATTTCTATGCAGATAGATTTAATCATTTCTTTCTATTTTAGATTGTTTCACCTGTGGATACAACCGGATTAAAATTAACACTTTTCCAATATCAAACATGCCCATTTTGCTGCAAGGTAAAACCTTCATATTATTAAATTAATATATAATAAACTCATGATAAGACATTTAAATATCAAGAAGTCACAGTTTAGACTAGATTAAAATTATTACAAGTAATAAATATATTTTAGGTCAGAGTTTTTTTGGATTATTATGGAATATCTTATGATGTTGTGGAAGTTGATCCAGTGTTACGAAAAGAGATATCATGGTCTTCTTACAAAAAAGTACCAATACTTCTAACTCAGTTAGAATCTGGGTATGGACCTTTACAGGATAGCTCAATGATTATTTCTCTATTAGCATCACATCTAAGAGATAAATCACAAACAGTAGATGATTTAATAAAAGATTATCCAAGTATAGCAATGCACGATGAAAATGACAAATTTAAGTATGAAATAATGAACAAATATTTCTTAATGTATAAAGATACTCCTCCTTCGGATAAAGATCTGAATGATATTATGTGAGTAATGTTATTTAATAGAATTTATTGTAACTATTTTCATTTATTTATTATATACCCTTTCATCTACATACATAATATATCAATGTTAATAATAATTATAGAGAAGAACGCAAGTGGAGAAAATGGGCAGATGATACACTTGTTCATACACTTTCACCAAATGTATATAGGACACTTGGTGAAGCTTACAAAACTTTTAATTGGTTTTCTGAAGTAAGTAAAAAAAAAACAATAATAATTTGAAGGTTAATATATAAATTTCTATCAATAAAATCCCTACTAAAAATTAAAATTGTAATTTTTTATGAATTAGGTTGGTAAATGGGAGGAATACTTTCCAGCATGGGAACGATTAGTAATGATAAATATAGGCGCAGTAGCTATGTGGATCATATCAAAACGTCTGAAAAAGAGACATAATCTTAAAGGCGATGTTCGACAGTCTTTGTACGACGAAATTAACGTATGGTTACGCTGCATTAAGAAACGTGGTGGCACATTTATGGGAGGGGAAAAGCCTAATTTATCAGATCTCGCTGTCTATGGAATTTTGAAAAGTATAGAAGGCTGTGATGCTTTTAAAGATGCTTTATGTAATACAAAACTAGGTACATGGTATAATGCTATGACAAAAGAAATTGAAGCACATTCTGGAAGCAATTATTTAGTATCTAAATAATGTAAATATATTAATTTATTGTAATCTAGTTGCTCTATTGTTGAAATCAGTTTTGTTAAGATTACTTTCTACATGATTCATTGCTTCCTTCAAACGTTGATTTTTATTTTTTACTTATTTGATTTAGTAATAAAATTTTAATTATACGTTTGAAACAATATCATGGTAAAAAGTCAAATATATATTTATATTTACATCCTGCATTTCTGTATGATCTATAATATTGATATTTCTAGGATAACAAATTAAATTCAATTTTATTATAAATCTAATTTTTACTTATTTTAAAATTACATTGATTAAGATACATAGTACGCAATTTATTGTATTATGCTACATAAGTTGTGTACAAAATGGAGGTATCTTTTTAGTTCAAACTGCACAAGGTACTTGACGATATGTTAGCGAAAATCCTTTATTTTCAATTTCTCCCACCTCGTCTCCATTTGTAACAACATACAGGACAAATGGTTTAGAATATGCTAAAATAAAAAAATGAATTAAAAAAGATAAAAATTTTTGCAATCAGTAATTATCAGTATTATAACATTTTGTACATATATAATTTCAATTTTCTATTACGTGTAATAAGCATAATAAGTAATAACAACAATGCTTAGGAATACTTACATGTTTTGGTTACAAAACCATTGCCGCAAAATCGTTCTACGCCAACTGGACTACCATTTACATATGGATGTGGAACGATAACGAAATCCTTAGTACAATCTGTCCCTGATTCTGCTGCAAATTCGGTACCTAGTTAAAAAAAATAATAAATAAGATTAAAATGAAGTACTTCCATCATATTTATTTTAATCATGTAATTATTGAAAGCGATTTTTAATTCGTATACAAAAATTCCTGTATATAGATAATGTTTGCTGTACAATACCAACATCGATCTTGTAAATATCTTATTTATTAATATAAATATAATAATAAAAATTTTATGATGTAATTACCTATAGTGGTGGAATCGAAAGAACCTGTATCTCCAGAAACAGAAAATGAATTTGGATTTGTTTGAGACCATTCAATGGCACAATATCCTTGTGCCATTCGTACACACACGCCATAATTTGTATTTGCAATCTGTCTGGTACCAAGTTCTGGGGCTGCAATGAGTGACAACATTCATCAAAATGATATTTATGCAAATGCATAAATGTTATAACTAAATGTTATATTAGTGTATTTCCATATTTGTTTCCTTTTTTTTTAATAATTTAACATCTATAATTGCCTTTATAATTTAATATTAAATACCTCTTGGATTTTGTGTTGTGCCATAATTAAAGCTTGTTACAGTGCCTGAAACAGTATCATAATACTGTAAGCACCCATTTGGAGCTGCAACAGTAATAAATAATGTAAAAGAAAAACACATATTTGACATTTTTATACTTTTAAAGTACTGAAATTTGTACCTCTAGATGTAGAATCACAAGGTATCTGTTGAATTCTTATATTCCAGCGACGATCCGTAGCATACTCGGAATTAGTATCAATTGAAATCATAATAGGTGTATCACCATTGAAATCAACATATACTGAAAATTTGCAGAAGGGACCATGATGTTTTTAACAATATTTATTCAATGAAATTAGAGTATATGAAACAAAAGATCATTAGAATATATAACAGAGTCAATATGAAAATAATAAAATGTGTAACTTCTCAATATTATATAATTTTTACGAATAAAGTTATTCGTACTTTCATTTATTACCATGTTGGTTTGCATTTTCTCCACAAATTCGAGGTACTGAAGTACCAGATCCAGAAACCAAAAGAAGATCATAATCACAAATGCCACTAGCATTTGGTGAAGCAAGACTAAATTCTAGAAAGTCCAAACGTAACTAAAATAAAAATTTACATAAAATTATAGATTTTTTCTTCTTCTTTACATAAAATAAATTAAGAACTAAGCTACTTTTTGTTGTGTAAATTTACATCAATTTTGATAGCTTACTTGACATATATTTGAATTACAACGTTGCACTGTTATTGTACATCTTCCAGTACCTTCATAAGTTGTTGGGTATTCTGGATTTGTAAAATATGTATTATTTATATTTGTAGTAGAACTGCATGTTTTTTGAACTGTAACAGGTAAAAAAATATTAAGTAATCCTACTATATCAATATTTATGGAATGAAGAAGAAGTACTGCTTATTTGAACATGTTAAATAATAAAATGATTTTAATTTTTAAATTACTTACAAACACAGCAAACACCATGTGTATTTGCACAAGTACCAGATGGTGTTCCACTATAGTCACGACATTCTCTTCTGGTGAAACAAGTGCCATTTAAATTGTTGTTAGCCAGACATTGTGAATTTGCAAAACGAATAACACTGAATAGCGGGAAAACTGTTTAAACATTCATTTAATAATTTCATGTTATATTTTTTAATAGTATTGTAAAATATAATGTTTCAAGAATAGTTATATTTTGTTTATTTCTTTTACTCACATCTTCCTTGAAGCATTGAATTCTGCGTTGTCATAATATTATTACCATTATTATCATTATTGTCCAACCACTGAATTTGACAGATAACTGAATTTCCAAAAAAGAAGACTATTAAGCCGACTATACGCAACATGGTTCAAACTGTAATTGTTCACAACGTATCCAATGCTCTCGAGGATTTCGTTTAACGGTGCTCAAGAAATCAGAACAATTAGCACTTACATGAGTTAATATTTACATTTGTTTGCATAACTGGACTGTTATTAATGTACTGGGCGCAAAAAAGATTCAATTATACTGAAATTTATTAGAGAACAAGAAAATATTTGCCATAAAAATACTTTGAAGTTTTAATTTGTACAGAACGGCAAGGACAAAAATTTTAATAATTTATGAATTAAAGAAAACTAAAATAATTAAAGTAATTAATAAAACGTATTATTGAATTTTAGTATAATATTATTGCTAAAACAATACACTATTTTATTAATAAAATCGTGAATAGATATAACATTAAATTTAATTTTCTAATAATGAAGTTTCAAATAAAAAAATTTTATTTTACATTTAGGTTTCCCCTTTCACTTAGAATTATTTTGTCTTCTTAATATAAATACATTACTGTTAATTCTTCTTACATACATTACTTATCCATGTTTTGTACAATTTTTATGTCTTAATACTTTTAAATTTAGTACAATAATAATTATAGTACAGAACTATAGCTGTATCAACAAGAAGTTGTTGAACTGATACAAAACTCTAATCAGAAAGTTTGTTTATTGCTCTACAAAATGGACAATATCCATGACGTAATAAAGCCAATTCATAATCATCTAAATGAAAAAGCTGGAAAGAAAAATTAAAAATTATTTTGTAATTACTACTTAGATGCAGTAACTACTCATATAATATAACATGAAAAAATTGTATATACCTTTAAACAAGACTTGCAAAAAGTAATTTGTAGATCAGGTAGTAGATTTTTGAAATATTTTGTTTTGAACGGTTTCGGCCACTTTATAATTAATACAGTACACGGATCCATACTTCTCAAAACGCTTCTTCCCACAATAATATTAGACGTGTTCAATTTTTCCTAAAACATAAATATAATTAAAGATACTTCATTCATCAATAATTTATAAATATATAACAATCTAATACTTCCTACAGACAAAGAAAATATAGTAAAAATATATGCACTATAATACCTCATATTTCATTAAACGTGCAGTAAAGAGATCTACTTCAGAAGTAATAGAAAGTTGATCCTGATCTTCTGTATCATTAGATAAAGTTAACGATTCATTTATTAGTTTTTCTGCTTCTTCATTTGTAATATCTTCTTCCAATTCAAATTCTACTAATGGTAGAATTTCTACAATTTTAATTAAATGTTATTTCAAATTACTTGTAAATTAAGCATATTTTCTTTCAAACATGAATAGTTTAGCTACTATTTTCAATGGCTTATATGATATTCCATTTATTTGTAGAAAATAAAACTTACCAAACATTACAAAAGAATATTGAAATTTTAGGCCACATTGAACGCAATGTCCTTGATTATTTGATGGCAATAAAGGGTTGAAAGTTGAACATTTATAACAAAGAGGCAAAAGATCTTCAGGATCTTTATAAGCAGAAGCTCGAGACATTAAATTCAAAACTTCCAATTGGCTAAGTTGATTTGTTGGTATTTTTATTTTGCGTAGCTTTTCAAACAATTGCATACTCAGTTTATTAGCGCCAAGAAAAGAAGCTTGTTTCAATAATGTGTACAGTATAGTAAATCTTGAAACTCCTTCTATTTGAATATTTTCAGTTCTTGTTAAAAGAAATCGTGAAATGTTGAAAAGAGCTTCAGGCATCAATGATGTGAATGGTTCCTTCTAAAAATGTATTACTATCACTATTATAGTTAATAATTTAACAAGTAAATATTTACTTACAACATATTTATGCACTTCATAATAAGCATAATAAATTTCAGCTTTTTCATGATACTGAAGAAACATTGTTTTCAATTCGTCAGCGCTTTTGTTAAGATTTAAACTAATTTGAGAAAGTAGCCAGTAAAAATATGAAGCATCACGAAATCTTTCTTCAGTTACAGCATTCTTAGCCAGTATTGTCAAAACTGTTACAGATTCATCTGATTGCCCCGCGATCTGAAATGCTATGAAACTATATGAATGTTTTAATATTTTTTTGTGAGCGTGTGTTTATTGTTTTATACAATTTTAATAGAAAAAAATTAAATAATTATTTGCTTAATTTCCATATATATTTTTTATTTTGAATTCAATTTCAGTTGATTGTAATAATTTTATTAAGTTATTGTAGGAATGAAATGTTTTAGATAATAATATTTCTTCACTCACCTTCCTGAGCTTCAGAAAAATGACCAGTTTCTGCCAACCACCTGGCATATGGTCCATAAATTCTGGCTTTCAATTTAGGATTTCTTTCAGCTAATTCAAATGCTTCTGGCCAAGCTTGAGCTTCTACTAATACATCTGCTACATCAGGATCATCTCCTAAACGACTAAAAATTTCAGCTGCACCATGAGTCGCACCCAAATTTTTCAATTTTTTAGCAATTACAGTTAAATTATCTCTATCCAATTTATCAAGTTGTCTGCCTACTTTAATTAACATATCGATCCAGCCATATTCAGCAATTATATTAATGGCACGATCTACATCTCCCGCTGAAAGAAACATTTCTGCTGCAGCACGAGGTTCTCCAAGACTTTTTGCCCATTCTGCTCTTCTACGGAGTAGAATTGTACGATCCTGAACGCATTTTACACAAAATATAAAATATATTTACATACAAAAATTACTTAAAAAAAAAAATTAACAATAATTACCTGATTATTTCCATTGACAATAAATTCTTGCGCAATATCAAACATTCGTAAATCAGAATACATGGTTAATGCATACTGCTGTAAGCCCGCTTTTTGGAAAAGTTTTGCAGCATCTTTCAATTTCCCCATAGCGGCCGCAGCAGTAGCCATACATGCTTCTTTTCCCCATTCTCCAGATTTAAGTTTTTCTTCTACTTCAGAAATCACTTCTATATATTTTAGGTTTTTAATTCTAGCAAAAGCAGCATATGCTATGTTTAATTCTAAGTTTTCCAAAGTAGAAGTGCCTAAGGAAAACCAGTCAGAATCTGCCACTCCAAGACATGCAATATTATAAGCATGAGAGAAAAGACCGATGTCTAAATATTGATACATAAATAGCGATAATGGTACCTATATATACATAAAAAATTTTAATAATTAATAAAATATGTATATATAATAACATCCAGAAATATTAAAAATTCAATATTACCTCCATTGTAATAATAGAAGAACCATTTAGACAATAAACTTTGGATCCATTATGACCAACAACAAAACCAGAAAATTTTTGTCTATATTCCGTAAAAGTTCCAACTTTAATTGTTAAATATTCTTCACTAGAGAAACACATTATATCTTCGAAAGTGCTGTTAAATGCTACACTGTTTACATTTGGAAATTCCTGAAGTTTTTCTTCTGTATATAAATCAAACACAGAAAGGATTCCATGATCACCAACAACTGCAAGCTTTTCTTTTAATGAGCTAATATCAAGACACCTTATGGAACTATCTATTTTTGCAATGTATGCTGGAAATGGATTATCTAAATATATTTTTACTACGTAGCCCGTGTTTAAACCTAGGTGAACATTATTTAAAAAGAATAATATTAGTTATGTTAACTAATTTTCATTTATGTTTACATTTTTACAATATCAACCTGCAATAAGGCACTCCTGTCCAGCTGGTCCACCAACAACTTTTATATAAGTTATAAGCCCATCAAGTATCCATTCTCTTTCTATAATACCATTAAATGATAAGCTCTGCAATCTTTTTTCTGTACATAGAACTAAATTATTTGCCGCAACTACAAGTAAATTGCAGTTTAATGCTTGATTTAATTTTTCACGTATACGATAGTGCATTCCCTCATTAGAATTTGATGGCTCATATATTATTACACGTTCGGATAACTGAACTGCTAAACGATTTTTATACACTGCAATACGATAAATCTAAAAGTAACAAAGAAATTTTTTATAAAAATTAAAAAATTAATATAATTATAATCATTTGGAATTGCATTTAATAATTTAAAATGATATTCAATAGTGTAATATTACTCACCAAATCTTTGCATTTAATTCTGACTTTTTGACTAGTAATCAAATTTTGTATTATTACATCAGTCATATTTTCTCTATATGCATATCGATCACCATACAGTCCATGTATAACATCCCATGATAACTGCAGATATGTTATGGTACCATCTTGACAACCAAGTGCCTAAGTAAATAAATGAAAAATAATTTAGTAAATAAATAAGACAAGATGACCATTAAAAGATTTAAAATTAAATGAGATAATAAAAAAATTACTGTCTTACAATATGAGTAGATGATGGATGAACAGCACAACTCCAAACCCAAGAGGAAAATGTATTACCAACATTGATTAATTTTATACCATCATATGTCATTAATATACATTGTTTACTACTTCCAGAAATTAAAATATATTGACCTCCTGCAAAATTACACATTTTAAGAGGAATAAAATTTAGTAATCTATCTTTGCCAACTTGTTTTCCTGTCATTGAATAAAAGGATATAGTCCCATTCCATTCAGCAATACAAAGAACATCTACTGGATCTTCCCTGCAGATAACATACGAATTTATTAAAATATTTTGTAATTATTTAAAAAATTATATAAATGTTCTAATTATTTTCTATTACCATTGACGATTCCACAATAAACTCCAAATAGGGACTCCACTGTGTCTTTCAATGCGTATTTGTTCTTCCCCATTCTGGAAATATTAAAATAACTATCTTGATTTACTTTATACTAAATTCTAGAAAGTTTTTTAAACATTTAACTCTCTTATACAAAAAGTAAATAAACTGAATAGATTATGAAATGTTACAAAAGTAAATAAAAAGATAGACAATCAAGAAGTTAGAAATAAACATATTGTGAGCAATATGAAACAAACTTTATTTCTGATAGAAACATAGCCTGTTGACAATCCAATGGCTAGGTATTGGCCATCGCTTGTCCATGCACAACAATTGACCCTTCCTCTTGATTTATGTTTTACAATTGCTTTCTGTTCTGGAGACCAAAATGCTATATCTGATAAAGAACAGCTTAGAAGTTGATGTGATATTGGATTAAATTGCATAGCTTGAACAGCTTCATTATGTCTAAAAAAATTTAATAATGGATTTCACTTAAAGAATAAATTAAAATCAATTTATATTACTTATTCAAGCACACCATATAGTAAAAGGAATATAACTTACGAATATTTTAATATACCCTCTAATCTTGATGTCCAAATTATAACACTTTTATCTGCACTTCCCGATGCAAATTTTTTACCATCTTTTGCATAACATACACAATACACTACATCTTTATGCCCTAAAATGAAATAAAATGTATTGTAATTAAATTTAGTATATTGTTAGAATGTAATTCCAATTACCTTTTAACGGTTGAATCAAAGCACCTTCGCTAGTTTCATAAACAAGAACTTGCTGTCCAGCAGCAATAACTAATTGAGTTCCATCTGGGTTGAAGCATAAATCGTATATACTGTAAGAATATTTGCATTAATAACAGTATTTATTATAATTTTTCATAATTTTCATTTAAAGGCACATAAGTGAGCTAATAGAACCATTATAATCAAGAAACTACTTCTTAACATGAAGATTATTAAC